>QTSX02004976.1:0-600000 GCA_014839935.2 Entomophthora muscae
ACAACACCCTTTGTGAGAGTCTCCTGTGGGACTCTATCTTCTTGGGGGTTGCTTTTTCTGTGGACATTGGGGTCAATTGTGTCTCTTTTTTTGGTGGGGGTTTGTTGACCAATCCTTGGTCATTGGCTTTGCGGATTTGTAGGTAACCAGTTGTGTTTCTTGGCTGCTGTTCAGGTGGTAGAACAGTTAGTGCAGTATTGGAAGAGTCTTGTTAGTCTCTAATAAACACCTTTAGTCTTTTATTATTATTCCTCATACTTTGGTGCATCAATATTGCAAACAGGACAATAACCTATGGATTTTTTTAATTAGGCTTTTGATTTTTCAAGTTGATGTCCTCGTTGGGGCTTAATCTTGGTCACTAGGAGCAGCACACATATACTGAGCATGTGTTGTAACCTTGGCTATGGTGTGTTAGTTTGCTGTATTCACTTAAATTGATTACAACCTATATTTTACTAAAGACTAAGCTAGAGTAATTTATCTGCCTAGTGCGTATAATAAAAGTATAGTTAATGTAATATCAATTCTTTATTTAATAAATAAGGAAAGAGTTATACAGTAGTTTTAAAAGCTATGGCAACAAGTAAAAACAATTCAGATTTAAACAAAATAAACTCAGCTTTAAATGAAATTGAAATAAATCAAAATTTATTGTAAATCAATATAAATTTGTTTAAAATTAATTTTGTTTAAATCTGAGTTCATTTTGTTTAAATCTGAATTGTTTTTGCTTGTTGCCATAGCTTTTAAAACTACTGTATAGGGGTTTTGTAATTAATTTTAAGCCACTGATCCTCTGATCAGACTTCACCTCAGATTATATTAGATCTCAGCCCATCAATTGGTACAATTGTTTGATGGGCTAATTAGCCCTCTGAGGTTATGACCCGTTGGTCAACCAGACTAGTTGTTCATCTAAACTAAAGGGCAATTATATCCTTTGCACTAGAGTCTAATTGATGAGAGATATTGACGTCAGTAATGGCTAGTTTACACTAACCACATTACGTCATTTCCCCCACTAAACTAGACATTACAGTGACAGAGTTTTCTCTCTTATTATGGTTAATTGTCCCAATGGAGTTAGAAAACTGGTAGTTAAGTATACTGACCAGCCACAACAGAGAGTAACGGCCAACTGTGATAGCTCTAAAAAGTCAAGCCCCAGGGAACAACCATGTCTGTCACCCATCTTAGAACCAGAAGAACAAGAGGACTTTGACAAATTTCTAGGTGACAAAGTTGATGCTGCCTTACAAAGTTCAACCAGTGGTAGTACATATCAACTAAGTACATCAACAAATACTGTAATAAAAATGTCCTCCACAACTCCCAATAAGACACCAAGACAAACTGTGACACCTAGTCAGACAAGGCATCTTGTTACCAGTTCTCCACTAACAAGACTCAAAGAATAACTTCAGCGGGAGTCACAAGTGCTGCAGCAGTGATCCAAGAAGACCAGTGTTGTGAATGCTGCTATTCATCATGTTTCAATTTTGCCTTCAGTGGGTTATTTTGAGGAAGAATCTCTCTCTTTTGCTTTTGCCCCTCAAAATGAGTCTGGCTCTAAATTGGGAAGATAAATTGTTCAGTTTCCTGATTATGCGCAACTCACTTGCCCCACTCATGCTTGTGATGAGTGATCCTACTGTCATGGTAGATTTTTATGGTATTGTAAACCACTATATATTATATTTCTTATTCACCAATAAAAATTAAGTTCTATTCACATTTTTGTCTTTGTGTCTTCAGATAATTTGGCACCTCTCTAGCCACGTCTAGTAGATATTAGTCAATCAGGGCCACAAGGTAATCACATAGCTTTCCCTGCCATTCTAACCAAGACTTAGTACAAATCCAATCCTAAGGTTAGGATTTCCCGTTGTGAATATGTGCTGCGCCTCAGATCACAATAAAAATGGTGCTCACTACAGGGGCTGTAAGCCCCTCAGTTATCCCTTTCATAACCACGTTTTCAGGAACTTTGCCTCCCCCCATACAAGAGCCAACTTTGCCTGAAATTAACAGTCCTCCTATTGAGGAAGACATCACCAACCCGCCTATTGTCCCTACTGTGCTGAACCTAAGGAATGATCCCCGCCTAGTGACCTACCCTTTGGGTACCCCTGACTTGGAACAAGTCATGGCAGTAGCCCTTGGGTTAGCCCGTGATGGAGCCATCCCTTGCCTCCAGCTTCAGTTCAGTTGAGCAAAATACTCTGAATTTTTGTGGCTTTGCAATTTCCACAGCATCTCCTCTCAGCAGCTGGCTCTGCTGAGCACCTACTGTCATCCTTTGTAAAAACTGCCTTAGCCCATCATCAAATGGTGTTAGGGCTCCACGTTCAGAAGATTTTGTCTTTACAAGCAGCTGTCACTCATCACTGGGATCAGTTTGCGGCCTACCAGAAGTGGATCCACTCCCTATTTTCCTTGGTATCAGACAATCAGTGCAACTCTGTCACCTCCCAAACCTTCTTGGTCAATTCCATCAAAAAAATGCGCCAGTCTATCCCTGAATATGTTAGAGAGTGTCTACATGAGTTCCACCAGCTAGAATAACCCTGGCAAGCCCAAGTAGATTCTACCTTGAACACCTATCTTACCAATTTCAGAAAACTGGTGCAGCAGCTCAATACATTCAGCGCTTACTCCTTTGATCAACTACAACAAGTAGCAGACCTTGCTTCTAAAGGCCTTTGCAAGCTTGGTGAAGAATTTGAGCAAGAAAGGGTTGCTACCACCACTGCCATTAGAAAGCTCAAGACTCAAGTGAATTAATTGTCTACACCCAAGCCAGATGTTCTACCTTTCCCCCATCTGACAATTTAGTATATAGAGAACAGAGGCTATGGGATGACATTAAAGAGCTACAAGCATCTACCCACAGTCAAGATTGCCCTACTGAAGCACCTCAGCCAGATCCCCAAGTGCTTGTTAGGACAACTCAAGTTGCTGATTTATAACAAGTGGTTGATGCCTTACACAAAATGATGGCAACTGCTGATAGTCTAACTGGGGTTATTGATGAAGATGGCTGTTCCCCTGGCCTTTCAGGAGCCTCCTGTTTTCACTGTGCTAGAGAGTTGATAGCTCTAGCTAATGAGGTGGACTACTTGAAACGAGACCACTCTGAACTTGATAAAGACGCAAGAAATGAGTGAATTAATTGATTCAGTAAATGACAGGTTTGCCCCTTGCCTCTCAATGGGTCCTTCTTTTACCTCCTTACTGGCTGAGCTTTCCACAGTAGTAACAATACAGGGCCAACACCTTGACATTACTGAGCAATAAACCACCTTATCTAATAATACAAGTGCCCACACTGCTGATACCTTGACTACTATCAAGGAGAGTGTTTGTCAGCTGTGGGCCAGGCAGCCCCCTCCAAATCTGAAGCAGAATTCTCCCCATGCATAAATGTACTCAATAGCAACAATGGTGTTCCAACTCCTAAAGCACATGTCAAACCTACCTTTAAGCAAGTATTTGACCCCAAAACATCTACCATTGCAGCTTTCCTAACTATCTACAAAACTGCCATGAGGAGAGCCTCTGATGATGTTAAGAAGGAACACATTCTAACCTGCCTGCACCCAACCTGTCAGGAGGTAGTAGTGCCAAGTTGCCCACCATCAAGACTTGGGAAGAAATAAAGCAGCTTCTGATCAAAAAAATTGGTGGCAACCTTAGTTTGGAAGTGAAAAAGGACACCTTCATGCACATTGCTTTCAAACAAAAGGAGACTCTAGCTGAATTTGCAGATAGATTCTACATGGAAGGACAGCAACTGATAATGAGCAGACAATTGACAGCACATGAAGCTTATATGGCTTGTGCTCAAGCCCTCAAGGGTAATAAGCTTCTGTGTCTCCATTTTAAGGCTCATAAAGCCATGCTCTCCTCTATGAAGAGCATAAAGACACTGTTGCAGGATATGTACCTTACTCATTCTGGAGCAGTTGTGCAGGGGAATTGCGCCGCCTAAAACTCTGGTCTGTCTTCTGGTGGCCCCTGCATCCTCACCATAAACTTGCAGAATCCTCCTAGACAATAAGGCTGCCATAACTGTGTCCAGATAGGTCATCAATCTCAAGTCTGCACCAATCCTCATGTTGAAGGAGCTGATCCCAAGGAAAAGGCAGGAAAAGAACAGTCAACCTAGAGGCAGAGACGCTCTTGGTTGACAATTCTTCCCAGTCTCCTTCAATCTCTCCCTCCATACCCAACTATGAGCCTGATGATACCAAGGCTCCTCCCATCCTACTGTTGTTTCACAATATCTCTGACAACTCTGACATGAACAATTCAGATGTTGATGATCCTGACGCCTACAAGTATTCAGTTCTTGCCGTCCCCAAAACCATTGTGGTCCCTTATAAGCTACACTCTGGGAAAACTACAACAACTGCCAAGCCTTTGTCAGAAGCCAAAGAGGTTGTCTATTGCCCATAACTCACTCAAGCTAAGAGGTCCCCTGTGCTTTTAAAATCATATGAGGAAGCTGCTGAAGTTGCCAACACTGTATTCAAGAATGTTTCAGTTTTGCTTCCTCTCCAGACTGTCTATAAGGAGTTTCCAGGCTTGAGATGCATGATTAAAAAATGGGACAAAGAGCTAGCAGAAGCCCAGGACACCTGGCTGTCCTTCCCCCCTTTGGTTGCACTACCACTTGAGTAGAGATATCCATTCAAAAAGTGAAGATCAAGGCCATTCTAGACACTGGCTTGCCAGTCAACGTTGTCTCCTCCAAGCTTGTGAAGAAACTCAAACTTGCCCCCAACCTTAACTATCACCAGTTGTATGGTACAGCTGGGCTATCCATGACTCATGCTATAGGGGAATATTCTGCTCTTCTCATGCAGTTTGGCAAGCTACTATTAGCTGCACCTGCTGTTGTCTTGGAGAGTGAGTGTTATGATATCCTAGTTGGTACTCAATTCCTTAGAGAATACAATGAGATTATCAACTTGAAGGATGGCTACCTCTCTATCTTAGGGTACAAAGTCCACCTGATATTTGAATAGCCTGTTAAATTCCCCAGAAAACGCCTCAAGACATGTGCCTTAGAATATTCCACTGGTTTTTTCACCCTAAAATACCGTACCCACTCATCCAACATGAAGTGTCCTCCTATGGCTTGTCCTGCGTCTGAGGGGATTCCTCTCCTGGCCACTTCCTCTGTAACCATCCTCCCTGGGTCTCAGGCTATCCTAGACTCCCAAATAGGCAACCACCAGAATTAACTCTCTCTGCAAGTCAACTTACTGAATGTTGACAAATTGTCAACATTCAGTAAGTCAACATTATTTAGTATTTATCTGTCAGGGATTCTTTCCCTGACTACTTGAATTTTATTCACCCACATGGTAACAACAATCTTTTCAACCATCACCAGAACAAATACTCCAAGGATTTAAAGTCACAAATTGGATACAACACACTTCACAATGATACAGTGGGTCTCAGAAGCTTTGGAGACTGGATTTGAACCCTGTACTCTTCTAAAGGATGCATCATTAGCATTGGATCATCACCAAACATTGAATTACCTATTTATGAACCTTCAATTCAATTGTTTCTTGCTTTCAAAAAGCCTTTCAAGATCAAAAAGGTTAATATTAAGCAGGTTTACGTCACTTACTGTCCAGCGTATGATTGGTTGATTTTAGCTTTTCAAACCGCTCAAAACCCGCTTTCTCTGCCTTTAGGCATAGCACTGTACTTCAGCATATTAGATCCTCCCAGTGCATCCCGCTTAATTAGCTTGTCCATCACAAGATCTTTGTGGCTCTTTTTATGTAACCAACTTGTATTGTTTATTATTAAGAACCAGTGTATCCAATACATGAAATTGGTAAGTTTTACATGATAAACTCATGAAAATCCCCTCTTATTTCCCTCAAACACTAATCAAACTCCTCAGCCTTGAATTCAAGGCTATTTAAGTGCCCACTTCTTATTCTTTCAAATTGTTCCAACAATAAAGACTATTACTCTTCTAGCTACTCATCCACTTTTGATAACACTCCTTTTCTGAAGCCATGAGAGGAATTCTCTTCCTATCTTGGTTTCTAGTCTAGTTCTTGTCCAAGGTGTTCACCTTGGAAAACCCAACTCCAACAACAGACTGATATAATTCATCCCCAGATGATTCCCACCAGAAGGAATCCCTTGCCAATGGATGGTTCAAATATCCTTCTGGACATTGGGGACATAAATTTCACTATGTTTGTTCATTTGCTCCCCCACCCACTGAACCTACTCTGGTTAGACCTTACACCTCCTTTTACCTCTTGACGTATTTGGTGGGCTACTATCTACTAGGGCAATTCAGTTCTATGTTTAGAAGGTTCGCCTATCTAGGACTACTTGGGCATCTTGCAATGGTCACAATTCCTATCAGTTTGGTCATAGCAGGATTAAATTTAGAGGTCTTAGCCCATCAGCTGGGAAGTTTATTCCCTGAAAAGTGGGTCCCTGACATTATCTGCCAGAATTGGGCATTTACAAAACTAAGCTAATTTTTTATAGTAAATTATTAAGTCAGAATTGCAAAATTAAAAAGGAACAGGCATAATTTCAATGCTATTTAAACAAAGGCTTATTTTTAAGCCAAAAAACTAATATAATTTACTATGAAAATGTAAGTTTTTTTACTTTTACATTAAGGTCAACTCCAGTAAGTAATATCTGGATGTCAACCCCAAATAAGAATCCATAACTTTCTTAATAAAATACACAATATTCTAAAATTAACTACTTTTTATATTTTATACTACTGTTTTTATTAAATATGTATTAATATAAGCATTGAACAAAGACATATGCCAACTTTCATAGTGCTCTTTGTATTATTTAGATATTTACTGTTATTTTAAACTCACTGGATAAACTATAGCTTATTTCAGGAAGTCCACTTAAGCCAAAACACATGTTAAAACTAGAATTTATATATGCATTTAAAATGTCAACTTTGTGTCAAATTGACGCGTCACCTAAATTACAACAAAGGGGTTTGGCTAAGCAAACAAAGTGATATAATTTAAGCAAGATTTAATAGGAGAGTTACTATAAAAGAACACCAACTGCCTAAATGTTGACACCTTCACTGGTTTATTAGTAAAATACTGCCTATTAACAAAAAGCACACATACAATGGTATGATAATTCAGGCCAAAGTACCCAGGTCTGTACTTTAGACTTCCCTCTACAATCCCTAAATTTAGTTTTTATAAGTTACATATGCAAATCTTTAATTTTTTAAATTTAAAAATAATTAATTTCAGCCTTAAAAAACCAACTCTGGAAAATATTAACTAAGATTTATAAGTAATTTACATAGTGTTTTTTATAGTTTAATGCTGACTGTCAGTATGTTGACAGTCAAAATTAAAGTGTTTTTTATGCTGAAAAATTAAATTAAATATTTTTGACTATTGTGACTACCAGAATGTTGACTTTTTATTTAAACATGGTTTTTTCTATTCTTTACTAATAAACTAGCTCTAAAATTACTTTCTATACTTCTATAAACTATTTAATTAATAATAAAAAGTAAAACAAGATATTATTATTTAAATTTTATTAATGTCTCACATGATTATTCTTACTTTATGAACTCTACTCTAATTATTGTAGGACAAATCTTCCAAGAAGCCACAAAATAACCCCAAGTCAACCAATAAAGTACCCAAAGACTCTGGAAAGGCCCAAAGTCCCTAACCCAACAAAAACCAGCCAAATAGCCATCAAAGAAAGAGAAGACAAAGGAGAAGACCCCAGACCCTGAAAGCAAAGAGCCCTCCCCTGAAACCTCTTCTTCTCCAAGCTGGTACCAATCAGAAGGAGATGAGATTCCACTAAACAAGCAAGGAAGAAAGAAGATAACCAAGAGTCCATGTGACTGTACTACAGTCACATTGGGCTGTGGTTTCATAAAGAGGTTGAATTGTGATGAATTTCATAGGTTGAAATTCAAAACAATAGGATTGGCCTTGGAGAGACTTTCCAGCGTAGTAATGGATTACCCAGGAATCAATTAGGCTGTACTAATTGAGGGCTGAAATGAATAATTTGAATGATTCAAATTATGAGACTAGGTGTCTCAAACTGTCTAATTAACCATGGAGGTTAATTAATACCCAGGAATTAATTAGGCTGTACTAATTGAGGGCTAAAAGGAATAATCTGAACAATTCAGATTATGAGACTAGGTGTCTCAAACCGTCTAATTAACCATGGAGGTTAATTAATACCCAGGAATCAATTAGGCTTTACTAATTGAGGGCTGAAATGAATAATTTGAATGATTCAGATTATGAGACTAGGTGTCTCAAACTGTCTAATTAACCATGGAGGTTAATTGATACCCAGGAATTAATTAGGCTGTACTAATTGATGGTCAAAATGAATAATCTGAACGGTTCAGATTATGAGGCTAGGTGTCTCAAACACAATTTATTAACTGGGAAGGTTAATTAATTGATACCCTGGAATATGATTGACAAGGATTTAATCATAGGGCTAAAATAGACTTGATTGTGTCAAGTAAAGACTTGTTGTCTTCAAACAGATTAATTAACTAGGAAGGTTATTTAATATATGCTGGGGATATAATTAATGAGGATTTGATTATATTGTTTAATTGCCTTGACTGTGTCAAGAAGTTTGTTTAAGGTTAGCCAAAAACAAACCCCAAAATTGTGGTTTAAAAGCGCCGTTTTGGCAAATTAGTTAGGTTAAAAGCGCCGCTGCGCTGCCTAATTGATTTGTAAAGCGCCACCTGGGAAAGTTCCTGGGCGCCGCGGTAGCGCCTGGTTCAAGTTTCAAAGTGTTTTAATGGGGTTTAAGGCAAAAAACCATTAAATGTAAAAATAACTAAATATAGACAATGGTGTCTATACATTCAGGATCAATCAGCTGGTTCCCAGTTGGAACAAGGATATCTTGGATCAGGAATACATAATTTCCACAGGGTTTTGGTGCCAGAAGTCTGGAATGCTTCAAGCCAAAGCAATATATTTCCATGGAAAGAATCAGGTGATTCTGGAATGTATTATGGCACATTATTATATGTTAAGAGTGTGAAGATCTTTTTGGTAAAGATCTGGATTGGATGACGCTGTTATTTCATAAACCATGTGATAGGAATCCAGGTGTGATTCTGGAACCAGAGGGGGTTTCAGCCAAATGTACCCCAATTGGTATATAATGAAAACATGATAATAATTAATAAAGGATGGTACTTATGTGTGACAATGATTACTTTCCTCTCAATCTTTTTATGCTTTGTGTTTTTGGCTTTTAACTGAAATAAGACTACCATGGAATGAAAGAGATGGTCTGCAGCTAAGACTATGGGAAGCAAAAAACATGGAAGTGATCACCAGATGGCGACAAGTTTAACGCCAAGATTGCTTGCCTGGAATCCAAGCTCATTGAAGCTTACATAAAGGATTCCCCGTCAAACCGTAAAAGAGTCAGACTGGGATAATGAAGAAGCAAGCATGAATTTCCTGGATCTGTCACAGTCCAGAACCCCAGTCAATCCCAGATTGATCAAGCTTAAAGGAATCAAGCCCCAAGGAATCAAGCTCATCCCAGTTCAAGACAAGCAAGAATCTAACTCCAGATAATTCCCCTCCACTGCCCAAAAAATCTGCACCTCCATCCTCCTCATCAAGTATCAATAAAAAAGATTCTGATGATTACCTGTTTGACTATCATCAAGCACCAATTGGCCCATAGGATCCCCTAAAAGTTCAAAATATATGTAACGTCAAAAGAGAGTTTAAGCTCCCAAAGAAGTTCCCTCAGTTTTCACTTCTAATGTCTGTCAAAGGAGGTGCAATTTTAGTCTGTGATGGCTATGTTTTCAACTGCAACAATCAGAAGAGAGCAGGAAGAAGCAGGCACTATGTGTGTGAAGATAGAAGCTGCGCTGCCAGGATTAACACAGAAGGATGGGATAAAGTCATCAGCAAAAAAGGAGAGCACACATGCAATGCTCAAATAAATTTTATTGAAAAGCTTCTAAAGTGGTACCTCTACCAAATGGTTCCAGTCTCCAAAGACGTCAAGGCTTCTGATCTGGTAGCTAAGGCTACCACAAACCTAAGTAACAAGAACCTGAATCTCATCCCTGACCGCAACCAGTTAGTAAAGTACATATGTGACAAATGCTGTGATCTAGTACCCCATAAGAAATCAGCCATGGTTCAAGGAGAGTTAGTCTTGACAGATGAGCTGAAGATGTTCAATGATGATGAGGTATTCCTTTTATATGACAATGGGCCTACAGCAGAGGCAAGAATTATATGCTATGCTACACAACAGAACCTGAAGCAGTTAAGAGATTCAGAGACCTGGTTATGTGACGGTACCTTTGCAGTATGCCCCTGCCTTTTTACCAACTATGGGTTGTACATTCCCTTAAAGTAGTTTTAAAAGCTATGGCAATAAGCAAAATCATTTCAGATTTAAACAAAATCCAAGTTGCGCTAGATTCAGGATTCAAATAATTTAAATATTGTTGGTTAATAAATGAAATGTCAAACCAAAAATGAAATTTCACTTGCCCATTATACAAAATTATATCAAACATCAAACGGTGTAGTTCAACCCACAAACAAAATAAACTGACGCAACAAGTGAAATGTATGGATGCTATTCTGGAGTATATTATAATCCAATCAGGATTCATATGAGACACCAACAGAAGGACCAAAAAGAAAAAAAAATCTGAGTACTCTAGAAGCAAGATTACACAAACACAAAACAAAATGAACTCACACAAGATGTGTAGTATGAGCAGCCTAAAATAGAAAAATAACAGTATAACAGCCAATCAACAGCTATCCAATTTAGGAACAGAGGCATTTTATTCATTTTCATGCCTCCAGATTTGTATGGAATGGTTTGAGAACCTTCTGAATATGGACTTGAGATTATAATAAAAATAAATCATTAAATTTTAAAATTTCTACTTTTAGTTATTTTATCCTAGGTTTTGTTTCAATATGGTTTTCAATAGCAACATCTTCAACCACGCCAGCAGCCAAGCCAGCAGCAGTCAAGCCAGCTTTAATGGAGGCAAGGCTCAGAACGTGGAGGCACCTGTTTATACCCAAGCCTTTGAGGCAGGTAACAAGGAAGCTGACCTGTTACTGTCCCCCAACCCATAGGGCTTTGACTTGTTTGAGAGTCACTTTGCGTCTAGTGCTGCCCCCGCTCCCACCCCCACCCCCGCACAAGCTGCCCATCAACCAACCAATCAGGATGGCAACCTTGATTTGGAACAACTTCCCACCATTGCCCAACCTGCCCCTCCCTCAGCCAATCAGGCTTCAGCTCCCCCCGCCCAGCGCCCCAAGCAACAAATCATCACCACCCAAATTCTTCAGGAAATTGTGGCACTCAACCTGCAGGGTCTGTCCTGGGATCAGATTGCTGACCAATTGCAATTTACCCAAGCTACTGTCATGCAGGAATTCAACAGCATGATGAACAGGGGGAATTGGATTGGGGCGGCCAAGAAGCCCAAGAAGGCCCAAGAGTCCCAGATAACTGAGGCATACCCAATAATGCTTGACCTCCTCCAGCGGGACCCCAAGCTTCCCTTGACCCAGGTCCAGAAGCAACTTGCTCACCATGGCATTTGGGTGTCTGAGCGCATGGTGCAGCTCTGGATGTACGGGAAGGTGGCTTCTGTACAGGTTCTTACCAATTTTGCCGGCAACCAATGGGATGGCACTGAGGATTCCCCATATGATCCCGCCATTGAATCCACCCTGGTCCATTGCTTGACTAGTCTGTCAGGTGATGTCATTTTCATCTCCTACTACAAGCTATTGTTAGCTTTTGATGACTTTGGTGAAATGGGAAAAGCCACCACTCAAAAAGGAAGGAAGAAGGTCAAGAAGGGGACGTTTATTGGTGCATTTCTGGCTATGTTGGACAAGGGTTTTGTCTATTATTGGACAAACCCTGATTTTGTCAATGGGTACTCTTACGGCCACATCCTTGGTGGATTGCTCAACTCCTGGGATGGCTTGAATTCCAAATACCAGGTTTTCTTGAGCCACCAGATGGAGGGAAGCTCCACTGCCCTTGAGGCCATCCAGGAACGCGGGCACCAGGCCTCAGTCTACCCTGCCGGCCATACCAACGTCCATCTGGGAGATGTTGTCTTCTTTAACATGGGGTCCACACTACAGGAGCACCACCCTCAGGCTTTCAACAACCTCTATCTTGGGGTCCTTGATTACAATTTTCTCTTTGGTCACCAAATGGTGGCTGACTTGTTTGCGCAAATGGTTTTCCATGTGAAAATGGGCGGCCAATCACGTAAGGATAAGCGCCTTCCACCTTGGGCAACTGCTACTTACCAGCCCATCCAGCCAATGATCAATGAGGAGTAAAACAAGCGGTATATGGCAGCCATCACACAAAATCCTCCTGCCTCCACCCCCACCACTAACACCCCTAACCCGCAAGCCCAACCCACCCAATCCCAGACCCCCCAGGCCAGCACTGCCTCTACGTCTTCCTTCCCACACTATTATGCCTACTAGGAATCTCTCTTCTCACCCCCCAATAAACTCCCTGTCACCAAAATTTTTATATTTATATTATCTTTATTTTGAATTTCAATTTTTCATGTTCTCTTTGTTTATAGTTGAGTTTATTCTTTATATTCAGCTTATTTCTATAAAATCATATATTTACTATGGTGTGTATCTAGATCCTGAACACAGTTATTTTTAGCACTAAACCACAGCCCCTTGTGAAAACATTAACAACAATTTGGTGATCAGCTAAATTTGAATTAGAAAATTATAGTGTTAACTGTTTTTAGATAAAGTTTTTACTGATCCAAATTCAAATTTAGCTGATCACCAAGTTGTTGTTAATATTTTTACAAGGGACTGTGTCAAGCACCAAAAATAATATGGTAACCAGGGAAACAATGCCACATAAAGCAAACAACACATATTGAGATGTATGTAAAACATATACAAAATGGGTAAAAAGATGGGATAATGTAGTAAATGGGAAAACAAAAAGGAATAAACAAAGATGCAATTGTATCAAAATAATACAGAATTTATTGGGGCAAGAGCTATAAAACATATGAAAAGGTTAGTAAAAAATCAATGAGCAAATTGGAAAAACTTCTAAGAGACCTTGACTTGGCAATTGCCAAAATCAAAGAAATTGACCGCAAGGTCAAGGAAAAGGTGAAGTCTGCCGTCCTTGAAGGGGGCAAAATCAAAAAGGTGTCTGCCAAGTCACTCATGACCAAAATACCGGACACACCTGAGAAGACAATAGAGCGCCTACTCAACATTCAGAAGACAGTGGTTGAAGGCTTGAAATTCAAGTCCTTTGCACTCTCTGCTCTGTCTTTCTGGACGGACAATCCTGAGATGTATGCACATCTCAAACCCACCAAGAGGGCCCGCAAGGAGGACACTGAGACACCCTCACAGCTGCTTGCGCCAAGGATGGCAAAGCCTGCCAAAGCCGCCGGCCAAGAAGAAACCGACGAAGGTAACCTAAGAAAATAAATTTAATAAAAATTCATAAATACTTACCTTTTTTAGAAGAAGTTGATGGTGAACTCTGCCAGGTCCTGGTTCCTTTTGTTCCCCCCCCATTCTACTCAAATTTTGCCACTCACGTGGCAAAGCAGCTTTTCCTGTCCCCCCTGTCTTGCGGGAGCTCAAAGATAGGATTCACAGTGCATTCCCAATGTCTAGGGAGGCATTGGCTGGGCTAACACATGAAGAGGGGGCATCCAAGTGGGCAGTTACTGCCTACAAGGATGCTCAACTGGTCCGCCTGGACCCGGTTAACCTCAGTGGAGTTTACTGTGTAAACTCCATTGAGCTTGTTTGGGACGTCCTTGTGACGCTCCCATTCAAGAATATACCGGAGATGGACCAGGCCCATGCGGCTGCTTGCTTCTGCTTCCCGGTGGAGCACACCCTGTCCTACTTGCTGGAGAACTTCAGGCGCGCGGTAGAAAAACTGGCTGTTGCGGATGCAACAGCCGTGAAGAAGACTAAAATCCTCCTGGCAGACTTTGGGCTGGCCTGGAGTGCGGATGAGACGGGGGTCCCAGAAGCTATGGATCTTACCTTTGGCAAAACAAAACATGAGAAAAAAATAAGTGCAGTATACAATAAATTTGCGAGTTTACGGAAGCCTTTGCTGGACAAAGGCTTCACTTGGTGGTTTACCTGGAGTTCCTGTTTTACTTTGGAATGAGCGCCAGCGTGGAGGACCTGAACGGGGTCCTTATGGGGATTGACAAGGCCTGACTTGCTCTTGACGGGAAAAAAGTCCCCCAGGTTACAACTCAGTTGACCATGTTATCCAGGACGCCCTGGTCCTGGTAGGAATCTACGGGTTTGCGTCCCCACCTGAGAAGCTGCTGCTTCACTCCCACCTCACCATCCTCCCTTTTATCAGCAGGCAAGAATATTTTAACCAGGGTGTATCCACTGTCCACAGTGTGGCGGTGGAGGTTGTGCGCCACCTCCATTGTGGGGTGGGTACATACTGCCAAACCCATTATAGGCGCTCCTAATTTATTCTCTATACCAATAAATATTTTTACCCCCTAGGTTTTTTTTATTATAAAAAATAATTTTATAAAATAATATTTTAGCAAACATTACTTACAAAATAAATTCCAGGGAAGGTTTTAATAAAAGCATATAATATATGTCAATAAAATCTACTTCTAATTTGTATGATTTACATTTTTTTAGTTTGCTTTTTATATTTATTTGCCAAAAATGATATTGATGTGTTTGCGTAATCCATTATCAAGCGTTTGGGATACCCTTGGATGCAATAATAAAAATGATTATGAATAAATAAATTACTAACCTTCATTAATGGTCGTGCTGAATGTGATTGCGGGATTAGAAACATATAAATATAAAATGATATTTAATAAATCTTGAATAGTAGATTAGAGAATATAAAAAAGTCAGACAAGCTAAGCCTTTAATTGATTGGCTGATTTGCAAGGCACGCGGGGATAAACAAATCAGCATGGCCATAGAATTTGGCCACAGTCTCAGCTGGGAGGGTGTGGATCCTGGCCTGCAGCAAATTAAACAGGTCTTTGGTCCCAGTTGGGGTCTCTTGCTTGACAACTTGCTTAGACCACCCAAAGACTTCCTCAATGGGATTTAGGAAGGGAAAATATGCTGGGAGGAAGAGAAGACGCAAATTTGCTGTGACCAATTGCTGGGAGCCCATGCAATGCTTGTGTCAATTGATGGAAATTCTTCAAGAATATCCACCACCTTGTGGAGACTAACATTGTCCAACACAATTACGTTGGTGAGCCCGGGCTTGTGCGCCTCAGGTGCTCCTGGACCAATCGGAGGAATGATAGGAAGGTCTGGTTATTGTGAGATCCCAATATCATTTGGTAGAGCTCAACCCCCTTTGGACCAAGGAGAGCCATCATCAAATAGGCTGTGGCGCAGACTGCAACACGCCAAGCCATCCCGTCATTGGAGCCTCTGGGGACATACCCATACTCATTGCGCATTGACAAGGCAAATGCTGATTTGTTGATGTAGTAAAATTTGACTGTCCCCTTGGCTTTTAGGGCAGAATACGCCTCTGTGTATTTTCTCCGGGTCTCAATATTGGCTGGGCTGTTCCAATTATATAGGGATACCCCAAGTTTTTTTCCAGGAAAATCACATTCCCTTGACCAAATGATAATAGAAGGAAATTGAGGCCTCAACCCCAAAAGCGGACTTGACTATGGCCTGTATATTTGCCAGTTTAAGATGGCAATCTTGGGTTATCCACTGGCGGATTGCCCATTTGTGCTCCTTTGTGAGCATGGTTGACACGCGCAAGGATTTCTCCGCGGCAAGGACTCAACCCGTGTTGAGGAACTTGTTGAAGGTCTTTGAGGCATACTTGGGATCCACCCCAACAATGGCTGCGGCCGCCTTGTAATTGCCTGATTCACGCATTAGATTAAGCAGGATGATGCGTTGGATGTCAGGGATGCGCTTCTGAGCGGACTTTTTAGCGGTGGGGATTGACTCATCAGCATTGGGCAAGGCACAGGGCATAGGCACCTTGTTGTAGAAGGCTGCAACTTTCTTGTGCACCAGTTGGCCCTCATCAGTTTGAAAAAACTATGGCTCCTTGTTGTCCTCCTGATTTCCATTGCTTATGTATGGCTCATAGTTAGTATCAAGTACAGGCTTCACCTTCTCCAGCATGGCTGATGGGACCAACTCTTGCTGGTACACAACGTTGAACACATATGAAGTAAGATCTACCTCCTTGCTTCTAACTTTCTTGGTGAAGGTAACCTTGGTGGGTTTCTGGGTCATCTTGGGGACCCAAGGATTTATGCTCCGCACCCTAGCAGCTTGTGCTCCTTGAAACAGCTGTGTCAGTGCAGTGTCACTATGGAACTCTCCTCTTCTGCCTCCCTCCTGAGTAGGCACTTGTGTTGTACTGAGTCTATTCTTTGACCCGTGGGGGCAACCACAACTGCGGCGCACAACGGGTGCATTGGTACTCTGGTGTTGTATTTCTTCCATTTTAAAATTTAATAAAATACTAAATAAATTTTAATTAAGTTACTCCCTAATTTTAATTTTTGCTTTTATCTGAATATGGATATTTAATTAGAGGTTTTCCCACCCAATATCCCAATTATAGATTTTTTATTTCTTAATTAGTTGTTTCTGGTTTACAACACCTATTTTTGAATACCCAAAATAATTCCCACCCCTTTTCCTGGATTTTATGCCAAATATAAGCACCCAACACAATATTTTTAAAATTTATGTTTCAGATCTTGTGTCTTATTTTAGATGCCTTGGTATCATTCTTGATTACAATCCATTGCACAAACTGCATGAGTGATTTTGTTTGTGGTTTGAGTTCCTATTGTGTTTTGTTTTTGGATTGAGTTTTGACGCACCATGTGTGGGTGTATTTTGTCACCAATTCACATAGTAAACATATGGGTCATTATTTTAGAGATTAGGCCATTTTCTAATGCACATGCTGCTCAAGTCGCAGCATAACACAGTTCGATTTTGAAAAAGTAACTAATTACACAATTTATATTTAAAACATTAATAACTCAATGAAAAATTAATATTTTTTCACACTGTAAACTATCAAAATGAAGCTAAGAATCTTATCTTTCTATTGGTGTAAAAATTTTAATATGTATACTATGCTCAATATTAAAGCAAAAGTAATTTAAAAGAGCATAATCCAGATTTTATTATATGATTATATCTAATGATATAAAGTAGATTACTTCAAAGCTAATAAATACTTTTTTTTAAATACACAACAGATGTTTTTTATTTGACGAAATTAAAGATAAGATTGAGAGCTTTATTTTCGCATTTTATTTTATTTAAAAAGCTCAATTCTCTAGGATTTTATGATAGTTTGAAGTTAGGATGTTTTTATCACTGTTTAGATTGATTTTAAGGTTCAAGTGAGCTTCGAACCTCAAATTGAGCATTCATTAAATGGAATTCTTTAATATTTTATCATTTTAAAAATATGCGGAAGAGTTACAATTAACTGAATACATCATTTTAATTGATTTGCATTGATTACAAAGAGGATATGATGTAATAATAATGCTTAGCTGCTTCACATATATCACTTGTGCATGAAAACTGGGTATTTAATTAATTTCTGCAAACATAAATTCAAGTTCAAACTATAATAAAAGCTATCACACCATTTCTTTCAGAATGGTGTCATTTAGCTTGGTATATAAGAGCTAAAGTACCACAAAGCTTCTAATCCAAATAACCCAATTCAAAGACCACATTCTGATCATAACTACTCCATCATTAAGGCACACATCAAAGATCTGACCTAATTACAGATTCAAAATACTACCATGTCCTCAGTTAAATTTACTTCTTCCATGCTACCCTTTTTTTCCTTGGGAGCTTCAACAAAAAGAGAGAGAATTGCAATGTTAAAAAAGGCATTCCTCTTTATTGCTGGTGATGATCTTGATAATTTCATCAAGCACTTCCTTACTCAAACTGAATTTGGGAAAGCTCAGTTCCTGCCAACTATTCAAAATCAAAAAGGCAATGAGTTCATTGAAAACTTAAAGGATCTCATGAAATCTTCTCCCCAAAAACATCTCCCAGCCTTGCGATCTCTGGTTACTTCCAGTTACTCTTTAAAAGAGCTTAATGATATGGGGTTTAATATAACCAAAAGTGAGTTTGAATACTCAAGAAAAATAAATAAAAATAAAAATGTAAGCTTAAACAAAAAAAGCCAAAAAAATAATAACTATTCATTAAAAAAAGAAATAACTAAAAAAATAATTAAAAAATTGCTGGAAAATTCTTTTGAAACAAGCCAGTTTACAAAAAAAGTGCCTGAAAAAATTTATAAAGATATAGAAAAAGAGATGAGTAATTACTCAACTGAAATTAAATACTCTCTACTTAAAACAAAAAAAGAAATATATGAAAATATGAAAATAAAAAATGAAATTTCAGTTTCAATTTCTACTTACTATAAATTAATCCCTAAAAATATAATAAAAAGTAAAAAACAAACTGATATGTGCAATATTTGTAATTTAAAAAATTCACTAGAAAAAAAGAAGGAAGAATGTGAAAGTAAAAACTTACCATTACCAGAATCTATAGACAATGACTTAAAGACTATTAATCAGCACCAAGACTTTTATGTTCATCAAAATTGTGAATATAAAAAAGATATTAATGAACTAGATGATGAGTCTTGTGTTGTAGTTATAGATTATAAAGAAAACTTAAAGGTTGGAGGTGGTCCAATTGAGACCAATAATTGTTTTTATTCAAAAAAACCAATCTCATTATTAGGGTTTGCATTAGTTTTTAAAGAAAACAATAAAATTAAATATGAATATCATGATTTTTTGTCTCAAATATTATCACATGATTCTTTATTTTCAGGTGAATGTCTAATAAGTCTTCTTAAATTAGATAGATTTAAAAAAATAAAAAATATAAAAGTATGGACAGATAATGGAAATCATTTTAGATCATATGAATTTTTATATTACTTATTTAAAGAGGCACCTAAATATATTAAGGGTTCCATAAAATATAACCGTTTTGTTGAATGCCATGGAAAAAGCATTGTTGATGGTCACTTTGGTGTAATATCAAAAATTTTAAAGGAAAAAGAAAATGTACTTTATATTAACAACATTAATGATCTAAAAAATATTTGTGAGAAAGAAGAAAGAAGAAAAGAATTATACAATTCATCTTTAACTGGTTCAATTGTTTCCCAAAAAGCATTTTTTTATATTTATGAAAGGAAATTTAGGCCTATAAAAAGAGAGCTTGAAGTTAAAAATCTGCGCATTAATCTTTCATATTTGATGAAAGATGGGAAGTTATATACTTCACCTTTAACATTTGAAAGCTTCTCAGAATATTCTGAGATATTTTATCATTTGAAATCACGTGATGATACCAGAGAAACAAAAATATCAGAAGATGCTAGTAGTGTATTGGGGCAAGTTCATGAAGTAGGGCAGCTTACTAGAGGGTGTATTTTAAATAGAGTTATCAGTCTTTCAAAAACAACAACCTTTTTTTCTGAAACAAACTAAGAATATTTATGATGAGCCAAAGATAGGGTAATAGCATTTATAGCTTTGGGGCTGCTATTACTCTCCCATGCAACTCATCATAAATATTTTTGGTTTGTAGTAGCACTTAAGATATTTTCAGTAGTACTATAAGTTGCAATTTTCAATTATAAAATCAATGAATTATTTTTTAAAAAATCACCCAAGCCCAAGATCAATTAAATATTTGGGATTGATTGTATTTTACTCTTTCTGAATAATTTGAATATGAATAATGTGATTAAGTTATAAAATAACCAATCTGGCGCCTAGGCATAACAAGAAAAATAATGTCCCATATGTACACCAAAATCCAACTCAAACCATTTTGTTTGTGAATCCATGTATTTTGGATTGCATTTTGAATGGTTTTGCTTTACGCGTGAGTACTTTGTTGCTGTGTTGACCCATTTTGCCTATTAGCGCCAAAAATCCCTGTTAACAGAGTGTATATTTCAACCTGCTAGTTGAATTTTGTTTAAATCTGAAAATTTTTGTTTAAATCTGAGTTCATTTTGCTTGTTGCCATAGCTTTTAAAACTACTGTATTGAAGGCAAGGTGCTCCCATTTGCCTACTTTCTGCTTCCTGGTGCAACAGAAAATATCTACACAAGGGACTTTAAAAAGGTTCATAAGGGCATCAAAGCCCTACCCAGTAATAAAAAGAGTCCCCCTGGCTATAAAACTAGAGCCAATCCAGATGATGATAAAAAAGATAAAGCCACTCTTGCTGCAGAAAATGAAGCTCATGATAAAGCACTTGGCCCCTCAACTATAATCATGGACTTTGAAACTGCCCAGTATAACACTTTTGTAAATACCTTTGATGGAGAGGTCCAGGGGTGTTTTTTCCATTATAAAAAGGCTGTCAACAGGCAACTAAAGGGTCTACCTGAGCTCAGCAAGCTCCACCGTCTTGATACATCAGGAAAGTGCAAGTTCTTAATTCAGCAGTTTGTAGCACTAGCCTTTGTAAAGCCAGAGCATACTAGACAAGCCTTTGACCTCCTATGCCAGGATTCATATGCCAAGAAACATGAGGATTCCTTCTACCCTTTCATTAAATATTACAAACCACAGTGGATTGGGCGTAAGTTCACTAAGCCCCAGAGCAAGCCCAGAGCCAAAGCCAGCTGGAACTGCTACCAGGCAGTTCTTAAGGATAAGATGAGAACTAATGTTGCAACCAAGTTTCCAGCCTTGCCTGCTAACGTATCTCAAAATACACAGGGAGCGCTTGATGTGCAGCCCCTTGACGTATCTAACGTTATGGATTAATCTGATGGCAGCAGCAAATGCCGGTACTTCATCCCAATTAGGAGCGTTGCCAATTCAACCCACTGATCCCCGCACAAGTTATTCCTTGGCTCCAAACCCTACATGGAACTCCCCACTATGCCACCCCCTTGTGGCCTTGTGGCTTTCCCCATATAGTATATTAATCACAGTATTCTACAATAAACAACACCTTATTCTTATTATTCTGTCCTTTCCTATTGGACTGTTGTCTTCCCCAATTCCAAATACTGAACCCTCATTGGTTCAGTTGCAACAGTGGTAGCAGAAGTAGGTTTACAACCTATCTTCAAAACAAAATCCCCCCAAGAAAGGACAGAGTACGGGCTGTATGACTACTCCACAACAAGAGACGTTCCTTCCAATCCCCAAAGGTTATCTCATCTATCAAGACCAGCTAGTTCTCACCAGTGTATACAATTGGCTCCACCTTGGGCAGCGTGATGCTAGTGTCACCCCGCCACAGTTGGACCTGTCCCAATGTATGCTCAACCTCCAACTAGAGTCCTTCACTGGTGGTGTCAAAGGAGCTGACATTGTCAGTTGGCTCCAGTCCACCAAAATGCGCCTTTGTATCTGTCAGGTCCCCGAGTCCATGTGGGTTGCCACCACATTTGGCCGCCTTACAGGGCCTGCCGCTGTGTGGTTCACCAACTGGGCCAGCCAGGAGTTTGATGTCACCTGGGCAACATTTCAAGACACCGCCAAGTCCTGATATAGTTAAACCTTCTCTCCCATCATCTTGGGGACTCCCCACCTAGCCATCAAGCAGACTGGTTCCGTCCCTGAGTATCTTGCCGCGTGGCAACAAGCCCTTTCTGCCGCCCCCAAAGCAGTGACCAAGGGGAATGCCATATTGCTCACCCTCATTATTAATGGGTTAAAACCCCATATCTGCAAGTGGGTTCCTGTTGGCCGCTGCACTTCTATTAACAACTGCTATAAAGCCATTGTAGAGGCCAATAATCAGGCTTCAATGGGCTTCTGTTGCACCAACAATGCTCCACCCCAACCACATTCTGCACCTAACAATGGCCAAGGTCAAGTGGGCCATTTCCAACCTTGTCAACAAGAAGGTGCAACTAAACGCCCCGCAAGTGGGAGCTCCAGCTAGCGCTAATTGAGGACCAGGGAAAAGCCTGGGGGTTGTAGCAACAAGAGGCCTTACAACCCCAACCAACCTGTCCTCTCAGCCCTTGCCTGCAAAGAACTCCCGCAACTACAATCTTCACAAGGTTGAAACTCTGGACGTCTTTCAGGTACATAGTGATGACCCCATGTTGCAAGCCACCCACTCCTCAAATAAAGTAACACAATTGTCCTATCCCTTCCGTTTCTGTGGGAACACCCACAAGCTACTGGTAGATACCGGGGCCTTTCACACCATGGTAGATCAAGCGTTTGCTGACTCCCAGCAATTAGATAAAGTACCCAGCAGATTCAAAGAAGTATATGTAGCTGATTCCCACAGAACTGCCATCACCCACAAGATGGTGCCCTTCTCTGTAAGGATGGGAAACGTCCAGGTTAAGCTCTCTGGGCTGATTATGGAAGACCTCAGCCACTACGTAATTGCTGGCCTCAACTGGCTCCGGCATAACTGCCCCACATTGACTGGGATACCTCTGTCATTACCCTCAATAGAAACAGTGTGGGGTTCCAGATCTACCCCATGCAAATGAACAAACTACTACATGACACTGTGTTTGTCAGAATGTCGGAAACAGACTCATATGATTTCAAGGGGGGGAGACTAGACTTTAATCAATGTTCAGTCAAAGTTATCTGTGCAGAACCATCTGCAGTCCCTCCCTTGCCAACATCACCATCACCAGCGCTAGCTGCACTCTTTGAGGAGTACCAGGAGTATTCAGTGAAACACTCAAACAACTACCTCCACCCCGGGAGATCCAGCAGGCTGTACAACTTCAAGGATTTTTACCTAAAGCACAACCATTATACCATCTCACACCAAAGGAAGATGAAACCCTCTGCTAGCACCTTGTGGACGCGCTTGATAAGGGCTTCATTTGCCCCTTGCTCTCCCCATACGGGGCGGCGGTCTTCTTTGTAGCCAAGAAGGATGGGTCCCTTTGCCTGGTCACAGACTACCATGCCCTAAATGAGGTGACAGTTAAAAATAAGTACCCCCTGCTGCTGATTGATAACCTGTTTGATACACTTGCAGGCGCAAAGGTCTTAAGCAAGATTGATCTCACTGCAGGGTACAACCAGGTCCACATTGCACCAGGGGATGAGGCAAAAACTGCCTTCTGCACACGCTACAGGTTGTTCAAGTGTTGTGTCATAAACTTTGGAATGATCAACGCTCCCTCCACCTTTGCCATTTTGATGAATAAAGCCTTTGAGGAATTGATTGGAAAGTGTGTGGTGGTGTACCTTGACAACATTATTGTCTTCAGTCAAGATCAAACCACACACCTCCAACACCTCTGTGCTGTCCTCAACACCCTTTGGGAAAACCAGTTAAAAGCTAAAACCTCCAAATGTGAGTTTCTCAAGTCAGAGTTGTTATTCCTTGGGCACACCTTCTCTGCCCAAGGGATAAAGCCCAATCCTGCCAAAATCAAGGCAATCACTATCATGCTGCCCCCCACTGATGTGGGCCAGGTGCGGACATTCTTAGGCATGGTTACTTATGTACGCAAATTCATCCCCAATTGCAGGGAACTAATTGCACCCCTCACTGAGCTCCTCAATACCAAACAGCGCTTCCATTGGACCCCCGCCAGAGATCAAGCCTTCAAGACGTTGAAGCAAAGGCTCACAACAGCACCAGTACTGCAGTTTCCCAACTAAAACCAACAGTACAAACTTGAGACTGACGCCTATGACAGGGCAATAGGGGCGTGCTAAGGGTAGAAACTGACAATGGCGTCTTCCTTCCCGTAGCATATGAGCCCAGGAAGCTCACTGACTCAGAACAACGTTATCCCATCCATGATAAAGAGCTGGCAGTAATTGTGCACTGCGTTGAGAAGTGGTGCTGTTACCTGTAAGGTGCTACCTTTTCACCCCGCGTACTGACGTACCACAAGTCACTTCAGTATTTCAACACGCAGTCCCACTTGACACACCGCCAAGCAGGATGGGTTGAGTGCCTGTCCCCTTACCAGTTGCGCATTGAGTACAAGCCCGTGAAGGAACTTGTCACAGCTGACGCCCTTTCACAACTCTATGTAGCATCCATCACTGGGGACAATGGATTGGATCCAGATTGGCCCATGCTTTACCTCTGCCCTGAGGCAACTTGCTACAAAGGCCTTAATTTGGTAACCATCTCCAAATTGAAGGACAACAAGAGCCAGTTCACCACTGATGCTGGTAACCTCTGCCGCCGGGCAGAGACAGGTGAAAAGACTCTGTACTTCCCCACCACACAACAAGGGGACACCATCTTGCACTACCACCAAACCTTGGGTCACATCAGAGGGCGTAACCTCTTTGAGATTATGAAACATAAGGTCTGGTGGCTATGCATATGCCAAGACATCTTGGACCTCCTTGAGACGTGTGTGTTGTGTGAAAAGAATATGTCCAAACCTGTACCTCCCAGGTCTGTCCTACCCATCAAGGCTATGGAACCCTTTGAACAGTGGGCCCGCAACATTGTGGGACCGCTTCCCAAAGACAGACTGGGTAAGAAGTATATTATCACTGCTATTGACTACTTCACTTGGATGCCAGTGGCCTGGGCCACAACCAACCACACTACCACCACCATTAACCGCTTTATTGGCAAGGAAATTGTGGCTTGATTTGGGTGAATCAAGCGTCTCATCACAGATGGCGGGCCTAAACTTGTTGGACACATTGTGAAGGCATACTGCGTCAAGAACGCGCTCTAACATATAGTCACAACCCCCTACCATCTGCAAGCCAACATACACATGGAACGGTTAAATGGCTCCCTAGTTCAACTGATTGCCAAGCTCTCACAAGAGCACCCTAACACTGTGTGGACTGAACATCTTCCCGCTGCCCTACTGATCCTGCAAGCAAGAATCAACAGGAGCACTGGGTTCAGCCCTAACACCCTGGCCTTTGGAACACCTGACGGTCTGAAAGGGGTCAAACAGGGAAAACTACAGTCCAAGGTCCTCAAAAAGCCCCCCTTAGTGCCAACTCTCTCCCTAGACCAATGGTGTGCCGAAGCCCAAGAGATCAAACACAAGCGGATTGCAGGAGGGACAAAACACCTCAAAGCTAGATATGCCGTAGGTGACCCCGTCTACACCCTCAATCCCAATTCTGCCAATTTAGAACCTAACCACCTAGGGCCCTTCAAGGTAGCTGCAGTCTATGACAATCACACCTATCAACTTGAAGATGCCCAAGGAAACACCAAGAAACTCTACCATGATTGCTTGCGCCCCTGGGGTGCCATCCCCACACAAAAAATGTTTGTACGGACCTTCCCAGACCTTCCGCAGACTCCAGTCCTGGTGTCTGACAACAAGCAGGGAGCAAGGGAGGTGTTGCAACCAAGTTTCCAGCCTCGCCTGCTAATGTATCTTACAATACACAGGGGGCGCTCAATGAGCCGCCCCTTGACGTATCTAACGTTATGGATTAATCTGATGGCAGCAGCAAAGTGCGGGTACTTCATCCCAATTAGGAGCGTTGCCAATTCAACCCTGTTGTGTTCTGAGGCGCGGCACAGACACACAACAGGGAATCCTAACCTTAGGATTGGATTCATACTAAGTCTTGGTTAGATGACAGGGAAGGCAATAGTGTTTACCTTGCAGCCCTGGAACAATAATCTCTACTAGTTGTGGCTAGAGAGAGGCACAGAAGTACAGAAGACACAAAGACAAAAATGTGAATAGAACTTAATTTTATTGGTGAATATGGAAATGGAATATATAGTGGTTGAGAATACCACAAAACACTATCAGGACGGTAGGATCACTTGCCACAAGCATGAGTGGGGCAAGTGAGTTGCGCAGAGTCAGAAAACCAAACAATCATACTTTCTGAAGCAGAAGCCAGTTCATTTTGAGAGTCAAATGCAAAAGCAAGAGATTGGTCCTCAAAATGGCCCAACAAAGGAAAAATCAAAACATGGTGAATGCCGTTATTCACAACATTGACCCCTCTAGATAGGCCTTTGGGGGTGATACTTGCGGAGAAACTTGGCGTGTAGACGAGCAAAAGGGCGACCACTAGAGAGGAGCTTTACAGTGTACTCAGACCCTCGTTTGAAAGTCACCTCTAAAGGACCAATCCATAGTGATTCCAGTTTGTGCCCACGCCCACCCACACAGTGTTGATAGTATAAGACATGGTCACCAACAACAAACTCAGGCAAGGGGGAGCACCCAGCGTTGTCAGGAGAGAGCTTGAGCATCTTAGTCTTATATGCAGAAGTGTAGGCAGTGGCCTGTATATCAATGATGCAGTTGACTAAGTCTTTGATGTGGTCTTCAGGGTTCATGGCCTTATCAGAGGAGAGTAGGGGAACCCCCAAGAGTGACAGAGTGGTGGCTTCACGCCCATACAACATGGCAAAGGGGGAGCACCCTGTGACCCAATGTCTGCTCAGACAATAGGCAAAGAGAGCAGCAGGTAAGTATAGATCCCAATTGGCAGCGTCAGAGTAGGTGAGTTTTCTCATGATAGAAACCAGTGTTGAGTTGGCACGCTCAACTGCCCCATTAGTGGAAGGATTATAGGGGGCAGAGAAAGACTGGTGAGTTCTTAGAGCTTCAACAACAGAGGTTACAAGTTTGGCATTGAAGTTGGTTCCGTTGTCTGATAACAGCACTTGAGGACAGCCATGGCGGTAGAAAACATCCTGCAGCAGGAAGGCAGCAGTAGTCTTAGCAGTGATGTCTTTAGTAGGGAAAGCTTCTACCCACTTGCTGAAGTGGTCAACGGCAATCAGGATAAAGCGGCATCCAGAGCGTGGGCGGGGGAGAGGACCTACAGCATCAATGCTGACAGTATGAAATGCATGTTGAGGGGGAACCAATGTGAACTAGTGAGAAGCAGCTCGGGGCCTCTGGAGTTGGCAGTCATGGCAACTAGCTATGACATCTGGGATCAACAGGCAAAGATTCTCCCAGAAGTAATTCTTCTGAAGCCAGTCAAAGGTCTTGGCTATGCCTCCATGGCCAGTTTCTTTATGAGCTTGTGACACCAAAGAGAGACAAAGACTGGGACGCACATATGGCAGGTATTGACCCTGCACCTTCTTGAAGAGTTGGTTGTTGCGTATGAGGGTATCTTCAGACAATTTGGTCAAGGCAAGTTGAACCTCTTCTGTGACACTTTCCCAGGAAGAAGGGTAGCCAATTAGCTCATACAGGGGATATGCCTCAGCAGGGTGTAGGGCAAGGATGGGCATTTGGGATAGCCCATCAGCATTCTGATGTTGAATCCTGGGGCAATGGAGCACAGTGAAGTCATAACCTTGCAGGCGGAGAGCCCATCTAGCTAAGCGTCCTTCAGGCTCTTTAAGTTGTTGTAACCATTTGAGCAAAGCGTGGTCAGTGACAACAGTGAAATGGGTACCATACATGTAGTGGCGGAATTTTTTGACTGCATGCAGCACAGTGAGGCATTCCTTCTCTGTAACACTATAATTCTTCTCATGCTTATTCAGCACATGGGAAGTATAGGCTACAGGGTGGTTCACACCTTCATTGTCAAGTTGAGCCAAGATAGCCCCTATAGCAAGGTCACTAGCATCAGTGTACAAGATGAATTCCTTATTGTAATCAGGGTACACTAAAATGGGAGCTTCTTTGAGTTTCTGTTTTAGAGTCTCAAAGGCTTGCTGTTGACTGGCGGTCCATTCAAAGGGGACATTACGCAATAGTTGGACCAGGGGTTCACTAGTATCAGCAAAATCAGGGATGAATTGTCTATAGTATTCCATCATGCCCAGAAAGACTTGTACTTCTCAGAGGTTGGTGGGCGGAAGCATTTTGTCAATGGCTTCAACCTTCTTGGTCATTGGACAAATTCCCGTTTGAGTTACTTCATGGCCCAGGAATTCAAGGCGCTCTTTGAAGAAAGCACACTTAGAAGGTTTTAACTAGAGGCCAGCCTCTTGGATCTTTATGAACACCTCTTTAAGATGGGCTAGGTGATCAGTGAAAGTTGCGCTGAAGACTGTTATATCATCTAGATAGACTAAGACACATGGCAACTTCAAGTCACGCAGGATGGAGTCCATGGCCCTCTGGAAAGTTGCTGGGGCATTGCAGAGCCCTTGCGGCATGCAGGTAGGCTAAAAAAATCCTTCTGATGTGATGAGTGCAGCCTTCTGACAGTCTTCAGGAGAGAGGTCAACTTGCCAGTAGCCAGACGCCAAATCCATGGCAGAGAAAAACTTAGAACCTCCAAGGCATCAAAGGGCGTCATCAATGTGTGGTAAGGGATAAGAATCTTTCTTGGTTAGAGAATTCAACCTTCAATAGTCCATCACAATCTGGTGTCCACCATCCTTTTTCTTTAAGATGAGCAGAGGGGAAGCCCAGGTACTTTGAGAGGGAGCTAGCAGTCCAGCGTCCAGCAGTTGTTTGAGCTCCTTAGAAACCTGCATATCTTCCACTTGGCTACGGCGGTATGACTTGGCATAAAAGGGAGGAGCATCTCCTGTGTCAATCTGGTGTATCACACCTTTGGCTAGCCCATAATCAGTACTATCTTTAGCAAAAATGTCTGAGAACTGGTCTAGTAAATCAAGCACCTCTTTCTGTTAGACCGGGGACAACTGAGGGAAGTCTTGGGCGGTGAACAGAGATAGTACTTGAGGCTCGTCTTTGGGTAGATTAAAGTCTTGAAACGTTCCAAAGGGGTGAAGAGACAAGACATCAGGAGCATTTAACAACTTTCCATAACCAACAATCTGTCCTCTGGATACAGTCATAGGAAGCGCAGTTAAGGTTAGCAACTAGTAATTGAACGGGATCCTTGTAGGAAATGTCTAGAATTCCAGGACAAAGGTAAGGCTTGTTATGCCCCAGCAAAGGAGGGGAATACAGCTCTAAGAAAGTCCGTTCAGGTAGTTCATATGATATCTGGGAGTCTAGGATAGCCTGAGAGCCTGGATAGATGGTGATAGCAGACGTGGCCATGAGAGGGATTCCCTCAGTTGCAGGACAAGCCATGGGAGGACACTTCATGTTGGTGGAATGGATTCAATATTTTGGGGAGAAACCCCCAGTGGGGTACTCCAGAGTACATGTCTTCAACCGTTTACCAGGAACTTTGATGGGCTCCTCAAAGATCAGAGGGACTTTTTACCCTAGGATAGAAAGATAGCCATCCTTTAGGTTGATGATCCCATTATATTCCCAAAGGATTTGGGTACCAACCAAAAGGTCATAGCTCTCATTTTCTAGAACAACAGCTGGCGCAGCTAACAGGAGTTTACCAAATTGCATTGGTAAGGCAGAGTACACACAAATGGCGCAAGTCATGGAGAGACCAGCAGTGCCATAGGATTGATGGTAGTTGAGATCAGGGGCCAGCTTAAGTTTCTTCATCAGCTTAGAAGAAACAACATTGACAGGAGAACCGGTATCCAGGACGGCTTTGATCTTGACCTTTTGGATAGATATCTCTACTTGGGTGGTGATGCGTCCAAAGGGTGGAAGAACAGCCAAGATATCCTGTGCCTCAGCTAGTTCCTTGTCCCATTTCTCAATCATGCATCATAGTCCCAGAAACTCCTTATATACAGTTTGGAGAGGGAGTGAGACAGATACATTCTTGAAAACAGCGTCTGCAACTTCAGCGGCTTCCTCTGATGATTCCACTAATACAGGGGACCGTTTTGCCTGAGTAAGATAGGGACGGGAGACAACTGCTTTGGCCTCAGACAAGGGCTTGGTGATTGTTGTAGTCTTCCCAGATTGTAGCTTGTAGGGAACGGCAATAGTCTGAGGGACGGCAAGAACAGAATACCTGTATGCATCATGGTCTTCAACATCAGATTCATCCACATCAGAATTGTCAGAAATGTCATGGAACAGGAGGAGGATAGGAGGTGCTTTGTCATCAGCAGGCTCAGAGTCAGTAGCAAGCGGGGGTGTAGGAGGAGACTGGGAAGAATTGTCAACCAAGAGCGTCTCTGCCTCTAGGTTGACTGTTCTTTTCCCAACTGATCCTTGGGATCAGCTCCTTCAACCCGCAGATTGGTGCAGACGTGAGAGTGGTGGCCTATCTGACCACATTTGTGGCAACACTGACGTTATGGAGGAGGCTGGGAGTTCATAGTGAGGATACAAGGGCTGCGAGAAGAGGAGCCAGAGTTGGAAGCAGCACAACTTTCCCAAACAACTGCCCCAGAATGGATAAGATGCATATCTTGGAGCAGTGTTTTTATGCTTTTCATGGAGGACAGCATAGCCTTGTGGGCCTTGAAATGGAGGCATAGGAGTTGATTCACCATGAGGGCCTGGGTGCAGGCCATATATGCTTCATGCGCCGTCAATTGTCTGCTTGTTATTAACTGTTGTCCCTCCATGTAAAATCTGTTGGCAAATTCAGCTAATGTCTCTTTGGGCTTGAAGAATATGTGCATGAAAGCATCCTTTTTCAGCTCCAGGCTAAGATCACCACCAAAATTGTCAATCAAGAGTTGTTTCATGTCCTCCCAGGTCTCAATGGAGGCCAGCTCTAGAACAACTACCTCCTGGCAGGTCAGGTGTAGGCAAGTCAGAATATGTTCTTTCAAACTTCATCTGATGCTCATCTCATAGCAGTCTCATAAATTGTTAAGAAGGCTGAAATAGTTGAGGTTTTAGGATCAAACACTTGCTTAAAAGTAGGCTTGAAGTGTGCTTCAGGAGTTGGACCACCATTGTTGCTATTAAGTACATTTATGCGCGGGGAGAACTCAGCTTCAGATTTGGAGAGGGGTTGTCTAGCCCACAGTTGTCAAACACTTTCTTCAAGGGTTGTCAGAGTCTTGGTGGTTCTGGCACCTGTAGTGTTGGCTAGAGTGGTCTGTTGTTCAGTAACATCTAGGTGTTGTCCTTGGGTAGTGACAACAGTGGAGAGCTCAGCCAGCTGCAAAGTAAGGGATGGCCCCACTGATAGGCAAGGGGCAAACCTGTTGTTTACCAAGTCAATCAGCTCATTCATCTCCTGTACGTCTCTGTCCAACTCAGTCTGGTCTCATTTAAAATGGTCCACCTCATTAGCTAGGGAAATCAACTCCCTAGCACAGTGGATTCAAGGAGCCCCATCCAAACCAGGACAACATTTATCTTCCTTGTTAACCCCGCGTGGACTAGCAGCAGCCGTCACTACCTCACGTAAAGCAGCGATTTCTTGCTGTAGTTCAGCAACCTGAGCAGTCAGCGCAAGAACCTGGGGATCAGGTTGAGGCATTTCAGTAGGACATCCTTGGCTACAAGTGGAAGCACGTAATTACTGGATGGCCTCCCAGATTCTCTGCTCTCTTTCCACCAGATCATCAGAAGGAGGAGAAGGCGGAACATCAGGTTTGGGAGTGGACAGCTCATTCACCTGACTCTGAAGTTTGGCAATAGCTGCAGCAGAGGTAGCTCTCTCTTGATTGAATTCTGCACTGAGCTCATTTAGACCTTGGGCTGCAAGATCAGCTACCTGTTGCAATTGCTCAAAGAAATAGACACTGAATGCATTGAGCTGTTGCACTAGGCGCTCAAAGTTGGAGAGATAAGCGTTTAGGGTGGAGTCTACTTGAGTGCGCCAGGGTTGTTCTAACAGGTGAAACTCATGTAGCTGCTCCCTAACATACTCAGGGATGGACTGGTGGATTTGCTCAATGGAATTGACAAAACATGTTTGAGAGGTGACCAAATCACGCTGATTGTCAGATATCAGGGAGAACAGGGAATGAAGCCATTGTTGGTAGGCAGCAAACTGGTCCCAATGATGGGTAACAGCTGCTTGTAGAGACAAGATTTCTTGAGCGTGGAGTCCCAACACATCTGGTGATGGGCCAAGGCGGGCTGTACAAAGGATGACAGCAGATGATCAGCAGAGCCAGCCGCTGGAAGGAGGTGTTATGGAAACTGAGGGGCCACAATTAACTCATAGTATTTGGCATGGCTAAACTGTAACTAAAGGCAAGGGATGGCCCCGTCCTGAGCTATCCCAAGGGCTACCGCCATGACTTGTTCCAAGTCAGGGGTACCCATAGGGTAAGCAACTAGGCGGGGACCATTCCCAAGGTTCAGTACAGTAGGGACAATAGGCGGGTTGGCAATGACTTCCTCAATAGGAGGGCTGGTAATTTCAGGTGAAGTTGACTCCCAAATAGGCGGAGGCAAGGGACCTTCAAACGTAGATACAAATGGGATAACCAAGGGGCTTACAGCCCCTGTAGTGAGCATCATTTTTGCCGTGTTCTGAGGTGCGGCACAGACACACAACAGGGAATCTTAACCTTAGGATTGGATTCACACTAAGTCTTGGTTAGATGACAGGGAAGGCAATAGTGTTTACCTTGCGGCCCTGGAAGAATAATCTCTACTAGTTGTGGCTAGAGAGAGGTGCGGAAGTACAGAAGACACAAAGACAAAAATGTGAATAGGACTTAATTTTTATTGGTGAATGTGAAATGGAATATATAGTGGTTAGGAATACCACAAAACACTACCAGGACGGTAGGATCACTTGCCACAAGCATGAGTGGGGCAAGTGAGTTGCGCAGAGCCAGGAAACCAAGCAATCATACTTTCTGAAGCGGAAGCCAGTTCATTTTGAGAGTCAAATGCAAAAGCAAGAGATTTGTCCTCAAAATGGCCCAACAAAGGCAAAATCAAAACATAGTGAATGCCGTTATTCACGACAGACCCGCTGATCCCCGCACAAGTTATTCCTTGGCTCCAAGCCCTACATGGAACTCCCCACTATGCCACCCCCTTATGGCCATGTGGCTTTCCCCATATAGTATATTAATCACAATATTCTACAATAAACAACACCTTATTCTTATTATTCTGTCCTTTTTTATTGGACTGTTGTCTTCCCCAATTCCAAATACTGAACCTTCATTGGTTCAGTTGCAACACTAATTTATTTTTAGAGGGCTGGCATAAGCATATCAAGCCCTCCTTTGGAATCAAGCCCAGATATATCAACTTCTATGAGCACCTTAAAGTCCAACAAGGGAAGACTGTTGCATTAATCAGAGATATTGAGAAACGCCTATCCAAGAAGAAGAGAAAAACCAAAGAGAAGCAGTATGAAGAGAAGATTTAGGAAGTTGTCAAGGCCAAATATAAGCTTTCAGATATTGGGGAATACATCAAGAAGATTGCCACAGTTCATAATGGCAACCAGGCAATCACAGTCTAGCTTTTGATTAAATTTATTGAGTATTGCCTAATTTTGTAAATAGTTTTTATATATTCAGTATAATATTTTTAAAATAAATAGTTATTATAAATAACTCATTAATAATTTATGATACTTTTTTTATAAAAATCATTGATTTTCTATTGATAGTTTGATGTCTTAGACTGTATTACATGGCCTATATTGGTATTTTACTAGTAAATTATATTTTTTTGTAGTTTCTAGTATAGAAAAAACTTTATATTACTGTTTCTGATTATTAAATTTTCCTATAATATGTAAATTTTATGTAGTACCCTTTTTGTATATGGGATTTTTTTATCTTTATAAGTGGGAAAAAATATTTTATATTAAAGATAGCTAATTTCATAGTGAATTTTTTTGGTGTATTTTTATGATTTTTTTTTTGTGGTTTTTTTTTTTTTTTGAATCTATGTTGTCACATTACCCTAAAAAGTATTTTAAAGCTTAATTTTATTTAAGTAAAATGTTTAGGAAGCAGGTTTCTGCTTATTAAAAAAGTGTCAACATTTAGTAGTCTGCATGAGTGAAAACTTAATTCTGACTTTCCAATGCTGTTGACATTAAAGTATTTTTGCTCTGATTATTGACATATAGTAAGTCAACTTGATGAATGAGTTAATTCTGGTGGTTGCCCCCAAATATTGTATGAGTTACCTAAGTGCACGTTCCTAGAGTTATACTCTCCTACATCACTAGGTCATAACAAACTCTACCTCTTCACGGGAATCTTGGACGTCTCTCATAAAGACCCTGTTCAATTGCTGGTTGCCAACTTAACTGCTCTTCCCATACATGTGTCTAGAGGACAGGTTGTTGGCTATGTCAAGTTGCTGAATGCTCACAATGTCCTATTGCTACATCCCTTTGACACGTTCCAGGACTTTAATTTACCTGAAGACAAGCCCCAAGTCCTATCCTTGTTTACTGCACAAGATTTCCTGCAGCTATCCCTGGTACAACAGAAGGAGGTGCTAGATTAAAATTCAGATATTGTTGCTAAAGATAGCACTGATTATAGTCTAGCCAAAGGCGTCATTCACCAGATTGATACTTGTGACACTCCCCCTTCTGCACTAAACCCTATTGCCACAGTTGCATAGAAGACGCTCAGGTGTCTAAAGAACTCAAACAACTTTTAGACGCTGGGCTAATGACTCCTTCTCAAAGTCTGTGGGCCTCCCCCTTTCTCATACTGAAGAATAAGGATGGAGTTCATTGTATTGTGATGGATTATTGATAATTGAACTCCTTAACCAAAAAGTATTCCTACCCCTTGCTGTGTATTGATGATGCTCTTTGCCGTCTTGAAGGCTCTAAATTCTTCTCTGCTATGGATCTGGCATCTGGGTACTGGCAAGTTGACTTCTCTCCAAAGTATAGTCAGAAAGATGTGCTCATCACTTCTGAGGGATTGTTTGAGCCTAAACACATGTTGTAAGGACTCTGCAATGCCCTGGCTACCTTCCAACAAGCCATGGATTCCATCCTCCGTGATTTGAAGCTCTCATGTGTTCTAGTGTATTTAGATGATATAATGGTCTTCAGCGCTACCTTTACAGATCACCTGGCTCACTTCAAAGAAATCTTTCTAAAAAGTTGAGAGGCTGGCTTGAAACTCAAACCCTCCAATTGTGCCTTTTTCAAGGAACGCCTTGAATTCCTGGGCCATGAGGTAACCCAGACGGGGATTTGCCCAATGACCAAGAAAGTTGAGACCATTGACAAAATGCTTTGACCCACCAACCTACAAGAGGTACAGGTCTTTTTGGGCATGATGGGCTACTACAGAAAGTTCATCCCTGACTTTGCCAACACTAGCAAATCTTTGATCCAACTGTTACGCAATGTCCCTTAAAAATGGACTGCTAGTCAGCAATAAGCCTTTGAGACCCTTAAGCAAAAACTCAAAGAGGCTCCCATCCTAGTGTATCCAGACTACAATAAGGAATTTGCCCTTTACACTGATGCTAGTGGCCTGGCTATTGGAGCCATCTTGGCTCAACTAAACAATGAGGGTGTGGATCATCCTGTAGCTTATACTTCTTCTTTCCTGAACAAGCATGAGAAGAACTACAGTGTAACAGAGAAATAGTGACTCACTGTGTTGCATGCAATCAAGCAGTTCTGTCATTATGTGTATGGCACCCCTTTAACTGTGGTCACTGACCACGCTTTGCTTAAGTGGTTACAACAGCTTAAGGAATCAGAAGGACAACTAGCTAGATGGGCTCTTTTCCTGCAAGGTTACAACTTCATTATGCTACATTATCCCGGGATTCAATACCAAAACACTGATGGATTATCCAGAATGCCCATCCTTGCTCTACACCCTGCTGAGACTGATTGACTGTATGAACTAATTGGATATCCTTTCTCTATGGAGCGCAAGACAGAAGAAGTTTGATTTGCCCTATCCAAGATTTCAGAGAACACTCATTTGTGACAATCAGCTCTTCAAGAAAGTAAGAGACCAATACCTACCTTATGTACAGCCTAGCCTTTGCCTTTTGTTGGTGCTTCAAGCTCATAAAGAGACAGGACACGGAGGTGTTGCCAAGACCCATGCCTGGCTTCAAAAGAATTACTTCTGGGAAAATATTTGCTTGCTGATCCCAGATGTTATTGCTAGTTGCCATGATTTCCAACTCCAACAACCTAAAGCCACCACTCATGAGTTCAAGCTAGTCCCCCCTCAACACACATTTCACACTGTCAGTATTGATGCTGTAGGGCCTCTCCCTTGCTCCTTCTCTGGTTGCTGCTTTATCCTAATTGCTGTTGATCATTTTAGCAAGTGGATAGAAGCTTGCCTTACTAAGGACATCACTGCCAAGACAACTGCCGCCTTTCTGTTGCAAGACGTATTCTACCGCCATGGCTGTCCTCTCACCTCCAACCCCCAAATTTTTTTTTTTTTTTTATATTTTTTTTTTTTTTTTTAAAAAAAAAAATTTTTTTTTTTTTTTTTTTTTTAAAAAAAAAAAAAAAAAAAAAAAAAATTTTTTTAAAAATTTTTTTTTTTTTTTTTTTTTTCCTCAAGTGTTGCTATCTGATAATGGGACTAACTTCAATGTTAAGTTAGTGACCTTGGTTTTTGAGGCTTTGGGGTCTTACCAGTCTTTTTCTGCCCCTACAATCCTTCTATCAATGGGGCAGTCAAGCGTGCAAATTCCACTCTGGTTTCTATCATTAGGAAGCTCACCTACTCTGATGCTGCAAATTGGGATCTATATTTACCCGCTGCTCTCTTTGCCTATTGCCTTAGCAAACATTGTGTCACCAGGTATTCCCCTTTTACTATGTTGTATGGCTGTGAAGCCACCACTCTGTTGCTCCTGGGGGCCCTTACTCTCCTCTGATAAGGCCATATACCTGGACAACCATATCAAAGATCTAGTCAATTGTATCATTGATATTCAGGCACTGCCTACACGTCTGCATATAAGACCAAGATGTGTGAGCTCTCTCCTAACAATGCTGGACGCTCTCTCCTGCCTGATTTCAACATTGGGGACCACGTTCTGACTATCAGCACATAGTAGGAGGACGCGCTCATAAGCTGGACTTGCTGTGGATTAGACCCTTGGAAGTGACCTTCAAGAGAGGGTCAGAGTATGCTGTGAAACTCCTCTCTAGTGGTTGACTGTTTGATTGCGTACACACCAAGTTCCTCCACAAGTACTACCCCCTAAGGCTAATCTAGAGGGGGGCAATGCTGTGAATGCCGCCATTTGCCATGTTTCAATTTTGCCTTTGTTGGGTTATTTAAAGAACAAATCTCTTGCTTGTGCCTTTGCCTCTTGAAATGAGCTTGTATCCAAATTGGGAAGATTAATTGTTCAGTTTCCTGATTCTGCACAACTCAATTGCTCCACTCATGCTTTTGGCAAGTGATTCTACTATCCTGGTAGTGTTTTGTGGTATTGTCAACCACTATATATTATATTTCTTATTCACCAATAAAAATTAAGTCCTATTAAAATTTTTGTCTTTGTGTCTTCAAGTACTTTGGCGCCTCTCTAGCCACATCTAGTAGATATTATTCAATCAGGGCCACAAGGTAATTGCATAGCCTTCCCTGCCATTCTAACTGAGACTTAGTAAAAATCCAATCCTAAGGTTAGGATTCCCCATTGTGTGTCTGTGCTGCGCCTCAGAACACAACAACCAGCACAGACAGTATGTAAACATGGACCTGCATGTTTGTTGGGATTCAATCCCAAGGCTGTAGCTACGTGGTTCTTATACCATATGGTCAGTGCTAATGCTTGCTTAAGAGCATTCATACATGATCTCTACACATAAACTTAAAGTTGGAAATACAGTTCACTGGAGATTACCAATACCTAAAGTAATGGGCTATTCAGAGATCCAACTTGACCAGTTTAGCTTTGATGGGATTGTGATGGTCCAGATGGAAGCGGTTTTGAAGGCAAGGTTTGATTTGGCTTTAAATAAAGACACTATGCTGAAGATTGATAATGTGTTGTTGGTTTGTTACAGGTATAGGCCTAGTAGGGAATGATGGCTACTAGGGGAGGTAAGGCCTAGCTAGTAGGTAAAAAGACTACTAGAAGAAAATGTTGTCTTCACCCAGCAAGAAATATTGGCTGCTGTGGGCTAGTTAGGTGTCTCCACCCAGTAGGGAATTTGGATACTAGGGGTGGGGAGTGTGCCAGCCTGGTGGGTAGCGTGGCAACAGTGGCAAAATTGACTGTAGGAATGCAAAAGTGATAATTCAAAAGTGAAAATCTAAAAGTGGCCAAATCAACACTTTTTAAAATTTTAAAATGACTTATTATAATAAAGTAACTACTTTTTCTTGACTTTTTTAGTTGAGAGAATGAATATAAGGTGTTTAATATGGCCATAATAATTTTTAAATTCAGATGAGTTGTTTTAATTTAATTTTAAAATTGTTGGCTTGGCCACTTTTAGATTTTTTTATTCTCACTTTTGCATTCCTACAGTTGATTTTGCCACTGTTGCCGGTAACGTGGACTACCAGGGCTGGATGATAATATGACCCTGGCAAATTTCATGGGCTGCCAGGGAAGGGAGGAGCTGAGATGTCTCTACGTGCCCTTGTGTGCTTACAAGAGGTCTTTAAGCAAGCACTTTACCTAACAAACTGGTAGGGTGTCCTTGTCTGTGTTTCCTTGGAGGCTTTGGGGAGGTCCTGAAGCTACTATTAGGGGAGTGGACATAATCAGAGACATTATCAGGGTAGCTGCTTGGGGAAGCAGCTGCAGAACTTGGTATGATCAGGTCTCTGGGAAGTAAAGTTGGTTACTTTGCTCCTGAAAGCTCAGACTTAACCACCTGAGTGAGTAAAGACAACTTCACAGACAGTTGGATTGTCTGTGGTTGAATGGCCTAAGTGGAGGACACTTGCAAGGGCCCAGTCAAATGTCAGTAGTCTTGTATACTCATTTCCTGAGTATGAGGTATTGTTAATGGGGACTGACAATGGAACCACAGAGGTTCATAGTGTAAGATTAACAGTGAAGACAAGTTGAGGGACTGGGAGATAATGGTGAGGAATATAACCAAGATGGTTAATAGTGCAGATGGAACCTAGGTGGTTCATAGGAAGAACTAGCTGAAGGACTAGAAGATCATAGAGAAGGACTAGTTGAAGGACTTGAAGGTCATTGAGCAGGACTATCTGGAAAACTGGAAGTTGGATGAGAAGGACCAGCAGAAGTGGATGCAGGAGCAGATGTGCTTGATTTGGACTCACAAAAGAAGGATTGATAGTAAGAAAGAAGCATTTAAAAGAACTAATTAAAACTGCCAAGATATATTATAAAAAGATTTAGATAATTATCATATGAGAAAAGAGAAGAAAGAAAAAAGTTTACAGGAATTGAACTGTAAATTTATTAAGAAGTAATTAAGTATGCTGGAGCCAAAGAGACCAGAAAAAGGACAGAGAAACTGTGAGGACAAAGGCTGGAGTTTTGCCAAAATGATTGAAAGAGGCAAAAAGCAAGCAACAGGCAAGTTCAAAGTGCAGAAATGTGAAGAAAATGAGGCAAAACTTGGAGAAATGTTGAAGAAAAGTAGGGCTCAAAAATCCCTTAAGTGAAACTTAGTTGAAAGCGCTTTAGTTTTCCTGGAGAAATGTGACGGCTTTTACAGCAAAACCGTTCAAAATGCAGAGCAGTTGTTTATACAGAGCAAGACAGCGCCAGGTTCAAACCATGGTCAAGAGCAAGTCATTCAGGTGAACAGTTTGGCAAAACCATTCAATCTGGGAGTCTTATTGGCTGCAGGTAAAATCCTGTTTGATCACTGTTTTGAGGGCTTTAACTGAAGAGTTTAAGCATAAAAATGAGGAAATAAAGCAGAAAATCCAGGGTTTTAAATGGCTGAAGTAAGATAAAAAATTGATATATTGTGGAGAAGAAAAAACTGGATAGTTTAAGCTTTGAAAACCAAAAGTTCTGAGAGAAAAAGGGACTGCAACAAGGTGCTATAAAAGGGGGTTAATATGAGATTTTTTAGGGACTAGATTAAATGAAATCACAAAGCTAATATAGCTAAAACAGAGAGCTGGAGACCAATATAAAGATGTAGAAGACCAGGAAAAAGGTGCAGGAGCTTAAGATTAATAGCTGGGGCTTGTGATAAAGGAGCCAAAGTTGATCAAGGAGCAGGAGTCCAGGTCTAAGATTCAGGAGTCTAAGACCAAGTAAAAGGAGTCCAAGAGATTTTTGGAGGACTCTAAGTATTGGAAAACCCATATTGTATCCCACACCTGGGCCATATACAAGAAGATTTCTAAGGAAGTCTTCCTTCTGGGAGTGAATAAAAGCCTATTTTGACCCCTGCCCAAATTTCTAATAATAGAAACAGGCCCTATGAGTGAGTTACCCCATATCTTTTACCCTAGTCAAGGGGAGGAAGAAAATTATTGTCAAAGTTGTAGAAGATTTGCCACCAGTAAGTCTTCCCAGGAGGAGTGGGAAATATTAACTAGGCATCTTGAAATGACAGATAGGGGAAGATAGTTCATAGGAAATGAATTTACTAGGTTGTTGAAAGACTGGTACAGGCCCACAGAAGGGTTGGCGCCAGCTGAAGTACAGGAGCATGGTGGGGATGCCTGCTTAGTAATTGGAAAAGTACTGGAAGAGTTTGCAGTCATGCAGTCTAGGTACAAACTTATAGCAGGCCACCTCCAACTACTAGAAAATGCAACTCCTCCAAACTGGTCCCTGACTATGACCCAGGACACACTTTGGGGACTGGTGACCAGGAAACCCACAGTCAACAAAAGAGAGAATCATGGTCCAGGACTCCAAGATAAAGATTGTTAAATGCCTGTGGGCGGTGCTCCCAAACTGTATCTCTAATGTTGAAGAACACAACATCATCTAGATGGATGTCAGTGTGACCAGCTGGGTACATAGAGGCCTGGTGCCTGCGTCCTTGGATGGCCTCAAGGGTGGTGGAGCTTCTGCCATCTGGTGGCTCAAGAAAACCTGATGAATAGAGTTTGAGCTATCCCAGGAGTCGAGCAATCCACCGAGGATGTGGCCGTATGAGTACCCATCAACAAAATCAGGGTTTGTCTAATAATAGACAAAACCCTTGGCCAAAACAGCCAGAAACGCACCAATAAACATCCCTTCTTGACTTCCTTCCTTATTTTTTGAGTAGCAGCTTTTCCTTGCTCACCAAAATTTTCAAAGGCAATGGACAATTTGTAATAAGCAATGAACATCATGTCATTGGAAAAACTTGTCAGGCATTGGACCAGGGAAGACTCAATGATGTGATCATATGGGGAATCCTCACTGCCATCCCATTGGTTGCCACCAAAATTGGACAGTATCTGGACTGACACCACTTTCCTGTACATCCAGAGCTGCACCATGTACTCAGACACCCAAATCCTATGGTGCTCAAGTTGCTTCTGGACCTGGGTAAGGGGAAGCTTGAGGTCCTGCTGAAGGAGATTGAGCATTATTGGGTATGCCTTGGTGATCTGGGAGTTGATCTGCTTCTTTTGCTTCTTGGCTGTCCTGATCATATTCCCCTTGTTAATTAGATTGTTGAACTCCTGCATGACAGCAGCTTGGGTAAATTGCAATTGGCTGGCAATCTGGTCTCAGGACAGACCATACAGATTGAGAGACACAATTTCCTGAAGACTTTAGCGGTGATGATTTGGCGCTTGGGGTGCTGGGCTGCGGGAGCTGAAGCCTGATTGGCTGAGGGGGTAGGTTGGCTGATGGAAGGAAGTTGTTCCAAATGGGGTTGCCATCCTGATTGGTTGGTTGATGGGCAGCTTGTGGGGGGGGAGCGGGGGGCAGCACTAGACGCAAAGTGACTCTCAAACAAGTCAAAGCCATATGGGTTGGGGGACAGTAACAGGTCAGCTTCCTTGTTACCCACCTCAAATACTTGGGTGTAAACAGGTGCCTCCACGTCCTGAGCCTTGCCTCCATTGAAGCTGGCTTGGCTGCTGCTGGCTTGACTGCTGGCGCCGTTGAAGATATTGCTGTTAAAAACCATTGTAAAAAACCTAGGATAAAATCACTAAAAGTAGAAGTTTAAAATTTTATGATTTATTTTTATTGTAATCTTGAGTCCATATTTGAAAAGTTCTCAAAACTATTATACACAAATCAGGAGCCATAAAAATTAATAAATTGACTCTGTTCCTAAATTGAATAGCTGTTGATTTGCTGTTAAACTGTTATTTTTCTATTTTAGGCTCCTCATACTACACATCTTGTGTGACTTCATTTTTTTGTGCTTGTGGAATCTCACTTCTAGATTGCTCATTTTTTCATTTTAGTCCTTCTGTTGATGCCTCATATGAATCCTGATTGGATTATAATATACTCCAGAACATAATCCATCCATTTCACTTGTTGTGTCAGTTTGTTTTGTTTGTAGTTTAAACTATGCCACTTGATATTTACTACAATTTTGTATAATGGGCTAGTGATGAGGAGCAAAATTTTTGGGGAAGCTTTGAATATGGAATTGAGAAGAGAAGTATATTTTATTGGATAATACTTTTGAATTTAATACCTTGTGCTGTGGTTGGGATTTAAGTGTCAGGAATATTCCTGACAACAACCTTCTACAAGACAACATTTTGGTTATGATGGGTCCTAAAGGTCAAAACAAAAAATGGCAGCAGCTCCCCCTAATTGGGGAATCTTCTGTAAAACAAAAAAGGGTTTAAAGAAGAATTTGAAATTTTCAAAATATGGACTTGATACCCCAGCTGCGCAGCTGGCCGCACGCCCAGCCTGCCTGCTGGCAGGGGACAACACACCCTCTACAGTGGGACTGTCTACCCCCGCTGGATGAGGAAATTATCAAATTGGGAACACCAAAAAAGGCGATTTCCCCAAACCTAAATGTAGGGGTAAGTGCTGCCCAAATTTGAAATCTACCAAATTTGGATGGGGCTGACAGGCTGCCCTGCAAAAAACTCAATGCAGTAATTGCAGAAGTGGAATTTGGGTGCATGAAAGTACCTGAAGAAGCTCCAAAGCAATGCAAGGCCAATATTAACAATTCATTGCTTGCCAAACCCCTACAATCCCATTCCCAAAAGAGAATTCCAGACAACACCAAGTGTTTGGAGTCCCCTGTTTAATATTTTGCACTATTCATGCCCCACCAAGGATGATAGTATATAATAAAGCTCAATCATCTTGCAATAGTTTGTGCTATCATTGAGAAAATTACCCCTCAATTGTTGTCACATAAATCAACCAAAACTTTTACCCTTCAGAAAGTTAAAGACTCTAAGCTTTGTCTGCCCTTCCCCAGGACTAGAAAATGAACCATCTTATCTTCTAAGCTGTCTTTACAGCACACCTAGGGATTGGGGGCCACCAACACTATCAACCGCATGGGCCATTAAATGATCCATCTGGTGAGTACTTTCACAAGGTGCCGGCGCAGCTCAACTCCTCCAAGCGGTACTCCTGGCCCACGCTGTTTTTGCCCCACTCCACTTGGTCCATAGCTATATACACCATTATATACTACATACTCACGTATTTTGTTGGTAATTTTGGACATTATAACCTACACACAAAGGTCTTTTGATGGATAATGACAGCCTATTCCATTGTGACCGCGCTCACCAGGTCCCAAGTGGCCAACTTGGTAGCCTACTTAGCTAAAATACTTCCCCAATTGTTGGATCTTTACATTAAGCCATATCAAAGATAAGAATGGTCATGTGCAGAAGGGTTTAAGTCACTGGATACCTGTACAAGTTATGTGATATTAGTTTGTTGCCTTTCTTGGTATGTTGAACTTTATATTGATTTGGCACCAAAACAGGCAATGCTGGATGTTAAGTGTGTTGGCAGCAATCAGAATACCCATACATCCAGCTCCTTGACACACACACCCCTTAAGGAGTTACTCTGGTACATCAGGAAGGGACTTTTTCTTTACAGCTGCCGCCTGATGTTCCTGGAGTTGTTTGCTAAATGGTACTAGCCAAGTCAAGTCAAGTGATCCACTTTGCTGAGGCAAACATAGGATCTGTGGTACTTTTTGATGACAGGGTCTTTGGCGCCTTGGAACTTAACCAGATAGGTGTTTCTGTCTGGTCTGTATTTGATGACTCTTTCTGGTCCCCTGTGTACTGAATCCAGCTTTTTTTGAGACTGGCTAGGACCCAGAAGGGGGAGTTAATTGGGAGTAGTTCCTCTATGGAGGTTACCTTTTGTGCTTCAAGCCTTTTGGTTTCTGCTATTTTAGCTTTGAGGTGTATGTGTTGTAGTGCTGGCGCTTGTTCTACTGTGGGAGGTTTTCCCAGGGGAATTTTAACATATGGTTGATTATTTCAGGTGGCTATCTCTGGTTTGTATCTGTAAGTTAGTTCAAACAGTGAGTAGCCTGTCTCTTGGTTGGTGTGTACCCAAGATACTAATAATGCATGTTTTAAATATAGTGGCCATGTGTCTTTGGCTTTGCCATCCGTTATTTTCTCAAAGGTTCTGATGAGACAGCTGTTTAGGCGTTCAAATCTGCCGTTGGCCTGTCGCCTGTAGGGCAAGGTTGTGGAATGTGTCATGTTTGGCTCCTGGGGACAACATTCAGAAGGACACGGAGGGAAATCTTTATAACAAAAGATTTGAGGTTCAAAGCTAGCCTTGGGTTAGCCTTCAGGGCAAAATTAAGGGCATGTACCTTAATTTCCTGGAATACAAGATGAGGACTTCCTGTTGGAAAAAAGGAAAGGAAAAAAGCTTGAAGAATATTAAAGCCAATGCAAATGTGTATAAACTTGTCTTATTTAGGTAAAATGATTCTACTTAAATAGTAGACAAGGGTCAATGATCACTCATTAGGTAGAAAGAGTGGCAGAGGGGGTCATGTTGGGGTGAAGTCATACCAGGATCAGTCAAGAGCTGGTATAGTAATCTGGAATTGGTGGACATTGGAACAAACTTATTTACAGAAGGCAAGGAATTTCCAAAGTTGAAAGTGAAACCAACCAAATCTTTGCATTTATCCCTATTTGAAGGCCATATTAAAATAGCATTAATGGCGCAATTTCCAACATCTCCCCCCTCAAGATTGGACACAGGGAGTTGATATTTGCGGAGGAATTTGGAATGAACTTGGGCAAAAGGACGTCCAGAGGGCAGCAGTTTCACGGTATAATTGACGCCTTTCTTGAAAGTGACTTCACAAGACCCAACCCAGAGGGAGTCAAGCTTATGAGCTCTGCCTCCAGTACAATTCTGGTAGTAGAGAACCAGGTTGCCTACTTGATACTCAGGGAGGGGGGCTTGAGAAGCATTGGACGGCAAGAGCTCTAAATTCTTGACCTTATAGGCAGTTGAATATGATATTGCCTGAATATCAATGATACAATTAGTTAAGTCCTCAACATGGGCTTCAGGATTGGCAGACACATCAACTTTGATCAAAGGGGGCCCCAAGATTGAGGGAATTTTGGCTTTACGCCCGTACAGCATGGTGAAGGGAGACTGGCCAGTCACTTGGTGTTTACTGAGTCTATACACAAAGAGAGCAGCAGGGAGGAACATATCCCAATTGGCGGCATCAGAGAGGGTGAGTTTCCCTATTATGAACACCAGGGAGGAATAAGCTTGTTCAACAGTTCCAATGATTGATGGGTTATACAGCGCAGAGAAAGATTGGTGGGTAACCATAGCCTCTACAATAGAGGTGATGAGGCAAGCATTAAAGTTAGTGCCTTTGTCAGAAAGCAGGACTTGAGGACAGCCATGACAGTAGAAGATGTTTTGCAACAAGAAATTAGCAGTGGTCTTGGAAGTTATATCTTTTGTAGCTCTGGCTTTGACACACTTGCTAAAAGGGTCTATGGCTACCAAGATAAACCAACACCCAGACCTAGAACAAGGGAGAGGCCCAACAGCATCAATACTCACAGTGTGAAAAGCATGTTTATGAGGGATGAGCTTGAACTGATGTTAGGAAGGGCAAAGTTGTTGGAGCTGGCACAAATGACAGGAGGCAAGGACATCATTAATTAGAAGGCGCAGGTTTTCCCAATAGAAGTTCTTTCATAGCCAGTTGTGGGTTTTTGCTACACCTCCATGTCCAGTATAAATGTGAGCTTGGAGGATGATAGCTATTCTCATGCTAGGACAAACATAAGGCAGATAGGCGTTGTTGACTTTCTTGAAGAGTTATCTATCTCAAATTACAGTATCCTTGGATAGGGTCTGTAGGGCCATTTAGATGTCTTCTGGCTCAGTGGTCCAGGAGTCAGGATACCCTATTAACTTGTATAGGCAATCAGCGTCCGCAGGATGGATGGCTAGTATGGGCATCCTTGACAAATCATCAGCATTCTGATGTTGCGCACCAGGACAATGTACCAAAGTGAAATTGTATCCTTGTAGTTGCAGAGCCCAATGTGTTAATTGACCCTTGGGTTACTTTATTTGCTGCAGCCATTTAAGAGAGGAGTGGTCTGTGGCCACAGTGAAGTGGGTTCCATAAATGTAGTGCCTGAATTATTTTACAGCATGCAACACTGCCAGGCATTCCTTCTCAGTGACGCTTGTGACGGATCCAGGAAACTCATGCTTGCTTTTTCATTATCCCGGTCTGAATCTTTTACGGTTTGACAGGGAATTTTTTATGTAAGCTTCAATGAGCTTGGATTCCAGGCAAGAAATCTTGGCGTTAAACTTGTTGCCATCTAGTGATTACTTCCACGTCCTTTTGCTTCCCATAATCTTAGCTGCAGACCATCTCTTTCATTCCATGGTAGTCTTATTTCAGTTAAAAACCAAAAACACAAAACATAAAAAGATTGAGGGGAAAGCGACCATTGTCACACATAAGTATCATCTTTTTATTAATTATTATCATGTTTCCATTATATACTAATCAGGGTACATTTGGCTGAAAACCCCTCTGGTTCTGGAATCACACCTGGATTCCTATCACATGGTTTATGACATAATGATGTCATCCAATCCAGATCTTTACCAAAAAAATCTTCACACTCTTAACCTATAAGAATGTGCCATAATACATTCCAGAATCACCTGATTCTTTCCGTGGAAATGTATTGCTTTGGCTTGAAGCATTCCGGACTTCTGGCGCCAAAACCCTGTGAAATATACATATTCCTGATCCAAGCTATCCTTGTTCCAACTGGGAACCAGCTGATTAATCCTGAATGCATAGACACCATTGTCTACATTTAGTTATTTTCACATTTAATAGTTTTTTGTGTTAAAACCCATTAAAACACTTTGAAACTCAAACCAGGTGCCACTGCAGCGCCCAAGAACTTTCCCAGGCGGCGCCCCAGCGCCTGAAAAATTTGATATCAGCGCCTCAGCGCTTTGCAAATCCATTAGGTGGCGCAGCGGCGCTTTTTACCCAATGAATCAGCCAAAGTGGCGCTTTTAAACCACAATCTGGGGGTTTACTTTTGGCTAACCTTAACCAAACTTCTTGACACAGTCAAGGCAATTAAACAATATAATTAAATACTCATTAATTATATTCCAAGCATATATTAATTAACCTTCCCAGTTAATCAATCAGTTTAAGACACCTAGTCTTTACTTGAAACAGTTAAGTCCATTTTGGCCCTATGATTAAATCCCCATCAATCATATTCCAGGGTATCAATTAATTAACCTTCCCAGTTAATAAATTACGTTTGAGACACCTAGCCTCATAATCTGAATCATTCAGATTATTCATTAAGGCCCTCAATTAGTACAGCCTAATTGATTCCTGGGTATCAATTAACCTCCATGGTTAGTTAGACGGTTTGAGACACCTATTCTCATAATCTGAATTGTTCAGATTATGCATTACGGCCCTCAATTAGTACAGCCTAATTGATTCCTGGGTATCATTACTATGCTGGAAAGTCTCTCCAAGGCCAATCCTATTATTTTGAATTTCAACCCATGAAATTCATCATAATTCAACCTCTTGGTGAAACCACAGCCCAATGTGACTGTAGTACGGTCACAACGCTATAGTTCTTCTCGTGTTTGTTGAGGACTTGGGAAGAATAAGCCACAGGTCTATCCACGCCTTTGTTGTCAAGCTGGGCTAAGATGGCGCCCACAGCCACTCTGCTTGCGTCAGTGTACAAGATAAATTATGTATCATAATTGGGATAGACTAGGATAGGAGCCTCTTTGAGCTTGGCCTTCAGCGCTTCAAACAATTGCTGCTGACTATCAGTCTACTCAAAGGGGACATTGAAAAAGAGCTGGAGGAGGGGTTCAATCAATTCAGCAAAGTCAGGGATGAACTATCAATAGTAATCTATCATACCAAGAAATACCTGGACCTCCTGTAGATTGGTGGGAGGCAGCATCTTTTCAATGGCTTCCACCTTAGTATTCATGGGGCAGATTCCAGTTTGGGTGACCTCATGACCCAGGAATTTGAGTTGCTCTTTAAAGAAGGAGCACTTGGATGGTTTGAGTTTCAAGCCAGCTTCCTGAATCTTAATGAAGACAGCCTTGAGTTGTTCTAAGTGATTGGTAAAAATGGAGCTGAATACAGTGATATCATCAAGATATATAAGGACACAAGAGAGCTTTAGGTCTCGTAGGATGGAATCCATAGCCCTGTGAAAGGTAGCTGGGGCATTGCAGAGTCCTTGGGGCATTTGAGTAGGTTCATAGAGCCCCTTGGAGGTGATGAGAGAAGAATTTTCTTGGTCTTCTGGTGACAAGTCAACCTGCCAGTATCCTAAAGCTAAATCCATATCAGAGAAGAATTTTGAACTGCCCAGTTAAAGGAGAGCATCATCAATTCTAGGCAAGGGATACAAGTCTTTCTTTGTGAGCAAGTTTAGGCAGCAGTAATCCATCACAATTTGGTAACCTCCATCTTTTTTCTTGAGAATCAATATGGGAGAGACCCACAGGCTTTGAGATAGAGCCAATAACCCAGCGTCCAGAAGTTACTTGAGTTCTTTAGACTCTTGAGCATCTTCCACTCTGCTACGGCGGTATGTATTGGCACAAAAAGGTGGTGCATCACCTGTATTAATCTGATGGATGGCGCCTTTGGCTAGGCCATGGTCTGTAGGTCTAGAGACAAAGATATTGTTAAACTGGTTGAGAAGTTCTAGTAATTTTTTTGTTGGACAGGTAACAGTTGCATGAAGTTAGCAGCGGTGAACAGGAAGAACAAGGGGGCTTCTTCTGGTAGATTGTAGTTGCTGAAGGTTCTAAAAAAGAAGAGGGATGCCACCTATTCTGCCCCTAATATGCGGTTGTGCCCTACAACTTGGCCCTGCAATACTTTCATAGACAAAGCAGTCAGGTTAGCTAGTAGCAACTGCACTGGCTCCTTATGGGTTCAGTCTAAGATTCCTGGGCATAATTGAGGCTCTTTGCGGCTGAGAGACTCAGGAGAGTACAATTCCAAGAATGATTTCTCCAGCAGTTGATAAGATATCTGAGAGTCTATCATCACTTGGGAGCCTGGAGGGATGGTAATAGCTGCAGGGGCAAGGAGAGGCACACCTTCCTCTGCAGGACAGAAAGGAGGAGGGGAACACATGGGTCATTATTTTAAAGATTAATATGTTTCCTATTAACTGTGCTACTTTGCACTTTAAAATTTTGTTTTATTTTTCTTATCAATAAATTTAAATAATTAAAACAATTTTAACAAAACAAATCTTATTTAATCCTTATAATATAAAAACCTATATTAAATTAAGCATTTTCTACTTACAGATAAATTAAACTGTATTAAAAGCCAGTAACAGTCTTAAATCATATACCATTACTTCTTGAAAGCTGATTAGTGCAAAATGACATCATTCTAAGAAGACCAACATAAAATTACAATAAAAACTGATATGATGCTTGTTGTTTGAAATTAAATTGCTGCCTAAAATCTTAGCTTTTTTTGTATATTTAATAAATAAATATTAAATAATTTTTAGAGAAATTTATAAAAAAATCTAGTAAAAAGTTAAAAACTAAAACTAAAATTAAAACAAAACTTTTATTGAAATTTCAGTGATCTCATTTAGCATAAGTAATTTATTCTTAAGTTAGATTTTATAGAAAATATATAATAAGAACTTATAAGAGAGTAAAAGTTTTTCTTTTCAAATTCTTAAGTATTTAATATCAATAAAATAACTTTATACAACTATTTAATAAAATTATATTTTTATACTGTATGCTAGAAATAATATATATAAATTTAAATTCAGACATAAAAAAGAATGTATCAAAATCTTGCCTTATTTAATTAAATTTAGTAAAGAATAAAATTTATTTAAACTAAATTGAAAATTATCTTAATCATTGTATCTATAAAAATAAGATAAAAGCTTTAATAATACAAAAAATATTTATATGAGATTAAAAATAATATTTTTATTTTGATAGATTTAAGATATATAAAGTTCATTTTTTAAGAACTGTTAAAAGTTATAATTAACTTAAGTTTATTTAAAAAAGATTTTTGAGTTGGTTACTAAAAGTAAGCTAAATAATGATTTATACTTTAAATTTAGTTTACTTATTAAAATATCATACTTTGAGAGTTAATTAGCATATTTTATTTCAAATAATAATTTTATAAGCTTACATTCAAAGCCAATTCAAGATATCAAATTGGTAATAAAATATAAAGTTGCAGCACAATTCTGAAAGCTGAGATTAAGGGCTTTCTAATGATACTAGTTTGAGCGAGATTGAAGTACTATTTGCTGAGATATCAACAGTTAACCAGAATATAAAAAGGGGTAAATAAACAATGATATCAGACTTCAGGGGTGATATTGATAAATTAAGAAGATCAGTTGGGGGTCAGTTGGGGATTTATGTCTGTAGTGCAAAAGCTCAGCTAACATGGTATTTAAACAGCTCAACTTTACAGAAATTTACTTTACAATCCACACCTTTACTCCTCTCTGATAACTGCACATCTATTTCCAAGCAAGAACTGCCTGAACCAAGCCAAGGAACCCAACCACTATCATTATGGAACCTATCAAGTTTGCACCTCAGATGACACCCTTCTTCTCACTGGGGGCTTTTACTAAGAGAGAAAGAATCTCTATGCTTAAACAAGCATTCCTTTTTACTGCTGACAATGATCTTAACAGCTTTGTTGAGTACTTCTTATTAAAAACAGAGTTTGGAAAAAGTACCTTCTTATCTGTCATACAAAATTCCAAGACAGATGATTTCCTTAAAAACCTAAAGGAATTGATGTCAGAATCTCTGGCCAAGCACCTTCTTTCCCTAAGAGCATTGGTTACATCAAGCTACAGTCTGAAAGAGCTTTGGGATTGTGGATTTAACATGACAAATCATGAGTATTCATATTCTAAAAAAATAAAAAATGCTAAAAAAGTATCATTAAATTCAAAAAATAAAAAAGGAAAAAATGATTCAGTAAAGAAAGAAAACATAAAAAATATTTTAAAACATATATTAAAAAATTAATTTCCAATTAGACAATTCACTAAAAAATCCCCTGGATTGATTTATGAAGAATTACAGAAAGAATTGAGTGAATACTCAATTAAAATAAAATACTCATTATTGAAAACAAAAAAAGAAACTTATGAAGATATGAAAATAAAAAACAACATTTCTATTTCACTTTCCACTTTCTATAAGCTTATTACTAATAATATAATTAAAAGCAAAAAGCAAACTGACATGTGTAACATTTGCAACTTAAAAAAATCATTAGAAATGAAGAAAAAAGATTTGAGTATAAAGAAGTTGCCATTGCCTAAATCTATTAAAGAAAATTTAAAATCTATTGACCTACATGAAAATTTTTATAAGCATCAAAATAAAGAATATATTAGTGATATAAATAATTTTGATAATAATTCATGTGTTAAATTAATAGACTATAAAGAAAACTTTAAAATAGGTGGGGGTCCTATAGAGACAAATAATTGTTTTTATGAAAAAATACCTATTTCTTTATTAGGATTTGCAATTGCTTTTAAAGAAAATGAGAAAATTAAATATGAGTATCATGACTTTTTATCTGAAATTTTATCTCATGACTCTTTGTTTTCAGGTCAGTGTTTGATAAGTCTGCTTAAAAATAATAAATTTAAGAATATTAAAAATATTAAAGTTTGGACTGATAATGGTAATCATTTCAGATCTTATGAATTCTTATATTATCTTTTTAAAGAGGTAACTAAAATTATAAAAGGAACAATTAAGTTTAATAGATTTGTTGAGTGTCATGGCAAAAGTATTGTTGATGGTCATTTTAGTGTATTATCTAAAATATTTAAACAAAAGGAAAATGAGATATGTATAAAAAATATAAATGATCTCAAAATGGTTTTTGAGAGAGAGGAAGAAAGAAAGGGTTTATATGAGTCACTTGTAAATAATTCAGATGTTTCCCCAAAAACCTTTTTTTTACATCTATGATAGAAAATCTAGGCCTAAAAAAGCTGGCTTGAAGTCAAAGCATTTTATGTTAATCTTTCATGTTTAATGAAAGATGGTGAGCTTTATGTTTCACCTTTGACATTTGAGGATGTTAAGGAGTACTCCAAAAATAAAACTGTGAAAAGTTCTGCACAGATGACAGAGAAGCAAAGAGAGCTGATAATACTAAATAATTGGTAGGAAATGTTCATGAAGTTGGACACATAACAAAAACTTATATTTCACATAGGGTAAATAGTCTTTTAAATACAACAACTTTTTTTTCTAAAATTAACTAAGAAATTAATTATATGAGCCAAAGATAGGGTAATACCAATTATAGCTTTAGGGCTGCTATTACTCTCCCATGCAACTCATATATTTTATTCCTGGCTTATTAAAATAGAAAAAAGGGGTTTAGCAAAAAATACAGTTAATAAAAATAAGATTTATTTTTATTATTTGTATATTTTACACTCTTAAACTTTTCTTCAGCAAACTAAGCATTATATTAATGTTCAAAAAACATAAGTTTATGACTTAAATGATACCAAAGAAGTTAAAATGCTTTGAAATGCTTAAGCTGGCGCCTTGGCTTAATCTAAAAAATAATAACCCATTTGATGGTCATGGTTTTTATTTTCCAACATACGCTGGGGTTCACTCGGGTGAACCAGTCCATGCCTTCTACAATGTTGTAGTTTATGTTGCTCATGACAAGTCCTTTGATGGACGTTTGTACGTCTTGGAGGTCAATTCTGAAGGGAGTTGAATTGGCTTCAATTAAATCTTTTGATTTATCTGTCATTATGGTATATTTAAAGTTGGATTTGAAAACTGGTATTTTGTATTTTGTTACAAATGTTTTGCTTACTATGGTGTGTTGTTCACCAGAGTCAAATAAAATTTTATGTGTATGTGATTTATAAGCGCATTAGTAGACAAGAAGCTGTGAGAAATATTTAATTTTTATGTTCATAAAGATAGAGGATTGCAGGACATGTGGGATGCAAGCAGCAAAGTTTGTGTATTGATACACTTTCTTGCCAGTTTGGGGGGAGACAGGGGCACTTAAGCCTGTTCCTCCTCCTCTTTTCCCTGTTCCTCTATTTCAAGACCTTTCAGGTCAGAGAATGTGGGGTCAGATTCATAGCAGGTTGCTATTTCAGCATTGTTTACTTCAGTGGTGTCCTCTTTCTTGGGGCAGGAGCGGTTTGCACTTTGGCTGTGATTGCCATTGTTTTGATTGGTGTTGTTGTTGCTATGATAGGTTTTTTGGCAATTGTTGCTGTCACGCTTTTTGCTTTACAGCGCCACAATTATTTGAGATTATAGGGCACAGGACATTTTCCAGAATACAGTTATATGGTAGGATATGCGTAGTACTGTATCAGAAGAGCCAGGATTGAACAGAACCATGATTATTGCCCAGCCATGGCTTCTGATTGCGCAGAAGCACTTAAGAATTAGGATTAAGATCAACCAAATTAAAGATAAAATAAAGATGGTTCAAAGATGATTTTATTGTAAATGATTAATTCTTCTTATACCTTCTGCAAGGAATATCTCTGGGCTGCTAGCAATGTCTTCTAGGACATTATAACACGCCCCTAATTTGGGTAATTATTAATCTAAGTTTGGCGCTTATTGCACATCAACCAATAGAATATTTTCATCTTCACCCAGCACAGGTGATCCTTGCTGGCATGGAATAATTTATTACTTCAAGATTACTTCCTGCTTTTCTGGCATACTGCAAGCTTAATGCTTATTAATGTGATAAATATGGGAATTTGAGATTATGGGGAATTGAACCCAGCGCCTTGGAGCTTGATGTAAAAGTAAAGTGGCACCTTGGCACCTGCAATATTTGCTAGGCGGCGCTTGCAATAATTTTTAGTTGGTGTGGTGGCGCTTGATGTAAAAAGTAATTTGGCGCTTTGGCACCTAATCCAATTGCTAGGCAGTGCTTGTGTATTTTTAAAGTGACGCAGGGGCGCTTATCATTGGCTAGTTTAAGGCTCAGGTCAGCAGACTACTGCTGATCTAATATGCATATAGTTTATACTACCAATTTATGTAATTTGGTAGCTGCAATTCATATCTGCAAGCTCTGTCATAATTAGTATCAAGTCTTTTGTACTACTAATTTATGGATTTGGTTGTAACAGTCCCAATCCGTGGGCTCTGTCATAATTGGCATCATTTCTTGGTCAAAATTCCCAACAGTTGTCATTGGAATTTTCTCTGCCATTGCTGTTGGAGGAGCAATTGCTGTTGTGTGCTGCATATTCCATTTGTGTGCGTTTTTCTGTGTGTTGGCTTCTGCAATGAGCGCGGGCATGGAGGTGTTGGCCTCTGGACAGATGAGGGCAGCAACTGAGGGTTTCATTCTATTGATGAATGGCGCTCTGCTATGTACATTGTCAGCTTGTGCTGGGTTTTGGATTTTGCGGTGTATTTCCTCAAATTCATTGGTGTAAGCTGTGATGGTGGTCTTCTGAGGAAGATTGCTGAGCTGTATTGCAATGTCTTGGAGAGATTCAATGACACAGAGTTGTGGGTGATGTATACGTTGAACTCTTCCCAGTTATTGAGCTGGCCGTCAGTTTGTGAGCCAACCCAAGTGGCAAACTAGTTAGCTGCGTCCTTGTATAGGCGCTTGCTGGCTTCCTGGACCCATTTTTTGTGAGGGATGCAGCTGGCGCAGTTTTTAGCGGCTGAGTGGTCCAGCCAGTTGATGACATTTTCTTTGTTTTTACCAAAGAACTTGTTGATACCAATGTACTTGGTGTTGGTAACTTTGCCTGTGATAGGTGGTTGTGTGTTTGTTTGTGGTTGGAGAGAGTGACTGTATTGAATTATCTTGGCCCATGCTTTGGGAATGACAAGTCCTTCAAATATGGTGTATCCACTAGGTATATCTTTTTTGATGTTGTGGGCGCAGAAGTACAGTTTCCAGGTCTCCTGGGATGCAGCCTGGTTTAGTACATGAGCAAAGGAGGGCATGTTCTGTTCAGTCATTTTCTCTTTAATGGGTGTGGTAAAAAACCATAGCTGCTACCAGTGATGAGGAGTGACTTGTGGAGAAGCTTTGAATATGTATTTAGAGAAGAAAGAAGTATATTTTTTGGATAGTACTTTAGGCTTATATAGCTTGCACTGTGGTGGGGACTTAAGTTGGATAAAATATGGAGGAGGTTGTGTGTGGGATGGGTTCAAGTTGTTGGATACTTGGACAGTAATGCAATATTAGCTTTTTGCCATTTCCAGCATGTTGAACTGCATAGTGAAAGTCACCAAATTGGGCAATGACTGTATGTTAAGTGGGTTGGAGGTAGCCAGAACACCCGTTCATCCAGCTCCTTGACACTAAAAAGAAATTCATCTGGACACTAGAATGTGACAAGAATTTCCAGCTACTAAAGCAAGCTCTGATTGAAGTGCTAATCTTGCAATACCCATGTAACAACAGGTGCTACAAGCTTGAGTTGGATGCCAGCAACACCGCCATTGGTGCAGTGCTACATATCTTCCAGCCAGGGCAGCAAGACTTTCTGTCAGTGTGTTACAAAAGTAGAAAATTAACTAACACTGAGCAGAGATACCCTATACACAATAAATAATTGCTAGCAATATACCACAAATACAAGAAATAGAGATGTTATCTAGAAGGACACTTAAATTTCCAAGTACTAACTGAACATAAATCCTTAATCTATTTCAAAACTCAGAACACACTTGCACAGCAACAAGCCAAATAGATGTCCCTGCTTGAAAATCTTAATTTAGACATCCAGTACAAAAGAGGGGCAGAGCTGGTCACAGCCAATGCTCTCTCTAGGCTATGTCAGCCTATAGAAGATCATCCTGACCACCTGGATCCAGATTGGCCTAACTTATATAACATGGAGTATAAAAACAAAGGCAAAGACCTCTCAACACATCAGCTAACTCATGACACATTAGTAAGGAATGAGAAGCATTTACATGTGTCAAATGGTACAGCATACCATATTATCAACAATAAACACATCCGCTACATCCCCCTTGCACAAAGGGTCAATAATGTCCTCAGACACCAACACTTGTTGGGACACACAAAAGCAAACAATTTATATCTCACACTGAAGAAAATAGTATGGTGGACTAACCTAAAACAAGACATCATTGACATCCCTGATAAGTGCAAAGTATGTGGGAAATACTCAGGCACCAAAGCACCACAACCTACAGTCAACCCAGTACCTGACCCAGAACCATTTAAGGTTTGGAGCCTGGGAGTAGTAGGAACTTTTCCAGAAGCCAACGCAGGACAAACCTTCTTAATTGTAGCCATTGGCTTTGCAACACGCTGGACATTCTGCTGGGCAACCAGAGACCACAAAGTAGAAATAGTAAACTGCTTTATCAATAAGGCAATAATAGCAGGCTATGGAACCCCAGACTACATCATCACCAATTGAGCCAAGGAACTGTCAGGACATGTAGTAAATAGAAACCTGAAAACAAAGAAAATCAAACACTCCACAACCTTTATCTTACAGACCACAAGTCAACAAGAGAGTTGAACGCCTAAACAGCAGCCTCATCAGAATCCTGGAGAAAATAATGGATGGCAAAGCCAGAGACACATGGCCACTATATGTGAAACATGCATTATTAGTATCTCAGATTTGCACTAACCAAGGACAAGCTACTCACCATTTGAATTAACATATGGATACAAACTAGAGATAGCCACCTGCAATAACCAACCCTATGTGAAGATTCCCTTGTGTCAAAACCGCAGGATTGACCTGCCAGCAAGGTTCCAAACAAGCAGGTTTGTGATCCGCAATCCGATTACCCAGTCACTCAAAGCCAGACTAGGAAGTCAACTCAAATTACCAAATCCAACAACATGAACAGATGATAATCCTTTATGGTGGACACCTTGTTTTGGCGCTTGACTCATTACCAGGATCAAGCCACCCCCTCTTCCATCCAACTGTGTGATCAACAATCATGTTCCTGTTACCCATTCATTCATCACAACTATATAATCATTATCTCACAATAAAGATTATTATCTATCTTCTAAATATTTTCCCCTTATAACTCTGCTAAAACAGCACAGTTACAACATTGGTAGCAGAAGTAGGTTCAATATCCTAGCTTAGTTTGAAAAATTCCGCCTGTTGCCCGCACACGCTGTGGCCAACAAAACCTCAACAGAATTATGTCTGGCCTCCCGCCTGACTGAACCCTGTACACTCCTGGTACCAAGATACCTGATGGCTTTTTCCTGTACCAGAATACAACAATTCCACTACCTGCCTTCAACGCCAGGTCTGCACAAGGGTTCTTCCAGGCTCCCGCCTCTATGCCGCAACCAACCAACAAAGGTGCCATGCCAGTCTACGTAGCTCAAAGACTACAAAGCGCCGCCTTGGAACCTTTTTCTGGGGCCAACAACAACAACACTGCTGCATGGATCCAGTCCGCCCAGAGAAAGCTGGCCCAGATGGAATGCCCACAGCAATTTTGGATGGCAGAAATTTCCATTTGTTTGACCCATGACACTAGCACCTGGTGCAACAAGTGGCACAAGGAGCACACTGACAAGAGCTGGGATAACTTTAAGCAAGACTTCCGGACAAGGTTTTTGCTTAAGGATACAGCGCTCATGATAATACGCCAAGTAAAAAACTTACCCAGACAGGCACCGTGAAGGAACTCACCCACGCCTATAAGGAACTCCAACTTTGTGCACCATCTGACATGGCCTTTGACACCCCAGCCACACACCTCATGTACTACAACGCCCTCAAGTTGCATGTGATGAGACACATAAACCTGGACCAGGTAACCAACCTGCAAAGCTTGTACTGTGAAGCGGAGAAAGCAAAACAAACCTCCAACGCACTTCATAAGGCACAAACTGGGAAACAAGAAAGACCCAAGGATTCCATCAAGGCAGGCGCTCCACTTGACCACCCCCTGGAGGCAACAAGAATAATGTCAACCACAAACCCACGGGTTTGAATGCACATGGAAGTGGAAACAATGGCCAGTCAAATTGTACCCATTTCTGTGTCACCGCCACGCAAGGCAATCAAGATAAGGAAAAATCCTGGGGAGAGCACTAAGCAATCCAAGCTCTCCCCATGCAACTCCTGACTTGCCCAATGATGAGTACCAACCCAAGGACGTGGACCAATGACCAATGATCCAAGTGCCCTTGGAGGACCTGGTACTGTACACCATTACCAGGCATGCCAATAAACTGATGTCCTATCCTTTTTGTTTTTGCAGTTACACAGGCTCAGCACTCCTGGATTTGGGTAAAGATTGAACCCTAGTCAACAGTAGCTTTGTGGACAAGTTCAATCTGGACACTAATCCTTTGCATATTAAAAATGTGGTCCTGGCTGACAAACACCACATTGCTGTGACAAGGGAAACCGCCCCCTTCTCTGCCATACTTGAAAACCTCCACTCCACAATCCAAGGTCCCGTCATTGACTTCCCAAAGTTTGATATTGTGCTAGAACAAGACTGGTTACAAAAGAACAATCCTCACATAGACTGGGCAACCTCAGTGTTGACCATCAAGCGTGAAGGTGTCAACCACCAGATCTACCCTGACTCTGTGGACCAACTGCTACGCAACCACATGTTTGATGCATCACAGAGACCCTGGACAAAAAGGAAAAGCTGAAGGCAATTGGCTGGGACTCCTTCCAGTACAAGATCATACACTTCAAAGATCATCAAGACACCTCAGTACTGCAAAATTGTGGCCCGCCATCCAGAAATCTTCAAGGAAGCGCTGCCTGGACTGCCCCCTGAGAAGCACATCCAACACTCTATCCAATTCAAAGGGGCTGTACCCAAGGCGCGCCCTATCTACAGGCTGACCCCAAACAAAGACAACGCCCTACGCACTACCTCAAGGAGGCATTGGAGAAAGGACTTATCTGCCCCTCACAGTCTCCCTCTGGGGCCACTGTATTCTTTGTGGCTAAGAAAGACGGTACCTTATGTCTGGTCACAGACTACCAAGCCCTAAACAAAGTTATCATCAAGAATTGTTATCCACTACCACTGATTGACGACCTCTTTGACTCCTTAGGAGGAGCCAAAGTCTTCTCCAAGATTGATCTGATGGCAGGCTACAAACAGATTTGCATATAGAAGAAGACATCCCCAAAACAGCCTTCTGCACTAAATATGGCCCATAAAAATGTGTGGTGCTCAACTTTGGCATGACAAACGCCCTGTCCACCTATGTAACCTTCATGAACAAAGTATTTGCGCCACACATAGGCAAGCACGCTCTAGTGTACCTGGACAACATCATTATCTACAGCCCCTTGATGGAACAACACCACAAAGACCTCGAGGCAGTCTTTGCTACCTTGGCACAACACAAACTGTTGGCCAAGCCCTCCAAGTGCCAGTTCTTCTGCAAGCAACTTCCCTTCCTGGGACACATAGTCTCAAAGGACGGCATCAAACCCAACAGTCAAAAGATACAGGCCATCTACAAGATGCTGCCACCCAAGGATAAGTTGGAACTCTGCATCTTCTTGGGAATGGTGGCCTATGTACGCCGTTCATACCTGAATGTGGCGTTTTGACTGCCCCCCTGTCCACCATAACAGGTGCCAAATCCAAGTTTGTGTGGACCCCCCAACGTGACCTCTGTTTTAGACGCCTCAAGGAGAAACTCACAACAGCCCCCATCCTGCAGTACCTCAAACGTGAGGGGAATACCAGATGAAAATCAACGCCTCAGATGCATCCATTGGGGGAGTACTACAAACCAAAAATAATGACAGTAGCTTCCTGCCTGTAGCTTATGAATTGCAAAAATTGACAGATGGCAAGTGTTAATACCCTATCCACAACAAGGAACTGTTGGCTATTGTGCACTGTCTAGTCAAATGGCGCTGTTATCTGGAACGGCAGGAAGAATTCACAGCATTAACTGACCAAAAGTTGCTCATATATTTCAAAGCCCAAGCAAATCTATCTTGCCGCCAAGCCCGCTGGATGGAGCTCTTGGAGAGATTCAATATGCTCATACAGTACAAACCTGGGGCCAAGCTTGCCATGGCAGACGCCCTCTCCCGCCTATATGTCTGTGCCTCAAGAGGGGGAAATTGGCTTGACCCAGACTGGCCTCTCTTGGTGCTACAAACAAAAGATGAAGGTTCCCCCCTGGCACAACCAACATAACAAAGAAAACAGTAATCAAAAATGAACACCTATTTGCTGACATATACGGGACCCTACACAGGAAAATTTCTGATGGCACAACCATTCCCTACACCCCCACACACCAGCAAGTAGACACCATCCTACGCTATCACAGAGACCTTGGCCATACCAAGAGCCAAAACGTATATGAGTTCCTTAAGCATAAGGCCTGGTGGCCAACCTTATACTGCAATGTTCAAGAAGTTCTAGACCAATGTGAGGTATTCAAAATGTTTGCCCAAAGCAAAACCCCGCCAAAGTCAGTACTTCCCATCCGCACACAACTAACTTTCAAATTATGGGCTCTTGACATTGTTGGCCTTATGCCAGGGAAACAAAATGACAATAAATAAATCATCACCACCATTGAATTTGCTACAAGATGGCCAGTAGCCCAAGCAGTAAAGGCACACACTGACAACAATGTACTGTTGCAACTGAACCAATGAGGATTCAGTATTTGGAATCGGGGAAGACAACAGTCCAATAGAAATACACAGAATAATAAGAATAAGGTATTGTTTATTGTAGAGTATTGTGATTAATATACCATATGGGGAAAGCCATAAGGGGGTGGCATAGTGGGAAGTTTCATGTAAGGTTTGGAGCCAAGGAATAACTCGTGCAGGGATCAGCAGGTTGAATTGATAGTGCTCCCAATTAGGATGAAGTACCTGCCATTTGGTATTGCCATCAGATTAGTTCATGCCATTAGACACGTCAAGGGGTGACCCATCAAGCGCACCCTGTGTATTGTAAGATATGTTAGCAGACAAGCCTGGAAGCTTGGTTGCAACACCCCCCTTACCCCCTGCTCATTGTCAGACACCAAGAACAGAGTCTGCAGAAGGTCTGGGAAGGTCCGCACAAACAGCCTTTGTGTGGGGATGGCGCAGCAGGGGCGCAAGCAATCATGGTGAAGCTTCTTGGTATTCCCTTGGGCATCTTTGAGTTGATAGGTATGGTTGTCATAGACAGCGGCTATCTTGAAGGGCTGTAGGTGGTTGGGCTCCAACTTGGCAGAATTGAGATTGAGGGTGTATACAAGGTCACCTACGGCGTACCTGGCTTTGAGGTGCTTTGTCCCTCCTTCAATTTGCCTGTGTTCAATTTCCCGGGCTTTGGCACGCCATTGGTCTAGGGATGGGGTTGTCACTAGGGGAGGCTTTTTGGGAACTTTGGACTGTAGCTTTCCCTGTTCAACTCCTGTCAGACTGTCAGGCGTCCCAAAAGCCTGGGTGCTGGGGCTGAACCCTGTGCCCCTGTTGATTCTTGCTTGTAGGATAAGTAGAGTGGTAGGCAGGTGTTTAGTCCATGCAGTGTTGGGGTGCTCTTGTGAGAGCTTGGCAATCAGTTGAACCAGTGAGCCATTTAACTGTTCTATGCGCCCATTGGCTTGCGGATGATAGGGGTTGTAACTATACATTGGAGTGCGTTCTTGACGCAGTATGCCTTCATGACATGCCCGACAAGTTTGGGGCTGCCATCTGTGATGAGACGTTTGGGTTGCCCAAAGCAGGCCACAATTTCTTTGCCAATGAAGCAGGTGATGATGGTGGCAGTATGATTAGTTGTTGCCCAGGCTACTGGCCAGCAAGTGAAGTAGTTGATGGCAGTGATAATGTACTTCTTTCCCAGTTGGTCTTTGGGGAGAGGCCCCACAATGTCAAGAGCCCACTTCTTGAAGGGTTCCATGGCCTCAATGGGCAGGACAGACTTGGGGGGTGCAGGTTTGGACGTGTTTTTTTTGCACAATACACACTCTCTGAGGAGATCCAAGATTTCTTGACACATGCGCGCCCACCAAACCTTCTGTTTCATGATCTTGAAGAGGTTACGCCCTCTGATGTGACCCAGGGTTTGGTGGTAGTGCAATATTGTGTCACCTTGTTGTGTGGTGGGAATGTAAGGTGTCTTTTCAGCCGTCTCTGTTCAACAGCAGACATTGCCAGCATCAAAGGTGAACTGACTTTTGTTGTCCTTCAATTTGGAGACGGTTACCGAGTTAAGGCCTTTGTAGCAAGTTGCCTCAGGGCAGAGGTAGAGCATGTGCCAATCTGGGTCCAAACCATTTTCCCCAGTGATGGACGCTACGTAAAGTTGTGAGAGGGCGTCAGCTGTGACAAGTTTCTTCCCAGGCTTGTACTTGATGCGCAACTGGTAAGGGAATAGACGCTCCCCCCCACCTGCTTGGTGGCGTGTCAAGTGGGAATGTGTGTTGAAGTACTGGAGTGACTTGTGGTCTGTCAGAACGCGGGGTGGGAAGGTTGCACCTTCCAGGTAACAGCGCCACTTCTCAACTCAGTGCACAATTGCTACAAATTCTTTATCATGAATGAGATAGTATTGTTCTGAGTTTTTAAGATTCCTGGATTCATATGCCACAGGGAGGAAGACACCATTGTCAGTTTCTACCCTTAGCACACACCCTATGGCCCTGTTGGAGGCATTTGTATTGAGTTTGTACTGACAGTTTTGATTGGGAAACTGCAGTACTGGTGCTGTTGTGAGTCTTTGCTTCAACATCTTGAAGGCTCAATCTCTGACAGGGGTCCAATGAATGTGCTGTTTGGTGTTGAGGAGCTCAGTGAGAGGTGCAATTAGTTCCCTGCAATTGGGAATGAACTTGCGTATGTAGGCAATCATGCCTAAGAATGTCTGCACCTGGCCCATATCAGTGGGGGGCAGCATGCTGGTGATGGCCTTGATTTTGGCAGGGTTGGGCTTTATCCCTTGGGTAGAGATGGTGTGTCCAAGGAATAACAGCTATGACTTGAGGAACTTGCATTTGGAGGTTTTAGCTTTTATATGGTTTTTCCAGAGGGTGTCAAGGACAGCACAGTGATGTTTGAGGTATGTGGTTTTGTCGTGAATGCTGCTATTCACCATGTTTCAATTTCGCCTTTGGTGGGCTATTTCAAAGACAAATCTCTTGTTTTTGCTTTTTCCTCTCAAAATGAGTTGATTACTTAATCAGGAAATACAATTGTTTGGTTTCTTGACTCTGTGCATCTCACTTGCCCCACTCATTCTTGTGGCAAGTGATCATACTGTCCTGGTAGTGTTTTGTGGTATTCCTAACCACTATATATTCCATTTCATATTCACCAATAAAAATTAAGTTATATTCACATTTTTTTCTTGTGTCTTCTAGTACTTCTGCGCCTCTCTCTAACCACAACTAGTAGAGATTATTCTTTCAGGGCCGCAAGGTAATTGCATAGCCTTCCTTGTCATCTAACCAAGACTTAGTACAAATTCAATCCTAAGGTTAGGATTTCCTGTTGTGTGTCTGTGCCGCGCCTCAGACCACAACAGGTTTGATCTTGACTGAAGATAATAATGTCATCAAAGTCACAACCACACATTTTCCAATCAGTTCCTCAAATTCTTTGTTCATCAACATGGCAAAGGTGGAGGGAGCGTTGGTCATTCCAAAGTTCATGACACAACACTCAAACAACCCGTAGTGTGTGAGGAAGGCAGTTTTTGCCTCATCCCCTGGTGCAATGCGGACCTGGTTGTACCCTGCAGTGAGATTAATCTTGCTAAAGACCTTCACACCTGCAAGTGTATCAAACAGATTGTCAATCAGCGGCAGGGGGTACTTATTTTTAACAGTCACCTCATTTAAGGCGCAGTAGTCTGTGACCAGGCAAAGAGACCCATCCTTCTTAGCTACAAAGAAGACAGCCGCCTTGTATGGAGAGAGCAAGAGGCAAATGAATCCCTTATCAAGCGCGTCCACTAGGTGCTGGCAGAGGGTTATATCTTCCTTTGGTGTGAGACAGTATAATGGTTGTGCTTTAGGTAACAATCCTTGGAGTTGTACAGCGTGCTGGATCTCCCAGGGAGGAGGTAGTTGTTCAAGTGTCTCACTGAACACGTCCTTGTACTCCTCAAGGAGTGCAGCAAGCGCTGGTGGGGGTGAAGTGGCCAAGGGAGGGACTGCAGATGGCTCAGCGGGTATAACTTCAACTGAACAAAAGTTAAAGTCTAGTTTCCCCCCTTGAAGTTGTACAAGCCTGTCTCTGTTATTCTAACAAACACAGTATTGTGGAGTAACTTGCTCATTTCCATAGGGTAGATCTGGAAGCCCACCCCATTTCTATTGAGGGTGATGACAGAGGTATCCCAGTCAATTTAGGGACAGCTGTGACAAAGCCAGTTGAGGCCAGCAATTATGTTGTGGCTGAGCCCTGCCATGATTGGCCCAGAGAGCTTAACCTGGATGTTCCCCATTCTCACAGAGAAGGGTACCGTCTTGTGGGTGATTGCAACTCTGCGGGCGTCAGCTACTTGTACTGCCTTGAACCTGCTAGGCACTTGGTCTAGTTGTTGGGAGTCAGCAAATGCCTGGTCTACTATAGTGTGGTTGGCTCCAGTATCTACCAGTAATTTATGGGTGTTCCCACGGAAACAGAAGGGATAGGCTAAGCGGGTAACTTTATTTGAAAAGTGGCTCTCTTGCAATACAGGGTTGTCACTGTGGACTTGAAAGACGTCCAGGGTTTTGACTTCATGAATGCTGTAGTTGCAGGGGTTTTTTGCAAGCAGGGGTTGATAGAATGTGTCAGGTGGGGTTGTAGGGCCTCTTGTCATTACAACCCCCAGGCTTTTCCTGGGTCCTCAATCTTTGCTAGCTGGAGCTCCCCCTTGCAGGGGCATTTGGCCCCATTATCCTGATGACGTGGTTGACAACAGCCCACTTGATTATGGCTACTGCCAGGTGTTGCACAAGTTTGGGTGGAGCATCACTGGTACAGCAGAAGCCCATTGAAGTCTGGTTGTTAGCTTCCATGATGGCCTTGTAGCAGTCATTAATGGAGGTGCAGCAACCTATGGGGACCCACTTACAGATATGAGGTTTTAACCCATTGATGATGAGGGTGAGTAGCATTGCATTTCCCTCAGTCACAGCTTTGGGGGCGGCAGCAAGAGCTTGTTGCCAGGCGGCAAGGTACTCAGGAACGGACCCAGTCTGTTTGATTACTAGAAGAGGAGTTCCTGTTACAATGGGGGAGAAGTATTGCTGTAGCAGGACTTTGCAGCGTCTTGGAATGCCGCCCAGGTAACGTCAAGTTACTGACTGGCCCAGTTGGTGAACCACACAATGGCGGGCCCCGTGAGGCGGCCAGAAGCAGTGGCAACCCACATGGTCTCGGGAACCTGGCAGATACAGAGGCGGGTTTTGATAGATTGGAGCCAACTGACAATGTTGGCCCCTTTGACGCCACCTGCAAAGGATTCTAGCTGAAGGTTGAGCATGCATTATGACAGGTCTGACTGGGGAGGGGTGACACTGGCATCACGCTGCCTGAGGCGGAGCCAATTATACACACTTGTGAGGACTAGCTGGTCTTGATAGATGACATACCCGTCAGGGATGTCCCCCTTGGGGATTGGCAGGAAAGTTTCTTGTTGGGGAGTAGCCATACAGCCCGTACTCTGTCCTTTCTTAGGAGGAATTTTGTTTTAGATAGGTTGTCAACATACCGCTGCTACCACTGTTGCAACTGAACCAATGAGGATTCAGTATTTGGATTTGGGAAAGACAACAGTCCAATAGAAAGGACAGAATAATAAGAATAAAGTATTGTTTATTGTAGAATATTGTGATTAATATACCATATGGGGAAAGCCACAAGGGGGTGGCATAGTGGGAAGTTCCACGTAAGGTTTAAAGCCAAGGAATAACTTGTTCAGGGATCAGCAGATCAAATTAGTAGCGCTCATAATTAGGATGAAGTAACCACAATTTGATATTGCCACCAGATTGGTTCATGTTGTTAGATACGTCAAGGGGCAACTCATTGAGCGCCCCCTGTGTATTGTAAGATACGTTAGCAGGAGAGTCTGGAAACTTGGTTGCAACAGTACAACAATTTATTGGCAAAGAGATAATCAGCAAGTTCAGAAACCCAGAACTCCTGATAACCAATGGAGGGAGAGAATTAACCTCCAAAATCACCAATGTATACCTCACAAAAAATGGGGTCAAACACACTGTAACAACGCCATACCACCCACAGGCCAATGGACGTGTAGAGCGGCTTAATGGTAGCCTTGTACAATCCTTAGCTAAACTCACTGCCGGGAGACCTGAAGACTGGTATAAGCAGCTAACAACTGCATTAACTGTGTGCCAAACCCAAGTAAACAGATCCACTGGAAAAAGCCTGTTTGAGTTGGTATATGGCACACAGCCAAATATCATCCAAGCATTTACAGGACCTAAACTGGAAATTCCAAGTAAAGTCTCACCCACGCTCAGACCCTCACATTGTAGAGGCTAACAGCAAACAAACAGTAAAGGAAAATGAACATCTGCAAAAAACCTTTGCCCTCATCCACAATAGACATGAATTTGGGGACAAAGTTTGGGTCATAAACGTTGAAAAAAGCAAACTACAACCCAAGAAAGTGGGACCAGCAATCATTCTAAAGGTAAACAACAATAACACTTACCTTGTGCAAGGACTCAGGAAACATAAGTATTGCAACTGAGCTTCCAGGATTGCCTGCTAACGTATCTTACAATACACAGGGGGCGCTTGATGGGCCGCCCCTTGACGTGTCTAATGGCATGAACTAATCTGATGGCAATATTGAATGGCGGGTACTTCATCCTAATTAGGAGTGCTACCAATTTGACTTACTGATCCCCGCACAAGTTATTCCTTGGCTCTGAACCTTACATGGAACTTCCCACCATGCCACCCCTGTGTGGCCTTGTGGCTTTCCCCATATGGTATATTAATCACAATATTCTATAATAAACAATACCTTATTCTTATTATTCTGTCCTTTCTATTGGACTGTTGTCTTCCCCAATTCCAAATACTGAATCCTCATTGGTTCATTTGCAACAGTAGTAGTAGCAGTAGGTTTAAAACCTACCTAAAACAAAATTCCCCTGTTGTAACTGTGCTGTTTTAGCATAGTTACACAGGGAAGAAATATTTAGAAGCTAGATAATAATCTTTATTGGAGAGATAGTGGTTATATAGTTCATGTGAATCAAAGATAGTAGGAACAAGATTGGTGATCACACAGCTGGATGGGAGAAGGGGGTGGCTTGATCCTGATAATGAGTCAAGCACCAAATCAAGGTATCCACTGTGAAGGATCATCATCTGTTCATGTTGTTGGATTTGGTAATTTGAGTTGATTTCCTAGTCTGGCTTTGGGTGATTGGATAATTGGATTGCGGGTCACAAACCTGCTTGGTTGGAACCTTGCTGGCGGGTTGAGCCTGCAGTTTCAACACACACACACCCCAGCTGAAGGTTGGCCTCCTCTGGAGGCTTGTTGTCAGGGAGGTTGTCAGGAGCCCAGGCGCCATATTGAACCAGTTGTTGCTTGGTGGCAGGCAGGGCGGTTTCTCGTTGTTTCTGTCTCGCTTTGCAGGGTCGTAGGCGGTTGTGGTATAAGGTATTGTCTTGCTTGCGTTTCCTGAGCCCTTTCACAAGGTAAGTGTTATTATTGTTTACCTTTAGAATGATTGCTGGCCCTACTTTTTTGGGTTGTAGTTTGCTCTTGTCAACGTTCATGACCCAAACTTTGTCCCCGACTTCATGTCTATTGCAGATGGGAACAAATGTCTTTTGTAAGCGTTCTTTTTCTTTGGCTGTTTGTTTGCTGTTGGCCTCTACTACTTGAGGATCCGAGCAAGGGGGACTTGACTTGGAATTTCCAGTTTAGGTCCTGTCAATGCTTGAATGATATTTGGCTGTGTGCTGTATTCCAATTCAAACGGGCTTTTTCCAGTGGATCTGTTCACTTGGGTTTGGCACACAGTTAATGCAGTTAGTAGCTGCTTATACCAGTCTTCAGGTCTCCCAGCAGTGAGTTTGGCTAGGGCTTGCACGAGACTACCATTAAGTTGCTCTACGCGTCCATTGGCCTGTGGATGGTATGGTGTTGTGACGGTGTGTTTGACCCCATTTTTAGTGAGGTACATGTTGGTGTCTTTGGAGGTCAATTCTTTGCCTCCATTGGTTATCAGTAGTTCTGGCTTTCCAAACCTGCTGATTATTTCTTTGTCAATGGATTGTCGGATGTTGTTGCCGGTGTGTGCCTTCACCACTTGGGCTACTGGCCACCTTGTTGCAAAGTCAATGGCTGTGATGATATATTTTTTGTTGTTGTGCTTTCCTGGCATGGGGCCTACAATGTCATGAGCCCATACTTTGAACGGTAGTTGGGTTTGAATGGGGAGTACAGACTTAGGTGGGGTTTTGCTTTTGGCAAACTTTTTGTAAACCTTGCACTGTTCTAACACTTCCTGGACATTGCGGTATAAGTTTGGCCACCAGGCTTTATGCTTTAGGAATTTGTATAGATTTTGGCTCTTAGTATGTCCAAGATCTCTGTGGTAGCAAAGAATGGTATTAACTTGTTAATGTGTGGGGATGTAGGGAATGGTCGTGCCATCCAACATCTTTCTGTGAAGAGTCCCGTATACGTCAGCAAAAAGATGTTCATTCTTGATGATTGTTTCTCTGGTGATGTTGGTTATGCCTGCAGGGAATCCTTTGTCTTTTGTATGTAGCACTAGGAGAAGTCAGTCTGGGTTGAGCCCATTCTCTCCCCTAGAAGCGCGGACATACAGACAATACAGGGCGTCTGCCATGGCAAGCTTGGCCCCGGGCTTATATTGGATGAGCATGTTAAACCTTTCTAATATTTCCATCCACTGCGCTTGGCAACGTGACAGGTTTGCTTGTGTCTTGAAATAGATGAGCAACTTGTGGTTGGTTAGTGCTGTGAATTCTTCCTGCCGTTCCAGGTAACAGCGCCATTTGACTAGGCAATGCACAATGGCCAGCAGTTCCTTGTTGTGGATAGGGTATCAACACTTGCCATCTGTCAGTTTGCGCAATTTGTAGGCTACGGGCAGGAAGTCACCATCACTATTCTTAATTTGTAGTACTCCACCAATGGATGCATCTGAGGTGTTGGTTTCCATCTGGTACTCTCTGTCTTGTTTGGGATATTGTAAGATGGGAGCTGTTGTAAGCTTTTCTTTGAGACGTCTAAAACAGATATCATGTTGGGGGTCCATAAAAACTTGGACTTGGCGCCTGTTATGGCAGACAAGGGGGCAGTCAAGACGCCACAGTCAGGTATGAAGCGTTGTACATAGGCCACCATTCCCAAGAAGGTGTGTAGTTCTGACTTGTCCATGGGAGGTGGCATCCTGCAGATGGCTTGTATCTTCTGACTGTCAGGTTTGATGCTGTCTTTTGGGACTATGTGTCCCAAGAAGGGTAGTTGCTCCTGGAAGAACTGGCATTTGGAGGGCTTGGCCAACAGCTTGTGTTGTGCCAAGGTCGCAAAGACTTCCTCCAGGTCTTTGTGGTGCTGTTCCACTGAGGGGCTGTAGACAATAATATTGTCCAGGTACACTAGGGCATGTTTGCCTATGTGTGGCGCAAACACTTTGTTCATAAAGGTTACAAAGGTGGACGGGGCATTGGTCATGCCAAAGTTGAGTACCACACATTTGTAGGAGCTGTACTTGGTGCAGAAGGCTGTCTTGGAGATGTCTTCCTCCTTGATGTGAATCTGATTGTAGCCTGCAGTTGGATTAATCTTGGAGAAGACAGTGGCTCCTCCCAAGGCATCAAAGAGGTCGTCAATCAGTGACAGTGGGTAACAATTCTTAATGGTGACTTTGTTTAGGGCGTGGTAGTCTGTGACCAGGCGTAAGGTACCGTTCTTTTTAGCCACAAAGAATACAGCAGCCCCAAAGGGAGACTGTGAGGGGCAGATAAGTCCTTTTGCCAGTGCCTCCTTGAGATAGGCTTGCAGGGTGTTGTCCTTGTTTGGGGTCAGTTGGTAGATGGTTTGTGCCTTGGGTACAGCCCCCTTGAGTTGGATAGAGTGTTGGATGTGCTTCTCAGGGGGTAGCCCAGGTAATGCTTCTTTAAAGATTTCTGGGTGACGGGCCACAATGTTGCAATCTTGAGGCGTGGAGGTATCCTGGTGGTCCTTGAAGTGTATGATTTCATACTGACAGGAATCCCAGTCAATTGCTTTCAGGCTTTCCTTCTTGTCCAAAGTCTCTGTAATGCGTACAAAGACATGGTCACATAGGAGTTGGTCCACAGAGTCAGGATAGATCTGATGGTTGACGCCTTCACGCTTGATGGTCAACACAGAGGTCGCCCAGTCCACGTGGGGGTTGTTTTTCTGTAACTAGTCTAGTCCCAGCAAAATTTCAAACTTAGGGAAGTCAATGACGGGACCTTGGATGGTGGAGTGAAGGTTCTCAAGCATGACAAAGAAGGGGGCAGTTTCCTTTGTCACGGCAATGTGATGTTCATCTGCCAAGACTATGTTTTTAATCCGCAAAGGATTAATGGCTAGCTTGAACTTGTCCACAAAGCTGCTGTTGACTAGGGTTTGGTCTGCGCCTGAGTCCAGATAGCCAAGCCTGTGTAACTGCAAAAGCAGAAAGGGTAATACATCAATTTATTGGGGTGTCTGGCAATGGTGTAAAGCACCAGGAGCTCTGAGGGCACTTGGATCATTGGGCATTGGTCCACGTCCTTGGGTCAGTATTCATTTTTGGGCAAGTCAGTAGTTGCTTGGGGAGAGCTTGGCTTGCTTAGTGCTCTCCCCATGCTTTTCCCTCATCTTGGTTGCCTTGGGTGGCGGTGACACAGAAATGGGTGCAATTTGACTGACTGTTATTTCCATTTTCATTCCCATTCAAACCTGTGGGTTTGTGGTTGTTGTTGTTGCCATTGATTCCAGGAGGTAGTCAAGAGGAGCGCCTGCTTGGATGGGAGTCTTTGGGCCTTTCTAGTTCCCAGTCTGTGCCTTGTGTAGCGTGTTGGATGTTTGTTTCACTTTCTCCGCTTTACAGTACAGGCTTTGCAGGTTGGTTACCTGGTCCAGGTTCACATGTCTCATTACGTGCAACTTGAGGGCGTTGTAGTACATAAGGTGTGTAGCTGGGGTGTCAAAGGCCATGTTGGATGGGGCACAGAGACAGAGTTCCTTGTAGGCGCGGGTAAGTTCTTTGACAGTGCCTGTCTGAGTCAGGTTCTTTACTTGGTGTATGATCATGAGCGCTGTATCCTTGAGCACAAACCTCTCCAAAAAATCCTGTTTAAAGGTGTCCCAGTTCTTGTCAGTGTGCTCTTTATGCCACTTGTCACACCAGGTGCCAGCGTCATGGGTCAGGAAAATGGAAATCTTCGTGATCCAGAATTTCTGTGGGTATTCCATTTGAGCCAGCTTACTTTGGGCAGACTGGATCCATGCGGCAGCATTGTTGTTGTTGGCCCCGGCAAAGGGTTCCAAGGCGGCACTGCAAAGTCTTTGTGCATCATAGGCGGACATGGTGGTTTTGTCAGCTGGTTGCAGCATCAAGGAAGGGGCCTGAAAGAACCCTTGGGCGGACAGGGCGTTGAAGGCGGGTAGCAGGATCACTGTGTTTTGGTAGAGGAAAAAACCATCAGGTATTTTGGCACCAGGAGTATACAGAGTCCAGTTGGGAAGGAGGCCAGAAATAATTCTGTCAAGGATTTGTTGACTGCGGCGTGTGCAGGCAACAGGCAGAATTTTTCAAGATAAGGTAGGATGGAGAACCTACCTGTGCTACCAATATTGTAACTGTGCTGTTTTAGCAGAGTTACACGGGGAAGAAATATTTAGAAGCTAGATAATAATCTTTATTGGAGAGATAGTGATTATATAGTTCATGTGAATCAAGGATAGTAGGAACAAGATTGGTGATCACACAGCTGGATGGGAGAAGGGGGTGGCTTGATCCTGATAATGAGTCAAGCACCAAATCAAGGTATCCACTGTGAAGGATCATCATCTGTTCATGTTGTTGGATTTGGTAATTTGAGTTGATTTCCTAGTCTGGATTTGGGTGACCGGATAATTGGATTGCAGGACATAAACCCACTTGGTTGGAACCTTGCTGGCAGGTCAAGCCTGTGGTTTCAACACCCCCAAGAAAGGACAGAGTACGGACTGTATGGCTACTCCCCAACAAGAGAGCTTCCTGCCAATCCTCAAGGGGGACATCCCCAACAGGTACATCATCTATCAAGACCATCTAGTTCTCACCAGTGTGTACAATCAGCTCTGCCTTGGGCAGTGTGACGCCAGCGTCACCCTGCCTCAGTTGGACCTGTCCCAACGCATGCTCAACCTTCAGCTAGAATCCTTTGCTGGTGGTGTCAAGGGGACCAACATTTCCAGTTGGCTCCAATCTACCAAAACCTGTCTCTGTATCTGTCAGGTTCCTGAGCCCATGTGGGTTGCCACTGCGTCTGGTTGCCTCACAGGGCCTTCTGCTGTGTGGTTCACCAACTGGGCCAGTCAAGAACTTGATGTTACCTGGGCAGCATTCTGTGACGCCGCCAAGTCATGCTACAGAAAAACTTCTCCCCCATTGTTGTGGGAACCCCTCTTCTAGCAATCAAACAGACTAGGTCTGTTCCTGAGTACCTTGCCGCCTGGCAAAAAGCTCTTGCTGCTGCCCCCAAAGCCGTGACTGACAGAAATGCAATGCTACTCACCCTCATTGTCAATTGGTTAAACCCTCATATCTGCAAGTGGGTCCCTGTAGGTTGCTGCACCTCTATTGATGACTGCTATAAGGCCATTGTGGAGGCCAACAACCAGGCCTCAATGGGCTTCCGCCGTACCAGTGATGTTCCACTCCAACCACATACAACACCTGGCAATGGCCACAATCAGGTGGGCTGCCGCCAGCAGGCAAGTGCCTAAGGTCAAATTTCCTAGGGTTGAAAGTGCAGAAATTGAAAATGAGACCCCCAAAAAGTGCAAAAATTGAAACACTATGTAGGGTGCAAAAATCAAAAATACCAAAGATTGAAGTGCAAAAATAGATTTTCCAGAGGTTAACTTCAAAGCCAAATAAAATACAGCTCTTAATGTAAAGCTATTTATTTTTAAATTTTTATAGACTAAAAAGACCCCAAGAAATTTATTTCTGCAATAAAAAGTATATGCTAGATAATAAAAATATGTTTGAATTTGCTGTTTTAAAAGAAAGTTTATTTTAGTTTCAAAAGAAATATTAGGCTAGAATTTATATGTAAATGTATTCAATTAAATATAAAATACAAAACTACACAAAAAACTGCTATAAAATGTATTTTCATGGTAAGATCTTTATTGTCACAACATAAAATTAAAAGAAAGCAAAAGCAATGCAAGATTTTATTTGAATTACTAAAGAACTTTTGCAATGTTCTCAAGATGAGTGAGCCAGTTGGAGGAGTTGTAAGGAAAGAGGGAGTTTTTTGCAACTATCTCAAAGCTGTTGAGATCCTTGCCGCTCTGGGAAACACTTTGGCGTCCATCTAAAAGCTCCTGGTAAAGAGTTTTATTGGTTGCTTGTTCAACTTTGAGCTTGTTGATCAGTACATTAAACTTGGGTTTATTCACCTCAACACAGTTGGCAAACTTGTTGTGCCAGCTTTCCAGGGAGGAAGTAGTCTTCATAGTCTTATTCTTAACAAACTTGAACTGGTTCCATTCAATCTTGTTTTCCTTTCTTCCATGGCGTCTGGTTTCAAGTTTTCCAATCCATTGGCGTTCAAAGTAATCAATAAATGGAGCAAAGACAGCTGCATTGTCCTCCATATACTTGGTATTCTTGAATGCCTCATAGATCTTGCTAGAGTCCTCCTTTCTCACTAAGGCAATGGCAGAAAAGTAGTTGAAGGCCACCTTGGGCTCCTGGGAGGTTGATCTGGTAACCAGTCTGTTAAGCTCAGTAAAGCTCTGCAGCTTTCTTCTGAGGCATTGTCTGAAGTGAAAGAAGCAACCATGAGGCTTGCTCTTAAATACCTTTTTAAAGGCATTGGCTTGAGCAGGCTCAAAGTCAACAAGGAGATGGGTATGGTAAGGCTCTGACGTCTCCTCATTATCAGGTTGGCTTGGGGTTTTAGACTTCTTCCTCTTGGGGGTAGAAGTGGGGGCATCAGTAGGGGGAAGGAGATCCAGCTTCCCCTTTAGAATCTCCAAGGCATGAGTATAGTCATCCTCATTTTGTCCTGACATTAGAAAATAAACCATTGGTAAAACCTTATCACCATACTTCCCATGTATGCACCAAAGCTGGGAAAAGATCTTAGGGCATGATGAGAAGGTCCCATCAGCCAACCAGATATCAGCTGCCATCAATCTCTTAAGGTTCTCCTGGGTGGCATAGCAGATGGTTCTTTTATGCTCATCTGGCCCATTGTCATGAAGGAGAAAATGTTCATCCTTGGAGGTGACTCTGAGCTCATTTGGTATATCCAGTTCCAGGAGGGAGGTGGCAGATCTGCCCACATTGTCAGACTTTTGGCAATTATCACTGACATACTTCTGAAGGGATCCAAAAGTACCAACAGCTATCTTTTGGAAACTGGTCAAGTTGTGAATTGCCCTAGTGACTATCTCCTGGGAGGTAAGGCCCCTGTTGAAAGGCTGCCTCTGGCGCAGGTATCACTTTATTAGGCGCCAATATACCCCAGTTGGTTCCAGGCAGGTGTGCTGATTGTTCAGCTTCTTAAACTGGGTAAACCCAAATGTAGTCAGACGGGCGGGGCAGGCAGGCCCCTCACACTTGTAATGATGAAGCACCAAGTGCTTCTGCTCATCATTACACTTAAACATAAACCCATCATGGTAGAACCCAGCATTGTCCTTAGAGGACATTATTGGGAAGGAGATGGGTAGGACATCTGGCAGTCGGAAATCCTCTTCATAGTTGCAAATATTTTTTACTTTAAGGATACCCCAGGTCTCAAGGCCATCCTCAGCTGGTGTGGCATCTCCAGAGTTGTACATGTCTTCATGTTCTTCTTCAGAGATGTGGGGAGGCGTCTCCTCTTCATCTGCCTGGCTGTAGACAAACTTGTGCCCAGTTGGGCTCTTGGAGGGGCTGGGGGTAGGTTCCTCTTCAGAAGGCTCCTCTTCTGGAGAGGGGGAGGGCTCAGGGGTCTGTTTGGTGGCCTTGGCAGCCTTCTTGATGATCTTCTTGGTGGTCTTGGGGCCAGGCTTCTTGGATCTGGAAGGGGTGGCCTTCTTTGGGTTGATGGGAGTTGACTTAGGGGGCATCTAGATGACTCAAAGTTAGTATTTTTTGGTTAATAAAAAAAGAATATAAATTATTAATAAAAATATTTTTTAACAGAATCTGAAATTCAGAGTGCTTTTTACTATATTTTTTAGTTTTAATAAATATTTTCATTGAGGTAGTCAACTCTATAATGCTTTTGAAAGGAGCAAAAAAGGGGCTTTTGATCAGACAATTAGGGAGTTTTGATTTTGGCACTTTGATCTCAACACTCCCCTAAAAACATAAGGAAACATAGTAACATATTAAATTAATTTAATATTTTTTTCAAAACTGCCAAAATCTGCAGTTTTTACTAAACCCTTTAAAAATCTATTATAAACTAACCCAAAAGGCTTGAAACTCTACTATGTTCTAAAGCAAGTCTTTAACCTTTAAAATGCTTATTTTAAGCTTTAAACTTACACTGGTTAAATTATTATGGTTTTGTAAAGTAGAGTGTTTGTTTGGTTTAAATGCACTTTTGATTTCCACACTTTCAATTATAAACACCTATTGGAGCTTAGTTAATAAAATATTAGATTCCAATCATAATTTAAAATATATTGGTGAGCACTAAATCAGTGTGTTTTGAATTTTGATTTGAAGCTTTTTCGATTTGCGCACTCTATTACTACACCCAGTGATTTACTAAGTGATCATATAATATTTGTTTCATTAAGCACTCTATCTTTTACATAATAAAAATCACTAAAATTATAATCAAATGCTTTACAGGTAATTGTGAACCTGTATGATAGGTTTTAGTTTATTTGGTTGAGTATGATATGATTTTGAAGCTTTTCTGATCACTTACATAGTAATAGAATCAATATTAAGTGATTTTTTAATTTTTTAATTTTGGGGCCCCAAATATTAAATTGAAGAGACTTCCAGACTTTGATTTCTGCACTTTTGATTTTGTCCCGTATATTCAAAAGGATAAATAAATTTTATTTCAAAAGCCAAATTAATTTAAGGTGTGTTTTAAATTGCATCAATTTGGGCACTTCAAACTTAGTTTTTTGATTTTAGCTACTAGTAAAACATTTTTAAAAAAGTCAAATTTAAGAAAAATATTAAATTTTTTGGAAAAAAATTTATTGAAAAAAAGTGTGGAGATCAAAAAATCCATCAATTTGGAGATTTCAATCTCCGCACTTCAACTTTAGGCACTTGCCCACTGCCAGCCCTGTCAGCAGGACAATGGGGCTAAACGCCCCCACAAGGGGGAGCTCCAGCTTGCGCAAATTGAGAATCTGGGAAAAGCCTGGGGTTTGTAGCAACGAGAGGCCCTACGACCCCACCTGACCCTTCCTCTCAACCCCTGCTCGCAAAAACCCCTGCGACTACAACATTCATGAAGTCAAAACCCTGGAAGTCTTTCAAGTCCACAGCAACAGCCCCGTACTACAAGCAAGTCACTCCTCAAATAAAGTAACACATCTGTCCTATCCCTTCTGCTTCTGTGGAAACACACAAATTACTGGTAGATACTGGAGCCAACCACACTATGGTGGACCAGGCGTTTGCGACTCTCAGCAATTGGACCAAGTGCCAAGCAGGTTCAAGGCAGTACAAGTAGCTGACTCCTGCAGAGTTGCAATCATCCATGAGATAGTACCCTTCTCTGTGAGAATGGGGAACGTCCAGGTTAAGCTCTCTGGGCCAATCATGGCAGGGCTCAGCCACAACATAATTGCTGGCCTCAACTGGCTTTGTCACAGCTGTCCCTACATTGACTGGGATATCTCTGTCATCACCCTCAATAGAAATGGGGAGGGGTTTCAGATCTACCCTGTGGAAATGAGCAAGTTACTCCATGATACTTTGTTTGTCAGAATAACAGAGACAGGCTTGTACAATTTCAAGGGGGAAAACTAGACTTTAACCAATGCTCAGTCAAAGTTATCCGCGCTGAACCATCTGTGTTTCCTCCTTTGACCTCCTCACCACCAGCAGCGCTTGCTGCACTCCTTGAGGAGTACAAGGATGTATTCAGTGAAACACTTGAACAACTACCCCCTCCCTGGGAGATCCAGCACACTGTACAACTTCAAGGATTGTTACCTAAAGCACAACCATTATACCGTCTTACACCAAAGGAAGATGAGACCCTCTGCCAGCACCTTGTGGACGCGCTTGATAAGGGCTTCATTTGCCCCTTGCTCTCTCCATACAAGGCGGCCGTCTTCTTTGTAGCCAAGAAGGACGGGTCCCTTTGCCTGGTCACAGACTACCGCACCCTCAATGAGGTGACAGTTAAGAATAAGTACCCCATGCCGCTGATTGACAACCTGTTTGATACACTTGCAAGTGTGAAGGTCTTTTTCAAGATTAATCTCACTGCAGGGCACAACCAGGTCCGCATTGCACCAGGGGAAGAGGCAAAAACTGCCTTCCTCACACACTACGGGCTGTTTGAGTGTCGTGTCATGAACTTTGGAATGACCAACCCTCCTTCCACCTTTGCCATGTTGATGAAAAAAGAATTTGAGGACCTGATTGGAAATTGTGTGGTGGTGTACCTTGACAACATTATTTTCTTTGGTCAAGATCAAACCACACACCTCCAACACCTCTGTGCTGTCCTTGACATCCTTTGGAAAAACCAGCTAAAAGCTAAACCCTCCAAATGCGAGTTTCTCAAGTTGGAGTTGTTATTCCTTTGGCACACCATCTCTGCCCAAGGGATACAACCCAACCCTGCCAAAATCAAGGCCATCACCAGCATGCCGCCCCCCACTGATGTGGGCTAGGTGCGGACATTCTTAGGCATGGTTGCCTATGTGCGCAAGTTCATTTCCAATTGTGGGGAACTAATTGCACCTCTCACTGATCTCCTCAACACCAAGCAGCGCTTCCATTGGACCCCTTTCAGAGGTTGAACCTTCAAGATGTTGAAGCAAAGACTCACAACAGCACCAGTACTGAAGTTCCCCAATCAAAACTGTCAGTACAAACTTGAGACCAATGCCTCTGACAGAGCCATAGGGGGCGTGCTAAGGGTAGAAACTGACAATGGTGTCTTCCTCCCCATGGCATATGAGTCCAGGAAACTTACTAACTCATAACAATGCTATCCCATCCATGATAAGGAGTTGGCAGTAATTGTGCACTGCGTTGAGAAGTGGTGCTGTTACCTGTAAGGTGCTACCTTTTCACCCCGCGTACTGACGTACCACAAGTCACTTCAGTATTTCAACACGCAGTCCCACTTGACACACCGCCAAGCAGGATGGGTTGAGTGCCTGTCCCCTTACCAGTTGCGCATTGAGTACAAGCCCGGGAAGGAACTTGTCACAGCTGACGCCCTTTCACAACTCTATGTAGCATCCATCACTGGGGACAATGGTTTGGATCCAGATTGGCCCATGCTTTACCTCTGCCCTGAGGCAACTTGCTACAAAGGCCTTAATTTGGTAACCATCTCCAAATTGAAGGACAACAAAAGTCAGTTCACCACTGATGCTGGCAACGTCTGCTGTTGGGCACAGACGGGTGAAAAGACGCCTTACATTCCCACCACACAACAAGGTGACACAATATTGCACTACCACCAAACCCTGGGTCACATCAGAGGGCGTAACCTCTTCAAGATCATGAAACAGAAGGTTTGGTGGGCGCGCATGTGTCAAGACATCTTGGATCTCCTCAGAGTGTGTGTGTTGTGCAAAAAAACACGTCCAAACCTGCACCCCCCAAGTCTGTCCTGCCCATTGAGGCCATGGAACCCTTTGAGCAGTGGGCTCTTGACATTGTGGGGCCTCTCCCCAAAGACCAACTGGGAAAGAAGTACATTATCACTGCCATCAACTACTTCACTTGCTGGCCAGTAGCCTGGGCAACAACTAATCATATTGCCACCATCATCACCCGCTTTATTGGCAAGGAAATTGTGGCCCGCTTTAGGCAACCCAAACGTCTTATCACAGATGGCAGCACCAAACTTGTTGGGCATGTCATGAAGGCATACTGCGCTAAGAATGCGCTCCAACATATAGCTACAACCCCCTATCATCCTCAAGCCAATGGACGTGTGGAACAGTTAAATGTCTCACTGGTCCAATTGATTTACAAGTTCTCACAAGAGCACCCTAACACCGCATGGACTGAACACCTGCCCACCGCTCTATCTATCCTGAGAGCAAGAATCAACAGGGGCATGGGGTTCAGCCCCAGCACCCTGGCCTTTGGGACGCCAGACAGTCTGACAGGGATTAAACAGGAAAAACTATGGTCCAAGGTTCCCGACAAGCCTCTCCTAGTAACAACTCCATCCCTAGATCAATGGTGTGCCAAAGCCTGGGAAATCAAACACAAGTGGATTGCAGGAGGGACAAAGCAACCTGAAGCTAGATAAGCCGTAGGTGACCCCATTTACACCCTCAATCCCAATTCTGCCAAGTTAGAGCCCAACCACCTAGGGCCCTTTGAGATAGCCACTGTCTATGGCAACCATACCTATCAACTCAAAGACGCCCAAGGAAATACCAAGAAGCTTCACCATGATTGCTTGAGCCCCTGCTGCGCCATCCCCACACAAAGGCTGTTTGTGTGGACCTTCCCAGATCTTCTGCAGACTCTGTTCTTGGCATCTGACAATGTGCAGGGGGCAAGGGGGGTGTTGCAACCAAGCTTCCAGGCTTGCCTTCTAACGTATCTTAAAATGCACAGGGGGTGCTTGATGGGTTGCCCCTTGACGTGTCTAACAGCATGAACTAATCTGATGGCAATATTGAATGGTGGGTACTTCATCCTAATTAGGAGCGCTACCAATTTGACTTGCTGATCCCCACACAAGTTATTCCTTGGCTCTGAACCTTACATGGAACTTCCCACCATGCCACCCCTGTGTGGCCTTGTGGCTTTCCCCATATAGTATATTAATCACAATATTCTACAATAAACAATACCTTATTCTTATTATTCTATCATTTCTATTGGACTGTTGTCTTCCCCAATTCCAAATACTGAATCCTCATTGGTTCAGTTTCAACATAAGCAAGACAAGACCCTACACCATAATTGCCTGAGACCCTGCAAAGCAAGACAAAAACAATGAGAAACAGCCCTGCCTGCCACAGAACAACAATTAGTTTAATACAGTGCCTGGGCTCCTGACAACCTCCCTGACAACCTGCCCCCAGAGGAGGCCAACCTTCAGTTGGGGGGTGTCAAAACTGCAGGCTCAACCCGCCAGCAAGGTTCCAAACAAGCAAGTTTGTGCCCCGCAATCCAATTTCCCAGTCACTTGAAGCCAGACTAGGAAGTCAACTTTAATTAACAAATCCAACAACATAAACAGATGATGATCCTTTATGGTGGACACCTTGTTTTGGCGCTTGACTCATTACCAGGATCAAGCCACTCCCTTCTTCCATCCAACTGTGTGATCAACAATCATGTTCCTGTTACCCATTGATTCATCATGACTATATAATCACTATCTCACAACAAAAGATTATTATCTAGCTTCTAAATATTTTCCCCTTGTAACTCTGCTAAAACAGCACAGTTACGATACTTGGGAAACCCTTTCACAGTGATACAAGTCCCAGCACTACAGCACATATGTCTCAGAGCCAAGATAGCAGAGAGCAAGAGACTCAAAGCACAAAAGGTAACCTCCACAGAGGAACCACTCCCAATCAACTCTTCTGTTTAGATCCTTGCTGGAAACAGAAAGAAATTGGATTCAGTACACAGAGGACTGGTAAGGGTTGTTAAATACAGACTGGACAGAAACACCTACTTAGTCAAGTCCCAAGGCGTCAAAGACCCTATCATCAAAAAGTATCACAGATCCTGCCTTTACTTCAGTAAAGGGAAACATTATAGCTGACCATTACCTACTTCAAACCAACTTCAGGAACACTGGGCCACTGCTGCCAAGACCAGGCCTCCACCTGATATACCTGAATGATTTATTAAAGGAGGAGTGTGTCAAAGGACTGGATTTTAGAATAGTTCAGCTACTGTCAAACCATTTTAACATCTGATTCTCTACCTGGTTTGGTACCAAAGTAACTTATCCAACATTTGCCCGGTTTGGTATCAACCCAACTTTCTACTCAGCTTGTCCTTGTACCCACCCATCCCAATCTGAGTCATATCACATATTACCAACCACTCATCCCAGCTAGGGATCTGCCACACTATCTCTAGCTATAAGGGGCCAAATTTGTTATCTGATAAAAAAATCTTCTCCAAACTATTATTTGAAGCTTCCCCAAAGTTTCCTCCTTGGCAACTGTGAAATGGAAGTTATTCTACTGCAAAGGGTAGCCACACAGTCAAAAGGGGCAACCGCCAGAATTAACTCATTCTGCAAGTCAACTTACTATATGTTGATAATCATAATTAAAAATACTTTAATGTCAACAGCATTGAAAAGTCAGAATTAAGTTTTAACTCATGCAGACTACTAAATGTTGACACTTTTTTAATAAGCAGAAACCTGTTTCCTGAACATTTTACTTAATAAAGTTAAGCTTCAAGAAACTTTTTAGGGTAATGTGACAACATAGATTTTAAAATTTTCATAAAAAATTATACATGAATATTAAAAAATTTCATAAAAATACACTTTTATTTTATTTTACTATGAACTTAGCTATCTTTACTATAATAAATTTTTTCCCACTTATAAAAACAAAAGAAATCTAATATGCAAAAAGGTACTACATAAATTTCACGTATTATAGCAAAATATAGCAATCAGAAACAGTAATATAAAGTTTTTTCTATATTGAAAACTACAAAAAACATATAATTTACTAGTAAAATACCAATATAGGCCATGTAATACAGTCTAAAGCATCAAACTATCAATAGAAAATCAATGATTTTATAAAAATAGTATCATAACTTATTAATGAGTTATTTAGAATAACTATTTATTTAAAAATATTACACTTAATATATAAGAACTATATAAAAAATTAGGCAATACTCAATAAATTTAATGAAAAGATAGACTGTAATAACCTGGTTGCCATTAAGAACTGTGGCAATCTTCTTGATGTATTTCCCAATCTCTGAAAGCTTATATTTGGCCTTGACAACGTCCTTGATCTTCTCTTGATACTGTTTCTCTTTGGTGGTTCTCTTCTTCTTGGATAGGTGGTTCTCAATATCTCTGATGGATGCAGCAGTCTTCCCCTGTTGGACTTTGAGGTGCTCATAGAAGGTGTTTTATCTGGGCTTGATTCCAAAGGAGGACTTGATATGCTTATGCCAGCCCTCCAAAGATGAAGTAGTTTTCATCTCATCCTTAAGAACTGCCTGGTAGCAGTTCCAGTTGGCTTTGGCTCTGGGCTTGCTCCGGCACTTAGTGAACTTACACCCAATCCACTGTGGTTCATAATATTCAATGAAAGGGTAGAAGACACCATCATGTTTCTTGGAATATGGATCCTGGCATAGGAGCTTAAAGGTTTGTTCAGCATTCTCTGGCTTTACAAAGGCTAGTGCTACAAACTGCTGAATTAAGAACTTGCACTTTCCTGATGTATCTAGATGGTGGAGCTTGCTGAGCTCAGGTAGACCCTTTAGTTGCCTGTTGACAGCCTGTCAATAATGGAAAAACACCCCTGGACCTCTCCATCAAAGGTATTTACAAAAGCGTTATACTGGGCAGTTTCATAGTCCATGATTATAGTTGAGGGGCCAAGTGCTTTATCTTGAGCTTCTTTTTCTGCAGCAAGGGTGGCTTCATCCTTTTCATCATCATCTGGGTTGGCTCTAGTGTTATGGCCAGGGGGACTCTTTCTATTACTGGGTAGGGCTTTGATGCCCTCCTGAAGGATTTTAAAGGCCCTTGTGTAGATCTCTTCTGTTGCACCAGGAAGCAGAAAGTAGGGTAATGGGAGCACCTTGCCTTCAATAAGGGAATGTACAACCCACAGTTGGTAAAAAGGCGGGGGCATACTGCAAAGGTACCGTCACATAACCAGGTCTCTGAATCCCTCAACTGCTCCAGGTTCTGTTGTGTAGCATAGCATATAATTCTTGCCTCTGCTGTAGGACCATCATCATGTAAAAGGAATACCTCATCACCATTGAACATCTTTAACTCCTCTGTCAAGACTAACTCTCCTTGAACCATGGCTGATTTCTTATGGGGGACTAGGTCACAGTGTTTGTCACATATGTACTTCACTAACTGGTCGTGGTCAGGGATGAGCTTCAGGTTATCATTACTTAGGTGTGTGGTGGCCTTAACTGCCAGATCAGAAGCCTTGACATCTTTGGAGACTGGGACCATTTGGTAGAGGTACCACTTTAGAAGCTTTTCAATAAGATTTATTGGAGCATTGCATGTGTGCTCTCCTTTTTCACTAGTGACTTTATCCCATCCTTCTGTATTGATTCTGGCAGCACAGCTTCTATCTTCACATACATAATACTTGCTTCTTCCTGCTTTCTTCTGATTGTTGCAATTGAAAACATAGTCATCACAGACTAAACTTGCACCTCCTTTGACAGACATTAGAGGAGAAACCCGAGGGAACTTCTTTGGGAGCTTAAACTCTCCTTTGACGTTACATATATTGTGAACCTTTAGGGGGTCTCATGGGCCAATTGGTGCTTGATGGTAGTCAGAAAGGTAATTATTAGGATCTTCTTTATTGATACTTGATGAGGAGGATGGAGGTGCAGATTTGTTGGGCGGTGGAGGGGAATTATCTGGAGTTGGATTATTGCGCTTCTTGGACTGGGATGAGCTTGATTCCTTGGGGCTTGATTCATCTGGGATTGACTGGGGTTCTGGAATCTTGGGTATCTTCTTTCTTCCTTGCTTGTTTAGTGGAACCTCATCTCCTTCTGATTGGTACCAGCTTGGAGAAGAGAAGAGGTCAGGGGAGGGCTCTTTGCTTTCAGAGTCTGGGGTCTTCTCCTTTGTCTTCTGTTTTGTTGAGGGCTCTTTGGCTGGTTTTTTGTTGGGGTAGGGACTTTGGGCCTTTCCAGAGGCTTTGGGTACTTTCTTGGTTGACTTGGGGTTATTTTGTGGCTTCTTGGAAGATTTGTCCTACAATAATTAGAGTAGAGTTCATAAAGTAAGAATAATCATATGAGACATGAATAAAATTAAATAATAATCACTTGTTTTATTTTTTATTATTAATTAAATAGTTTATAGAAGTATAGAAAGTAATTTTAGAGCTAGTTTATTAGTAAAGAATAAAAAACCCATGTTTAAATAAAAAGTTGACATTCTGGTAGTCACAGTAGTCAAAAATATTTAATTTAGTTTATCAGCATAAAAAACGCTTTTAATTTTGACATCAACATACTGTCAGTCAGTATTAAAGTGGAAAAACAAGATGTAAATCACTTATAAAGCTTGGTTAATATTTTCTGGAGTTGGTTTTTTAAGGCCAAAATTGATTTTTTTTAAATTTAAAAAAATAAAGAGTTGCATATGTAACTTATGAAAACTAAATGATAGGGATTGTAGAGGGAAGTCTAAAGTACAGCCCTGGGTACTTTGGCCTGAATTACCATACCATTGCATGTGTGCTTTTTGTTAAGCGGCAGTGTTTTACTAATAAATAAGTGAAGGTGTTGACATTCAGGCAGTCAGCGTTCTTTTATAGCAACTCTCCTATTAAATCTTGCTTAAATTATGTCACTTTGTTTGCTTAGCCAAACTCCTTTGTTGCAATTTAGGCGACACATCAATTTGACACAAAGTTGACATTATAATTACATATATAAATTCTAGTTTTAACATATGTGTTTTGGCTTAAGTGGACTTCCGGAAATAAGCTATAGTTTATCCAGTGAGTTTAAAATAAGAGTAAATATCTAAATAATACAAATAATGCTCTGAAAGTTGGCATATGTCTTTGTTCAATGCTTATCTTAATATATATTTAATATAAAAAAAGTAGTATAAAATATAAAAAGTAGTTATTTTTAGAATATTGTGTATTTTATTAAGAAATTTATGGATCTTATTTGGGGTCAACATCCAGATATTACTTTCTGTAGTCGACCTTAATGTAAAAGTACAAAGAAACTTATCTTTTCATAGTAAATTATATTAGTTTTTTGGCTTAAAATTAAGCCTTTGTTTAAATGGTGTCGACATTATGTCTGTTCCTTTTTAATTTTGCAATTCTGACTTAATGATTCACTATGAAAAATTAGCTTAGTTTTGGAAATGCCCAATTCTGGCGGATAAATACCAAAATAATGTCAACTTGCGGAATGAGTTAATTCTGGCGGATAAATACCAAAATAATGTCAACTTGCGGAATGAGTTAATTCTGGCGGTTGCCTCAAAAGGGGGTGGCATAGTGGCAAAATCCAAATAGGGGTTGAGTTTTGAATCAGTTATTGGGGGTGTTTAGCTGGGATTGGATTTGCTCCTTATTAGGAAGTGCTGTCCCCTATTTTGACATCTGAGGCGACATGTTGGTTGATATGTCATGGGGTGGCTTGTTGAGCGCCCCTTGTGTATCGTAAGGTACATTTTCAGGCAAGCTATTGAACTTGGCTGTGACGTGTGAACCCTGTTAAAAGGATGGTTGGGAACTTCCACCCTGGCACTGTAGTACAAGCTGACTGGTTATGCACTAAGTTTTATCATGGGTACTTGAAGCTTATAGATGCACCGATGACAAATGTAACTAAATTTGGGGGAGGTCTTTGATGTATTCCTGATTACACTTGGATACCCTTTTTGTGAGGCATATTTGGCAAATACTTGGACGAGATGGAGATATTGAAGATGTAGCAGGCTGCGTTGAACAAACTTTAAACTTGAATTGATATTCCCTTTATATCGCCATGGGGCTTCGATTGGCTCCTAAATCAAGGTTTGTACGTAGATGGGGGATCTGGTAGGGGGTTTGACCTAAATTAGATTGTATTTTTATTTGGGGTATAAATTTAAGCTGGATATTAGTTCGGTTAGCAGGTGTTTTAAATGGGATATTGGGATTTGATGTACAGGGGGATAATGGTTAATGAGGAGGGCTCTGAGGAGTTCAAGCGTAACCATTCGATTTTAGGAAGGGGGCAGCTTTTGGTGGTTTCGTCTTGGGTGAATTCGCCATTTACTCCAGCGAGATTCCGGGAATAGCATGTCTCGTGGCTGGCTGTTTTTTGTTGATGGCGTACAGCGGCTTGGATGGTGCTGTCGGCCAGGCTGGGACTGGTCACCATACTCGTGTCGACGTGAGAGTTTCCGATTAACTTGAGTTCAGTTCTGGTGTCTCCTCGTTTAGAAATGCCGCCAGTGATGCCGTTGGTGGTGGTGACGGAGTGGAGGGAAATGTTGAGCTTACGGAGGGTGCTTGAGAGAAAATAGGTTCCTGATAAGCGATAAGTTTCAGAACGGACTTGGGTTGTCAGTGGTTGTTGTGAAGTGTCCCATAAAGTGTCAATTGTATTTGGGGGGTGGTTAAGAAGGAAAGTAGATAATTTTGTAGTTGAAGTGCAGTTCAAATCAAATACTTTGGATTGGGAATATGAAATTGAGTGGCTGAAATCAATCGAATTGTCTAGTCTTGTTAGGATGAGCGTGTCACCGAAAGATTGGATGGACATCACAGATGTTTCATAGACAACAGCTGTTTTAAAGAAGTCCTTGGATTCTTCAACAACTGAAGTAGATGTGTTATTGCGCTGGGTGGGTTCACCAATCATCTTTTTGGGTGGTTTTCTGGTTTCATACAAGTGTAGGTTAGCCGAGATAAACCACATGTTTGTGGCATTCTTCATGTGGAATGTGAAAGCATGTGTGCCGTCTTCAAGGAGAGAAAGGTATGGCGCAAGGTCAATGACTTTAGTGGGAACGTCAAAGGATCCCATAGCACTGATAGGACGCCACTGGACATTGGAAAGGCCACTGGTGTAGATAACAGGATATGGCATGATTGAGCCAACAAAGTGGTCGTCAAGGTATACTTCTAATTCACGATAGGGGCCCATTTCACATTCTCCGTTGGCTTTGGCATGCTCTGTTGGCGTGTTGAGGTACGTGAACTCATCGCAGGAATGGCCAGACAAGAAAACTTCCAGTTCTGCTCGTTTAACCGACTGTTTAGGGACATTGAACTTGTGGGAAAGTGGAAGTGCTGAGTTGATTTCATACCATGGCTCCTTGTCATCTCTGGAAATGGATACTATTTTGTGTTTGGCATTGGGAATTTGGGGGCTGATGTATAAGTCGATGGATGCTACGACATGGAATTTTCCTGTGTATGTTGGGTCAACAGTGTTGGTAAGGATGTGAGTGACGGTGCGTGGGTTGTAGAGGAGGGGAGTGATGTGAGAAATATCCTTTTCGAACTCCCAAGTGATACCTTCCCGTGTTGGTTCAGCAGTGGTGGTTCTAAGGATTTCACTCTTGTCAAGGTAGATGGCACCAAAGTGATAGGATTGGCTTGCATTGGCTTGGTTTTGATAATTGAGAACAGCCCTTGATATTTTGCCCCCGCCAATGCAATCATGTGGAGGAATGTAATTTGATTGCAGTGGACTTCCATGGCTGTTGGCAAATGTATGGTTAATGATTTTGACTTGACAAAGCTTTAGAGATGGTCTGGCAGGAGGGAGAATACTGAGGTCGAGTGGGGACATGTAAGTGTCGAGGGGAGACTTGTGGTAAGGCGGGGAGGTGGGTTCTTTCCATGGATCGCGGTAAACCCATATTGTTCCAATGATTGGGAGGGAGACGAAGAGCGTCACCAAAACGACACAAACCCAGATCCGCCAGCTGGACATTTACGCAAGTCAATCCAATCCCCACCTTTAATACTCTTTTCATTGATGTAGCTCGAATAGCTCCACTGATTCGACTTTATTCGATGCTCTTCGGATACTGCACCCAATCAAACCCATCAATGAAGCATGGTTGTTCTCGAAATTCGCCCGCCGAATCCTGTTTCGCTATTGGCTGGTTGGAATAAAATAAACTTGGGGATGGCATATTCGTTAGATTCCTGAATAGAAAATTAAATATGGAATTCATATGTCAATCCTTAGCTTGGAATGTGTGGATCAGATGGCCGTGTTCTCTGGCTATGAACAAAGCCTAGAATGTCTCCCGTTTTTATGATCGAAAATAAATCCTACGCTAAACCTCACTTTTTAAGATGTGAAACTCGGGTGGGCTGTTGATATGTTTGGGACCGATAAAGGATGCAACTGTACCATTTAACAGCTAAAACTTTGTACGAATCCACCCTTTTGTAACTTTGATTGGGCGAGAAGCTGGAAAGTGGTGAAGTTTAACAGTCCCGGTTTGAGATACTTCATACCTGGGGTTCAGCAGATATGGGGTTTTACAAATTCATGCGTGGATTATCAGAATACAAATATAGGTCAGGAATCCCACTGTTGCCAATAACCTCTGTAATAGGGCAACAAGGAAAATTAAAGCTTGAATGATCTGTTTATTGAATACTTGCCATTTTATATACTGTGGTGAATATTTGATAAACCATCAGTTCGGACAATCTGCTTGATTGTTGTGATATCAGAGAAACAAGAGGTTCACTTATACCTAGCTAAAATATCTCCAATGCTGATCCATTACATCACTGTGGTTAGCTACACTAGTTTTCAGAGCAGTGAGGATAAATGAAATCAAGTCAACCTCAAGTGAAATCATCCAGCATCAAAGCAAAATTAAAAATCAACAAATCTACATCAAGTTTCATTTGATTTGGATTCCCTTCTACTTTATTCTTCTCTGAATGGATTTTGTTCTCAGCTGAGTGGATTCCGCTTTTGATTGACTTGATTTTGCTTATTCTCACAGCTGTAAAAAATACTGTACAATCCAATCAATTTTTATCATATATCCAGCCCAGCTGAGTGTTCTCTCAGTTGAGAAGATTTACTTTTATGCTGAATTGATTTTTCTCATCCTCACTAGGGCTGGGACAGTCACTGTGCTAAGCATATAGCTCTGATGAGTTTATAATATAGAATATAGGGCAATATTAGAGAGGAGAAGGGTATCTTTATTTAATAAGAAGAAGGGTATTGTATCAGTTAACCAATAAGTCACACAGTGTCCATGTAGATCATGGCAGCCAAGGGGCCTTTAAACATCTCAATTCCTGTAGAACACACATGTTTGATCTGGTTATAATATCTGGATGCAATGCTGTTGCCACCCTTCACTTGGTGATTGAGTCATCTCTAAGGGGGAATGGTTTACTGAGAGATAGTGATCAAATACGTTGCAGCATCTCCCAGTGGGGTCTTGGAAAGCAGAGCTCAGGGAATTTCTTGAAGGTATCCAGGAGGTAGAGGATTGTTAGGCCAATGTTTGGGAGCTCCTTCCCTGCATCAGGGTGATGGCGGCAAGTATCGGTAACTATGTCCCAGCTAAGTCTAATGGTAAACCTTTGGCTCGTTGGGAGACTTGAGCCTATCCTTTTCTGTGGAAAGCAGCCAAACCTATCTGCAGCAACCCCAAAATCTTGATGATGTTATTCCTTTCAAATATGAATCTAGAAGTAGTCAATCTTCTGGAAACACAACAAAGACAACTATTCCCAAACCTGCTGTAGAAAATAACTCAATCCCTCTAGGTATTCTTTCTGTTCCCAAAAGCCTGCTAAGGCTATAAGTACCTAGCGCTCTCTTCAGCAATAAACTTATCATTTCTTGTTCTACATATATTTCAATTGAGCATGATCCTCATAAACTGTAAGGAAATCATTATCAGTTTATAAGCTTTTATACTGTTGCCAAATCCCAGCTAGTAGATTCTGCCCCTAGGTCTCAGCCATTGGTTTGATTATTATAAACAATGGTAGCTGTTATTTCTTCAGAGTGCTAACATATTATTTTCTTCAAAGAGCTGGCATATTCTTTCATTATAGTCAACTTCATCTGTGGACCCTCCCCAAGATTCTGACAACTGGTGCTGTCTGCCAGGAAACTCTTCTGAGAAAATCAAATGGATTCCAACCCCAATTCCCCTCCCAAAGGGAATGGAGGAATCAGCAACTGGATGCTTTCCTTGGGTGACTCTGAACCTGAGCTCACCCCCTCACTCTTTTTCCAATAAATGGTAGCGCTATTCAATATATCTCCCCATTACTACCAATAACTACTATATGGTAGTACAAAATGTAGCCACAACTATAGCCCAGTTACTACAAGGAGAAATCACCCCTGATGCCAGATCCAGGAGATTTTTGGACTCATCAGTTTCTTCCACAATGCAGGGCTTGTACACCACTGCTCAGCTCTCTCCTTCATCCATATGTCCCTCTTTCACTGATTGTTACCTGCGTCAGTTTGTTCACCCTGCCACCCATCACATATTGCAACTGGTAGCCACTCATCATTCAGAAGCCCTTCAACATCTAGGTCTATTCTCTCAGCTACATTATTTCATTCTTCAACTACAGCAAGAGAAGCCCACTTTTGGAAATGAAAATCAAAACACATTACTGATCTATGTAAAACCATGGAGATTGTTCATTCCATATTGCAGATTGTGGATTCTGGATTGGGAAACTTCACGTGTTGGCATGTAAGAGAAAAATAGCTGGCGCCGCACACCAGTTGGAATAAAAAATGATCTGATATGTCTCCTATGGGTCTGAGTGGGCCACCCAGATGCAAAACAGCCTCTTGAAGACTGCCAGTCAGAGCATAGTGGCTCCACAATGGGCCGCTTTCCATGCTCTGCTACAATCTCTACCATCAAACGTGGAACAAGTCTGTACAGAACTCTCCCCCATGGGAACTCCTAGTACAACTGGCTTGGCTGGTTCAACTGGACTTCTGGGTCTGCCAGGTCCCCCTGCCCCACCTGGTGAGGCTGAATCATCATCCCCAGTATTCTTCTCTTTAGAAATTTGGGTAACCTTGTTAGAGTTGACTGTAGCCACCATCTGTTCCTCACTACTGTTGACCCCCAATGGGATCATCAGGAATCTGGAATTCTCTTCACCTGCTCTGATGAACCAGATGCGCAAATTTAGAGACCCTTTGTGATGATTCACATGTAAACAGGTTTGCAGGCAAGGGTTGATTTGGCTTCAAATAAAGATGCTATGCTAAAGATGGTCCATGTGTTGTTGATTTGTTACAGATAGAGGCCTAGCAGGGAATGATGGCTACTAGGGAAGGTAAGGCCTAGCTAGTAGGTATAAGGACTACTAGGGGCAGATGTTGTCTTCACCCAGTAGAAGATATTGGCTACTGTGGGCTAGAGGTCCTCACTGTGAGAGAGGGGGGCTAAAATAACCAAGTTTGGCTCCCATCCTGGGGGGAGAATCCACCAGGACACCATCCAGTGCAGGACTGGGATGGCTGCTCAAAGGGGCGTCCATAGGGAGAACGTGGTGGATAGACGGGGAAGTATGAATCCAAGCCCATCAATAGCATTCCACCAAGCAATCAGGGAGCAAGCTTGGGACCCAACTCTTGGGCACCCAAGTCCTCTTCTGGGGCCTGTGATACTGGGATCCCCAAGGGAGGAGAAGAAAAGGGGACCAGGCTAGGAGCCATGGATGGAAAGGAATCAAGGGCAGAGGGCTCAAGGTTGTCACATGTCAAGCTTCTTACAACATTCTCACTGGTAGCAAAGATATCCTGGGCGCGTCTGGGGATGTTCTCCAGTAAGTGCATGAACTGATCTGGATTGGCACCAACATGGTGAAAAGAATGGGAAATACACCCCCACAGATCTGGGGTAGTACACCACATCAACCCCAGAGCTGGTGCCAAGGTGTAAACAACAAACTTGACAAGAGGCACCAACATTTATCTCAGTATCAAGATCTGGGGTCAGCAGCAGTAGGTTTTGTCCCACTAAGGGTTTTCTTATTTTTAATTGGTGGCACAGAGAAAGGGGCAACCAAAGGTCCAGAAAAAAAAGATGGTCAAGAAGAGGCTGAGAGGAACAAGAACAGCAGCCACAGGATAATGTTTTATCTCAAAAGTGGGTTTATTAAACTTAAAGTGTATATCAAGTGAAATGTAGCTCAAAAGCAAAAGGACAATGATTTCAAACTTAAAGTAAGTAATTATAGCAATTTAATACTAATTTTAAAGTTTGAACTAGATTTTTGAAAGCAACTAAGGTAAGCGTAAGCAACAACACTAACATTAACTATAGAGGCTTTGAAAACAACACTGTAAGCCAGGGAAAGGCGAGCAAGGTAAGGAGAAGCAATAATAATACTGAAATCAGCTGGGGATAGAAAAAGGGGACTAGAAAAGACCCCAAAGTTTAAAACTAAAGTGTGGGAAAGTTATAAACTTTTAATTTGAAAGAATGAGCAAGCAGGGGACCAAAAGACCCCTGTCTTGCTTTAAGATTGGAATTCAAAATTCAGTGTCACCTGACCCAGGCAATGGGTTTGATTGGCTGAAAGAGAAATTTTGCCAGGCAGATCCAGCAAGAAGGAGGGGCTTACACCAATTTTTGACTTCAACTCTGATTGGCTAGGGTCAGATGAATGGGGCAGCTCCCCATTAAATCCAGATGGATTGGCATTTAAAGAATTGACAGTAGTGCAACCTGAATGCTTTGAATTAATTAATTTCAAGTGTGAACGGGCCCAAGCCAAAAGGTAGTCCAAATTAATCAGAGATTTCTCCCAAGTGGGAACCAAGTTCATCACATTGGTATTTACCACCTGGGAAGGGTGTGCCAACACAAATATCTCATCAATTGTATGGGCTAAATCCTCAAGGGGATTAAGGGGCTTGGCTGGCTTCTGAGCAGATTTCTTTGAGGGCGCGGGAAGACTGTGCTATCCAGGGCTAAAGGGGGGGAGTGACTTTACACTCACCCAGCAGGGAACTGTGGCTGTTAGGGGTGAGTAATGAGATAGCTCAGCAGGGAACTTTAGCTGCTTGGGGTGGGGAGTGGTCTAGCCTGATGGATAGTGTGTGCTGCTCAGGCTGGATGTTGTTTAGACCCTGGCAGGTAACACAGGCTGCCAGGGTAGAAGTGTATGCCAGCATGGTAGGGGACTTGTCTACCAGGGCTGTGAGGTTTGGACCCCTGGTGGGTAGCGCAGGAAGCCAGGGAGGGGAAGAGCTATGAGGTCTCTACATACCTTGATACTCTTACAGGAGGTCTGTGAGCAAGCATCCTACCTAACAGACTGGTAGGGTGTCCTCGTTTATGTCCCTATGAGAGCTTTGAGGAAAACCCAAAGTGAGCATTGGAGGGTATAGATTTGCTTGGAGGTATCACCAAGGCAGTTTCTTGGGGAAGCAGCTGCAGAACTTGATGTGATCAGGCTTCTAGGAAGTAAAGCTTATTACTTTGCGACTGAAAGCCCAGACTTCATTGCCTGGGTGAGTAAAAACAACGGAATAGAATTTATTGATCTATGGTTGGATGGCCTAAGTGGATTGCCACTTTCAAGGACCCAGTCAAACGCCAGTTCAATGTAGACTTATGCCTGGGTCTACAGGTTCTGATAACGGAGACTGAGATAAAGAACCAAGGTGGTTCATAGTATGGGATCAGCAGAGAAGACTAGCAAGAGGACTGTATGATCACAATGAAGACTAGTTGAGGGACTGTTGGTATATGTTGAAGTTTGGAACCAAGATGGTTCATTGTGCAGGTGGAACCAAGGTGGTTCCTAGTGAGGATAAGCTGAAAGACTGAAAGATCATGATGCAGGAGTAGCTGATCATGATGAAGAGGTAGCTGGAGGACTGGTGATGAAAGAAGCTGTTTGAGGACTGAAAAGAGCTGTTTGTGGACTAAGATGGACTGATTGCTGGTTAAGCTGAAGAGCTGGAAGATATGGTTGAAGAGCTGGTTGAAGAACCAGAAGATAATAGTGCAGGACTAGCTATGGAGATAGAAGATGTCTTAAAATGACTAGCTAGACTGGATATAGAGGCTGGAATGCTGATGTTGGTGTTTTAAGAGAGGAAATATTAATATAAGAAGCAGTTAAATAAGGATTTTAAGCTGCCAAAGATATGATATAAAAGAAATAAATATCATATAAAAAGAAAAAAGAGAGAAATAAATTATTTACAGTAATTAAACTGTGAATTTATTAAGTTTGAATTGAGCAGAAAGGAGCCAGAAAGAGGCTGGAAACATGATGGAGAAACTGTGAGGGTAAATAAGCAAATTTTGCTGAGAAAAACTAGGAGAGTTGAGAGGCAAGCAACAGGCAAGTTTGAAGGCGCAAAATGGTGAAGAAAATAAAGGGAAATACAGAGAAACATTTAAAAATTAAGGGTTTGAAAATCCCCTATGTAAAACATAGGCAAAAGCGCTTGAGATTTGCTGGTGAAACGTGACAGGAATCACAGCAAAACTGTTCAGAACACGGAGCAGTTGCTTACCTGAAGAAAGACAGCTTCAAGTTTGAACATAGTCAAGAGCAAGTCATTCAGGTAAACTTTTTGGCAAAACATTTGAATCAAGGCATATTATTGGATGCAAGCCAAAGTTTATTTGATCAGTGTTTTGATGGCTTTAAATTAAGAGTTAAAGCCTAAAAAATGAGGAGCAGAAGCAGAAAATTCAGGGCTTTCATTTTCTGAAGTAAGTTTTAAAGTTTAATATTTTGTTGAGAGAAAAAACTGGATAGTTTAAGCTTTGGAAAGAAGAGTTCTGAGAGGAAATTTGGACTTGGAAAAGAAGCTATAAAAAGAAGAGCTATCTGAGGCTTTTCAGGGACTGGATCAGGTGGATTAAAAAGGCCACTAGGACTACAGAAGGATCTGAAGACCAATCTAAAGGTGCAGAAGCCCAAGATATAGCAGCCAGGGCTAGGGATAAGAAGCCTTAGCCAGAACAGACTGCAGGAGCCCAAAATAAAGGTGAAGGAGCACAAGACTAAGTAAAAGGAGTCCAAGAGATTGTTGAAGGACTCCAAGTACTGGCAAACCCATTGTTCCCCCACCCAGGCATCATATCAGAAGGTTTCTAAGGGGATCTTCTTTCTGACCGTAAATAAAAGCCTATTACAACCTGTGACAGTCCACATGTTTGGTGGTTTTCAGGCAGGGCTTATGTTGGCCAAGTGTAAGTTTAGTGACTTTTGTTGAATAATTAGCTGTAGGGCTGATCTGTTTTGTTGGAGGCTGAAGTGAGCTGGCCAAAGGACCAGAAGATGATGGTGAAGGACTGGTGGTCTGGAGAAATGAGCCAAGATTTTGCCAAATAAATTTGCCAAAGTGGGAAAATGTGGAATGTTTTGCCTTGGTTTAGTAGTAAACTCAAGAAGGAATGTGGATAGAAGTGTTGTTAAAATATTTATTTATTAAGTTCCTAGGATAGATGAAGGTATGTTGCTATGAGAGCTGGATACAAAGTTGTTTTGGTGGGACGTTTTCCTTGGATTTTACAATATTTGTAAATATAAGGGGGAAACATTGAAGAGGTTCAAAAGAACAATTTAAATAGTATTCTACTATTTAAATTGGTTCAGGTTGAATGCAGGGAAGACTGGTGCTAGAATAATGGACCAGTTAACGCTTTGGTGTGCAAAGAGTTGTCAATTTGAGCGGTTTGAGCAATGGAAATTGATTTCTTAGTTGGATCCCGGTGGAACATCAGAAATGGTCTCTTTCTGCGCTCTTCATTCATTGGTTGAGTTCTGGAAGGTTTCCTGATGAAAATGATTGGTTGGAAGCCAAAAGCTTAAAGTATAAGCAAGGAAATAGTGAATTAATACTTTAAGCTTTTGAGAAAGTAAGTATGTAAGCTTAAGTTATTATAGGAAAAAGTGAGCGGCAATGAGTTAAGCTTTTGAAGAAAGCCATTTTGAATTCAGAACCGTTGGGAAAAGGACACTATAAGAAGGTAGCTAGCTGGAAAGTTATGAGGTCTTTTTGGGTCTTTGACAGAGTCTTTTCTGGGTCTTTTAAGTTTCTGCTGAAAGATTTTTGGAAGCCTTTTGATTTCCAGAAGGAGCTTGGTTGGACTTATACAAGTGGAATAACAAGGCCAATGGAGCTATAAAGAGAGCTGAAGCCCAAATAATGGAGCAGGAGCCCAAGAATAAGGAGCTGGATCCTAAGCGCAGGTAGAAGTCCAAGCTTAAGGAGCAGAAGCACAAGTCTAAGGAGAAGAAGTCCAATACTAAGGTGCAGGAGTCCAAGAACAAGTACAAGGAGTTCAAAATATTTTTGGAGGACTCCAAGTATTGGCAAACCCATATTGTTTCCCTGACCCACCAGGCCATATACCAGAAGGTTTCTAAGGGAATCTCCCTTCTGAGAGTGAATAAAAGCTCATTTTGACCCCTATACATATTTCTGAGATACATTTTCCCTTACTAGAGAATGACAGACCCTTCCAGTTGGACCCTGGCTATGACCCAGGACACACTTTGGGGACTGATGAACAGGGACCCCACACCCTTCTTACCCTTAGTACAACTGAGGTTCAAGATCTTAAGGAATAAGCCCAAAATCACTTGGATGATCTGGATCAAATGCAAAACATCATCACTCAATTACGTTTTGATTTGGATTATCCTCCTGATGCTACCACCACTGCTTCCAACTCTAATGCTGATCTCATTTCTTCTCTGTGTTGCAATGTGCTAATATGTGATGGATTTGATGATCATTAAATTCAAAGTCAGATCCAGAATGTAATTACACATAAGGCAATTTCTCAATTGATTGATTGAGAAATAGTGGATTCCAGAGCATTCTAGATTCTACTCAAATCCTCTTGGCTATTAGATGTTTCAAAGGTTGCAAATAGGGAAACAGACTAAGCAGTCAATTCTGGAATTAGAGTTCATACCTGGCGCTCAAGTCCAGAAACCTAAATGGAGGCAACGTTTACAATTTGATCAATTGATTGATCTCTACTTATGGGTGAAAAATCAATAGTCAATATTGGTATTGATACTAATATTTGTATTGATGCAAAGCCTGATCTATTTGTGCAGTTTTTTCATCCCACCGATTCTCCCTCTTCCAATTTCCCACTCTACTATATATACTTGGTGAATATACAAAATAAATATAATTTTTTACCCCCATATATTGTTCAATCCTACTTTGGTTTTACTACCCTGTTTTCAGGTATAGTAATTGAACAATTATCAGGGCTAATTCTTGCTATCTTAACCCAACAGTCTGCACTTATGACCCCCTGCAAGATGATTTAGCTCTACTAAGAAGAGAAGTCAATCACCTACAATTAAGTCAGCCTACTCTCAACAAGTCCAGCAATTCATATGATAGGCAACCAGAAACCATTAATTAACATGATGAACCCCAATACTGCATTCAAACCTACCTTCAAGGAGAAATATACCCCAGGGGAACAAAGTATAGCCTCTTTCTTGTACGTCTATGAAAGAGCTATGGAAGTAGCTACTGACTGTCATTTAATAAAACATCTTCCTTCTTGCCTTAGTTGTATGGCCCAAGAGATTATGGTCCCCCATCTGATGACATTTACTACATGGATCAATTTCAAAGACGCCTTAATAAGTGAATTTGGGAGTGCTCAGACTCTTAGTAATCAGAAGCAAGCTTTCATGGCTATATAGCTTAAGAGGGGAGAATCCCATGTTTATTGATACAAAACCCCCATTGTGTACATCTAACTATTATGTGTGGAAGATGTCCTCTCTTTACAAGCCTGTGGATCTTTAAAAGATATGGGATTACCTAACAATATTACTATAGCTTCTCTGCCTTCCATTGGGACCAGTCTAACTTCTGAAGAGAAGCAATATGCTAAAAGTTCACTGGAAGAATATGCTGATCTATTCTCCACGGGCCCTCATGACTTTGTATTGATGAAAAAAACACAGCATCAGCTAAACCTTGAAGATGAAAAACCTATCTATTTGCAAACATATCAAAAGTCTAAAGTAAAATGATCTCAGGTGGATATCTAGTTGAAATCATTACTAGAGGCTGGACTCCTAAAAACCTCACCAAGTCTGTGGGCATCACCTTTGATATCACTCAAGAAGAAAGATGGTTCTCATCAAGTGGTCATTTATTATTGAAATCTCAACTCTGTTACCAGAAAAGATAGTTACCCTCTGCCCAGAATTGATGACTTGTTGAGACTATTAGGCAGAGAAAAATACTTCTAAGCCATGGATTTAGCTAGTGGATATTAGTGGATTGATCTTTTGCCTGAAGATTGCAAAAAAATGTGCTCTTATCTCTAGTGAAGGCCTATTTGAACCAACTCAAATGCCAAAAGGTTTATGTAATGCTCCTGCAACTTTCCAGAGAGCCATGGTTAACCTCTTAGGCAACCAAAAAACGACCTGTGTGTTGGTTTACCTTGACAATATCATGGTGTTATTTCAAACCTTTAATAAGCATTTGTAACATTTAAAGGTTTTATTACAACAACTACAAGGAGCAAGATTGAAACTAAAAACTCCAAGTGCCTTTTCAACAAAGAAGAAATTAAGTTCTTGGGACATCATGTCTCTCAAGAAGGAATAGATCATTTGTCTAATAAGATTGACACTGCCCATAAAATGGCCACCCCCACCAGTCTGCGCAATGTTCATGTCTTTCTTGGGATGGTTGGTTACTGTTGTCAGTTTATTCCCCACTTCTCAGAATTAGCTGAGCCCTGATTCATCTCTTGCATAAAGAAGTATCTTTTCAATGGAATGAGGAGCAAGATTATGCGTTCAAAGCTTTAAAGACTGCTATAGCCACCTCTCCTGAGTTGATTCATTCAGACTTCTCTCAGCCATTCTTGTTATTTACCAATTCTAGTGATATTGCCATTGGAGCTATATTGTCTCAAAAAAGATGACAATGGAGTTGACCGCCCTATGGCATATTACATTAAGACTCTCTTCAAAGCCAAACACAATTACAGTGTGACTGAACGAGAATGCTTGGCAGTACTTTTGGCTGTAAACCTTTGTCTGTATCTGTATGGAACTCATTTTATAGTCATAACTGCTCATTCCTCTCTAAGATGGCTTCAAAACATGAAGGACCCTGATGGAAGATTGTCCAGATGGGCTTTGAAATTACAAGGATGTCATTTCACTATCTTACACTGTACAGGGGCTTAACACCAGAATGCTGATGGATTATCACACCTGCCCATTGTAACCTGTTTAATTGCCAAAGAAGATAGACTATTTGATCTGAATGGTACTCTTGATTTATGGAAAAATGAACTTCCTGCCATCCAAAGTTGACTGAAAGACATGTCAGCTGATACTCAAATCTGGGACGGACTCTTTTACAAGAAAAAAGGAATTCAATGGTTGCCCTATATCTGACCTTCAGATTGAATAGGTATCATAATGGAAGGACACATTCAAATAGGGCACATATTGATTAGGAAGACTTGGGAATGGATAAAAATCTGATGATATTGGGAAGGGATGTTACTTTTGTCAAAACAGCAGGCTTGACCTGCCAGCAAGGTTCTGAGTAAGCAGGTTTGTGACCCACAATCCAATTATCTAGTCACTTGAAGCCAGACTAGGAAGTCAACTCAAATTTCCAAATCCAACAACATGAACAAATGATGATCCCTTACAATGGATACCTTGTTTTGGTGCTTGAATCATTACCAGGATCAAGCCACCCCCTTCACCATCCCACTGTGTGATCAACACAATCATCTTCCTGTTACCCAAGATTCACAATGACTATATAATTGTTATCTCTCAATAAAAAATATTATCTAGTTTCTAAAAAATTTCCCCCTGTAACTTTGCTAAAACAGCACAGTTACAACATTGGTAGCACAAGTAGGTTTCCCATCCTACTTATCTTGAAAAATTCCACCTGTTGTCCAGACTTGCCGCGGCCAACAAATCCTTGATAGAATCATGTCTGGCCTCCCAGTAGACTGGACACCATACACACCTGGTTCCAAGATACCTGATGGTTTCGTCCTTTACCAGAACATGGTGATCTCACTCCCTGTGTTCAATTCCCTGTCTGCCCAAGGGTTCTTCCAGGCTCCCTCTGCTATGCCTTGAGCAACAGACAAAAATACTATATCAGCCTATGTAGCCCAGAGACTTCAAAGTGTGGCCCTGGAATCCTTTGCTGGGGCCAACAATGACAACACCGCTGTATGGATCCAATCTGCCCAAAGCGAACTGGCCCAAAAGGAATGCCCACAACAATTCTGGATTTCAGAAATCTCCATCCAAATGACTCATGACGCTGGCACTTGGTGCAACAAGTGGCATGAAGAACACACAGAGAAGGACTGGGAAACCTTCAAACAAGACTTCTTGGAAAGATTTGTGCTAAAAGACACCACACTTATGATCATATGTCAAGTAAAGAACCTAACCCAGACTGGCACTGTGAAGGAGCTCACCTGCGCCTACAAGGAACTTCAACTACAGGCCCCCTCAGATATGGCCTTTGACACTCCAGCTACCCACCTCATGTACTATGACGCTCTCAAGTTGCACGTAATGAGACAGGTAAACCTGGACCAAGTAACCAACCTGCAAAGTTTGTACTGCAAGGCAGAGAAAGCAGAAAAAACGTCCAACACTCTCCACAAAGTGCAAACTGGGAAAAGAGAGAGACCCAAGGACTCTCATTCAGCTGGGCGTTCAAGTCAATCACTCCCTGAGAACAATGACAGCAACACAAACCATAAACCCGCGGGCGCCAATGGACACAGAAATGGGAACAACAGTCAGTCAAACCGTACCCATTTTCATATCACTGCCACACAAGGCAACCAAGACAAGGGGAAAGCCCAGGGAGAGTATTAAGCAAGCCAAGCTCTCCCTGAACAACTCCTGACTTGCCCAATGATGAATACCAGCCTGAGGACGTGAACCAGTGTCCAATGATCCAAGTGCCCTCAGAGGACCTGGTACTTTACACCATTGCCAGACACCCCAATAAAATGATGTCTTACCATTTCTGCTTTTGCAATTACATGGGCTCAGCACTCCTGGACTTGGGCGCAGACCAAACCCTAGTCAACAGCAGCTTTGTAGACAAGTTCAAACTAGCCACTAATCCTTTGCGGATTAAAAACGTGGTTTTAGCTGATGAACATCACATTGCTGTGACAATGGAAAATACCCCCTTCTCCATCATGCTTGAGAACCTCCACTCCATCATCCAAGGTCCCGTCATTGACTTCCCAAAGTTTGATATTGTGCTGGGACTAGACTGGTTATGAAAGAACAATTCTCACGTATACTGGGCAACCTCAGTGTTGACCATCAAGCGTGAAGGTGTCAACCACCAGATCTACCCTGACTCCATGGACCAACTCCTATGCAACCACATCTTTGTGTGCATCACAGAGACCCTGGACAAAAAAGAAAACCTTAAGGCAATTGACCAGGACTCCTTCCAGTACAAGATCATATATTTCAAAGACCATCAGTACATTGCTACACCTCAAGATTGTGAAATTGTAGCCTGTCATCCAGAAATCTTCAAGGAGGCCTTACCTGGTCCGCCTCCAGAAAAACATATCCAACACTTCATCCAACTCAAAGGAGCTGTACCTAAGGCACAACCCATCTATTGCCTGACTCCAAACAAAGACAACACCCTATGTGCTTACCTCAAAGAGGCATTGGAGAAGGGACTTATCCGCCCCTGACAGTCTCCTTTTGGGGCTGCCGTGTTCTTTGTGGCCAAGAATGATGGTACCCTGCGCCTAATCACAGATTATTAAGCCCTAAACAAAGTTACCATTAAGAATTCTTACCCACTGCCACTCATTGACAACCTCTTCAATGCCTTGGGCGGCGCCACAGTCTTCTCCAAGATTGACTTAACCTCAGTCTACAACCAGATCTGTATCAAAGAGAAAGATATCCCCAAAACAGCCTTCTGCACTAAATACGGCTCATACAAATTTGTGGTGCTCAATTTTGGTATGACAAACGCCCCCTCAACCTTTGTGACCTTCATGAACAAGGTGTTTGCCCCCCACATAGGCAAGCACGCTTTGGTCTACCTGGATGACCTTATTGTCTATAGCCCCTTGGTAAAGCAGCATCAAAAGGACCTGGAAGCAGTCTTTGATACCCTAGCACAACACAAGCTTCTAGCCAAACCCTCCAAATGCCAGTTCTTCCGCAAACAACTGCCCTTCCTAGGACACATAGTCTCAAAAGACGGCATCAAACCCAACAGTCAGAAGATACAGGCCATCTGCAAGATGCCACTGCCCAAGGACAAGTTGGAACTCTGCACCTTCTTGGGACTGGTGGCCTATGTACACTGCTTTATACCTGACTGCGGCATTTTGACTGCACCTCTATCTGCCATAACTGACACCAAATCCAAGTTTGTATGGACCCCCCAACGCGACCTCTGCTTCAGACAGCTTAAGGAGAAACTCATAACAGTGCCTATCCTACAGTACCCCAAAAAAGATGGGGAATACCAAATGGAAACAGACGCCTCAGATGCATCCATTGGGGGAGTATTACAAATCAAAAACAATAATGGTGACTTCCTACCCGTAGCCTATGAATTGCAAAAATTGACAGATGGCAAGTGCCAATACCCCATCCACAACAAAGAGTTGTTGGCCATTGTACACTACCTAGTCAAATGGTGTCGCTACCTAGAACAACAGGAAAAATTCACTGTACAGACCAACCACAAGTTGCTCATATATCTCAAAACCCAAGAAAATCTGCCCTGCCGTCAGGCCCGCTGGATGGAACTACTGGAGAGATTCAATATGCTCATACTGTAAATTCAGAATCTAAACATTAAAATGCAGGACTGTCAAATCCTTGGTCCAAATTTTGAATCACTTTTGCAGGATAGCCTTTTTTTAATTAAATTGAATTCTTTGTATTTTTATGAAATTTTTTAGAAAAGTGGGAACTCATAGACACTTTGCAAAGTTCAAGTCAAACTGCATATTTTCAATGGAAAAAATGAATTTACCGGAATCAGATTTAAAGCGTTCAAATCCATCAACCATTTTCATTAAGTTTACTATGTTTTTTGAAATTGTGGGATTGTCAAATCCAAGAACCAAATTTCAAATCACTTTTGAATGCCACTAGTAAACTCAGATATTAATTGTGGGAACTGGAATCAAAATTGAATGTAAAGTAATAAACTAGGAAAAATCAACCCAAATCAAGAAGCTTCACTCTGGATAAAATAAATGGAAAATAAAATCTCAACAACTATGTTTAGACATGAAATTAAGTGAACTATAAAATTGTCTAAACTGGAAATGATACAATATTCTGCACTCTAAATCACTAATATAGCGACCATAAAACCATATAATGATTTATGAGCTACTCTCCTGATGACGCAGAAATTTTTTAAAAGTTTTTTGGCCCCCGGCGTAGCCAAGGGGCCAACAAAACTTCTTTTTAAGGAAGAAAGGAGGGGGGAAAGATATTCCATCAGCTTACTACACTATGTATTCATGTATTGCTATTAAGAATACTGTAATCAAGCATCTAAATTTTAGCCGCCCTAAAATAGAATAGGGTGATTTTTAATAATTTCTATGATTCCTAAAAGAATTAGCAAAAATCCACTCTAGATCCTTTAGCATTCTTTTTGAGACACCAATAAATTATATTTATTTCAAATTCCTCACAATAATGGTTTGAAATTTGGTTCTTGGATTTGACAATCCCGCAATTTCAGATTTGTTAAGTTTTCCATGATGTCTATGATTTGTTTGAAATACAGGAAATCTCAAATTGTACATTAGAATCCTGCATTTCTGATTCATGTATCCCGCATTTGTTTGCTGTGTTTTGTCTTTTTTTAGTTGAGTTATGTTCTCAAGAGATTCAAAATTTGCCAATTTAATTAAATCAAAAAAAGTCAAATTAAAATTTTGATTTTATCAAATATTTTATTTTTCACTCAGCTGAGTTGCCCACAAAAGTGATTTGAAATTTGGACCAAGGATTTGACAATCCTGTATTTTTATGTTTAGGTTCTGAATTTACAGTAAAGTACAAGCCTGGTCCAGAGCTTGCCATGGCAGATGCACTCTTGCGCCTGTACATCAGAGCCACGAGGGGAAAGAATGGGCTTGACCCAGACTGGCCCCTCCTTGTACTCCAAAAAGAGGACAAGGGCTCCCCCCTGGCACCACAGACATAAAAAAGGACTCAGTCATTAAGAACAAACACTTATTTGCAGACATGTATGGAACCCTACATCAAAAAATGTCTGGCAGAACAACCATCCCTTATGTTCCCACACATCAGCAAGTTGACACCATCCTATGTTACCATAGAGACCTAGGGCACACAAAAAGCTGCAACCTCTACAAATTCCTTAAACACAAAGCATGGTGGCTAACCCAGTACCAAAATGTCTAAGAAGTCTTGGACCAATGCAAAGTATGTGAGAAATTTGCAAGGAGCTAAACCCCACCTAAGTCAGTATTAACTATCCACACATACCTACCCTTCAAGGTGTGGGACCTAGACATTGTGGGCCCCATGCCAAGAAAGAATAATGAGAATAATTACATCATTATTGCAATAGACTTTGCCACACAATGGCCAGTGGCACAAGCAGTAAAAACACATATGGGCAATGGTGTACAGCAATTCATAGGGAAAGAAATCATCTGCAAGTTTGGAAACCTAGAACTCCAGATAACCAACGGAGGCAAGGAATTGACCTCTGAAGATACCAACATATATCTTTCCAAGAATGGGGTCAAGCACACAGTGACAACACCTTATCATCCTCAGGCCAATGGACGTGCAGAGCGTCTAAATGGCAGCCTCATGCAAGCCTTGGCAAAGCTCACTGACAGGTGACCTGAGGAATGGTACACACAGCTACCAGCTGCATTGCTCATATATCAGACTTGTGTGAAAAGATTCACCAGGAAAATCCCCTTTGAGTTAGTTTATGGCACACAACCCAATATCATCCAAGCATTATCAGGATCCAAGCTGGAAATACCAAGCAAGGTCCCACCCTGTCCAGACCCTCAGGTCATGCAAGCCAACAACAGTCAATCAGAACAAGAAGAAAAGCATTTGCAAAAGACATTTGTCCCCATCCAAAAACAGACATGAAGTTGGTAACAAAGTTTGGGTCATGAACATCAACAAAAGTAAGCTACAACCAGAGAAAGTAGGCCCGGCAATCATCCTAAAGGTAATCAAAAACAACACTTACCATGTTCAAGGACTTGGAAAACGTAAACAAGACAAGATCCTCCATCATGATTGCCTGAGACCCTGCAAGGTAAGACATAAACAATGTGAGACCATCCTACCTGCCACAGAACAACAGTTAGTCCAGTATGGCGCCCAGGCTCCCAACAACCTCCCTGACAACCTGTCCCCAGAGGAGGCCAACCTTCAGTTGGGGGTGTCAAAACAGCAGGCTCAACCCGCCAGCAAGGCTCTGAGTAAGCAGGTTTATGACCCGCAATCTGATTAGCCACTCACTAGAAGCTAAACTAGGAAATTGGCTCAAATTTCCAAATCCAACAACATTAACAAATAATGATCCCTTACAATGAATACCTTGTTTTGGCGCTTGACTCATTACCAGGATCAAGCCACCCCCTTCACCATCCCACTGTGTGATCAACACAATCATGTTCCTGTTACCCAAGATTCACAATGACTATATAATTGTTATCTCTCAATAAAAAATATTATCTAGTTTCTAAAAAATTTCCCCTTGTAACTTTGCTAAAACAGCACAGTTACAACACTCTCAATTCAGTAAACCTTAGATAAATGCCTCACCTGCAAGTCCCATTCAGGTCCTCATCCTAAATTAAAACATGAGATACCTTCTCTTTCTTCTCCTTTCCATGTGGTTAGCATTATCCTTATAGTACCACTACCTACTGCAATAGGAGGACACAAGTATATCCTGATTGCAATAGACTATTTGACAAAATGGGTAGGGCTATTTCCTCCTCAAGTGCATCTGCTGGCAACAGTCAGAATTAAAATTTTTTACATGTAACATTCTCCATGTTGACAATCTCAAATTTTATTTTGGCTTTATTTTTTAAAGTTTTACTCAAAACTTGAAGATTAAAATAAATTTTAACTTTTGACATTAGGAAAAATTATTTAAAGCAAAAAATCAATGAAAATATAAAATATTTTTTGGGAATTGCTAATGTGGAGGATGCTACATGTAGACAGTTTAAATGCTGACAGTTGCCCATCTGCTAAATCTGTTGTTTCTTTCCTACTTTGAAGTGTGTTCTCTTGCCATGGAAGTCCTAATGTGCTATTATCAGACAATGGATTAAATTTCACCTCCCAAGTGGTGGTCAAATTAACCAATTTTGTTTGGTACCTATCAGAATTTTGTTGCCCCTTATCATCCAGCAACTAACAGAGCCGTGGAAAAAGCCAACCACAGCCTAATCTATATCCTAAGAAAGATGGTCCCCTTTGATCTACTACATTGGCCTCACTACTTAGATATCACATTATTGGCCTATTATATAAGCTATCATCATATATACAAATGGCTCCTTTCAAGGCCCTCTATGGATATAAACCTGTTGTACCCACTAGCTTGGCCCCCATTATCTTGTCTTATGGTTATAATTTTCATGAAGTAGGAGTGAGATTGCTGGCTAATAAGCTTTTTTGTTTACAAACTACCGCCGCAGATGCCCCATTTACTACCACTAATTGAGAATCAATTACTAAAAATAAGACACGTCCTGATCTCCCTGTCTATCCCCTTGGAAGCAAAGTCTTGTTTTATCATCATCAACCCATGGGAAGAAGCCATAAACTGTCTACAAATTGGTCCAGCCCCTACAAGGTCATGCATTAAAGATATCAAGAATATTCTATTGTCTCCATAGATACTGGAATAGTGGTAAATCAATTCCATGAAAGATTCTTACACATGTATACTCCATCTTGTCAAGAGCTTGAAGGGGCATTGTTGGCAACTATTTCTCAATAAAGTATAATGGTTAACCTCTTGGCTTGTTGGGAGACTTGAGCCTACCCTTTTCTGTGGAAGGCAGCCAAACCCATCTGCAACAACTCCAAAATATCACTGATGTTCTTCCTTCTGAATATTAATCTAGAATTAGTCAATCTTCTGGAAATACAACAAAGATAACTACTCCTGAACCTACTGCAGAGAATAACTCAATCCCTTTAGGCATTTCTTCTGTTCCTGAAAGCCTGCTGAAAGTATAAATACCTAGCACTTACTTCAGCAATAAAATTATCATTCTTGCTCTACATATTGATGAGGAGCAACTTTTGGGGAGCTTCAAATATGGATTTAAGAAGAAGAGAATTGTATTTTATTGGATAATACTTTAGACTTATATAGCTTGCTCTATGGCGGGGACTTAAGTTGGATAAAATATGGGGGAGGTCATATGGGAGCTGGATTTGAGTTGCTAGATACCTGGACAGGTCTGTAAAGTTATGCCTCCCCCTTGGGCCTCTAATTTAATCCTCGCCAAATTCTTGGGGATCTCTGCCAACTTACACCTGGATATTTGTCCAAAGATTTACTGAAAAAATCCAAGAAAGTTCCTCACACTATTAGTTGCAGAATTAGTTTGAAAATGCCCCCACCTAACCTGCCCAAGAGACATCTCTGGTTAAATATCATGATTAAGAGCGGCTGGGAGCAGTGGTAATTGCACTCAAGACAGGTTCCTTAATTTTAGTTGAGACAGTTTTCCCTTTGATTTTGTCCATTTGGATTTTTCCAGATTTTCCTGTCTCAAGAGATGCATCCATATTCCCATGTATCATTGGTCAATCAGTTTTGGACAATCAACTTCTAATCCAAATTTCATATCCTTCCTTTAAATGAATGCAAGAGTTGTAAAAGATCTTGCTTCAGCATTCTCTACTCTAATAAAGTTTGAAATTTGTCAGTTTAATTTGGACTTCTAGTTTTGCCTGTGGCTTTTGGTGTTCAGTTGATTCCTTCTCCCCTTTGGCCTCCCAAGAATTGTTGGCAGCAACCTTTTGGTTGTTGCTGAAACCACAATTTTATTGTGGTCAAGAGCTTGGTTTTATTTCCTCTTAACCTGCTCCCCAATTCTCAAAGAGTCATGTGATATTGGTTTATTGCTGTTTCTGGAATGTTGAACTGGATATTGGATTGGCACCAAACCAGGCAATGACTGGATGTTAAGTGTGTTGGCAACAGCCAGAATACCAGTACATCCAGCTCCTCAACAATATATTTCAATTGAGTGTGATCCTCATGAACTGTAGGGAAATCATTATCAGTTTATAAGTTTTTATACTGTTGCCAAATCCCAGCTAGTAGATTCCGCTCCTAGGTCTCAGCCATTGTTTTGATTATTATAAACAATAGTAGCTGTTATTTCTTCAGAGTGCTAAATATTATTTTCTTCAAAGAGCTGACATGATCTTTAATTGCAGTCAACTTCATCTTGTGAAAACTCCCCAAGATTCTGACAGCAAGGTTTCTCTGGGGCAACCTCTTGGGCATTTGCAGGTAATTCTTTGCAGCTGTGGGCATCATTGAGTTGGATCAGAGAGGATCTGGTTCCCTAAAAATGTGAGCTGACAGTCTGCAGCTCAACTTGGCTAGATTTTGATGCATTTTACAAACTTTGGTTTTCAGGCATGGGAAATGTTGTTAATGGCATCTTGCTTTCTTGAGATGTGGTGTTGCGGCTTACAGAGCGCTATTAATTTGAGGTTGGTTAACAATATGAATATTTGTGCTCCTTCAATAGCAATTTTGTTTCATTAGACAATAGAGAGTTATCATTAACTCTTTATTATGGATGAAACATTTGTTTTTGACATCTGAGTTTTTTTAAATATGCAACAGGGAGACATTTTTTTGACTTTTGTCTATATTCTGAGTACACCTCTAATAGAGTTATCAGAGGTGTTAGTTTCTAACCTGTAAACTTCATCTTGGCTGGGATACTTAAGAGTTTACATTATTATTGTGTGCTCCTGGAGTTTCCTGAAGTGTTAATCTCTGATAGGGGTCCTTTCAAGGCCCAAACTGAGCCTGACAAGGCATCAAACAATATTGAATTAAAGGGATGCAAATTTGAAATTGAAAAATTGGGTTAATAAATAAGGGTTCATTAATTAATTAATCTATTCCCCAGAATTCAAAATCAATGTCCTGGCAACACCTGTACCTTGAAGCAACCAGAGAAGTGCTGTTGTCAAGTTTATACTTCTGGGAAGTATAATAAACGAAATAAAGGGGAAGATTAAGAAGAGAATGATACTTTATTGAATATAAATATAGGCTAATATATAGTATTATGACAAGCCACATGTTGTCCATGTACATCATGGAGGTCATGGGGCTTATCTGAGTAATGTTCCTCTTGAGTCACGAGGCTTAATCAAGTTGTGTTCCATTTAGGACCTGGATTGAGGGATCCCTGTCATAGATGGTTAACTGATAAAGGTGCCACCGGCTTATTGGCTGGACAGTGATTTACTTGAGGCGTTAATTCTCCAAGAGGGAGTAATCAAATATGTTGCAACATCTCCCCCTGGGGTGCTGGAAGGCGGAGCCTTGGGAACCTTCTTGAGGGTATCTGGAATACGGGCTTGGTATTGATCCAGTTTGGCATTAGGAACAGGGAGTCTTGAGTTTTGCTGGGCTGCTCTTGCTTTACATAGGCAAAGTCAATCATGATGCATATGTTTCAATTCAGTTTGAGCTCCAATCCCTTTGATGAGGTATATGTTATTGGGGTTCACCTCCATGACAATACCTGGTCCGCGTAATCCTGGGTCTAACTTGTGCTGGTTGTGATTGACAACCCAGATCTTGTCTCTGACTTGGAACCTTTCTTGTTGCAATGGGATTGCTTCCCTCTGGACCCTTTGTTTTTCCATCACTTCTTGGTCTTTTCTGGCTTGTAGCACCTTTGGGTCATTACTGTCTGGTATCTTCTTTAGAAGTGGCAGTTGTGGTCCTGTGGTTGTACTGACAAGTGAAGGTTTCTGACCATAGACAAGTTCATAGGGGCTTTTGCCTGTATTACGGTTGACTCGTGTTCTGCAGACCATAAGGGCGGTTGGCAACATGTTGACCCAGGTTTTTGGATTTTTGGCAGATAACTTACTAAGGGCTTCCACTAGAGAGCCGTTTAGTTGTTCTATATGTCCATTTGCCTGGGAGTGATATGGACTAGCTGTGACGTGTTTTATTCCATTTTTGGCAAGGTATATGTTGGTGTCAATAGCTTTGAGTTCAGTGCCCCCATCTGTGATTAAGATGTTGGGTTTTCCAAACTTAGCTATGATTTCTTTGCCAATGAATTGTCTCACATCATTGCCTTTGTGCTCTTTTGTGGCTTGTGCCATGGGTCATCTGGTTGCATAGTTGATGGCTGTGATAATGTACTTCTTGCCCTTGTTTTTGCCAGGCATGGGTCCCACAATATCCAACGACCATACCTTGAAGGGTTGTGTGATAGATACAGGTACTACTGACTTGGGTGGCGCTTTGGTTTGGGCGTACTTTTCATAGACCTCACATTGTTCTAGTACTTCTCTGATATCATCTAGCATGTTGGGCCACCAGTAGTGAGTCTGGAGATATTCATGCAAGTTTCTCCTACAGGTGTGTCCCAAGTCTCTGTGATACCAGAGGATTGTGTCAATCTTTTGTGTTGACAGAACGTAGGGTACTGTGTCACCATTTGGAAGGATTTGGTGTAGGGTACCATATACGTTTAGAGCAGGTATTTGTTCTTGAGGACTTTATCTTGGATGTCCATTGGTGTGCCAGGTGGGAACCCTTCCTGGAGATTCCCCATGATTAACATGGGCCAGTTGGGGTTGCCATCAGTGCGGAGGATGTGTTTATTGTATAGCCTTGATAGGGCGTCTGCAGTAAGCATCTCTCTGCCTGGTTTGTATTCAATTTGCATGGGGTGTCTCTGTATGAGACTTATCCATTTGGCTTGTCTTCTTGACAGGTGTTGTTGTGTTTTAAAGAATACCAATGACTTGTGGTTGATGAGTACTTTGAAAGTCTGAGCTCCTTCCAGATAGCATCACCACTTCATGAGGCAGTGTATGATGGCAACCAATTCCTTATTGTGTATGGGGTATCTTTGTTTGCCGTCCAATAGCTTCCTTGATTCATATGCCACAGGGAGGAAGTCCTTTTGGGCCAGTTGGATACAGAGGACTCCTCCTATGGCATAATCAGAGGCGTTGGTTTCTAGCTCATAGATACCCTCATGGTTTGGATATTGTAAGATGGGGGCGGTGACTATGCGCTCTTTTAGTTGGCAGAAATGTTGATCTCATAAGGGTGTCCAGAAAAAATTGGTTGTTTTCCCTGTGATGGCTGATAGGGGGCTGTCAGGGCGCCCCAGTCAGGGATAAATCTGCGTACATAGGCTATCATCCCAAGGAAAGTGCAGAGCTCGCTCTTGTTTCTTGGGGCTGGCATCTCTGTTATAGCGCGTATTTTGTCTGGATTGGGCTTGATACTGTCCTTGCTAATTATGTGACCAAGGAAGGGGAGTTCAGTTGAGAAGAACTTGTATTTGGATGGTTTGGCAATCAGTTGGTTTTCCTGAAGGGTGCAGAGGACTGTGTGTACGTCTTCCCAGTGTTGTTGTAGGTTGGGGCTATAGATGATGTTGTCCAGGTAGATGATTGCTCTTTTCCTAATGTGTTCCTTAAATACTTCATTCATGAAGGTTACAAAGGTACTGGGAGCATTTGTCATGCTGAAATTGAGGACAACACATTCAAAAGATCTGTACTTGGTTTGAAATGCAGTCTTTGGAATATCTTCAGGTTTCACGCAAATTTGGTGATATCCTGCTGTCAAATCAATTTTTGTGAAGATTTGGGACCCCCCAGGGCATCAAAAAGGTCATCAATTAGGGGCAGGGGATACCTGTTCTTTATTGTGACCTTGTTGAGGGCCCTGTAGTCTGTGACTAGGCAGAGGCCTCCATCTTTCTTTGCCACAAAGAAGACAGCGGCACCAAAGGGTGATTTTGAAGGTCTGATGAGGTCTTTCTTGAGTGCTTTGTCAAGGTAGGCTTTCATAGTGTTGTCTTCTTGTGGTGTGAGGCGGTAGATGGGTTGCACCTTAGGCACGCTACCTTTTAGGTTGATCTCATGTTGGATACCTCAATCAGGGGGCAGTCCAGGTAGTGATTCTTGGAATAGGGAGGGAATCTCATTGACTAGCTGGTCTCTAATTGGGTTCTGTTTGTGTTGAATTTCTGTGTTTTTGAAGTGGATGACTTCATATGTACATGTGCCCCAATTGATTTTGCTGATGTCAGTTTCTTTCTCTGTCTCCATGATCTTTACAAATATGTGGTCCCTCATGAGAGTGTCAAGGTGTGTTGGGTACACATGATGATGGACATCTCTCGCTGGATTGTAAGGGTGGCACTGTCCCACTCAATGTGAGGCTTTGTCTTTTGCATCCAATCTAATCCAAGTATGATATTGTATTTTGGGATTGGAATGATGGGGCCATTAATTGTTGTTTGGATGTCTCCAATTTGTGCCTGGAAAGGTTTGGTCTCACAGGTAACTGGTGTACTACGGTTGTCCGCCATGACAACTCTCTTGATGTTACTTCAAGTGGTAGGTAACTTCATGAGGTCTGCAAAACTCTGGTTAACAAGTGATTGATTGGCTCCAGAGTCAAATAGCGCTGTGCCCTGGTATCTGCAAAAATGGAAAGGATAATTAAGGAGTTTATTTCCAGATTGGGCAACAAACAGGAGAGGATTGCTGGAGGGAGCTTAGATCATGGTAATGGAGTCCATGTTCTATTCTCTGTACAAGTCTTGTGTATAGGGGGAGGGCGGCTTGCCTAAGCACTCCCCTGAGCTTTCCCTCCTCATTGGTAGCTTCAGTGCTAGCCTGGTTGGCTTGTGCAGTGTGATTCCTGTGTTGAGGTTGGGTACTGTTGGCTTGGTTGTTTTGCTTATTGGGGCAAGGCTCTCTTTTAGCTGCAGGGTTGTCCTTGCGCTTGTTGGAGGCGTGTAGATTGTCAGACTTCTGAGCTGCGTGTTTTCCTTCTAGGAATACATCCTCAAGGTTCTTGCAGCAGGTCATGTCAAACTGACGTCTGATATGTGTAGGAAGGCTATTGTAAAAGTCTAGGTGTGGTCCAGGTTCATCAAAATTGATGGTGTTGGGTGCACGGTCATGTAGTCCTTCATATGCGGCAATTTATTCCTTGATGGTTCCTGTCATTTTGAAGGTTCAAAGTTTGGTCATGATTACTACGTCTGAATCCTTCATGGAGAATCTTTTGAGGAATGCGGCTTTGAGCACTTCCCAGTTTTCCTTCTGGTAAGGGTGTTGTGCTAGCCATTTGGTAACAAAACGCAAGACAGTTCCTGTTGTGCGGAGGGCAACTTCACTAACCCAGAGTCTTTGGGGGTACTACACTTGTGCAAAATTACTCTCAGTGCTGTTGATCCAAATAGAGGCGTTCTCACGGCGTAGTCCTGCAAAGGCACCAATATTGGCGGTATGTAAGCGTTGAAACACAGTTGGGTATCTCAGGTTGCGTAGACGTTGCTGTGGTTGGCATGGTAGAGAACAGACTGCGGGTCTTGAGGGCGTTGTACTGGTTGATGGGCACAAGGAGATTATTGTAGATGACAAGTACAGGGGGGACGTCTTGTCCTACTTTGTAATCTCTTCAACTGTTAGGGAGTGACATTGCTTGTGTTCTTTTCTTGGGAAGAATTTTTCCTTTGGGTTGGGTAGGTATGAATAACCTACCTGTACTACCACTGTTGAGTTTATACTTCTGGTAAGTATAATAAACAAAATAAAGGGGAAGATTAAGAAGAGAATGATAATTTATTGAATACAAATATAGGCTAATATATAGTATCATGACAAGCCACATGTTGTCCATGTACGTCATGGAGGTCATGGGGCTTATCTGAGTAATGTTCCTCTTGAGTCACAAGGCTTAATCAAGTTGTGTTCCATTTAGGACCTGGATTGAGGGATCCCTGTCATAGATGATTAACTGATAAAGGTGCCATTGGATTATTGGCTGGACAGTGAACCACTCAGTGAGCCACTCGGTGATTTACTTGGGGCGTTAATTCCCCGAGAGAGAGTAATTGAAGATGTTGCAACACTGTTAACCATCAAAATTTTTTCTAATTTGCCAACCCCCTCAGAAGTTTAGGATTTTAGCCCCCAAAAGCCACTAAAAGAACCACAAGGTTTGGGCCAAGCACTGGGCCTAAGAATAGTGTGTTACCACCCCTTGGCAACCAACCAGATGATGAAATTGCCAGGAAAACAGTGGAATGTGACCAGCCAAAAGCCAATTTTCCAGAAGAAAATAGCTGGGGAAGTTGAAAATTGCCTCCTTGTTGGCATCTCTAAATAATCAAATATTAGTTAATGCAATCTGAGCATTTGACCTTTTAATAATTTTATTATATTATTGAAAATCTTATACTGTTATCAGGAATAATAATTCTTCCTTATCTAAAGCCCAAGGTATGGGATCAATTTTAACCCCTGAGCCTAATTCCCCATAGCCTGCCAGTTCAGAAGGCCAGGAGCTCAGCTGCCTGCAGACTAACAATAGTGAACCTGTTAAGAGATTTGATGCTAATCTGCCAGGATCTGAATCCTTACTAACACCACAGGGGGTTTTCAAGCAAACCACCGGTTCCTGACAGTAGAAGTTTCTCTGGAGTGGTGACCTGCAACACTGGCAGTTTGGGCAGTGAAATCAGCAACCCTGCTAATGAGAAATCCCCTAAACCTTCCCTGACCTAAGAATTGACACTTGCCCTACAAACTCATCCTAAACTATAGAAACAAATGATAGCCTGCCCACCCAAGACAACATAAGTTCCTCTGAGATTCCAACATGTGACACTGGTGGTCTGCTTGATGAAATAGAAAGTCCACCAATGAGAATTGCCCCAAACCTGCCCAAAGGCTAGAAAATGGCGCTGGTCCTGAATAACTGCTCAACACCAATTATCAAGTTGTTGAACAGAAGAGTTCAATGGCCTATTCTGCAGAGATAGCCAATGTCAACCCACCTCTGCCTGATACCATCATGCCCCCTCTATACTCCTAACGCCAGCCTGCCCAAGCCCAAGAAACCTGGCCAGACAATGAGGCCTGGCAGAGCAGTATAAGTGCCTGCCAGGACAAGACCAATCCTCAATGTCCTTTTTAAATAAAGGTTGTGAGATATTTTCCCAATATTACCATATTTTATCTTAGCCATCTGCCAGTTAAGCCCAAAAATATCTGATCCTCCTGCTGCCCTGCCAGCTACCTATCATGCACCAGGTGCTCTTTTTGGTTCTGTTTGTTTTACATAATACCCCTTGAAGCCTGAGTATAAATATTACATATCTGATAAGATATTAGTACATGATTCCTTGGCCCAATCTAAAGTGTTGACCAGATACAACAGAAAGGGCCCTGGGCACATTATCAATACCTGCCTGTTCATAGATAAATACAACTTCCTCCCTGCCTATCAACCAGACTTGGTGCCGGCTCTCACTCCCAAACCAATGCCTGTGTCTGCCTCTGAGCTCCCCTAGATAACTTCAATAAGCTGTTTGGGATAGCTTACATTGCCCTCTCAGGAATGACTACCACTACAATCCTGGCCCCTGGACCTGGCTAGAAAAATTGATGATGTATTTCTTTAGGTTAGCGCTGATCCTCTGCCTGCCCGGCCTGCAGCCCGCCCAATCCCAGAAAATGATAGGCTGGCTGTCCAGGGGTGGTTCCCTGACAGTCCTGGGGTTGGGCCAATTGTGTTCCTTGTGAAACTTGGATATTTGATCCTAGTATGATATCTGAATAGGTGCTGGTACCACTGTTTACTTGTCAATTGAGTCATTTATCAGGGAAACAATTTCCTGAGAGGGAGTAATCAAAGGTGCTGTGATGCTTCTGTGCACTACTTTAGTTTTTGCTGAGACTGATTTTACTTGTCAGTATCAATAGCTGTTGGGAATCAGACTGTCAATACCATTTTAATATGGCTTTCAAATCTTGACACCTGTGATGGCTTGGCTGGATTTGCATTCAAATTCAACAATTGTTCTCCTTTGTTAAATGGGTTGGTATCAATCTCCACCCATTTTGGATTATGCTACCTGTGCACATCTGATCCTGTTACAAGTTCAGGTCAGATGATCTCATTGTTGCAACCAAGTTTCTAGGCTTGCCTGCTAACGTATCTAACATTATGGATTAATATGATGGCAATGTTGAATGGCGGGTACTTCATCCTAATTAGGAGTGCTGCCAATTTGACTTGCTGATCCCCGCACAAGTTATTCCTTGGCTTCAAACCTTACATGGAACTTCCCACTATGGCACCCCCTTGTGGCCTTGTGGCTTTCCCCATATAGTATATTAATCTCAATATTCCTCAATAAACAATACCTTATTCTTATTATTCTGTCATTTCTATTGGACTGTTGTCTTCCCCAATTCCAAATACTGAACCCTCATTGGTTCAGTTGCAATAGTGGTAGCAGCGGTAGGTTAACAGCCTATTTTAAAAGCAAAATCCCCCCAAGAAAGGACAGAGTACGGGCTGCATGGCTACTCCACAACAAGAGACATTCCTTCCAATTCCCAAGGGTGACATTCCCAAAGGTTATGTCATCTATCAAGATCAGCTAGTTCTTACCAGTGTATACAATTGGCTCTGCCTCAGGCAGGGTGACGCTAGCGTCACCCTGCCACAGTTGGATCTGTCTCAACGTATGCTCAACCTCCAACTAGAGTCTTTCACTGGCAGTGTCAAAGGAGCTGACATTGTCAGTTGGCTCCAGTTCACCAAAACACGCCTTTGTATCTGTCAGGTCCCAGAGTCCATGTGGGTTGCCACGGCATCTGGCCGCCTTACAGGGCCTGCCGCTGTGTGGTTCATCAACTGGGCCTGCCAGGAGTTTGATGTCACCTGGGTGACATTCTGAGACGCCGCCAAATCCTGATATAGTAAAACTTTCTCTCCCATTGTCTTGGGGACTCCCCTCTTAGCCATCAAGCAGACTGTTTCCGTCCCGGGTATCTGGCTGCTTGGCAACAAGCCCTTGCTGCCGCCCCCAAAGCCGTGACCAATGGGAACACCATGTTGCTCACTCTCATGGTTAATGGGTTAAAACCCCATATTTTCAAGTGGGTTCCTGTCAGTTGCTGCACCTCTATTGATGACTGTTATAAAGCCATTGTAGAGGCCAATAACCAGGCTTCAATGGGCTTCTGCCGCACCACCAATGCTCCACCCCAACCACGTCCTGCACCTAACAATGGCCAAGGTCAAGTGGGCCGTTGCCAACCTTGTCAACAAGAAGGTGCAGCTAAACGCCCCCACAAGGGGGGAGCTCCAGGTAGCGCTAATCAAGGACCCAGGAAAAGCCTGGGGGTTGTAACAATGAGAGGCCTTACAACCCCAACCAACCCGCCCTCTCAGCCCTTGCCTGCAAAGAACTCCCACAACTACAATCTTCACGAGGTTGAAACTCTGGACGTCTTTCAGGTCCATAGTGATGACCCCGTGTTGCAAGCTGCCCACTCCTCAAATAAAGTAACACGCTTGTCCTATCCCTTCTGTTTCTGTGGGAACACCCACAAGCTACTGGTAGATACTGGGGCCAATCACACCATGGTAGATCAAGCATTTGCTGACTCCCAGCAATTAGATTGAGTACCCAGCAGATTCAAAGCAGTACATGTAGCTGACTCCTGCAGAGTGGCCATCACCCACAAGACAGTACCCTTCTCTGTAAGAATGGGGAACGTCCAGGTTAAGCTCTCTGGGCCAATCATGGCAGGGCTCAGCCACAACGTAATTTCTGGCCTTGACTGGCTTTGTCACAGCTGTCCCTACATTGACTGGGATACGTCTGTAATCACCCTCAATAGAAATGGGGTGGGTTTTCAGATAAATCCTGTCAAAATGAGCAAGTTACTCCACAATACTGTGTTTTTCAGAATAACAGAGACAGGCTCATACAATTTCAAGGGGGGAAAACTAGACTTTAACCAATGTTCATTCAAAGTTATCTGTGCAGAATTGTCTGCAGTCCCTCTCTTGTTGTCATCACCACCACCAGCGCTAGCTGCACTCCTTGAGGAGTACAAGGATGTATTCAGTGAAACACTCAAACAACTACCTCCGCCCCAGGAGATCCAGCACACTGTACAACTTCAAGGATTGTTACCTAAAGCACAACCATTATACTGTCTCACACCAAAGGAAGATGGAACCCTCTGCCAGCACCTTGTGGACGCGCTTGATAAGGGCTTTATTTGCCCCTCACTATCTCCATACGGGGCAGCTGTCTTCTTTGTAGCTAAGAAGGATGGGTCTCTTCTCCTGGTTACGGACTACCGCGCCTTAAACAAGGTGACAGTTAAAAATAAGTACCCCCTGCCGCTGATTGACAGCCTATTTGATACACTCGCAGGTGCAAAGGTCTTTAGCAAGATTGATCTCACTGTGGGGTACAACCAGGTCCGCATTGCACCAGGGGATGAGGCACAAACTGCCTTCCGCACACGCTACAGGTTGTTTGAGTGTCGTGTCATGAACTTTGGAATGACCAACACTCCCTCCACCTTTGCCATGTTGATGAACAAAGCCTTTGAGGAACTGATTGGAAAGTGTGTGGTTGTATACCTTGACAACATTATTGTCTTCAGTTAAGATCAAACCACACACCTCCAACATCTCTGCGCTGTCCTTGACACCCTTTGGAAAAATCAGCTAAAAGCTAAACCCTCCAAATGTGAGTTTCTCAAGTTGGAGTTGTTATTCCTTGGGCACACCATCTCTGCCCAAGGGATACAACCCAACCCTGCCAAAATCAAGGCAATCACTAGCATGCTGCCCCCCACTGATGTGGGCCAAGTGTGAACATTCTTAGGCATGGTTGCCTATGTACGCAAGTTCATCCCCAATTGCAGAGAACTAGTTGTACCCCTCACTGAGCTCCTCAATACCAAACAGCGCTTCCATTGGACCCCCGCCAGAGATCAAGCCTTCAAGACGTTGAAGCAAAGGCTCACAACAGCACCAGTACTGCAGTTTCCCAACCAAAACCAATAGTACAAACTTGAGACTGACGCCTCTGACAGGGCCATAGGGGCGTGCTAAGGGTAGAAACTGACAATGGCGTCTTTCTTCCCGTAGCATATGAGCCCAGGAAGCTCACTGACTCAGAACAACGTTATCCCATCCATGATAAAGAGCTGGAAGCCATTGTACACTGCTTGGAGAAGTGGCACTGTTACTTGGAAGGTGCTACCTTCCCACCCCTGCGTTCTGACGGACCACAAGTCACTCCAGTACTTCAACACACAGTCCCATTTGACACGCTGCCAAGCAGGATGGGTTGAACGTCTATCCCCTATCAGTTACATATCAAATATAAGCCTGGAAAGGAACTTGTCACAGCCAACGCTCTTTCACAACTCTACGTAGCGTCCATCACTGGGGACAACGGTTTGAACCCAGACTGGCCCATGCTCTACCTGCGCCCTGATACAACCTGCTACAAGGGCCTTAACTTGGTCACCATCTCCAAGCTGAAGGATAAAAAATTCAGTTCATCATCAATGCTGAAAACGTCTGCCGCCGGGCAGAGACAGGTGAGAAGACGCCTTACATTCCCATCACACAACGAGGGGACACCATCTTGCACTACCACCAAACCTTGGGTCACATCAGAGGGTGTAACCTCCTCAAGATCATGAAACTTAAGGTTTGGTGGCCGCGCATGCGGCAAGACATCTTGGACCTCCTCAAGACGTGTGTGTTGTGTGAGAAGAATACGTCCAAACCTGCACCTCCCAAGTCTGTCCTACCCATCAAGGCTATGGAACCCTTTGAGCAGTGGGCTCTCAACATTGTGGGACCACTCCCCAAAGACAGACTAGGTAAGAAGTATATTATCACCGCTATTGACTACTTCACCTGTTGGCCAGTGGCGTGGGCAACAACCAACCACACTGCCACCACCATTACCCGCTTTATTGGCAAGGAGATTGTGGCTTGCTTTGGGCAACCCAGGCGTCTCATCACAGATGGTGGACCCAAACTTGTTGGACACATTGTGAAGGCATACTGCATCAAGAACACGCTCCAGCATATAGTCACAACCCCCTATCATCTGCAAGCCAATGGCCGTGTGGAACGGTTAAACGGCTCCCTGGTTCAACTGATTGCCAAGCTCTCACAAGAGCACCCTAACACTGTGTGGACTGAACATCTTACCACCGCCCTACTGATCCTGCGAGCAAGAATCAACAGGGGCACTGGGTTCAGCCCTAGCACCCTGGCCTTTGGAACACCTGACAGCCTGACCAGGATTGAACAGGGGAAACTACAGTCCAAGGTTCCCAACAAGCCCCCTAGTGACAACACCCTCCCTAGTCCAATGGCGTGCCAAAGCCCGGGAGATCAAAAACAAGCAGATTGTGGGAGGGAAAAAACACCTCAAAGCTAGATACGCTGTGGGAGACCCCGTCTATACCCTCAACCCCAATTCTGCTAAATTAGAACCCAACCACCTAGGGCCCTTCAAGGTAGCTGCGGTCTATGACAACCACACCTAACAACTTGAGGATGCCCAAGAGAATACCAGAAAGCTTCACCATGACCGCTTGCGCCCCTGCCGCGCCATCCCCACACAAAGGTTGTTTGTGCGGACCTTCCCAGACCTTCTGCAAACTCCAGTCCTGGTGTCTGATGACAAACAGGGGGCAAGGGGGGTGTTGCAACCGAGTTTCTAGGCTTGCCTGCTAACATATCTTATGATACACAGGAGACGCTTGATGAGTCGCCCCTTGACATATCTAACATTATGGATTTATCTGATGGCAATGTTGAATGGCGGGTACTTCATCCTAATTAGGAGCATTGCCAATTTGACCTGTTGATCCCCGCACAAATTATTCCTTGGCTCTGAACCTTACATGGAACTTCCCACTATGCCACCCCCTTGTGGCCTTGTGGCTTTCCCCATATAGTATATTAATCACAATATTCTACAATAAACAACACCTTATTCTTATTATCCTATGCTTTCTTATTGGGCTGTTGTCTTCCCCAATTCCAAGTACTGAACTCTCATTGGTTCAGTTGCAACATCATCAGCCACACTGTCTACCTATGAATGATCTATGTACTCTGTCTACTATTTAAGTAGAAGCATTCCCCCAAATAAAGACAAGTTTATCCACATTGGTGTTGGCTTTTATAACCTTCAAGCTGGTTCCTTTCCTTTTTGCCAAAAGGAAACTCTTTTCTCTTGTTTCAGGAAATTAGGATATGTGTCCTTGATCCTGCCCTGAAGGCTAACCCAGGGCTAGCGTTGAACCTCAAACCTTTTGTAACAAAGGTTTCTTGCTATGTCCTCTTGGATGTTGTCCCCAAGAGCCAAACACGGCAACAGCTCTGAAAATTCCAGTGATGGAACTGATCAATAATCTTATCAAGGAAAGAAAATATGTTTTATGGATGGTTACCATACCAATATATATATGTGGTAATAATAATAAGGTTCATTTAAAATATGAGGGGTTGATCCTAGGAATGTAATGGGCCTATACCATATTTAGGAAGGCTTAGTACTGAATGGTCTGTAATTGATAAATAAAGGTTGGATTTACCAAGGGGTTTAACCCCTATATGTGGCACTACCATCACTTTTATTGATTGGTATGATGATCTGCATGGTGCTAAAACAGTCATTTCTGAAGTTACGGGGCAGGAAGATATCCTGTCAATTATTTTTCCGCCAACTGGTTTTTGGTTGAATTCGGTCCAACTATAGTTTCCTTCATATGTGATTTTTTACTTTGCAAGGATAGAAAGTAAAAAATACAGAATGAAGAAAGTATTTCCTATAACCCTTATTCTTTGACACTTCTAACCTTCTTATTTTCTTTTCTAGCAATGCAATGTAGTTTAATTGGCTTTTTTAAGATAAGGGTTTAAAATTAAGACTCTTAAATACAAAAAATAGAATTAAAGATAATTGGTTGTGTGAAGCGTAGCTTTTATTAGTAAATAGAGTATGTTTGACCTTTTAATGTCCCAAAGTTAAAAGGTTTCTGTGTGAAGAAAATAATAGTTGGATCAAATTTGACTGAAAAGCAGTTGACGGGAAAATAATTGGCAGAACATCTCCCTGCCCCGAAGTGACTAGATATTGTATTGGTTTCACTACCTTTATTACGGTTTCTTAAAGGAGCTTAAGTATAACCAGTTATGCAGCAACTTATCTTCTCGACTTGGATGGTTATTTTATACATTCTGAATCTGAAAAGTATTTACCCACCTTTTTCCCGACACTTATGTTTCTGGGAACCTATTTCCGATAGTGTGGCATCATTCTAGTTGTTTTAAAAGTAAAATATAAAGGTTAAAAAAATTTATATGACGTCATAAAGTCGGAATTGGGTTCCTAGAAGCAAGATGGATACGAAAAGTATAGCTCTCATGTATAGAAGAAATCGGACCAGTGGATCACTTTATCTGCTATTACATGTACAGTTTAAATATAGCTGGGGTTGATGGTTTAGAATTCTATGACAGTTAATTTTATTTTAGCTGATTTTACTACATGAGCTGTATTTTAATCAGCAGTTATTGTTGGGGGTTGGTTTTTAGATTGCTGAGGGTGATTTGTTTGGTAGGATACAAGTTAACAGAATATGGATTCTTATTTTCAATCAACTTTGTTATATTCAATGTTTGTTTTCACGAGTTTATTAGGTTACCTCTAATCCTTACAGGTATTTTTTAGATGTGATTGGTCAGTAAGAAAGTGATGGGCGGGTATTTGTTACTGGGGTTTAAAGCCACAGCAGTTTATGCTTGGCATCATCGTTGAAGTGCAAAAGCTTTATCACACCAGCTGATTTATCATTGACCTTGGATTGGTTTTAAATCTCCGACCTTCCCTGGCAATTCACCGAGGTGAAGGGGTCACCAAAGTACAAATATTTAATTAAATGCTAGGCCTACACTTTTGTCATGCTTATCCTATCGTCTAAATTGACCAATCAAAGCGGAGTGCACATGAATATTTCTGGCTTCGCTCAGCTCGCCTGCATTGAATAGAGTTGTTGGATAAGTGAGGTCGGGATGTGGCACATTGGCGAAACCTCGATGGCTTCTTATCTCGGTGGCAGTGAAATGATGATGCGCCGATCACTAAGGAAGGATATAAAGTTATCGGGCCACTTGTTCTTTTGTCAAGATGCGTCTTTTGGCTTGTATAATTGCCTTCATATCGGCAGATGTTGCTTATAGCAGTAGCGAGGTTGTGACGCCTGCAGGCTTCATGGTGACAGCAACGGTGATATGTGAAGGCGACGTATGCGATCACGTCAGGGCAAGCACTCAGTTGGCGATGCAGTTTATTACCAATGTTATCGCCTTTAAAAAAGTAGTGGATCTGCATGTCGTCTATCAGCCATGTTATGGAGTGGGATGCAACCCCAGCAAGCCAGGTAATAAATTCCGTAAATACTAACAGCAGAAGCCGTTTGTTCCACAAAAATTGACACCCTTGCTGATGAAAACGGCCATGAACAACTGTTTCCCCGCGCACTCTCCAAGCAACTTGGATTGGAAATCCCCTACCAGCCTATTGATGTCAAAATTAGCTTCAACTCTCTTTTGTTTCCTTCAGAAGCGTCCAAGTGGCAGGCTGACCAGATCCGCTTTCTCTGTCTTCTGAACCACGAGATCATCCACGGCCTCGGGCTTGTTTCTTCTTACCTTCCTGATGTGAGGGGTTTCCTGCATCCCCAAATGTATCCTTCCCTTGTCAACGACAATTTCGTGACAAAGTTTTACGACACTCCCTTTGATAGTCACACCCACCTCTTGCCCAAAATGACACTAACCAACTTCACCAAAACGTTAAACGAACTCCCCTACATCCCCTTCTTGAAATCCCAGAATGCCACTGCCCTCCGCCAAACCAAGCACTACTCGCTTTTCCGCCTCTTCAACAACCTTCTCACCAGACACCGCAGTGACCAGCCAGTCTATTTCAACGCCTCCAACCAAGTCATCCAACTCGACACCTCCCTCTCCCCATTCCAGCCAGGCGTCTCTCTCGTCCATCTCCTCAACCCCCAGCCATTTGACACCCTCATGTCACACTCAACTGACTACTCCCATTTCAAAGACCTCCTCCGCGATTCTCCTGACTGGGCACAGTCTCCCTATGGCCCCCAGACCCTTGCCATCCTTGAGACCCTAGGATACACCATCAACCCTAACCCTAACCTGACTCTATCCATGTCCCATTATTACAAGTCCACTCTCACTGGACTCGCAAATTAAACCAACGCCACAAGACTCCTGTACTCGAGGAGAATCACACCAAAGGGGTAATTAAAAATATTCCAGTAAAGTCTTTTGTAAACCAATCTGAGATCCTTCCAAAGGGACGATCCCATGATAAGCTTTATCAACCAAAGCATTCAGCTCATTAACCAATTTCATCCTAGCTTCATATTACTTTATATCCCCTATTTAACCTGACTTCATATCCCTGAGGAATAATCATCCAGATACAAGTCCATCCCAAACACAACTAACCTGTATATATACATAAAGCGAACCTATCGTTTCTTAAAGTAGAAAAATATGCCAAAGCTCTGCTACAAAAGTGTTCTCAATCCACTTGGATGAATGTTTAATTGGGAGAACCAGCAACAATACATTACCATATTGAAGCTATTTGAGGTATCTATAATACAGTAGTTATCCAGCCGTGAGGATAAACGAAATCAAGTCAACCTCAAATGAAATCCACTCAACTCAGAAAAAATTAAAAAAACGAATGTATTTATATCGATTAACAATAGATCTGGATAATCTTCTTTCTTTCTAATCTCAGTTGGCTCCACTCTCATCTGAGTGGATTCTGCTTTAAACTGGCTTGATTTCGTTTATCCTCACAGCTAGGAGATCAAGAGCTGATTTAAACTCTATTTATTTAAAATAAAACCATATTTCCAATTACAGTAGTTTTAAAAGCTATGGCGACAAGCAAAATGAACTCAGATTTAAACGAAATCCAACTAGCAGGTTAAAATATACACTCCATTAACAGGGATTTTTGGCGTTAATAGGCGAAATGGGTCAACACAGCAAAGAAGGACTCACACGCAAAACGAAACCATTCAAAATGCAATCCAAAATACATGGATTCACAAACAAAATGGTGTGAGTTGGCTTTTGTTGTACATATGTTTACTATGTGAATTGATGACAAAATACACCCACACATGGGGCGTCAAAACTCAATCCAAAAACGAAACACAATAGCAACTCACTATGTAAACAAAATCACTCACACAGTTTGTGCAATGGATTGTAATCAAGAATGATACCAAGGCATCTAAAATAAGACACAAGATCTGAAACATATATTTTATAAATATTGTGTTGGGTGCTTATATTTGGCATAAAATCTGGGAAAAAGGGTGGAAATTATTTTGGGTATTCAAAAATGGGCGTTGTAAACCAGAAATAACTAATTGAGAAATAAAAAATCTATAATTGGGATATTGGGTGGGAAAACCTCTAATTAAATATCCATATTCAGATAAAAGCAAAAATTAAAATCAGAGAGTAACTTAATTAAAATTTATTTAGTTTAAATTAAATTTTAAAATGGAAGAAACACAACACCAGAGTACCAATGCACCTGTTGTGCGCCACAGTTGTGGTTGCCCCCGCGGGTCAAAGAATAGACTTAGTACAACATAAGTGCCTACTCAGGAGGGAGACAGGAGAGGAGAGTTCCATAGTGACGCTGCATTGGCACAGCTGGTTCAAAGAGCACAAGCTGCTAGGGTGCGGAGCATAAACCCTTGGGTCCCCAAGCTGACCCGGAAGCCCACCAAGGTCACCACTACCAAAATGGTTAGAAACAAGGAGGTAGAACTTAATTTGTATGTGTTTGACATTGTGTACCAGCAAGAGTTGGTCCTGTCAGCCATGCTGGAGAAGGTGAAGCCTGTACTTGATACTAGCTATGAGCCATACATAAGCAATGGCAATCAGGAGGACAACAAGGAGCCAGAGTTTTTTCAAACTGATGAGGGACAACTGGTGCGCAAGAAAGTTGCAGCCTTCTACAACAAGGTGCCTATACCCTGTGCCTTGCCCAATGCTCATGAGTCAATCCCCACCGCTAAAAAGCCTGCTCAGAAGCGCATCCCTGACATCAAACACATCATCCTGCTTAATCTAATGTGTGAATCAGGCAATTACAAGGCGGCTGCGACCCTTGTTAGGGTGGATCCCAAGTACGCCTCAAAGACCTTCAACAAGTTCCTCAACACAGGTCAAGTCCTTGCTGTGGAGAAATCCTTGCGCGTGTTAACCATGCTCACAAAGGAGCACAAATGGGCAATCCGCCAGTGGATAACCCGAGATTGCCATCTTGAACTGGCAAATATACAGGCCATGATCAAGTCCGCTTTTGGGGTTGAGGCCTCAATTTCCTTCTATTATCATTTGGTCAAGGGAATGCAATTTTTCTGGAAAAAACTTGAGGTATCCCCATACAATTGGAACAGCCCAGCCAATATTGAGACCCAGAGAAAATATGCAGAGGCGTATACTGCCCTAAAAGTCAAGGGGACGGTCAAATTTTACTACATCAACAAATCAGCATTTGCCTCGTCAATGCACAATGAGTATGGGTATGTCCCCAGAAGCTCAAATGACAGGATGGCTTGGCGTGCTGCAGTCAGCGCCACAGCCTATTTGATGGTGGCTCTCCTTGGTCCAGAGGGGGTTGAGCTCTACCAAATGATATTGGGATCTCACAATAGCCGGGCCTTCCTATCATTCCTCTGATTGGTCCAGGAGCACCTGAGGCGCACAAACCAGGGCTTCACCAACGTAATTGTGCTAGACAATGTTAGTCTCCACAAGGTGGCAGATATTCTTGAGGAATTCCCAATGATTGACACAAGCATTGCAGTGGCCCCCCAGCAATTGGCCATGGCAAATATGCGCCTTCTCTTCCTCCCTGCCTATTTGCCCTTCCTAAATCCCATCAAGGAAGTCTTTGGGTGGCTCAAGCAAGTTGTCAAGCAAGGAACCCCAACTGGGGCAGAGGACCTTTTTGATTTGCTGCAGGCATGGATCCATAACCTCCCAGCTGAGACTGTGGCCAAATTCTATGGCCATGCTGATTTGTTTATCCCTGCGTGCCTTGCAAATCAGCCAATCAATTAAAGGCTTAGCTTATCCCACTTTTTTATATATCCTCTAATTTACTAACCAAGATTCATTAACTAACATTTTATATTTAGATGTTTCCAAGCCTGCAATCACATTCAGCAGCACCATCAATGAAGGTTAGTAATTTATTTATTCATAATCATTTTTATTATTGCATCCAAGGGTATCCCAAACGCTTAATAATGCATTACGCAAACACATCAATATCATTTTTTGCAAATAAATATAAAAAGGAAACTAAAAAAATGTAAATCATACAAATTAGAAGTAGATTTTATTGACATATATTATATGCTTTTATTAAAACCTTCCCTGGAATTTTTTTGTAAGTAATGTTTGCTAAAATATTATTTTATAAAATTATTAATTATAATAAAAATAATCTAAAGGGTAAATATATTTATTGGAATAGAGGATATATTAGGAGCGCCTATAATGGGTTTGGCGGTATGTACTCACCCCACAATAGAGGTGGCGCACAACCTCCACCGCCACACCGTGGACAGTGGATACACCCTGGTTAAAATACTCCCGCCTGCTGGTGAAAAGCAGAATGATTAGGTGGGAGTGAAGCAGCAGCTTCTCAGGCGGGGCCGCAAACCCGTAGATTCCAGCCAGGACCAGGGCGTACTGGATAACATGGTCCACTGAGTCATATCCAGGGGGACCTTCTTCCTGTTGAGTGCAAGCCGGGCCTTGTTGATCCCCAGAAGGACCCCGTCCAGGTCCTTCACGCTGGCGCTCATTCTGAAGTAAAACAGGAACCCCAGGTAAACAACAAGATGAAGCCTTTGTCCAGCAAAGGCTTCCATAAACTTGCATAATTTATTGTATACTACGCTTATTTTTTCTCATGTTTAGTTTTGCTGAAGGTAAGATCCATAGCTTCTGGGACCCCTGTCTTGTTGGCACTCCAGGCCAGCCCAAAGTCCGCCAGGAGGATTTTAGTCTTCTTCACGGCTGTTGCATCCGCAACAGCCAGTTTTTCTACTGCGCGCCTAAAGTTCTCCAGCAAGTAGGACAGGATGTGCTCCACCGGGAAGCAGAAGCAAGCAGCTGCATGATCCTGGCCCATCTCTGGTATATTCTTGAATGGGAGCGTTGCCAGGACGTCCCAAACAAGCTCAATGGAGTTTACACAGTAAACTGCACTGAGGTTAACTGTGTCCAGGCAGACCAGTTGAGCATCCTTGAGGCAGTAACTGCCCACTTGGATGCCCCCTCTTCATATGTCAGCCCAGCCAATGCCTCCCTGGACATTGGGAATGCACTTTGAATCCTATCTTTGAGCTCCCGCAAGACAAGGGGGGACAGGAAAAGCTGCTTGGCCACGTGAGTGGCAAAATTTGAGTAGAAGGTGGAGGGAACAAAAGGAACCAGTACCCGGCGGAGTTTGCCATCAACATCTTCTAAAAAAAAGGTAAGTATTTATGAATTTTTATTAAATTTATTTTCTTAGGTTACCTTCTTGGGTTTCTTCTTTGCCGGCGGCTTTGGCAGGCTTTGCCATCCTTGGAGCAAGCAGTTGTGCAGGTGTCTCAGTGTCCTCCTTGCGGGCCCTCTTGGCGGGTTTGAGATGTGCATACATCTCAGGGTTGTCCATCCAGACAGACGGCACAGACAGGGCAAAGGACTTGAATTGCAAGCCTTCAACCACTGTCTTCTGAATGTTGAGTAGGCGCTCTATTGTCTTCTCAGATGTGTCCTGTATTTTGGTCATGAGTGACTTGGCGGACACCTTTTTGATTTTGTCCCCTTCAAGGACAGCAGACTTCACCTTTTCCTTGACCTTGCAGTCAATTTCTTTGATTTTGGCAATTGCCAAGTCAAGGTCTTTTAGAAGTTTTTCCAATTTGCTCATTGATTTTTTACTAACCTTTTCATATGTTTTTATAGCTCTTGCCCCAATAAATTCTGTATTATTTTTATACAATTACCTCCTTGTTTATTCCTTTTTGTTTCCCATTTACTACATTATCCACTCTTTTTACCCATTTTGTATATGTTTTACATACATCTCAATATGTGTTGTTTGCTTTGTGTGGCATTGTTTCCTTGGTTACCATATTATTTTAGCGCTTGACACAGCCCCTTGTGAAAATATTAACAACAACTTGGTGATCAACTGAATTTGAATTAGAAAATTATAGTGTTAATTGTATTTAGATAAAGTTGTTAGTGATCTGAATTCAAAACCTTAATGATAAACTTTAAGCCAATTAGGAGCCAAGTGATAAAGTGATTGTTGTGACATAAAGGGTCATTCAATAATTCTTTGATGCATGTGCGCTAATTAATATGATTGGCTGGATGTTTTGCCATTATACGCCATTGCCGCTGTGGCAAGTTGTTGATGGACTAGTGTTAACTCAGCGGCTGATTGGGCACTAGTCCATCAACAACTTGCCACAGCGGCAATGGCGTACAATGGCAAAACATCCAGCCAATCATATTAATTAGCGCACATACATCAAAGAATTATTGAATGTCCCTTTATATCACAACAATCACTTTATCACTTAGCTCCTGATTGGCTTAAAGTTTATCATTAAGGTTTTGAATTCAGATCAGTAACAACTTTATCTAAAAACAGTTAACACTATAATTTTCTAATTCAAATTTAGCTAATCACCAAATTGTTGTTAATGTTTTCACAAGGGGCTATGGTTTGGTGCTAAAAATAACTGTGTTCAGGATCTAGATACACACCATAGTAAATATATGATTTTATAGAAATAAGCTGAACATAAAGAATAAAACCAACTATAAACAAAGAGAACATGAACAAATGAAATTCAAAATAAAGATAATATAAATATAAAATGTTTGGTGACAGGGGCTTTATTGAGGCAGGGGAGAGTGATGCCTAGGAGGCAGGATAACACAGGAAGGAAGACGTAGAGGCAGTGCTGGCCTGGGGGGTCTGGGATTGGGTGGGTTGGGCTTGCGGGTTAGGAGTGTTGGTGGTGGGGGTGGAGGCAGGAGGATTTTGCGTGATGGTTGCCATATACCGCTTGTTGTACTCCTCATGGGTCATTGGCTGGATGGACTGGTAAGTGGCAGTGGCCTGAGGTGGAAGGCACTTATCCTTAAGTGATTGGCTGCCCATGTTCACATGGAAAACCATTTGCGCAAACAAGTCAGCCATCATTTGGCAACCAAAGAGAAAATTGTGATCAAGGACCTCAAGATAGAGGTCGTTGAAAGCCTGAGGGTGGCGCTCCTGTAGTGTATCTCTGATGTTAAAGAAGACAACATCTCCCAGATGGACGTCAGCGTGGCCAGCTGGGTACACAGATGCTTGGTGCCCGCGTCCCTGGATGGCCTCAAGGGCAGTGGAGCTACCCTTCATCTGGTGGCTCAAGAAAACCCAATGCTTTGAATTTGAGCCATCCCAGGAGTCGAGCAATCCACCAAAGATGTGGCTGTATGAGTACCCATTGACAAAATCAGGGTTTGTCCAATAATAGACAAAACCCTTGGCCAACACAGCCAGAAATGCACCAACAAACGTCCCCTTTTTGACCTTCTTCCTTCTGTTCTTGATGGTGGCTTTTCCCATCTCACCAAAGTCATCAAAAGCTAACAATAGCTTGTAGTAGGAGATGAAAATGACATCATCTGACAGACTAGTCAGGCATTGGACCAGGGTGGATTTAATGGCGGGATCATACAGGGAATCCTCAGCGCCATTCTATTGGTTGCCAGCAAAATTGGTAAGAACCCATACAAAAGCCACCTTCCCGTACATCCAGAGCTGCACCATGTGCTCAGACACTCAAATGCCATGGTGAGCAAGTTGCTTCCGGACCTGGGTCAAGGGAAGCTTGGGGTCCCGCTGGAGGAGGCCAAGCATGATTGGGTATGCCTCAGTTATCTGGGACTCTTGGGCCTTCTTGGGCTTTTTGGTTGCCCTGATCCAATTCCCCCTGTTCATCATGCTGTTGAATTACCGCATGACAGTAGCTCGGGTAAATTGCAATTGGTCAGCAATATGATCCCAGGACAGACCCTGCAGGTTGAGTGCCACAATTTCCTGAAGAATTTGGGAAGTGATTATTCTGTGTTTAGGGCGCTGGGCGGGGGGAGCTGAAGCCTGATTGGCTGAGGGAGGGGCAGGTTGGGCAATGGCAGGAAGTTTTTCTGAATCAAGGTTGCCATCCTGATTGGTTGGTTAGTGGGCAGCTTGTGCAGGGGTGGGTGTGGGAGCGGGGCAGCACTAGACACAAAGTGACTCTCAAACAAGTCAAAGCTATATGGGTCGGGGGACAGTAACAGGTCAGCTTCCTTGTTACCTGCCTCAAAGGCTTGGGTATAAACGGGTGCCTCCACGCCCTGAGCCTTGCCTCCATTAAAGCTGGCTTGGCTGCTACTGGCGCCGTTGAAGATGTTGCTGTTGAAAACCATATTGAAAAAAAAACCTAGGATAAAATCACTAAAAGTAGAAATTTTAAAATTTAATGATTTTATTTTTATTGTAATTGCCATTCCATATTTGGAAGGTTCTCAAAACCATTCCATACAAATCTGGAGCCATGAAAATGAATAAAATGCCTCTGTTCCTAAATTAAATAGCTGTTGATTAGCTGTTATACTGTTAATTTTACATTTTAGGCTGCTCATACTACATATCTTGTGTGAGCTCATTTTGTTTTGTGTTTGTGTAATCTTGCTTCTAGATTACTCAGATTTTGTTTCATTTTGGTCCTTCTGTTGGTGTCTAATATGAATCCTGATTGGATTATAATATACTCTGGAATAGCATCCATCCATTTCACTTGTTGCATCAGTTCATTTTGTTTGTGGGTTGAACTACACCACTTGATGTTTGATATAATTTTGTATAATGGACAAGTGAAATTTTGTTTTTAGTTTGAAATTTCATTTATTAACCAACAATATTTAAATTATTCGAATCCTGAATCTTGCGCAACTTGGATTTTGTTTAAATCTGAGTTCATTTTGCTTGTTGCCATGGCTTTTCAAACTACTGTATAAATATACAGATATAAATAAGTGGAATGGTTACTATTAAGTTTAGAGAACTGAAATAACAATTTAAACTTTATATAAAAGATCTTTTAGCTTTTATCAAAATGTATAGCTTATTTATAACTTTAAAATAAGCTATTGGATATCAAGATTGGCTTAGTATTTGCTGAGATACATTGATTTTAGTTTTTTAGTGTGTATTAAAAGTAAATTTACATAATATCAAATTGAGTCTGGGCCTTTGATTATGATGTGAGCCTGATTCCAGCACTTGACTATATATCTGAGTATCTAGAGCAGCTAGGGCTATCATGTTTGGTACCGTTTTGATCAGAATCATCTGAAAAATCTATCCATGACCTCTAAATTTCACTAAAGCCATTTCAGTTAATCTTAATATCCTGAAAGCTTGTTTACTCCACCGGCATCCCAATCAGGATAGAGTAATGGTAGCAAGGTTAGCTCTAACAAGAATTGCAGCTGCTTGGACCCAGTGATGCATCTGAGTGAACTGTTCTATTAAATCACTTCAGAATATGTCAGGCCAGAATGTGCCAGCCAACCTTTGCTTACCTAAACTAGTATTTCATTATCTAATTTAAACTTGACCTCTTCAAGGTAATCAAGCTCTGTTTTCTCAAGTAGGTCAATCCTCAACTTAAAGGCTAAACATAAAGCTGTATAAGTGTTATAACTGTACTGTTTTAGCAGAGTTACAAGGGGAAAAATATTTGGAACCTAGATAATATTCTTTATTGAGAGATATGTATTATATAGTCATTGTGAATCTTGGATAACATGAACCTAATTGTGTTGATCACTTGGTTGGATGGTGAAGGTGGTGGCTTGATCCTGATAATGAGTCAAGCCCAATATAGGTATCCACTGTAAGGGATCAGCTTTTGTTCATGTTGTTGGATTTGGAAATTTGAGTCAACTTCCTAGTTTGGCTCCAAGTTACTGGGAAGTTGGGTTGCAGGTCACACACCCGCTTAATTGAAACCTTGCTGATGGGTCAAGTCTGCTGTTTCAATACCCCCAGCTGAAGGTTGGCCTCCTCTGGGGGTAGGTTGTCAGGGGCCCAGGCACCATATTGGACTAGCTGTTGTTCAGTGGCTAGTAGGACAGTTTCCCATTGTTTTTGCCTTGCTTTACAGGGTCTTAGTTAGTCATGATGTAGGATTTTATCTTGCTTGTGTTTGCCGGGTCCTTGCACAAGGTAAGTGTTGTTTTTGTTTACCTTTAAGATAATAGCGGGGCCCACTTTTTTGGGCTGCAACTTGCTCTTGTCTGTGTTCATTACCCAGACCTTGTCACCAACTTTGGGTCTGTTTTGGATGGGGACAAACATATTTTTAAACATTTCTCTTCTTTTTCCAACTGATCACTGTTAGGCAGCATTATTTGAGGTGCTGAACAAGGGAGAACCTTGCTTGTAATTTCCAGCTTGGGTCCTTGAGGGCTTGAATGATATTGGATTGTGTGCCATAAACAAGCTGGAAGGGGCTTTTTTCAGTGGATCTGTTCACGCGGTTACAGCATACAAGAAGTGCAGTTAGTAGCTGCTTGTACCAGTCCTCAGGTCTCCCCGCAGTGAGCTTGGCAAGGGCCTGCACTAAGCTACCGTTTAGCCGCTCACTTGTCCATTGGCCTGAGGATGGTAAGGTGTTGTCACTGTGTGCTGGACCCCGTTCTTGGTGAGGTATACATTGGTGTTTTTGGAGGTCAGTTCCTTGCCCCATCTTTTATCAGGAGCTCTGGCTTTCCAAACTTACTGATGATTTCTGTCTATGAATTGTCAAACATTGTTGCCTGTATGGGTCTTCACTGCCTGTGCTACCGGCCAGCAAGTGGAAAAGTCAATGGTGGTGATGATGTATTTTGTGTTGCTGAGTTCCTGGGCATGGGGCCCACAATGTCTAGGGCCCACACCTTGAAGGGAAGTTGTGTGTGGATGGGTAATACCAAATTTGGAGGGGCTTTGCTTTTAGAAAATTTCTTGCATACTTCACATTGGTCTAGGACTTCTTGAACGTTGCAATACAGGGTTGGCCACCAGGCCTTGTGTTTAAGGAATTTGTATAGGTTGCAGCTCTTGATGTGCCCTAGGTCTCTGTGATATTGTAGGATGGTGTCCACTTGCTGGTGTGTGGGGATGGTGGTTCCCCTGGACATTTTTGATGTAGGGTTCCATACACGTCTGCAAATAAGTGTTTGTTCTTAATTACTGTTTCCTTTGTTATGTTGGTTGTACCAGGAGAGAAACCCTTGTCTTTTGTTTGTAGCACCAAGAGAGGCCAGTCTGGGTCAAGCCCATTTTCCCCTCTAGTGGCACAGATATACAGGCGTGAGAGGGCGTCCGCCATGGCAAGTTCTGGACCAGGTTTTTACTGTATGAGCATATTGAACCTCTCCAAGAGCTCCATCCAGCAGGTTTGGTGGCAAGATAGATTTGCTTGGGGTTTGAAGTAGATGAGCAACTTGTGGTTGGTCAATGCCGCGAATTCTTCCTGCTGTTCTAGATAAAAATACCATTTGACTAGGCAGTGTGCAATGGCCAGCAGTTCCTTGCCGTGGATAGGGTGTCAACACTTGCAATCTGTCAACTTTTGGGATTCATAAGCTACAGGCAGGAAATCACCATCATTATTTTTGATTTGTAGTACTTCCCCAATGGATGCGTCTAAGGCATTGGTTTCCATTTGGTATTCCCTGTCACGTTTGGGGTACTGTAGGATAGGCGCTGTTGTGAGTTTCTCCTTGAGATGTCTGAAGCAGAGGTCGCGTTGGGGGGTCTATACAAACTTGGATTTTGTGCCAGTTATGGCCAACAAGGATGCTGTCAAGACACCACACTTGAGGATAAATGGTTGTATGTAAGCAACCATCCCCAGGGATGTGCATAGTTTGGAATTTTCCTTGGGTGATGGCATCTTGCAGATGGGCTGAATCTTCTGATTGTCAGGCTTGATTCCGTCTTTTGAAACTACATGTCCCAGGAAGGCTAACTGTTTGCAGAAGAACTGACACTTAGAGGGGTTGGTCAGCGTATATGTTGCCCCAGGGTGACAAAGACTGCCTTCAAAATCTTAGGGTGTTGTTCCACCAAGGGGCTATAGATAATAATGTTGTCCAGGTAGACTAAGGAATGTTTGCCTATGTGAGGTGCAGACACCTCTTTCATAAAGGTAACAAAGGTTGATGGTGTGGTTGTCATCCCAAAGTTGTGCACAACACACTTGTATGACCCATACCTGGTGCAAAAGGCCGTCTTGGGTATGTCTTCCTCCTTGATACAAATCTGGTTGTAGCCTGCTGTCAGGTCAATAAGGAGAAGACAGTTGCTCCTTCTAATGTGTCAAAGAGATTATCAATAAGTGAAAGCGGGTAACAATTCTTGATGGTAACTTTGTTTAGGGCTCAATAATCCGTAACCAGTTGAAGATTCCTGTCTTTCTTTGCTGCAAAGAATACAGTAGCACCAAAAGGAGTCTGTGAGGGGCCAATAAGTCCTTTTTCTAATGCCATTTTGAGGTAAGCACATAGTGTGTTGTCCTTATTTGGGTTAATGAAGTAGATAGGTTGCGCCTTGGGTACAGCTACCTTAAGTTGGATAAAGTGCTGTATGTGTTTCTCTAGTGGCAAACCTGGTAGAGTCTCTTTGAAGATTTCTGGATGGCAGGCCACAAAATTTCCTGATCCTAGGGGTGGGGTGTCTTGGTGATCTTTGAAGTGTATGACCTTGTGTTGGCAGGAGTCCCAGGCAATTGTTTTGAGGCTCTAATTTTTGTCAGGGTTTCTGTAATGCACACAAAGACGTGAATGCGTAGGAGCTGGTCCACAAAGTCAGGGTAGATTTGGTGGTTGATTCATTTGCCCTTGATGGTCAATAATGAGGTCACCCAGTCTACATGGGGGGTTGTTCTTTTGAAGCCAGTCCAGTCCAAGTACAATATCAAATTTGGGGAAGCCCATGACAGGTCCCTGAATAGTGTAGTGCAGGTTCTATAGAGTAATGAAGAAGGGGGAAGTCTCTTGTGTCACAGTAATGTGATATTCATCAGCTAAAACTGTGTTCTTAATCTGCAAAGAATTAATAGTTAGCTTGAACTTGTCCACAAAGTTGCTGTTGACAAGTGTTTGATCTGCGCCTGAGACCAGGAGCGCTGAGCCAGTGTAACTGCAAAAGAAGAAATGATATGACATCAGTTTATTGGGATGTCTGACAATGGTGTAAAGTACCAGGTCCTCTGAGGGTACTTGGATCATTGGGAACTGGTCCACATCCTTGGGTCAGTACTTGTTGTTAGGTGAGTCAGGAATTGTGCGGGAAGAGCTTGGCTTGCTTAGTGCTCTCCCTGGGCTTTTCCCTCATCTTGATTGTCTTTTGTGGTAGTGGTATAGAAACAGGAACAACAGTCAGTCAAACTGTACCCATTTCTGTGTCCATTTGAACCTGCGGGCTTATGGTTTGTACTGCTGCTGTTGTTCCCAGGGGGTGGTCAACTGGAGCGCCCGGCTGGGTGAGAGTCTTTGGGTCTCTCTCTTTTTCCAGTTTGCACCTTTTGGAGCGTGTTGGACATTTGTTCTGCTTTCTCTGCCTTGCAGTACAAACTTTGCAGGTTGGTTTACTTGGTCCAGGTTTATGTGTCTCATTAGGTGCAATTTGAGAGCGTTGTAGTACATGAGGTGGGTAACTGGAGTGTCAAAGGCCATATCCAAGGGGGCACATAGTTGGAGTTCCTTGTATGTGCAGGTGAGTTCTTTTAATGTGGCAGTCTGGTTCAGGTTTTTTACTTGGCATATGATCATGAGGGTGGTGTCTTTCATTATGAACCTTGCCAAGAAGTCCTGCTTAAAGGTGTCCCAGTCTTTTTTGGTGTGATCTTTGTGCCACTTGTTGCACCAGGTGCCCATGTTGTGCTTAAGTCAGATGGAGATCTCTGCAATCCAAAAACATGTGGTGTGACAGATCCAGGTCTAACCAGTTGAACTTACCATTATCTTGCCCTTGACTCTTATTACTGGTACCTTCTTGTGACAAAGCTTTGAGGAGCTTTGCCTCCAGGGAGGCAATTTTGTGAGACAACACTTTATTGTCATCTCTCCAACAAGCCATAATTTTGACACTCTTTTCCTCTATGTTTCTTAACGCCTCAACTTCACAATTGTCTCTGTTCTTTACTTGTTGCAAAATTTCATTGAACCCTAACAGCAAGTTCCAGGAGTTCCATGCATAAAATCAATTTTCTTGTGCCAGGGTTCCCTCTCTGGAAAAATAGTTGGATTATAGTTCTTCAAAAGCCGCTTTCACTTCCACTAAAGACTCCTCTGGTGCAATCTTAGAGACCTCCAGACTTGCCCAAGCCTCCTCAAGCAAGCTGATAGGAACTTTCTTTCTTGCAGCAGCAGCCTCAACACAAAGCACCCCAAATTTTGCTCTTTCAAATAGTAATAAAGAAGACATGATTATTAAAAGAAGTTGAGGGGAAAGCGTATAAATTGTCAATATATATTTATTTAATATTAGCTGTTTTTGCTTATATACCATTCCAGGCATATTCAGCTGAAAACCCCTCCGGTTTCTGAATCAACCTATGATTCATCTCACATGGTCTATGACATTTGAGTCATCTCAACCTAGATCTTTACCTAAAAAATCACCAATACTTCTCAACCTATGAGAATCAATCTACAATGGGAAAAAGTCACCCAACTCCATTCATCCCAATGTACCAATTCATCATGGAGCTTCCCCAGCTCCTGGTGCCAAAACCCTGTGGATTCTGCATCCCAAACTCAGCTATTAATGTTCCAACTGGGGACCAGCTGGCCAAACCTGAATTCCTAGGCATCATTGCTTTTATTCAGGTATCATTACATTTAATGGGTTTCTTGTGTTCTACAAACCCGTTAAAACGCTTTGAACCTCAAACAAAACACCACCACAGAGTTTTTAAACCCAAATCTGGGGGCTTACTTTTGATTAACCTTAACCAAACTTCTTGACACAGTCAAGGCAATTAACCAATATAATTAAATCCTCATTAATTAAATTTCCCATGTATTTATTAATTAATCTTCCCAATTAATTAAATTGTTTTTGATACGCCTAGTCTCCAAGATTGATTTGGCCAATCTTGCCCTCTGTTCTTTTATTGAATATAGATACTAAGTTCTCAGGAATCTTTATCTGAAGAATTCCAGCCAAGCCTATCTACATAAAACAAACAGCAAAAACAGAGCAACTTTGTATCTTGGAGTATTTATGTTATACCCCAAAACTGTGGGTACCACTTGCAGCAGGTATGGTAGTAGGTTGGCAAATTGGAATCCAATCAGGGCGGTGATGATTGGGTATATAGTCATCAACTAGCAGAAGACCTTAGTGTGGACATTGTATCTTCCAAAGCTCCTGGCAAAGTAGGTCAATACATAGTACATGGAGGTGTACACTGCAATAGAGAGTGTGGAATGCAGGGACACCAGGGGAGGCCAGGGTCCAGTATGGGAGGAGTTGAGTTGGCCAGGGTTGTAATGAGGGTCATGGCCTAGCCCTTCTGGAGAGGGCCAAAAGAGCTCTGATTCCTGTTGGTAGCCTCCAATCCCAAGCAAGCTGTATGCACAGCTGTGAAGATGAGATGGTTCATCTTCCTTGGATTGGAGGGAGGTTGGCTGGGGCTAAATATTAAAGTTAACTTAGGTTGTCAAGTAGAATTTCACTTTATTGAGGGTATTAAACTCAATAATAGCACACACTATTACTGAGGGGGGTTCCCTTATTTATAGTGCTTCCCAATTGCAAAGTTTTGCAAGTGGGAATGAAAGCAATGGATTGGTGATCCCAAAAGTTTGGACAAGGTGATTTGGAATTGGGTTTTGAGCAGGTGGGCAAATTCTTGCTCCTTGACAATCAGTTGGGGGTTTGGCCATTCTTGACTGGAGCCAATGGTTTTCCCTGGGAGTGGAGTCAGGTGATGCTGAAGGCTCATGGGTTTTTCAAATTCTATTTTTACTTTGGGAGGCCTAGGTTGACTAGGGTCTGGACTCAACCATGTGATTTGGTCCCCTAAATCCCATTGGCTTGGAGTTAAATTATTCTTAATTTTTGAAACTTGATTTTTCTCATCTTCTGGAGAGTCAGAATAATTTGTAGAATCTGAACCTTGGATTTGCCGTTCTTCTGAAGGGCAGGAATTGATCAATAAATTTTCCCCTGCAACCAGGGACTTTTCTGATTGGCTGCAGGTAACAGTGGCTTTTGATTGGCTGCAGGTGTGGGCCCTGGGACCCAGGTGGGTGGGTGGCAGCCAACTGGGGCCCAGGAGCAAGCAGGTGAGCTGGGTGGCCAGCAGGGGCCTGGCTGGCAGGAGGCAAGCAAGCGGGTGGAAGGCTGGCGGCGGGTCCGCAGGCAGCTGGCTGGGCAGTGGGGGTTTGGCAGGCAAGCGGGGGTTAGCAGGAGGCCTGCTAGCAGCTGGCTGGGTGAAGGGAGGCTGGCAGAGGGTGCTGGCAGGCGTGACGGGCATCTGCGCGGTGGCGGCGGGCGCCTGGCCAGATGATAAATTAATCCTGCGTCTACTAAAATCTGTTTTTTCCTTGATTTGTTTTTTATTTTCCCCAAATAAAGGGGGGATTCTTCATCAAATTTTGCCTCTTTAATTGGGCATTCTCCTATCTTTTCCCAACATTTCCCTTTGGTCAATATTTGATTTATATCAGGAATATTCCTGACAATTTATTCAGCTATACTTAACAGTGACTGTTGTATGGTCACATGTGGGTCATTCCATTTGTGTCAGTTTGCTTTGGGAAGATTGGATCCATGCAGTGTTGTTATTGTCATTTTCTCCTGAAATTATTCCAAGGCAGCACTAAACAGATGTTGGGCTACATGGGTGGACATGATACTTTTGTCAACAACTCAGGCTGTGGCAGTAGGGTTTTGGAAAAAACCTGGAGCTGACAAGGCATTGAAGATGGAAACTGGCATCACTATGTTCTGATACAGTATGCTTTCTCAGGTATTTTGGTACCAGGTGTGTATAGCATCCAGTCCATTGGGAGGCCAGACATGATTTTATCAAAGATTTTTTGAACACAGCAAGTACAGACAACAGGCAGAATTTTGAGGGATAAAGTAGGATGGAAACCCTACTTCTGCTATCAATGTTGTAGCTGTGCTGTTTTAGCAGAGTTATAAGGGGGAAATATTTTTGAAACTATATAATATTCTTTATTGAGAGATAAGTATTATATAGTCATTGTGAATCTTGGGTAACAAGAACATGATTGTGTTGATTGCTTGGTTAGATGATGAAGGGGGTGGCTTGATCCTGATAATGATTCAAGTGCCAAATCAAGATATCCACTGTAAGGCAACCAAGAATTAACTCATTATGCAAGTTGAATTAAGTATGTCAATAATCAGAATTAAAAATACTTTAATGTCAACAGCATTAAAAAATCAGAATTAAGTTTTAACTCATGCAGACTACTAAATGTTGACACTTTTTTAATAAGCAGAAACCTGTTTCCTGAACATTTTACTTAATAAAAATTAAGCTTCAAGAAACTTTTTAGGGTAATGTGACAACATAGACTTTAAAATTTTCATAAAAAATTATACATGAATATTAAAAAATTTCATAAAAATACACTTTTATTTTATTTTACTATGAAATTAGCTATCTTTACTATAATAAATTTTTTCCTACTTATAAAAACAAAAGAAATCCAATATACAAAAAGGTACTACATAAAATTACACGTATTATAGCAAAATATAGCAATCAGAAACAGGAATATAAAGTTTTTTCTATATTGAAAACTACAAAAACATATAATTTACTAGTAAAATACCAATATAGGCCATGCAATACAGTCTAAAGCATCAAACTATCAATAAAAAATCAATAATTTTATAAAAATAGTACCATAAATTATTAATGAGTTATTTAGAATAACTATTTATTTAAAAATATTATACTTAATATATAAGAACTATATAAAAAATTAGGCAATACTCAATAAATTTAATGAAAAACTAGACTGTAATAACCTGGTTGCCATTAAGAACTGTGGCAATCTTCTTGATGTATTCTCCAATCTCTGAAAGCTTATATTTGGCCATGACAACGTCCTTGATCTTCTCTTGATACTGTTTCTCTTTGGTGGTTCTCTTATTCTTAGATGGGCAGTTCTCAATATCTCTGATGGATGCAGCAGTCTTCCCCTGTTGGACTTTGAGGTGCTTGTAGAAGGTGTTGTATCTGGGCTTGATTCCAAAGGATGACTTGATATTCTTATGCCAGCCCTCCAAAGATGAAGTAGTTTTCATCTCATCCTTAAGAACTGCCTGGTAGCAGTTCCAGTTGGCTTTGGCTCTGAGCTTAGTGACCTTACATCCAATCCACTGTGGTTCATAATATTCAATGAAAGGGTAGAAGGCACCATCATGTTTCTTGACATATGGATCCTGGCATAGGAGCTCAAAGGCTTGTCCAGCATGCTCTGTCTTTACAAAGGCTAGTGCTACAAACTGCTAAATTAAGAACTTGCACTTTCCTGATGTATCTAGACGGTGGAGCTTGCTGAGCTCAGGTAGACCCTTTAGTTGCCTGTTGACAGCCTGTTGATAATGGAAAAAAACACCCCTGTACCTCTCCATTAAAGGTATTTACAAAAGCGTTATACTGGGCAGTTTCATAGTCCATGATTATAGTTGAGGGGCAAAGTGCTTTATCTTGAGCTTCTTTTTCTGCAGCAAGGGTGGCTTCATCCTTTTCATCATCATCTGGGTTGGCTCTAGTGTTATGGCCAGGGGGACTCTTTCTATTACTGGGTAGGGCTTTGATGCCCTCCTGAAGGATTTTAAAGGCCCTTGTGTAGATCTCTTCTGTTGCCCCAGGAAGCAGAAAGTAGGCAAATGGGAGCACCTTGCCTTCAATAAGGGAATGTACAACCCATAGTTGGTAAAAAGGCGGGGGCATACTGCAAAGGTACCATCACATAACCAGGTCTCTGAATCCCTCAACTGCTCCAGGTTCTGTTGTGTAGCATAGCATATAATTCTTGCCTCTGCTGTAGGACCATCATCATGTAAAAGGAATACCTCATCACTATTGAACATCTTTAACCCCTCTGTCAAGACTAACTCTCCTTGAACCATGGCCAATTTCTTATGGGGGACTAGGTCATGGCGCTTGTCACATATGTACTTCACTAACTGGTTGCAGTCAGGGATGAGCTTCAGGTTATAATTACTTAGGTGTGTGGTGGCCTTAACTGCCAGATCAGAAGCCTTGACATCTTTGGAGACTGGGACTATTTGGTAGAGGTACCACTTTAGAAGCTTTTCAATAAGATTTATTGGAGCATTGCATGTGTGCTCTCCTTTTTCACTATTGACTTTATCCCATCCTTCTGTATTGATTCTGGCAGCACAGCTTCTATCTTCACATATATAATTCTTGCTTCTTCCTGCTCTCTTCTTATTGTTGCAATTGAAAACATAGCCATCACAGACTAAACTTGCACCTCCTTTGACAGACATTAGAGGGGAAAACCAAGGGAACTTCTTTGGGAGCTTAAACTCTCCTTTGACGTTACATATATTGTGAACCTTTAGGGGATCCCATGGACCAATTGGTGCTTGATGATAGTCAGACAGGTAATTATCAGGATCTTCTTTATTGATACTTGATGAGGAGGATGGAGGTTCAGATTTGTTGGGCGGTGGAGGGGAATTATCTGGAGTTGGATTATTGCGCTTCTTGGACTGGGATGAGCTTGATTCCTTGGGACTTGATTCCTTTGAGCTTGATTCATCTGGGCTTGGCTGGGGTTCTGGACTCTTGTGTATCTTTTTTATTCCTTGCTTGTTTAGTGAAACCTCATCTCCTTCTGATTGGTACCAGCTTGGAGAAGAGAAGAGGTCAGGGGAGGGCTCTTTGCTTTCAGAGTCTGGGGTCTTCTCCTTTGTCTTCTGTTTTGTTGAGGGCTCTTTGGCTGGTTTTTTGTTGGGGTAGGGACTTTGGGCCTTTCCAGAGGCTTTGGGTACTTTCTTGGTTAACTTAGGGTTATTTTGTAGCTTCTTGGAAGATTTGTCCTATAATAATTAGAGTATAGTTCATAAAGTAAGAACAATCATGTGAGACATGAATAAAATTAAATAATAATCACTTGTTTATTTTTTATTATTAATTAAATAGTTTATAGAAGTATAGAAAGAAATTTTAGAGCTAGTTTATTATTAAAGAATAGAAAAAACCCATGTTTAAATAAAAATTTGACATTCTGGTAGTCACAGTATTCAAAAATATTTAATTTAGTTTTTCAGCATAAAAAACGCTTTAATTTTGACGCCGACATACTGACAGTCAGCATTAAAGTGAAAAAACACTATGTAAATCACTTATAAAGCTTGGTTAATATTTTCTGGAGTTGGTTTTTTAAGGCCAAAATTGATTATTTTTAAATTTTTTCAAAAAAATAAAGAGTTGCATATGTAACTTATGAAAACTAAATAATAGGGATTGTAGAGGGAAGTCTGAAGTACAGCCCTGGGTACTTTGGCCTGAATTACCATACCATTGTATATGTGCTTTTTGTTGAGCGGCAGTGTTTTACTAATAAATAAGTGAAGGTGTTGACATTCAGGAAGTCAGCGTTCTTTTATAGCAACTCTCCTATTAAATTTTGCTTAAATTATGTCACTTTGTTTGCTTAGCCAAACCCCTTTGTTGAAATTTAGGCAACATGTTGATTTGACACAAAGTTGACATTATAATTACATATATAAATTCTAGTTTTAATATATGTGTGTTGGCTTAAGTGGACTTCCAGAAATAAGCTATAGTTTATCCAGTGAATTTAAAATAACAGTAAATATCTAAATAATACAAATAATGCTCTGAAAGTTAGCATATGTCTTTGTTCAATGCTTATCTTAATATATATTTAATAAAAACAGTAGTATAAAATATAAAAAGTAAAGTATTTTTAGAATATTGTGTATTTTATTAAGAAAGTTATGGATTCTTTTTTGGGGTCAACATCCAGATATTACTTACTGTAGTCAACCTTAATGTAAAAGTATAAAGAAACTTACATTTGCATAGTAAATTATATTAGTTTTTGGCTTAAAATTAAGCCTTTGTTTAAATGGTGTCGACATTATGTCTGTTCCTTTTTAATTTTGCAATTCTGACTTAATAATTCACTATGAAAAATTAGCTTAGTTTTGGAAATGCCCAATTCCGGCAGATAAATACCAAAATAATGTCAACTTACTGAATGTCAACAAATTGTTGACATTTGGTAAGTTGACTTGCAGAATGAGTTAATTCTGGTGGTTGCCCACCGTAAGGGATTATCTTTTGTTCATGTTTTTGGACTTGGAAATTTGAGTCAACTTGCTAGTTTGGCTCCAAATCACTGGAAAGTTGGGTTGCGGGTCACAAACTGGCTTAATAAGAACCTTGCTGGCAGGTTGAGTATGCTATTTTGACATAAGAGCACAAAAAATCTGTCCAGATTTCAGGTAGGGTATCTCAAAAACAGCATCTAAAAATATGACATCTTGATCTTGCCATTTTGAGAACACTATATTAAAAGTAATAGTAGATACATTATCTCAATTAAGAAGAACCATATTGCAACATGCCTTTACATTTAAAGCAAAAAGATATAAAAAAGCATAAATAATAACCAAAATCTATAAATAGACTAAAATTAACTGCCAGGATCTCAAATCTGCAATAAAAATAGAGCTGGTTAGCAGCAACTAGGTTGCGCAAAGCTCCAAAGTCAAGATATTCAAAATAAGTCCTTTTAGATATACTATTTATGAGTTATAATTTATACATACATAAATAATACCAAATGATAATAAAAAGTATAGAAAAATATCAAAACTAAAATAACATAAAGATATAAGAATAAGAAAGTTCTATTTAGAAAAGGAATTTAACATTAGTTGACAATGCCACAGATATAGCTTGGCCATGTTCAAGCTTTCTATCCCTGGGATAGTAGGCCAGGATCACCTGGCAAACCTCAAGTATTTTTAACAGCCTTGGTATGCTCAGGTGAGTTGCCTTAACTCTTTAACCCAGCCTTAAAAAGGTGTACAGAGATGGCCTGCTGGAGTTTTAAGTGTATCAAATATTTGTTGGACTTGAGCTTTTTGATGCAAAATCTGGTTGTAAATTGGCTATGTTACTCTTCAAAAAAAGATGTGGCCTTGACCAAACTATCTTTACCTTGCTTAAAGCATCTTTAACTGATTGCATCACTGCCTTTTCTGATTTGGCATGATTATTAAAACACTCCAATCTGTTGAGTTTCAAATTACTCAATGAAGAGAGCAAAAGGCTACCTAATTGGCAGTGATGAAAGGATTACAGAGAAGCATGTAGTATACAAAATTGGCTTTTTTATCATATCCAGGTCAGTAAATAAGTTAAAAAGTGTCTTTATTCTCTTTGTTTCCTTTTGTGTTGACAAGTGTCAGGATACCAGGAGTACCACAGAGCTCCAGCGGGCAAGGGAGGAGTTGAAGCAGGTACTGGCATGGCCCACCAGATGATGGGACCTAACTTTACCAGGTAGGAAAGGGCCTTCCCAGCCATAGCCCAAGGACCAGCTGCTGGCAAGGCAGAGTCAATCAATCCTGTGAGTGCCAGGTAAAGCACTCCCAGGAATTGACCAATCTGGCCAGTAGCATCAGAAGTGGGTGGGGTTAAGATGGTTGGTTTGGGTGTTGGAGGTGGTTCCATGGAGACCAGGTAGGCAGCAGTATTGTTGTACTTTCCGTTGAAGATTAATGAGTATATGATGATTGCTTTGCCGTCACAGACAATTTGGTAGGGTTCCTTGGGTGCGTTTGGGCGGGTGCACCTGTAAATCCACTGCCACCTTTGGCCTTGGATCAAACCGTTTTCCCCTGCCGCACCAAAAAAGGCCCAAAAGCTACAGCCAAGCCACTTAATTCTCTAGGAGATTTAGCTCATACTGTTGATGAGAGATTTTTTCTGGCCTACCCTGCAGACCTCCCGGCTCTGGTTGCCCTGGCCTGGGAAGAAACACTAATCAATTTGGACTATTTGTTGTCATGGTATTGCCCTGTCTTAAAAACTATCAGAAGTGCCCAATCAAATGATGCCACATCAATAACCAGAAAGTCAAGTGAATCTGAAATGGTTGGGATGCCTTCCAGCCAATCAGGTGAAGCTGCAGAAATTATCTTGAAACCCTCCAGCACCCCTGTCTCTGGCTCTGGCTAAGCAAAATTTCTCCCTTGGCCAATTAGATGAAGCACTTGAGGCCATGTGATTGATTACTCCCTGCCAACTCACCCCTTTTAACAATGCCAGGGGACTTTGAGTCCCCTGCTTGTCAATTTTACAATTTATAAAAGTTTGGATTCTGTTGCACTTATTTTTAAAATTTATAGTTTAGTTAGGACCTCTGTTTGAGTTTCCTACAAACTATAGTAAAAGTGTTAGTGTTTCTATTACTTCTTACCTTCCACCAACCCATATCAAACCCAGTCCCTCTTCTGGGACTCTTGAAACAGACTCTAGCATATAGCTGTTGTTGTTTTTGCTTTTTCTTTCAAAGTTTATGCTCAAATTCAAAGTTTTTAGTTAAATTCAATATAAAATTCTATTTTTACTTTGATTTTCTCTTTAAATTCTTTATTTTTGAACCTGCTTTTTCTTTCATTTGCTTTAAAGACGTCCAAGAGCACCGCCAAGCTCCCCGAAGCCCCCTATTGCCTCCTGCCTGTTCTCTTGCCTATGGGTCCTCCTGCTGGACAAAGCTTTATTGTTTTAGACCAAACCAAACCTACCCACCTTACCCAAATTTTGTGGAGAACACAACCATGATATTCCCAGTTCTGAAGTTTGTGGTGTTTTCCTTGGCTCTGTTCTTGCTGCTTCTGTGGTTGACCTCACCTGATTTGTGGTCAAAAATCTCCTCTTCTGCATGGCTTGTGGATGAAGATCCTTCCACCCTCTTGAATCTCCCCAGTGGTCTCCTTTTTTCTGGAGAGTCCGTGGTCAAGAGCCTGACTTACAACAACCTGGAATTGGAGGTTGATGTCTATGCTTTTCCTGTTCTTGTGGGTAAGGAAACGCCAGCGTCCTCCCCCCTCAGTCTGGAGAAGAGCAACTTGGCACCCTTTCAGGCGCCTGTGATGCTTCCTCCCGCCCCCACTTGTACTCCCTGGTTGCTTACTGGTCTAGTGTTGATGGGATTGAATGTGTAATTCCCTCAGCTGTCCCCTGGGTTCTCTCTGTAGTCCCCCCTTCAAGCGGCTGTCCCAGTTCTGCACTGGGCGGCATCCTGGTATTTTTTTGCCAGGATGGGAGCCAAACTTAGTTAGTTTAGCCCCCCTCTCTCACAGTACCACTGCAAGTCTTCCAAGGTTCAAGGGTTATGATCAAGATTTGGGGGATGCTTGGTGAAATGCACATGGCCAAACAGAGCATTGGGTGGATGATAGTAATCAAAGGCTTTGGTTTTGTCAACTGGAGCCTGGATATCTATCCAAGTGAATAGGTGCTGACGCTTGGGTTTATGCAGATGAAAGAGTATTAAAAATATGCTTGTAAACAGATTGGTGAACCAAAGGTTCATAACAACTTTATTTGGTAAGGATGATGATACAGAGCTTTTTCAGGTGCTTCTGATTTATATACTTACTCACATGCAAGTGCCTCTGGGCGTTCTTCTGGTGCTATCTGGGTGGCAAGGCTTGACATCTCAGGTTCTGCTGTTTGGTTGGCTGCTTCATGGTCATTTTTGGGGTTTTCAGGAATAGTTGTTTGGCTTTTTGGTGGTCCATCTTGGCTTGGCTGGCCATTGGTTCTGGCAGGTTTGGCTTCTGGGGTTATGGGGTTTTCTGCAATCTGATCACCTTTTTTGGACTGGCTTGGCAGGTTTTCATGAGGCCAAGGAACTTGATTAAAAAAGGGATCCCCAATTGGGGACCCCAAATTACTTAATGGATGGTGGGCTTGAACTGGGTTTACTGGGCAGCTAAAATTAGCCTGCCCAGGCCCAGCCAAACCCACCAAGGCTTGGGAATAGCTTTTAGGGCCCAGAACGGGCCCCACAGCTACCACCAGGGTGGTAATGGTTCCTGCACCTGGATTTGCTTCAAAAAACAAAAATCTAGGTGTGGGCAAATCTTTCCCGCCTGCTAGCCCCGCCTGGTGGCTAGGAGAAGGTTTGATTCCTGCCTGGGGCTTTGAATATGTTACTTTTGTAACAACAAGTTCATGAAGTCTTATGCATCTTTTAATTTAGCAGCATAGTGCTTGCCAGAAGTGGAAATAGAATCCAGATGGGTAGCGTTTCAGGGCTTGAATAAAAGAGACAGGAAGATATCTGTCAATTTTTTTCTATCAACTGATTTTTAGTCATTTTTGATCCAGCTATAATTTTCTTTGCACATAATTTTTTCCTGTTGCAACAATAAAAAAGCCAAAAATCAAAAATAAAGAAATTTTTTGCCATAAAAGTTAATCTATGAAACCTTTACTGTTCTTTATTTATTTTTAGCAGTAGTATTTAATTAATTAGCTTTTAAAAAAGTATTATTTAAAATTAAGCCTGGTAAATACAAAAGAAATAATGTAAGAATAACTATATGTGAGGAGCATAGCTTTTATTATCAAATAGAGTATATTTAAAACTTTGTTTTATTGTAAAGTTAAATAACTTACATATGGAAAAAATTATAGCTGGATCAAAAATGACTGAAAATTAGTTGACAGAAAAAATTGACAGAATATCTTCCTGCCCCAAATAAATGCATTGGCTTGAGATTGCTAAGAATGGATCACAAGATGGATGTAGTAAGGAAAGCTGTCTACCTGCCTCTTAATGGTAGTGGCATCTTTTTTCTGGGAGGGGACCTTTCTTTTTTTGTGCTGTCCATTCTTCCTGAGCTGTTTCTCAAGGATGGAATCTTTTCAAGTTTATCATTCAGAGCTTTTAAAGCACAAACATGCACATCCTGCATTTTATTGGGAATAAAGGGAAAGAACCAGGAAAAATTAAGCTGCCAACCTGACCATAAATATTTCTAATCTGGCTGAAGAGCTTTGAGATGGTAAAAAAGGTACTTCTGGCCAGCCACGTTGAACACTTGCAGGTTTTTTTAAATCTTGGCTGGTGATAAAGCATATAACGTGCTAATTTTCATCCAATTAATCATCACAGAAAGAGAACACTTATCATGCCAGAATAGATTCTGCTCCCAAGTGGGAACAAGCTGGCAGACTTTTGTTGCCCAGATTTTCTCAGCCCTCAACACATACTTTCTGTAGAGGAATACTGCTGAAGCCTTGATAAACTCACAAAGGATGGCAGCTTGGGAACCGTTGAGATATAGAAGAGCTTAATCAACAGCTTCAGTAGAGGTTTATCATGGGTAGTTAGAGAAAACTGGTAGAAGTATTAGCATATCAGCTAGTAAAGAGGGTCCAAAGACACATCTGTACTCTACAGTAAGGGCCTCAAATATAACTGTCCCATAACTGGCAAGCCTTGATGGGCAGCCAAGGTTACCTCCCTCAAACCAATGCTGGTGGATAACCTCTTACTGTTTCTGCAATCAAAAATTTAGTCCTTGTAGGTGAATCATGGACCCCTCCTCTTGGGCAAGATCAGGTAGCTCTCAGGGAACTTTGACAAAGCCAAAAACATGCATGGCTTCTTTTAAGGATTTTTGAGGCTACAAACATCTCATGTATAAATTTCACTCCAGTAAGAGCACCTGGCTCAGGTGGTATTTATCTTGCCTCTCTCAGGCTCTGATGCCAGGTCAGAGTACTTGTTGAAGTATAAGGCTTCTCTTAGAGGTCTGAGGGGATTAGAAAAATATAGGTTGAGAAGGAGCCAGGCTTTTTTTAGGCTCTGGTGCTAGTTTGAGAGTCTTGTTAGGTGCTTTTGCCTTAGAAGGCTACTTCTTGGGGGTAGCTTCAGCTTTTTTGGCCTTGAAAGATCTAGTGCTGCCCTTTGTGACCCTATAGGCCTTGAATGTAGCTTTGGGGTTGTAATTGGAATGCATCTAAAGATGAATTGGTAAAAAAAGATACTCTTTGTGGGAAATTTCAGAGAAAATAGAGATATTATTAATATAAAAGTATAATATACTGTCAATTATATACTTCTGAGACTTATAATAAACTAGTTGAGGGGAAAATCAAGAAGAGAATGCTACTTTATTGGTTATGAGTTTAGAGTATTATATAGCATCATTAGAAGCCACATGCTGTCCATGTAAGTCATGGCAGTCATGAGGCTTGTCCAAGTAGTGTTTCTCTTAGGACTCAAAATTATTGATCCCCATAATAGTTGGGCAAATGGTAAGAGTGTCAACGGCTTAATGATTAATTGGGGAATTATTTGGAGAGTCACTCAGGGAATTGATTTCCCAAGAGAGAGCAATCAAATATTTTGCAACATCTCCTCCTGGGGTGCTGGAAAGTGGAACCCTGGGAACTTTCTTGAGAGTGTTGGGGATTTGGGCTTGGTATTGTTCCAGTTTTGCATTGGCTACAGAAAGTTAAGAGTTGTGTTGTGCTTTCCTTGCTTTGCACAGGCGGAGTTGGTCATGGTGCATACACTTTAGTTCAATTTGGGCCCCAATTCCTTTGATGAGGTAGGTATTGTTGGGCTTGACTTCCATGACAATGACCGGTCCTCGTAATCCTGGTTCCAATTTGTGCACATTGTGATGCACAACCAAGATCTTTTCTCCAACTTGGAAGTGTTCCTGTTGTAATGGGATTACTTCCCTCTCACCCCTTTCTTTTTCCTTGCCCTCTTGATCTTTCCTGGTGCAATGTACGCCAGGGTCATTGCTGTCTGGCACTTTCTTAGGCAGAGGTAACTGTGGTCCCAAGGTAGTGCTAACAATGGTGGGCTTATGCCCATAAAAAATTTCATACATGCTTTTGCCTGTATTATGGTTAACTTGTGTCCTGAACACCATAAGTTCAGTGTGCAACATGTCAACCCAGGCTTTCAGATTTTTGGCAGATAACTTGCTATAGGCTTCCAGAAGGAAACCATTCAGTCTTTTAACTCTTTTTTTGCTTGTGGGTGATAGGGGCTGACTATAGTGTGTTTTATTCCGTTTTTGGTGAGGTAGATTTTGGTTTTAATGGTGTTAAGTTTGGTTCCTCTGTCTGTGATTAGGAGTTCAGTTTTCCCAAACTTAGCTATGATTTCTTTACCAATAAACTGTCTTACATTGTTTTCTTTATGTTCTTTTGTAGCTTGCACTACAGTCCACCTAGTTGCATATTCAACAGCTGTGATGATATACTTTTTGCCTTTGTTGTTGCAGGGCATTGGTCTCACAATATCCAGTGACCACACTTTGAAAGATTGGGTGATTGACACTGGTATTACTGACTTGAGGGTGCCTTGGAGCGTACATACTTTTAACAGACTTCACATTAGTCTAGTACTTCTTTGATGACTTCCAGCATATTAGGCCACCAGTAGTGTGTCTTGAGATATTCATGCAAGTTCCTGCTACGGGTGTGTTCCATATCTATGTGGTATCAAAGCGTTTTGTGTCAATATTTTTTGTTGACAGAACATAGGGTACAGTATCATCACTTGGTATTATGCAGTGTAGAGTGCCATATACGTTTTTGAACAGATGTTTGTTATTGAGGACTTTCTCTTGGATATCCATTAGTGTACCAGGTGAAAACTCCTTTTGAAGATTCCCTGTTATTAACATGGGCCAATCAGGGTCTCCATCAGTGCATAGGATATGTTTACAATATAGCCTTGACAGGGCATCTGTGGTAAGCATTTTCTTGCCTGGTTTGTATTCAATTATCATGAGGTATCTTTTTATGAGGCTCATTCATTCAGCTTGTTGTCTAGATAGGTGTTGTTGAGTCTTAAAAAATACCAATGACTTGTGGCCAGTTAGTAATTTGAATATCTGTGCACCTTCCAGATAACATTGTCACTTCATTAGACAGTGGACAATAGCTATCAGTTCTTTGTTATGTATCAGATATATTTGCTCACTGTAAGACAGCTATCTTGATTCATATGCTACAGGAAGAAAATTCTTTTATGCAGTTTGAATTCAGAGTACCCCTCCTGTTGCGTAATCAGATGTGTCATTTTCCATCTTGTATATTCCTTCATGGTCTGGATATTGAAAAATAAGGACAGTGACCATGCACTCATTTAGTTTTTGGAAATGTTGGTCTTTTGGCGGTTTCCATACAAATTTTTTATCTTGCCTGTTATTGCAGTTAGGGGCACAGTCAGGGCACCCCAGTTGGGGATAAATCTCCTGACATAAGCTACCATACCTAAGAATGTACAGAGCTCACTCTTATTTTGCAGTGCTGGCATATTGGTTATGGTCTGTATCCTTTCTGGGTCTGGCTTAGCTCTGTCCTTACTGATAATGTGTCCTAAAAATGGAAGTTTTGTTGAAAAGAAGTCACATTTGAGGGCTCAGCTATGGGTTAGTCATCTTGAAGGGTGTGGAGGACCAGGCAGACGTCTTTCCTGTGTTGTTCCTTAGTCAGACTGCATATGATTATATTGTCAAGGTAGAAAATAGCCCTTTTTCCAATGTTCTCTTTAAATACTTTGTTCATGAAGGTCACAAAGGTGCTTGGGGTGTTTGCCATGCCAAAGTTGAGGACAACTCACTCAAACAAGCCATACCTTGTCCTGGACGCTGTTTTGGGTATGTCTCCTGGCTTAATGCAGATTTGGGGATATTCCGCTGCCAAGTCAATCTCTGTGAAGAACTGGGATGCCCCCCAGGGCATCAAAAAGGCCATCAATCAGGGGAAGGTGATACCTGTTCCTAATTGTGGCCATGTTGAGTGCCCTGTAGTCTGTGGCCAGGCAGAGCTCTGCATCTCTCTTTGCTACAAAAAAGACAGCCCCACCAAAAGGAGGTTTGGAGGGTTGTATGAGTCATTTTCCAAGGGCCTTGTCTAGGTAAGCTGTTAGCATTTTGTCCTATTGTGGTGTTAGGGGTAAGATAGAATATACTCTTGGCACACTCCCCTTGAGGTCAATTTCATGCTGGATGCCCCAATTGGGCGGCAGCCCTGGTAACCTTTCTTGGAACCCAGGAGAAAATTCTTGGATCAGCTGTTGTCAGGCTGGGTCTTGCTTGATGAGGTCTCTACACTTTTGAAGTGGACAGCCTTATACCTGCAAGTGCTCCAATTCATCTTTCTGGGGTCCTTTTTGTTGTAAATTGCGCCATTAACGCTATTTTTATATGGCCTTCAAATAGTGCTATGTGCAAAGATTTGGTTGGTCTTGCTTTCAACTTTGGGAATTCCTTGCCTTCTGTAAATGGGTCTGATCCAATCTCCACCCATTCCAGAATACCATACCTGCCCTTGTCTGATCCTGATATGACCTCACCCCAATGTGACCCCCTCTGCCACTCTGTCTACCTAATGAGTGATCATTGACCCTTGTCTACTATTCAAGTAGAATCATTTCTCCTAAATAAGACAAGTTTATACACATTTGCATTGGCTTTAATATTCTTCAAGCTTTTTCCTTTCCTTTTTGTCAAAAGGAAGTCCTCATCTTGTTTTTCAGGAAATTAAGGTAAATGCCCTTAATTTTGCCCTGAAGGCTAACCCAAGGCTAACTTTGAACCTCAAATCTTTTGTTATAAAGATTTCCTGCCGTGTCCTCCTGGATGTTGTCCCCAGGAGCCAAACACGACTCTTTTCATCTTCTGTTTTGATAATTTTCACAAGTACATGGTCTCTCATGAGTGTGTCAAGGTGGGTTTGATACACATGGTGGCACACCTCTCCTTGCTGTATGGTAGGGCTATCCCAGCCAATATGAGGTTTGGTCTTTCTCATCCAGTCCAGACCAAGTACAACATTGTACTTGGGGATTGGTATGATTGGACCACTAAGGGTAGTCTGTACATCCCCTATCTGGGTGCAAAATGGTTTTGCCTCTTTGGTGATGATGTGCTCCTGTTATCTGCTATGATAACTGTGAGAGAGGAGGGCTAAACTAACTAAGTTTGGCTCCCATTGTGGGGGAAGGATCCACCAGGACGCCATCCAGTGCAGGACTGGTATGGCTGCTCAAAGGGGTGTTCATAGAGAGAACACAGCAGACAGTTGGGGAAAATAGAAGTCCAGACCCATCAAAACCACTCCACTAAGCAACCAGGAAGCACATTTGGGGACTGGCTCTTAGGCATCCAAGCCTTCTTCTGGGACCTGGACAATTGGGTCCTCAGAAGGGAGAGGCATTGGGCGGACCAAACCTGGGGGCGTTGAAGGGGCTGGTTCAAGGGCAGGGAACTCAAGGTCATTGCAAGCAAGACTTCTCACAACATTCTTGCTGGTGGCAAGGATAAACTGGGCCTGTCTGATGATGTCCTCAAACAGGTGCAAAAACTGACTAGGGTTGGCACCAACATGGTGAAATGAATGGGAGATACAACCCCAAAGATCTGGAGAAGTACACCCTATCATTACCAAGGCTGGCGCCAGGGTGAGAGCAACAAACTTAACAAGGGGCACCAACATTTTATTTGGGTCTAAGCATAACCCAGCAACTGTAAATTGTCTCCTTAGTTTAATGTCCCAGGAAAGTAATCAAGGAAGGGCAAGAACAAGCAAGTAAGTTTGTTGAGACCAAAGGGGAATTGATAACGGCAACTGCGGAACACAGGGACTTTGAAAGCAACCCTGAAAGCTTTAAAGCGTATATAAAGCAGCGACTTCAGCAAAAGCAAAAGAAGAAGAATAAAGACTTAAAATAGGTAATTATATTGATTGAATCAATAATTTTAAGTTTGAACAGATTCCTTTTAAAGCAAAAGCAATAAGCCTTAATGTTAAAGCCAACAATGTATATGGGGGCTTTGAAAGGACACAGCAAGGCCTGGAAACAAGGAGAAAACGTAAGGAAGGATAAAACCAATACTAACACTTTAGAAAATCAAAAGGGACCAAAAAGGGGACCCAAAAGACAACCAAATATTTAAGTTTAAAAGGTTCAAAATTTAATTGTAAGAATGAGCAAGCAGGGGACCAAAGGTCCCCTGTCTTGCTTTAAGAGTAGAATTCAAAATTCAAGGTCACCCAACCCAGAGGCGCGGGTTTGATTGGCTACAAGAGAAATTTTGCCAGGCAGATCCAGCAAGCTGAAGGGGTTTACACCAATTTACAATTCCAACTCTGACTGGCTGGGGTCAAATTAATGGTGCAGCTCATCATTCAATCCAGTTGAGTTGTAATTTAATGATTTGGCAGTAGTGCAACCTGATTATTTAGATCTAATTAATTTTAAGTGTGGTTGAGCCCAAGCCAAAAAATAGCCCAAATTAATCAGGGACTCCTCACAAGTAAGGACAGAGTTGCAAACATCAACATTGGCCGCCTGGGAAGGGTATACCAACACAAATCTTTTGTCAACCATGTGAGCTAAATCCCCAAGAGAGTTGAGGGGCTTAGCTGGCTTCTGAGGAGATTTCTTGGTGCACTGTGGGAAGATTGTCCTATCCAAGGCCAAAGGGGGAAGTGACTTTACAATAACTCTCTTGAAATTGCTTTTGGCTGTAGGTAGTTTCATAAAATTGGCAATTTGTTTATCAATAAGGAATTGATCTGCTCCAGTGGCAAATAGTGCTATCTTGATACCTTCAAAAGCAGAAAGGATAAATAATGAGTTTATTTATGATTTGGGCAACAAATAGTGATAAGGAGCGCCTTTTGGGGAAGCTTTGAATATAGAATTAGGAAGAAAAGAAGTATATTTTATTGGATAATACTTTAGACTTATATAGCTTTAGCTGTGGCGGGGATTTTAGTTGGATCAAACCCAGGGGCTGGTCATGTGCTGGATGGGTTCAAGTTGCTGGATACCTGGAAATTCATGTGATATTGGTTTGTTGCCATTTATGGTATGTTGAATGGTATATTTGAAAGGCACTAAATCAAGCAATGACAGGATGTTAGGTGTGATGGCAATAGCTGGAATACTTTTACATCCAGACCCTCAACACACCCCTCCCTTAAGGGGTTACTTGGGTACATCAGGAGGGGGCTTTGTCTTGACAGCTGCCGCCTGATGTTCCTGGAGTTGTTTACTAGTGGGCACCAGCTGGGTCAAGTGTTCTCCTTTGCTGGGGCAGAGGCAAGATCTGTGATAATTTTTGGTGATGATCTCTTTGGCACCCTGGAACTTAACCAGGTAAGTGTTCCTGTCTGGTTGGTACTTAATAATTCTTCCTGGCCCTCTGTGTACTGAGTCTAGTTTCTTTTTGTTGCCAGCTAGAACCCAGACAGGGGAGTCAATGGGAAGTGGTTCCTCTGTGGAGGTTACCTTTTGTGTTTTGAGTCTCTTTGTTTCTGCCAGTTTGGCTTTGAGGTGTATGTGTTGTAGAGATGGTTTCTGTTCTACTGTGGGAGGTTTCCCTGAGAGGATATTCACATACAGTTGATTGTTGTGGGTGACTATTTCTGGCTTGTACCCGTATGTTAGTTCAAACAGTGAGTAGCCTGTCCCTTGATTGGTACAAGCCCAGGATACTAGTAATGCATGTTTCACATATAAAAGTCATGTGTCTTTGGCTTTGCCATCCATTATTTTCTCCAGGGTTCTGATAAGGCTGCCGTTCAGGCGTTCAACTCTGCCGTTGGCCTGTGGCCTGTAGGGCGAGGTTGTGGAGTGTTTGATGTTCTTTGTTTTTAGATTGTTGTTTACTATGTGGCCTGTTAGCTCTTTTGCTCCATCTGTTATGATGTAGTCTGGAGTGCTGTAGTCTGCTATGATTGCTTTATTGATGAATTGATTTATTGTTTCCGCCTTGTGATCTTTTGTTGCCCAGCAGATGGGCCAACGTGTGGCAAAGTTGATGGCTACAATTAGGAAACATTGATTTGTTTTGGTTTCCAGGAAGGGTCCCACTACGTCCAGCCCCCAAACCTTAAATGGTTTGAGGTCAGGTACTGGGTATACTGTTGGCTGGGGAGCCTTTGTGCTAGTTTATTTCTTGCACACTGCGCACTTTTTCAGAACATCAATTATATCTTGTTTAAGATTGGGCCACCATACTATCTCTTTTAATGTGAGGTATAGGTTGTTAGCCTATGTATGTCCTAGTAGGTGGTGATGTCTTAGTATAGTGTCAACTCTTTGTGCAAGTGGAATGTAGGGAACATGTTTGTCATTGATGATTTGGTATACAGTGCCATTTGATACATGGAAATATTTTTTGTTTCTTACTAATGTATCATGGGTTAGTTGGTGTGTGGAGGGATTCTTTCCTTTTGTCTTGTACTCAGTGTTATATAGGTTGGGCTAGTCAGGGTCCAGGTGGTCAGGGTGATTCTTTCTTGGCTGGCATAGCCTAGAGAGAGCATCAGCTGTGACCAGCTCTGCCCTCTTTTTGTATTGGATGTCCAGGTTAAGCTTTTCCAGCAAGGACATCCATTTGGCTTGGCGCCGCGCGAGTGCGTTCTGAGTTTTGAAATAGATTAAGGATTTGTGGTCAGTTAGCACTCGGACGTTTAAGTGTCCTTTGAGATAACATCTCCATTTCTTGCATGCATGATATATTGCTAACAATTCTTTATTGTGTATTGGGTACCTTTGCTCAGTGTTTGTTAGTTTTCTGCTTTTGTAACATACTGGCAGGAAATCTTGCTGCCCTGGCTGGCGGATGTGTAGGACTGCACCAATGGCGGTGTCACTAGTGTCTGACTCAAGCTTGTAGCACCTGTTGTTATTAGGGTATTGCAATATTGGTGCTTCAATCAAAGCTTGTTTTAATAGCTGGAAATTCATGTCGCATTCTGGAGTCCAGATGAATTTCTTTTTGGCATTACCTTTGGTTAGGTCATTGATTGGTGCGGTGAGCTTTCCATAGTCTTTTATGTATTTCCTTAGGTAAGCTACCATACCAAGAAAGCATCTAACTTGTTTCATAGAGGTGAGACGCTTCATGTTATTTATGGCTTTTATTTTATCTGGGTCTGCTTTGATGCCACTGTCAGAGACAATGTGGCCCAAGAACAAGAGTTCCTTTTCCATAAATTGGCACTTACTTGGTTTTGTGTAAAGTTTGCGCTTTGCAAGTCAATTGAGTGTCTTTCAGACATGCATGAGGTGTTCCTCTTTGGTTTTTGAGAATATGATGATATTGTCAAGGTAGCATAATGTACTTGAGAGACCGTTTAGTGCTTGGTTCATCATGGTGACAAACGTTGTGGGAGCGTTTGTCATCCCAAAATTCATTACTTTACATTCAAACAACCAAAATTGTGTGCAGAACGTGGTCTTTGGTATGTCTTTTTCCTTGACTTCAACTTGGTTATAACCAGATGTGAGGTCAATTTTCAAGAAAATTTTGCTCCAGAGAGCCTTGCAAATAGGTCTTCTATGAGAGAAAGTGGGTATTTATTCTTTACTGTACTTGCGTTTAGTGCTCTGTAGTCAGTAACTAAGCAAAGGGATCCTTCTTTCTTCTTTACAAAGAAAACCACTGCCCCCACGGGGATTCAGACAGACAAATGAATCCTTTGGCTAGGTTGTCCTCAATGTGTGTTTTGAGGGTTTGGGTCTCCATGGGGGAGAGTCTGTATAGGGGTGCAGGTTTGGGCATGGCTTTGCATAGGTCAATGTCATGTTTGATCTCTTATTTGGGAGGTAACTCTGTGAGTTCTTCCTTGAATATGTGAGTGTATTTGTTTAGGAGTGTTGCAAGTTCTGGGCATTGGATCTTTTGTGTTTGTATATTATTAAATTTGAAGTACCTCATTATGTGGAGGGTACTGTCTTTGGTTAGATGTTCAGAGTCATCTTTATTTATGACTTGGACAAATACTGTGTCTCTTAGGATGAGGTTGTTGGGTTCTTTGAGAATGTTGAAATTGACTCCATTGCATTTTATTGTCATGTTTTTTGTTTTCCAACATACGCTGGGATTCCCTTGGGTAAACCAGTCCATGCCTGCTACAATGTTGTAGTTTATGTTGTTCATGACAAGTCCTTTGATGGACGTTTGTATGCCTTGGAGGTCAATTCTGAAGGGAGTTGTTTTGCCTTTGAGTAGAACCTTTGATTTGTCTGCCATTCTGGCATATTTGAAGTTGGACTTGACAACTGGTATTTTGTACTTGGTTACAAAAGGTTTGCTAACCATAATGTGTTGTGCACCAGAGTCAAATAGAATTTTATGTGTATGATATTTTTAAGTGCATGGAGAGAAGAAGTTGTGAGCAATCCTTAATTTTTATGTTCATAAAAATGGGGGATTGCGGGACACGTGGGATGCGAGCAGCAAAGTTTGTGCCTTGGTACTTCTTCTTGTCATGTTGGGGGGAGACAGGGGCACTTAATCCTGTTCTCCCTCCTCTTTTCCCTGTTCCTCAGTTTTGAGACCTTTGAGGTCAGATAATTTGGGGTCAGGTTCATAGCGGGTTGCTACTTCAGCGTTGTTAACTTTGGCAGTGTCCTCTTTCTTGGGACGGGAGGGGTTTGCGCTTTGGCTACAATTGCCATTGTTACAATTGGAGTTGCTGTTGCTATGATTGGTATTTTGGCGTTTATTGCCATTGGCGTTTGAGGAGCAGTTGCCGTTGCGTGCAGCATATTCCATGTTTGTGTGTTTTTCAGTGTGCTTGGCTTCAGCAATGAGTGTGGGAATGGAGGTGTTAGCCTCTGGGCAGATGAGGGCAGCAACAGAGGGTTTCATTCTGTTGATGAATGAGGCTCTGGTGTGTACGTTGTCAGCTTGTGATGGGTTTTGAATTTTAGGTGTATTTCCTCAAATTTGTTGGCATAAACTGCAATAGTGGTCTTCTGAGGAAGATCACTGAGCTGTATTGCAATGTCTTGGAGAGATTCAGTGATGCAGAAATTGTGGGTGATGTTGGCTTTGAACTCTTCCCAGCTGTCAAGCTGGTTGTTGGTTTGTGAGCCACCCAGGTGGCAAACCAGTTAGCTGTGGCCTTGTATAGACGCTTGCTGGCTTCCTGGACCCATTTTTTGTGGGGAATGCGGCTGGCGCAGAGTTTGGCGGCTGTGTGGTCTAGCCAGTTGATGACGTTTTCTTTGTTTTTACCAAAGAACTTGTTGATACCAATGTAATTGGTGTTGGTAACTTCACCTGCAATAGGCAGTTATGTGGTTGTTTGTGGTTGTAGAGAGCAACTGTATTGAATTATCTTGGTGCATGCTTTGGGCATGACCAGACCTTCAAATATGGTGCATCCACTAGAAATATCTTCATCAATGTTGTGGGCGCAGAAGTTGTTTTCCAGATATTCTGGGATGTGGCCTGGTTGAGTACATGGGCAAAGGTGGGCAGGTTCTGTTCAGTCATCTTCTCTTTCATTGGCGTGGTCAAAACCGTAGTGCTACCAGTGATAAGGAGCGTCATTTGGGGAAGCTTCAAATATAGAATTAGGAAGAGAAGAAGTATATTTTATTGGATAATACTTTAGACTTATATAGCTTTAGCTGTGGCGGGGATTTTAGTTGGATCAAACCCAGGAGCTGGTCATGTGCTGGATGGGTTTGAGTTGCTGGATACCTGGACAGTCATGTGATATTAGTTTGTTGCCATTTCTGGTATGTCAAATGGTATATTGAAAAGGCACCAAATTGGGCAATGACTGGATGTTAGGTGTGATGGCAATAGCCAGAATACTTGTACATCCAGACCCTTGACAATAGTATGAGATTGCTGGAGGCTACTTGGATTATGGTAATTGAGTCCATGTCTTGGTCCCTGTACAAGTCTTTTAAAGTGAGGGAGGGGGCTTGCCTAAGTGCTCCCCTGAGCTTTTTCCACCTTGGGTGTGTTGTCAGTACTTATCTGGTACACCTGAGTTGTACAGTTTCTGCCTTGAAGATGGGAGTTACTGGCCCATTTGCCCTGCTTATTAGGTCAAGGGCCCTTCTTTGCTGGAGGACTTTCCTTTTGTTTGTTGGTTACATGCAGGCCATCAAACTTTTGTGCAGCTGTGCCTCCCTTCCAGAAGCACATCTCAGAGGTTTTTCCAGCAGCTCATGTCTACAGGCGTCTGATGTGCGTGAGGAGGCCAATGTACAGAGTCCATTTATTGTCCAGCCTCATCAAAGTTGATGGCGCTGGGGGCTCAATCATGTATGTCTTTGTAGGCTGCAATGTACTCCTCAATAGATACTGTCATTTTGAAGGTCCTGAGTCCTGTCATAATTGCAACATCAGATCCCTTTATGGAAAATTTCTCCAGGAAGGCAGGTTTGAACACAGCCCAGTTCCTGTTATGGCCAGGGTGTTAGTTGAACCATTTGCTCACAAAGCATGCAGTGGCCCGGGTAACGTGTGAAGCAATTTCACTTGCCCAGATTTTGTGGGGCAGCCTGCTTGGGTAAACTTGTTTTGGGTGCTTTAGATCCACAGGTTAGCATTTTCACAGTGTAGCCCTGAAAATGTTCCAATTTCTTCTAAGTGTGGGCGTGGAATTACAATGTTGGGTATTTCAGTTGCTTTGTGAACTGGAGGCGGGTTCAGGACTCTCTGAGTACTGAAAAAGTTGTACTCTTTGGTTGGTACACGGATATTGTTGAAGACAGTGAATTCTGTGAGGATGTCCTGACCTTCTTTGTATTGTCTCCAGCCAGTGAGAAGTCCCATCTGCTGGGTTATTTTCTTTGGAGGAAATTTTTCTTTAAGTTGTGTAGGTGTGGATAACCTACCTGTGCTATCACTATTGATCATAAACTTCTTAAAAGTATAATAAATAAAATAAAGGGGGAAATTAAAAAGATGATAATATTTTATTGGATATGAGTTTAGAATATTACATAGTATCATGAGAAGCCACATGTTGTCCATGTATGTCATGGCAGTCATGCAGGCTTGTCCAAGTAGTGTTTCTCTTAGGACTCAAAATGATTGATCCCCATAATAGTTGGGTGATATACCCTGAGTAAAGCTTAAAAGGATGTAAATTGAGATGGTACAATCCCTGATCTACGTAACAAAGCCAAGCAATTATTTTCTATCTTGAAAACTTTCAATGTATTGCTGTACAGATAGGGAACAGACTTATATCAAAGGTGTTTTTTGGATGATGTTGATGATCAGTGCTTGCACTACCTTAGTGGCTTGTGTTAGGATGCCCTTAATGTTAGTATAATGGATCAATATTATTGGAGCATCTTCTGGCAGTATACAGAGTAATTTGATCTAGTACTGGTATAACAATTTAAAATATGTAATGAATGATATAGATTGGGATGGTGTGGGTTTGAGATGGGTAAACACCAACTATGACATGTACTTTGTTAAGGAGATGAGGGTGGCAGAATAATGTTTTATTAGTTTGACTTGGGATGGTAGATCTTAGATGCTATATCTTTATGAGGGTGTAGGATAAGTTATTGAGGAAGAGCAGGTATTTCATAGTTGATTTAGGATTTTTCTTCGCATGGTTTGATCTGCCCAGGTTACCAGGCAAACCTGACTCATGGCAAAGGTTTGCGTCACGTGACAGTAAGCTGAGTCCATCTGAGGATTGTTTTTGGCTCAAAGCCAAGTAAGTTTTTAAACTAAGTTTTTAAATTAAGTTTAAATTGGGATGATTGATGTTTTTTAATAACAGTTGTTTGCTTCAACAATCTTTTCTTTGCTGGGGGTAAAGATTGTCATGGCGAGTGGGAATGTTACATGCTTGGTTTTCAGCATGTGGTATCGCTGGACATTGGAAATCCCAAGTGGATTTTGGGAGCTGCTTGGAATCAAATGTCTTGATGTAATCATGGATTTGGACTGCCTTCAACAAGAAGCATGTATAAGTGTCGTAAGTAGAGTTTATGATTGTTCTTGATGGATAATGTTCCATGCGTGACCTTCTTTGAGAATACATGGCTATGGATTCGTTTAAGTTTAAAATTTAAATAGGATTTAAATGCTGTAATCAGGTATGCTATCTTATATCTAGCAGATAGCGCATTGATAGTAGAACAATATAAGCGTGCCTTTAGTAAAAGATGGGTAAAATGTTTCTAGTGGCATGGTTGATTCTCCTGGTGGCAACATGTGGTGGTAAGGGAGATGATTTTGTAACGCCTGCAGGCTCAATGGTGCAAGTCAAGTTGACGTGTGAAGTCGATGAATGCGATAAGGTCAAGGCGGATACTCTGTTGGCTGTGCAGTTCCTCACTAACGTCATCCTTTTCAAGGAACCCATCAAGCTACACATCATCTACGAGCCATGCCAAAGCTTGGTGTGTAACAACAGAGCATTAGGTAAGCTCATCTGCAAACACTAACATGAAAGCATATTGCCTTTTGAACTATACTTCTCCATTGACTACCGACAGTGGCGAGGAGCACATGTTTCCTTCTGCACTCGCCAAGCAACTTGGGCTGAATTTCACACCTCCGCCGTTTGATGCCACAATCGTCATTAATTCCAACCAATATTCCCTTTACCCCTCGAACGTGATGGAGTGGCACTCCCGCCACCACATCAGCTTCCTGCTTACCTTCAACCACGAAGTGATCCACGCCCTTGGATTAAGCTCTGCCTACAAACCACGTCTAAGCTCACTCCCATGCCCAGAGCTACTCCCCAACCCCACAAGAAACATTACTCTTGGAAAGTTTTATGACTACCCCTTTGACCACCACGTCCACATAAGCCAACACCGCACCCTCGCACACTTCACAAGAACACTCAATGACATATCCTCCCTAACATACTCCCAATACACTGACACCACTGCCTTGTCACACTCACCCGAATACACCCAGCTCCAGGCCCTCAATGCCCTGCTCACCACCTCAACCCCCAACATGCCAATTTATTTCAACGCATCCAACAAAATAATCCAACTCGACACCTCCCTCTCCCCATTCAAGTCCGGCTCCTCCCTTGTCCATCTCCTCAACCCTCCCCGCCGCGACGCCCTCCTGACCCGCTCCAGCAGACACTCCCACTTTGAAGTCCTCCTCCTCAACAACCCTGACTGGGCACAGTCTCCCTACGGCCCCCAAACCCTTGCCATCCTCGAGACCCTGGGATACTCCATCAACCCTAACCCTAACCTGACTCTATCCATGACTTTCTTCTACAAATCCCACCTCCGCAGACCTTCATGACCAGCAAATAAAGCTCACCGCAAGGATAACAAACTTTATCCATTCTCAATTGCCATTTAAACTTAACTGCAGTGATGATTTCACCAACAAGCTTCACCTATTAATTGCCAAAAAAGGTCTAAAAGCATCCCAATCCAAAGCTTCCCCTGGAACTATATCTGCAACATTACATTCTAGACGTACACAGCGTTAACCAAAGTCACACTAGAAATGGCGATATTCTTTTACATACAAGTCAATCAACCAAAGATCCTAGTAAAATTACTTATAATAGACACTCAACATCACATTTTCCCAGAATCTATATATTGGTAGAGTACTGGCTTCTAGAACCTGAAGAAGGCTGATTAAAATAAGCTAAAACCAATCACCTGGCCTTAGGTTCTATTTATCATGCACAGGTAACAATGGCCAGATGGATATCAAGCGATCAATATTTGTGTAAAAGTATATATCTATTCGAGAGAAGGGATGTAAGTTAAAAACAATTTGTTTGAAACATCGTATTAATTCGGTATTGACATATCTTGAGTTACCATTTAATGCCGAGTCTGAACAGATTAACTTTTTATTTCCATCCAGCGCATGTTTGCTTGCAACTACTCCTAATCATCAATGCAACCCAGTATATTTAACTTCTTTTATCCTGGATCTATTTTATTTATGTTATGACTGCCTATCTATCTTTGTAGTATATTGATACTTATCTTTTGCTGCACTATAGATATTCTTTCCCGCAATAAAGTTTCCAACTTACTTTTATTCTTAGATGTTGGTTCAAGGTCTCCTGCACCCTTCATCCAAGGAATACCATCGATTTATTAAACCCCACATGACCTAAAAGTACAGCCAACCTCTTTATCCCTGAAAGCCAACTTAGCCTTTATAACCCCCATACCTTATTCCATATACCTCCATCATACTCCTTAGATCTTACTTTAAATCTCATATCAACGTAAATAACCTGAGTAAAGATGCTTCAGACCTTTTAGTTATTCTTTAAAAACACCCCTTTCATCAATCTCTTGCTTGTCACATGCAGCAAACCATACTTACCCTGTATACCCAGCTCCTTCATAAGCCCAGCCAGCTTCCAACCCACCTACCATCATCAAGTCAATTCTATCCCTTGCCCAATAATTTTTTATCTGGGTCATCTGTAAAGAAGTTTTTCACTGCTATGCTCTTGTCAAGAAAGGTGAATCAATAAGCCCATTTTGGGGATTTCTTAGTGACCAGATCAAGGTATATATGAAGAGGTAGCATGAAAAGTTGGTGTGTAGGATCCAGAATGTTCCTGCCCCACTTACTGATATCAGTGTCCAGTAGAAACTTACTGTTAGCTGGTTCTGGCTGAAAAACTTTGACAGGCCATGTCTCTTCCTTCAAGCTTCTGGATCAATCCTTAATTGCCCACCCTAGATGTTATCAGCACCTTGACCCTTCTGGCCCCTCCTGGATTAGCCCTGTGGTCCCTCTATTGCCAGCCTGGTTTATTTGACCAACTATCTCATTGGATCTTACCATAAAATTCAGCAAATTCTATGAAAACACCTTTTTCCTAAAGCAGGTGTTCCTTTCTTGGTAAAATAATTGGCAGGCTGCTCTTCAAACCCTTATCCAGGATGCTTTTCACCACTTCCAGGTCCTCTCAAGAACTCCTTGCAAGCCCCTGGGAACCCTCTTTATAGCCCAACCTTGGTCACTCTTAAAAACCTAACCCTGGCCCTTCAAAAATTAAAAAGCAAGACATCAGTAAGAAATCAAAAAGCAAGAGAGAAGCAACAACAGCCAGCAATCTGGCTCTATTTAATGCATCCACCTTCATCCATATATCACATGAGGTACATTTGCCTACACACCCTCTTGTTGTGAACCCCTACCAGGATTCTCACCCCATAATGGATCCTCATCACTGTGCTCTAACCTTACTTGCCTTAGGAGTACTTATTCCAGATCCTTTCATGGACATAGTTGGCCTTTGTCCTGACCACCAGATTCATTCCCTGGACATCCCCTTCATAGCTTAGAATATGTCCTACCTCCTTCAACAAAAATCTATATAGTTCTTCAGCTCCTTTATGCCCCTACTAGAAACCAGCAGACCAGCCCTGAAGATGTGATTATCTCTAATCTATCAAGCCTAATCTATTAAACCCATCTAAATAAATGCAAGGCCCAACTATAGACCTTAATTGGTTTCAGCAGGTTCTTTCATCCAACTGCTCAGGGTGGCTGTTGTACAGCCATGTGGGAAAACCCAGGGGGTGTTTGTTTTGCAGAGCCCACTCCCACTACAGCTCATCATAAAGCTTAAAGCCTCTCATAGCCTGGTCTGCTCACCTTTGGGTGGGGTGGATGTAGGGAGAATTACAGCTGGCTATGATCTAGAGGCATGGGGAGATATGGTTTGATCCCAATAGTACCCTTTGGGGGGTAGGTACTTGTGAAGAGGTTCAGTCATCTTTTCCAGGTGGGCAGTGTGCATACAATACACCACATGCTTCAAGAGAGACCTATCTCTCAAACTGGGTGCCTTGGGATCAGCAGCCAATCTTTCCTTGGAGCAAGCGCCATCCTTGGAAATTCTACCCAGATCAGCTGGGCTCTGCAGCATCTACTGCCATAAACACAATTCCCAGAGACATTGGAAGCCTTAGTGACAGCAAATATGGCTAACTTTGAAACCTTGGATCAGGGGAATTTCTGAAACTGTTGGCAGCTAAAATATCAGCCAGATCTATCATCTCTGGTACCCTCTTCCAGCTGCCATGGTTAAGGATACCTCCCCAGCCGCCTGCATCCTGGACACATCTTATACCAGGACCCTAGCTTCTCTGTCCTTAGCCCTGACCTTCTATGAGCCTTTGCCAGGGTATCATTATGCTCTTCAGCCCTACCAGATGTCAACCTCTTGGGTATGGCCAACTTGATGTTAGCTTTATCTGGAAAGCTTTGGGTTCAAGCTGATACACCTAGTCAGTGGAACTTTACCAAATCTTCTTGGCTGATCCTGAAGCGGGTCATCAACAAATAAGCTGATAAACCATCCCCCAGGGTTTACAGCTGGGAGCACAGAACTCCTCAAAGGCCTGAAAGGGTTGCCAATTGGTCCTCCTGCAGGCTTATTTGGCTGTGGGTGGTATGCTGCTGGTACTGAATGCTCAAAAGCCCTGGGTCTTAAATGGTTTCTGCTTGTTAGAGGTTGACCCCCTCTATCATCAGTTACAATGATGCTGGGCACTCCAAAACTTGGACCAACTTTTGTCCAACAGATACAAAGCTGGCGTGGCCCTACAACCTTCTGTGGCCCATAATACAGGCCATCTGGCTGTTTAGTTTACCACAGCAATGAGAGGTTTATTGCCGCTTCCCTTAGGGGTAGATAAGAGACTGATGATATCAGGAGCCCAACCAATAGATAAGATACCATCACCAGTCAAACCACTGATTTAGCAGGTGTAAACCTAGGGGCAAGCTTCTCACATACTTAACAATGGGTTAGAGCCCCTCAACACAAGGCAAGCTTTATGGCTACTTAATATCCAGGCATGTTAAGTTGGACAGGTGTCTGCTCTAAGCATGAAACAAACCTCAACAGCAGTGCAGAGAAGTCCCCACCTGCTGTGCTACCAGAATATAGGGGCTCTTGGTGCATCCTCTTGCAAGCTTTTAAAGGTTCTTCTATCCATTAAAAACTTGCCCCCAAGCAATAGCCATGCTTCTTGTCTTTAGAGAAGCCCTATGTATAAATCCTTTCTTTAGAACGTTGGCATGGATATGGGTCAATCTGGATCAAAAGCTTTTGCGCTCTCAGAGCATCTTATCATAAGACGCGGCAAGGAACTGGCTGACATGATTGCCCTCCCAGGCCTGTATAGAATCTTAAGCTGCAATGGTCCAATGCCCCTTGACCATTTTTCTGGATGATAAGTCTGGTTTGCATGAGTCCCATTTTAAATAAGACAGCTGCAGTCTGGTAGGGCTGCAATATAATTAGCATCCCCCAGATAACAGCAAAGTTTGATAAGCCAGCTGGGCAAGGCAGACAGCTCCTTGCTGTAGATAGGTATGCAGTTTCAGTAATGCTCACCTCCCAATATCAATAGGCAGCAGGAAAGAATATATCATTTTTAGTCAGGACACAAAGCACCCCTCTCACTGCATAGTCAGATGCATCAGCTTATAACTGACATGGACAGGTGGGATCAGGAGAACTGCAGATTTGGTTCCTCAAATAACCTTTTCTTAAGCTTGTTGAACATAAGATTTTAATACTGAGTCTATTTGAAGTAATCTTTGGACATACATATTTCAGAAAGTGTCCCAGCTATAATGGTAAATCCTGGGGTGCCCTGGTGTACATGTGCCAATATACCCAGAAACATGCAAATTTGGTCTTGTCCTGGGGTAAGGTGGATCATTAACTTTACCCACCTTATTAGGAGCAGGCTGAATACCAGCAGCTGGCATAAATGACTTAGATATACCAGCCTCCTTTTAAAAAGGCTGCACCTGGCTTTTTAACAATATGGCCTTTGGAGTTTAGAGGCTCCAGATCTTCCTCAGGATCCTTTAACAGAGCCAATGTATCCTTTTCAAACACTGCAATATTATCCAGATGGATGGGGTCATCCCTTTCCAACTGTGGATAAAAGGTATAACCTGTTATCGGAAAAAATAAAGCTGGTGCATTGGCCATTCCAAATCCATGACCAAACTCTCAAAAGATCCATAATTGGTAAAGAGTTCAGTTGTGCCTATATCCTCCTCCTTATTTCTGAATCAACTATAGCCAGCAGTGAGATGAAGGTTAGAAGAAGCTTGGCGCTGGTGCTACCCCTGCAATTACTCTCTCTCAGGAAACCATTTACCTTGGAAATGACCTGGCTAGAAAATTCTTGGTGGCACCTTGCCACACCTTCATGCTGTAAAGAGATTCAAAATTTCAAGTCTTATGAGGTGCACTACCTGGAAAAGCCCCATGCCTGTCATAATGTACATGGACAAAATATGACTTCTCTTAATACTATGTAATACCTGTCTTCTTATTAAATAAAGTGTCAGGATACCAATTTCTGGTTGCATGAATCTTGACGCAGGTGGGGAGACTGCTGGGCCAGAGGGTAACAGCCACCATAGAACGGATACCAACTTGATAAAATAGGATAAGGATTAACCAAGCAAGGACCTAGGTCTTTAAATTGACACCATGGAGTCCACCAAGTCTTTAAGAGTAATATAGAGTACTTCAAGAATCTGGATAGTAAGTGGTGCTGTTAGTGGCAGCAAGTTCTTGCAGGCAGTTGGGTTGCAGGGTTGGAAGAGGGATCATTGATACCAGGTATGCAGGCAGATAATTTTACTTTTTGCATAATAGTCTGGGAGGAACTGTATATCACTTTCCTTCAAAGCCAATTTTATGTGGCTCTAGTTTATTCCAAGAGGTTAGCAAGGAGTATACATTCTTGGATGAACTTGGAATAGGCTGGGTTTGGAGGGTACTTAGTGAAATGTAATGATACAAAGAGTGCTCCTGGTGGACAGAATAACATGGGCAAGGGGTCTGTGGGTTGATCAGTGGAGGTTGTGGGGGTCTGTGTTCCTGAGAGACTAGAGTGAAGATAATAAAATACCAAAACTAGATAAGGTAGAACTTGCATGAACACAAAGGTTAATTTAAACTTTATTATCAGAATGACAATACTGCCATTCTTAACATAGCATGTTTCTTATACTATTAAAATTTTTGTCTCTCAAAAACTTGCAGGCTTTAGGTCTGTGGGCATTCTTCCCACAGGACTTTGGTATTTTTGAGAGGAGGCTTCACAGGGGGCTAATTCTGGGTTGGTTGGTGTTAGAGAATAAAAGTGGTGTGCTCTATTTTTCTGCCTTTATTCTCTGTATCACAAGGCCTGGCCAAATACATCATTAATTTGGTGCTGTAAACATATATTGACAGGCGCTTATTAGAGGGTTTATTTTTGAGTTCAGTCTTAACCTCCTTTAGGCAAGCATCCACCTGTGACAGAAATCACTGGATAATATGAAGCCGTTTCTAAATGATGGGGAATTACCACCCAAATCCACATAGAATTGATGATTAACCACCAACGCAGCCTTAAATATCTTTTTGTGAAATTTCCAATTGAAACTCCAGGATTAAGTAGAACAATCAATCCTAACCAGAGTAAACCAAGATAAATGACCTGGGAAAGCATCAATGCATCTTCAGTGTAGAATTCTGGACATTTAGAAGTGACACAATTTTCATTTTCCAGAATGGGGGGAGGAGCTACAAAATTGGCTGGCATGAAATTAACATTTTTTGGCGCCAACAACAAAGTTCCAGATGCTGGGCCCCATCTTCCTGAAATGATTCTGTTCAGAATCAGATTGTACAGGATATACTGCAACAACCCAAGCACAGGATGCATTTTTAAAATTTAAAATTAGAACTTGGGATAATTGATTTTTATTGAGTAAATTTAGGAAGACTCAACTCTTAGAGTTGAAACAGAGAAAATCATTCAATATATACCAGAAAAATTGACTAAGCAATACCACCTGAGTCTTGATCTCCTATTCCTTTGGCATCTTCAAGCAAGTATCTAGACCAGGTTGCAAAGAACCCTTGCGTGACCAGTTTCTGACAACCATGCTGATTAATGAGCTTATATTAGGTGACCCTCATATTACGTCAATTTATCAACGTCAGTTTACAAGGGGGAGCTGGTTTCTGCTGGCATACTGGAGCAGCTGTGACCCATATTTGATTGACTGTTTGGTTTAAATCTGTTAACTTGTTCAATTTTGATACAGGTTTCCCGGCCTTCCGTGCCTTCTTACTTGTACAGACAATACCCGGCATTATGGAACTTACCGTGACACCACCTGTGCATAGGTCTGAATCTTCAGTGATGCACATCCTACTGGTATCAATGCTATTTTTGGGAAATCTCCTTGAGTTTGTGAGTGAGTCATCAAACAGTCTTAGAATTGAGCCCAAAAATGCTGGCAGTTGGCCCCTAGGTCTTCCTGGCCTGTGAGCTGCATTTCCTGAGAAACAGGGCTCAATTCTTGGCTTTGCCTTGTGCTCAATACCAGAATCAAAATGCCCTTCATGACATAAAGTATCAATTCTCTTCTTAATTTCCCACTTTATCTTGTTTTATATACTTCCAAGAAGTATATACTTGACACCCTTGATAACTAATAGGTAAAAAGTATAATTTAAGATGATTTAACATTTTACATAAAAAGATGAGAAAACCTGGTATGAAATTTTAAACTGCAAAAATATGTATGGATTTAAAAAAGGTGATAAAATAAATAAACAAAGACTAAAAATAAATTAAATTCAACCCCAAATCTATACATTAGCATATTTAGATAGCTTTAATACTCAATAAGTTTAGCAACTAGTAACTGGTTTTTACAATGCTGGATTTGGTACCAGAAGCAATTTTTCTGTGAACTAAGTATATAAGATTCTTGCAAGTCTCTATGTGCATTGCTTTTCATGCTTTTGATACTCTAAATTTGATATCTAATAAGAAGTTTATGGCTTTTTAAAAAATATTTTACTAACATCCCAAAGATGTTCAACAAGATTCAAATCTGAGTTTTGAGGAGGCATAAAGAACCAAACAATGTGTTTAAATCCAAGTATTATCTTACTTCTGTGCTATTTTGAACAGTTATATCACCTAGTATATAGATACAATTGGTTGATTCAGGCAAATTCTTTATAAACAAAGAAACATTTTCAATCAAGAATCTTTATATAGACATCATCATTTATCTTCTTGGTGATTTTCTGGATATTTTCTCTTGTATTGGCTGTAAAAAGCTCCAAAAATGGTATACTGATATTGTTGCAACTGAACCAGTTATAGATCATTATTGAGATTGGGAATTAAATAGTCTAATATAAAGAATAAATAATAGGAATAATATATGTCTTTATTTGGAATATGGTAGTCAAAATACCAGAAAAAGTCACTAATTCACCATGGGGTGGCATTATGATGGGATCTTTTATAAGATGAGCAGCAAATAAATAATTGATAGATCAGTGCTTGGAATTGGTTATTCATCCAATTAGGAGTTATTAATCCTATTTTGAAATTAACAGCATAATGTACAATGTTTTTATATACATTATGAGGCGCCTCTATGAGGGCTCCCTGTTTATTGTGCAATACATTGGTGGGTGGGGAGTCAATATTGGTTGCAACCCCTTCTTGCCCCGTTTTTCTTGTCCATCACCAGGATTGGAGTCTGAAGAAGATCTGGGAAGTTGCATATGAAGCTCTTCTGAACAGATATGGCGTGACAGGGGCGCAAGCAATCATGATGGAGGGCTTTAGTATTACTTTGGGCATCTTTAAGCTGTTAAGTATGGTTGTTGTAGATGAATGACACCCTAAAAGGCCTAAGGTGGTTGGTTTTGAGCTTTGTGGAGTTGGTGTTGAGGGTAAAGACAGGGTCACTTACAGCATAGCAATCTTCAAGATGTCTTTTTGCCCATTAACTTGTTTTTTCTCCAGACTGCAGGATTTGTCTGCCACTGAGCTAGCAATGGAGTGACTGCAAGAGGTATTTTACTTGGGACAGTTGTCTTCAAATTTCCCTTGTCTATTCCTATCATGCCATCAGGAGTTCCAAAAGCCAGTGCACTATGGCTAAAGCCTGTACCACAGTCGATTATGGCCTGTAGAATGAGTAATGTGGTTGGAATTTGTTCTGACCAAGAAGTTTTGGGTGCTCCTGGAATAATCTGACACTTAGTTAAACCAGGGAACCATTTAGGCTCTTTACGTGCACATTGGCTTGTGGATGATATTGAGTAGTGACTATTTGTTTGAGGGCGTTCTTAACCCAGTACGCCTTTGTGACATTACCCACAAGTCCAGATCCATCATCAGTGATAAGTTGTTTGGGGCAACCAAAGTGTGCCACAATTTCCTTACCAATAAATTAAGTGATAGTGGTTGTAGTGTGGTTATTGTTTGTCCATGCCATAGGCCAGCACACAAAGTAGTTGATGGCTATGATGATGTATTTTCCCTGGCTTATCTTTGTTTAGGGGCCCTAAAGTTTCAGGGGCCCACTAAATAAAGGGTTCCATGATCTTGATGAGCTAAAATGACCTGGGTAGGGCAGGTTTAGATGTTTCTTCTAAAAACAACACACATTTTTCTAAAGGATCCAGAATATAGTGCCACATTTGCAGTTACCAGACCTTGTGTTTCATAATTTCAAACAGGTTGCATCCTCAAATGTGTCTTGAAGTGCAGTGATAATGCATGATGGTATCTTTTCACTATGTGGTGAGGATAGACAGTGTCCTTTCTCCCATCTCTTCCTGTTGGTAGACGTTCCCAGCATCAGTTGTGGACTGGCTCTCATTTCCCTTTAGCTTTGAGATTATTACTAAGTTGAGGTCCTCATACTGAGTACTCTCAGGGTTTAAGTACAACATGGATCATTCAGGCTCTATCTTATTGTCCCCTGTGATTGACATCATTTATATTCTGAAGAAAGCGTAAGCCACAATAAAATCCTTTTGAGGCTTATTGTGGCACTCCTGCTCCTTGGAAATCACTGGGATGTGTCCGGAGTCAAAGCCAGGGCCCAGCTTGGTTGGGGCAACATCCTCAGGGATACTAGCTTTATTGAAAAGATAAAAAAATTCCTTTGATGATTCCAAAAGAGAGAATAGGTATCAAGAAATTCTTTATTAACATAGAAGAAAGATACCATTAGAAACCTTCTGTGATATAACTTGTGGATAGTCTCTTCCATAATCTTTTTCTTCTCTTGAACTTGCTCAGCTCTATTTCCTTTTGAAACCCTTCTAATTTGCCACTTTCATGGAGGTCTTTTTTACTATTTACTCCTTCAAAAAGTACTTCTGGACACTTAAGAAGACATCTGATTATTCTAAACCAATCAGACGTGTAACCATCAAGATGCAGATTAGCACTCAACAAAGTTCCCACTTGAATCCAAAAGAATTTCAAAAAGCTCCTGAAAGAATCCTTCAACTTTCCAGCCAGTCTCTTACTCATAGTTCCCTTTCCTTAACAGTTCTTCTTTTAGAATGGCTCTCTTCAAAACCTTAAATCATTGGTACTCACTTTCTTTTATAATAAAGTAAGCTTACAAACTTACTTTATCAAAATTTTAAAGTATTGATCCACTATTTTCTCAATAATAATTTAATCTTTTAGCTTCTAAACAATCATATTGATCAGTAAACATGCCCTCAACTCAAAAAATGATTGCAGAGCACAAAACTTGACCATTTATGAAGATCCACTGAAATACAACTAGAAAATCAATTTCCACCACTCAATTCACTTGAAACTTTAACACTTAATGCACAAAAGTGTTGACTGGTTCCTTGTTTCAGCTCAAATTCTTTCCTGCCTTTTGGTCTATTATCTTAAATAAATAAACCTTTATTTATTCTATATTCATTATTTCTTTATTTCTTTTGTCTTTCTATTTAGTTCTTATACCTCTTTTAATTTTTTTCTCTTAATCTTACTAATTTATTCTTAAATCTCTTTCTTGGCCACTATATATGACTTACATCTAGGACTTCTCTCTTTTAGAGAATACATATGACTTCCATCTGGGATTTTATCTCTTCTATCTACTATACATGGCTTTTGTCTGGACTTCTCTACTACTAATTCTTTCATATGTCCTTCATCTTAGCTACCCTTTCTGATAGCCACTACAGATTTCCTACATCTGGGAATTTTCCTATAGCCTCTTCAGATGTATTCCATCCTGGGCACCTTTCTTTCTATAGCAACTACAGATGCCTACCATCTGTAAATCTTTCTTCTATAGCCACTACAAATGTCTTTAATATGGGCTTTTCTCTCTTTATGTATCCACTATATTTGTCTACCACTGAGGCTTTCAGAGACAAGCATTTAGTCTCTTCCTGATACTTTCTTCTTCTCTCTGCTCCCCAAGTGGTTGGCTTGGGGGTTTGCAGATTAATAAACTTCACTTTCTGGACATTGCTCTGATCCTTTGGGCTCTCACAACTGTCTCTCTTAACAGTTGCCCATCAGGTAATCACAAGCTTCCTATGCTTGAACAATAACAGAAAGGCTTGCTCTTAAAATCATTTTAAAAGACATAGAGAGATAAACTCTTATGCTCTACAAGTAACCTATCTTAATTCTCCTTCCCCAGTTGGTAGCAGGATTTTAGTTCTGCTCCAACACTCCTTTGTACCAGTTTTCCAACTATATTAATCCTCCAGTTGGCCTTCTGGAAGGGCAATGCTGTCTCAGCATGATCTCCTTCCAAGGGAAACTCAGCTGTATTATTGCCCCAGATGGTCTAAAGATGCTAATGCTATCTTAGCACAGCCATCCCTTGGTAATATCTTTCCCTTCTTAGGTAACAATATAGGGCTACTCTACTGGCACCCCAAGGCAAACCCAAATCTCAAAGGCCTTAGTTGAACAAAAACCCCACCACTACAGCTGGTCAAACAATCATACACCTATTTCAGGCAACTATTTTCTTCTTGGATAACATCAGCTCATGCCTGCAAACTGTTGCCAATGCAAAATGGTTTTACTTATACTTAATTCAGAGTTGATAAGGAGATATGTGCTTGATCCATCCTGATTGAAGTTGAGTCAAATGTTAAGTGTGTTGAAGTACTGGAGAACTTATGTACCTTGAGGGCACAGGGTGGAAAGGTAGCGCCTTTATAGATAGCAATATCACTTCTTGACACAATGAACAATTGCAGCAAACTCATTATTGTTAATGAAATAGTATTGTTCTGTGTTAGTGAGGTTTCTGTGCTCTTAGGCTATTAGAAGTAAGACATCTTCATCAGCTTCTACCTGTAGCAAACCCCTTATGAACTGATCTGGGGTGTTTGTTTCAAGTTCATACTGACATTTTCTGTTGGGAAACTATAGTACCAGTGCCATTTTTAGCACTGCTTTGGTTTTTTTGAAGGCTTGTTCTCACACTTGGGTCTATTGAAATTGTTGTTTTATATTGAGTAACTCATTAAGGGGGGAAGTTATCTCTTTATAGTTTGGGATGAACTTGCTTAAATACACCACTATTCTCAGGAAAGTACATACATGGCTAACATTGATAGGAGGTGATATATGGTGATTCCTTTTATCTTAGCTGGGTTGGTTTTTATTTTCTTGGAGGAGATTATGTGTCCTGGTAACAGGATTCCTGACTGCAGGAACTTGAATTTGGATGGTTTAACCTTTGACTGATTTTTGAAGAGGGTGTTAAAAACGGTGTGTGGATGGTGGATATGTGTCTCTTGATCCTTAGTGAATATAATAATACCATCCAGTTACACAACAACATACTTCCCAAAAAGATCCTCAAAGCCCTTATTCATGAGCATTGAAAAGGCAGGTGGTGCATTGTTCATGCCAAAATTTATGATACAACACTAAAAACCCCATAGTGTGATCAGAAGACACTTTTGCCTCATCCCCAGGGGCAATTCTGTCTTGGTTATAATCTGTGAGGAGATTAATCTTGTTAAATACTTTAGTACCTAAAAATTTATCAAACAAGTTACCAATCATCAATAAGGGTACTTGTTTTCACTGATTTTTTAGGAAGTAGTAGTATGTAAATAAGTGTAGTTACATATCCTTCTTAGTCACAAAGAAGATAATAGCTCTTTACAGGGATATAGAGTGGTAGTTAAAGCCCTTGTCCAGAGCATCCACAAAGTGTTATCAGAGAGTTTAATCCTCTTGGGCGTTAGAAAATACAGTTGTTGAGCCTTTGGTAGCAACTCTTGTAGTTGAACAGCATGCTGGATTTCTCAGGATGGAGGTAATTGATCCATTGTTCTTCTCAATAAATCCTTAAACTTGTTGAGCAATTCCTGCAAGGCTGGTGATGAGCCACTATGAGGGAGAGTGGGAGGGTTTCAGTCCTGATGACTTCAACTGAACACTGATTAAAGTTTATCTTGACTACTTTAAACTTGTAGGAGCCCTCTTCTGTAACACTTACAAAGACATTGTTATGCAATAACTTGATCATCCTGATTGGGTATACTTGTAATTCAACATCATTTTTTCTGAGAGTAATGACAGGGGTTTCCCAGTCTATGTAGGAGTAGTTGTGATGTAGCCATTCCAGACCTGCCATAACTTTGTGGCTGAGACCACTCATGATGAATCCAGAGAGTATGACTTGAAAAGTTCCCATTATTACTGTGAAGGTTACTGTTTCATGAGTGATGGCTACTCTTTCAGAGCCTGCTACGTGCACTACTATGAAGCAACTGGGCACCTGGTTTAATTGTTGGGAGTCAGAAAATTCTTGGTCGATCATGGTGTGATTGGCCTTGTATCTGTAAAATTACATCTCTCCCTTAGGCCTCTACTTCAATTTTCACTAAATTCTTGGGGATCTCTACCAAATTGTATTTTTGATAGTTATCTAAAAAAGTTACTGAAAATACCCAAGAAAGGTCCTCAAATAATTAATTATGGATTGTTTCAAAGATGCCCTAACCTAACCCACCCAAGAGATACCACTGATTAAATATCATGTGCAAGAGTAGCCAGGAGCAGTGGTAATTTCATCCAAGACAGGTTCCTCAATTTTAGTTGAGTCAGGTTTTCCTTTGACTTTGTTCATTCAAATTTATCCAGATTTGCCTGCCTCAAGAAATTCATCCATATTCCCTCATATCATTGGTCAATTAGCTTTGAAATTCATTTTTTAATTCAAATTCCATCACTTTCTTTAAATGAATGCAAGATTTGTAAAAGACCTTGCTTCATCATTCTCTAGTCCAATAAAATTTGAAATTTTTTAGTGACTCTGGAAATTTAGTTTTATCTTTTTTTGGATGTTCAGTTTATTCCTTCTCTCCTTTGGTCTCCCAGGAATTGTTGGTGATAAACTTTGGTTGTTGCTAAAACCACAATTTTATTGTGGTTGAGAGTATGTTTCCATTACTTACTAGCCTGCTCTAATTCTCACAGTTTCTACTAGGAGCTTGTGGCTATTTCCACAGAAGTGAAAGGGGTAAGCCAAGCAAGTGATTTTATTTTCTGTATGACTAGCCTGGAAGTCAGGATTTTTGCTGTATACCTGGAACATGTACAGGGCTTCAACCTTGTGCATATTGTAATCACAAGAATTTCAATGAGGAGAGATTGGGGTTGTAGAGCCTCTTGGGTCTTGTAGAGAATCCAGGATATTCATAGTTGCTTTTTTTATCCCAGCCTGACTCTTTTAAAGTATAACAGGGAATTATTTATGTGAGCTTGGATTATAGGCAAGAAATCTTGGTGTTTAATTTCTCACCATATGTTGATCACTTCCATACTTTCACTTGTCATATTCTTAGCTATAGTGTCAGGAAGCCAGTCATAGGTAGAGGCATTGGGCGGCTTGGGGTGAGGTACGGCCAAGCCGGCAGGTAAGGCCCACCATAGAATGGGTGCTAACTTGATAATGTAAGATACAGATTGCCCAAGTAAGGACCAGGGTCCAGAGTTAGGGACCATGGAATCCACCAATCCTGTCAAAGTAATGTAGAGTACTCCAAACAGTTGGGTAGAGGTGGTCTTGGCTGTGGAGGTAGGTTTCAGTGGGTAGTCTGGTCTGGGGGTTAATGGTGGAGTCATGGGAACAAAGTATGCTGGTAAGTAGTTGTACTTGTCCTTGAACAATAAGGGCAGTATCTCAATCCTCTTTCCTTTGTGTCCTATATATTTGGTACTTCTAGTTCTTGCCAATGGGTTGGCAATGAGGATGATTTCCAATTTTTACTCCAAATAGGCCGGGTTGGGCGGGTATTCAGTTAAGTGCATAGGTCCAAAGGGGGCTCCTGGGGGATAGTATAATGCCTGGGGCAGTTTGGCAGGTTGGTCTCTAGAGAGGGCAGCAACCTGGTTGTCTACTTGGCCAGAATTAAGATGGAAGATCACTAATACTAGATAGGGTAGAATTTGTTCAAACCAAAGGTTCATAAACTTTATTATCAAAAATGACAATGTGGCCATCACCATACTGCCGGGGTTTTTATACCATGAGACTTTGCTTCTTTGATTTTTGCAGGGTTCAGGTTTGCAGACAAGGCACTGGCGGGGCATGGATCTTGGCTTAGAGTCTTGAGGGCGGCAGATCCAGGTTGTGCCTGCTCTGCAAATAGAAGTGGCAATGCTTTGTTCCGCCACCACTGTTCACTATGTCACCTGAGTAGTTCAATTGTACTACCCTTTCTGGACGGAAGGCTGGCAGTTGCTGGTGTTCATTGGCAGAGTTAAAAATAGGTTTTGTTTTTACCTCTTTAAGGCAAGCTGCAACTTCTGAATAGGCTCAGATATTTGGTGGATCAAGGTTGGCATCAATCTGGCAACCATTTGGGGAATTGTCCTTGGGAGACTGGCGGGCCTCAGAGTAACTTGTCAACTTGGGTTTGCAATTTAGCAAGTGGGTGGATTCCTGTCCACTTTGTGTGACTCAAGTAGTCTTTGGAGGATCAGGGTTTGATTCCAGGGTTTCCCATGTTGATTTTGAAACTCCAGTATTGGCTCTTGGCAGGTTGGCAGTAGGTCCTTCCCCAACCTCTGTTAGCCAGGTTACATTTCCTTTGTAGGTATGGGTCTTCATTGGCACCAGTTTGGCGGCAGACTGGCAACTATTCAGGGAATCCTCTGTAGTAGGCTGGCAAGTTGCAGAGTAATTCAACAATTTGAGCCTGTGACTTAATGGATTGGTGGGTCCTGGACTGTCCTGGGGGTTTGATCTGCCTTCAGGGAACTGGGGTTCAACTCTTGGGTTTTCAATACAAGTATTGAAATGTCATTCATGACATCTAGGTTATTTCTCTTATTTCAGGGCAGTCTTCTTCCAGTTAAAACCAAAAACATAGAACACTAAATTATTGAGGGTAAAGCAATATTTGTCATATAATCATATGCATCTTTATTTATTATAATCATATGCATCTTTATTTATTATAATCATGTTTCCATTATATATCAATCAGGGTACAATTGGCTGAAACCCCCTCTTGTTCTGGAATCACACCTGGATTCCTATCACATGATCTTTGACATAACAGTGTCATTCAATCAAGACCTTTACCAATAAGATCTTAACATCCCTAACCTGTAATAATGCACCTTAGAACATTCTAGAATTTCCAGATCCCTTCCATGGGCATGTACTTGCATGGCTAGAAGCATTTCAGACTTCTGGAATTAAAAACCTGTAGAATATATGTATTTCTGATCAATACTGAATACCTAGGCATCATTGTCTACACTTAGCTGTTTTTTCTTAATTATTTTTTCTAATTAAAACCCATCAAAATGGTTCAAAATTTACACCAGGCTGTCACAGATGGTTCCATCTTATCTAAAATTGCCCGTCCTTGGAAATTTAAACATTAAAGGGACAGGAAAAGAGTGGCCTTAAAGCATTATAAGGACATCAACCAAGCAATTGAAAAGAAGTGGGTTGTGGCCAAACATGTGAATATTTTGACAAAAGTTGAAAAAAATCTGTTTAAAGCCTTAATCTCCAGAAATCTGGTAATTTGGTGTTTTTTGGATCAAAATCAAAATATGACATCATAATTTGGTCAATTAAGATGGTTCAATTTTGAAAATTCCCCTTGATGATGCAAGCTTTATCTCTCAAATACCCATATGAGCTTGGTTGGAGCTCAAAACTACCCCAGTAGTTCAATAAAACCATAAGTATTTGAAAAATCTTAGTTAACAGTTTTTGGCCATAACTCCTCCATGAAAATAGAAATTTTTTCTCTCCTATATGCCTTTACAGATTCTTTTAAGTTATAGTGTCTGCAGTCTCTGCGCTGCTTGAATAAATCCCTGATCCCAAAATTGCGGAAATGATTGAGCCAATTTCAAAATCCAGTCTCATTTCCTCAAATTGTTGCCTTCCTTATTTTTGCTTTAGTTTTTCTTGGTTGTCTTTTCCCAATGCCTCTACTTGGAGTTTATCATTTTCAATTTTTGTTGTTGATAATTTTGTTTTTATTGAATGTTTTCAGCATTTGGATTTTCATTCCCCACTTTATCAACATTTTGGAATTTCAGCAAGACCCCGCCATTACACAGGCGCCACAGTGGTGCCTCAGCGCCTGAAACATGCCCTGGGTGGTACCTTGGTGTTTTAAAAATTGATTAGGTGGTACTTTTAAGCCTAATAAAATTTCCAATGTGGTGTTTTCAAACAACTATTTAGAGGATTTTTCCTTTGGTTAACATTAACCTTTTTTCTTGACACAATCAAGTCCATTTGGCCCTATGATTAAATTCTTGTCAATTTTTTTCCAGGGGATCAATTAACTTTCCCAGTTAATCAATCCATCTGAGACACCTAGTCTCTACTTGGCATAGTCAAGTCTAATTTATCCCTATGATTAAATCCTTATCAATCATATTCCTGGGTATCAATTAGGCAACTGCGGTAAGTTTGACTCCCTGGTGCTCAACACTCTAGTTAAGTGAGAATCAGCTTTTTCCCTGATTGACAACTGGAGATTGACACTTTTTTAATTAACAGATATTGATGTACTGAAAAATTTCAAAATAAAAATTAAGTCTTACAGCTATGGTATACTGAAGTGACCCCAGAGAGCTCAAAAATGCAATAAAAATTGTATCTTAACTGATGAGAAGAAGAAATAAGCAAATATTTCTAATTTTACTATGTGATTTACACTCTTTATTATAAAAATATTTTTAATTACAATAAAAAATAAAATTCCAATGAACCAAGAATAAATATAAATACAAAAAAAACTATGCAAAATATAAAGAAACACTATATATTAATTTTATGTAGTTTTTATAAGTATAAATGTGAATATCTTATGTTTTACTAGTAAATTAACAAAAATTAAGATATTTCACTTACTTTCAACTATAACTATTCATCTCAAACTTACCATGTATATAGAAAAAATTACTGCTATCTAATTAAATCAAAAAACTTAAAAATTAAAACTAAAAACTGAATGATCAAAACTAAAAAGTAAAAATTAAAGCTAAAAAGTTAAAATTTAAAAGTAAAAATCATATAACCAAGTAAGCAAGCAATTTTACTCTTCATCCTTATTTCCCCTTTTCATTTTAGCCCCTTTCAGGAGGGCAGTGGCAATAAGCTCAAGCTGCTGCTTAAGCTCAGAGGCCTTATACTTGTGCTTGGCCGCACCCTGGATGGCCTTGGTGAAGAAGGTAGAGCAAGTTGTTGGCTTGGTGAGGAGGACGCAATTGGCGAGATCTCTGAGCTTGGAGATGGTTTTCTCTTGCTTGTGCTGCAGAAGGGAGAAGAACTTGTTAAACTTTGGGTATAGCCCAAAGTTGGCCTTAGAATGATTGTGATAAGCATTTAGAGTAAAAGTGGTCTTCAGCTCCCCGCTGACAGCTGCCCGGTAAATATTCCAACTGGCCTTGGTGCAGGCCTTGCCTCACCTTTGTGTGATAACCTTCCCAATCCACTGGGGCTCAAATTACTCAAGGAAAGGCTTGAAATCTGGATACTTTGCTATGTAAGGATCCTTTGAGAGAACCTTGAACCTCTGTGCAGTATGCCCTGGCTTTAAAAAGCCAAGGCACTAAATTGTGCAAGCACAAATTTTCAGGTGTCCAAAGTGTCCCTCTGGCTCAACCTACTAAGCTCAGTGTGGGCCTACACATTGCAAGCAACTGCTTGGTGGAAGTGGCTCCCCTGCACCTCCCCGCTGAACAGCTGCTCAAATGCATTGAACTGAGCAGTCTCAAAGTCCATGATGCAAATTTGAGGCTCCAGAGCTCTCAGCCTTACCTTTTCCTCCAAGTCCAGGGTGGCCTGGTCCTTGTCAGCAGCATGAGGGTTTGCACGGGTGTGGGGGAGTCTTTTTGGCATTGTCATCATTGCCGTCAGGAAGGAGGGAAAGTGCTTGGCAAACAATTGAGAACACACATGTGTAAATGGCTTTGGTGGCCCCAGGGAGAAGAATAAAAGCAAGTGCAATCACCTAGATGTCAATCTGGGCATGGATCATCCAGAGCTGTTTGAACATCCCAGGGTAAGTGGCAAAGGTACCATCACTAGTCAGGTTGGAGCCCTTTTTAACTCCAGCAGGTTCTGCTGAGTGGCTTAGCAGATTATTTGGTCTTTGCTGTTGGGCCCATTGTCATGAAGGAGAAAGTGCTCCCCACTTGGAAGCTGCTTAAGCTTGTGGGTGAGTGTAAGCTCTGAGAGGATGTCCAAAGCCTTGGGGAGGGGGATTGGCGGCAATACGCTTATCACTTATGAACTTAACCAACTGTTCCTGGGTTGGTACCAACTTAAGATTGTTGTGTTTGAAATGTTGGAGGGCCTTGATGGCCAGATCTGATGCGCAGAGGTTGGCAGAGGTTGGGATGACTTGGACCAGGTATCATTTTAATATCTGGGCTATAAGATGATTGGGGGGCTCACAAGAGTGCTCCCCCTTCTTGGCACTAACCTGCTCCCAGCCCTTGGTGTTCAGCCATGCCCCAAAAGTCTTATCCTCACATACAAAGTGCTTGCTTTTGGTTGGCTGTTTTTGATTATTACAATTGAAAATGTAATTATCTGCAACGTAACCAGGGTTGCCTTTTACAGACATGATTGGGAAGTAATGGGGGGAGCGCTTGGGGACTTTGAACTCTCTGTCCACATTACAAATGTTGTGGATGGCCATTAGATCCCAATCCATGTGACCAGAAGCTTTGAACTTCTTGGAATATTCCTCAGGCTCATCCTGGGGGTCAGATGAGGGAGGGGGGAAGAGCCATCAGGAGGATGAGGGAAAGGGTCCTTTGAGGCCTGCTTGGAAGCCTCCTTTTTCTTACCAGAAGAAGAGGTGGGCTCCTTGGCAGCCTTTGACTTCTTGGTACAGTGCTCCTTGGTGGGGTTGGAGTTGGCCTCTGATCATAAAAAGAGTAATCAGTGAGGGAGTCATCACTTTTATTTGAGGACTTGGGAGGGAAGTTGGATATGAGGGTGGAGGGGGAGATGGAGTAGGAGGAGATGGGGTGGGGGAGATGAAGTTGGAGACTTTTCCTTTGCAGGCTTCTTGGCACGCTTGGGGGTGGAGGCAGTTTCTTTTGAGCCCTTTGAGGCTTGGAGCTTAGTAGACTTGTTGGATTTAGATGATCTTGTCTAAAGAAAAGGTTAGTTTTGTAAATAAAACAGTATGAAATATATGAAACACAAAGAGGTAAAGAAAAGAAAAAGTTAAATGAAAAGTATGCAAATAAATTTTTATTTATCAAGAAAAACATAACAAAGTGAATAGAAGTAAAATAGAATCAAAAGTATAGATATAAAGGTTAAAACAGAAAATAAATGAATTTATGATGAGCATCAAAGATGTTAGGTTCAGCATAATATCTTAGTGCTAAATCAATGTAAAAGTATAATTAAAAATCAAAAAAAGTATATAAAAATTATATGGGGAGTAGCAGGAAGAGTAGTAAATTATAATTGCAAATATATATTATGTGGACTTTTTATTGGGAGTTAAAAATTCAAAACACAGTAAAGTATTGAGTTTGGCACTGTCAATCAGTTGAAAAAAGCTGAATTCTCACTGTCAAGTATGTCAGAGTCAAGCAGAAAAATCAAATTTACTATTTTTTTTACATATAAAACTTGCTTAAATTTAAAACGGGTCAAAAGTTAACCCAAAAGCAGGGAAGTTTCATATGCTCATAAATAAAAAAATACAACATAAGTTAGCAAAGTAAATGAGTGGGAAGGTGTTTATTAGTGATAATAATATGCTGGGAGGAGCTGGGAGTGAATTATTTACCATAATGCTGGTTAAAACGTTAAGAAGCTCACTGTACTAATCCCCAAGTTAAAGTGTCAAGTGGATGAGTGTCAAGTGACACTCATAGTGTGTCACTTATTAATTTAGCCTTAATTCTGAGCCTTTGATTAGTTAAATTGGAAACCAATCACGTGGCAAGTGGATAGAGTCAAACAAAGAAGGAGTTGAGCTTCCGTTTTTTATAAATTACATATTAAATCTCTTAATAAATTGTGCTTAATTTATGTGGCACCACTTAATCCACAAACCCAGAAATGACATAATGTAAAACAAGTGGGGTATTTGATTAATGTCTATACCACTAAATCCAGTATAGTGGTGCTTGGGAGCCTAATTGACAACTATGGAAACTAATAATAAAAATATAATAGTAAATAACATATTTTTATATAAGTGCATATTTATTTTATTAATAAAATTAAAATTTGGCTTAAAAAGTGTTGAACTAGTCACTTAGTGTTTTAGAGTGTCAAAAACAGGTTTTTTCATTTCTATTATTAAATTTACTTAAAAAATTTCCCTTAAATCCGCCTTTTAGCTAACCAATTTATTAAACAGAGTTGAATTCAAGTAAATTTAATCTTGTTTTTTGGTTTTGAACCCCTAAATTACTAGTAAAAATTAGCTTAAAATCAGTTAAGCCAAAAATACTAATAGATTTTCTATGCAGCACTCAACTCCCTGGTACTTGACAAAGTGTCAAGTACCAGGGAGTCAAACTTACTACAGTTGCCTCAATTAACCTTACTGGTTAATTAATTTGGCTTTGAGACATCTAGTTTTATAACATGTATTGGTCAGATTATTCATTTAGCCTCTCAATTAGTATAACCCAATTGATTCCTGAGTACTCCATCACTATACTGGAAAATCCCTTCAAGACCAATCCTATTGTTTTGAATTTCAACCTATGAGTGTAAGGTCTTAGGCTACAGGATAGATTATTGTTAACTAAAGCTTTTAATCCCAAGATATTTATATTTGTCAAATATAGGAAAGTAGGTAAGATTTGTAGTAACAACTGAATTAAAGCTCTTAACAACTTATAGGAAGTAAAATATGGGCTAAGGTGATTGATCAATCCTAGAAAATAAAATAGAGTCCAGTCTTAATTACAGAAGACTGGTTTAAATTTTTTATATCTAGGTCAGGGTATTGGTCACCATTAATTGGTGGATTAAAGCTATCTACTTTCAAGGTTTGGGTACCACTAAAAAGGTTTCCTAACTGATGGTAAAGGTAATCAAAAGGAATCATAAATTGAAAACTAGGATATCAGAGATAAGGTGCAAGATAAAAAAGATTTAAATAAAAAGGAAAACATAAGCCACAAAACCTAACAAGTATCTTTTTGAGGTGAAAGTCAAACAATCTCAACTTAGAGTTGAGAATGCAAAAACCCAAGTCTTTTTATTAGCTTATACAAGTGAGGTGCAGAAAGAGAGGTAAAGAATTTGACCAAGACTGGTTAGAAGGCAGGGAATTGAGGTGCTCATCATCAACTATTATTTCAACTTATTAAAGTTGAAAATTATGGAAACAGCAAGAAGAAAGAGCAAAGACAGCAACATAGCTTTTGGAAGTAAGAGCAAGCAGAAAAACAGCCGGAAAAACCAAGTCCAAAGGTGGATTGCATAAACCACAAGGAAAGCAAAAGAGGTAATATATTTGGACTTTAAAATACTAACTTAAACTTTAAGTTTAAAAAGTTTGAAACCCATTGCTTAATGTTGGTAAGTTTGAAAAGGGGACTTCTAACTTAAATTTAGAATAATTAGCAATAAACTAAAGGGACAAAGGATAAAACCAAAGGTAGTTAAATGTTGTTCCAAAAAGGGTGTAGGAATCAGAAGGAAAAGTGAATAGTAGCAGATAGCAGAGAAGGATAATCCTGACAATGAGATTCATCACAAATCAAAAACTGTGTTTAACCACAGCCCAACATGACTGTAGTACAGTCACAGGTCTACAGCCTGTAAGAGTTAAATAGTGTGCTGCACTATTCAGAGAAAAACAATAAGGATAAAATAAATGTGTTGTTAACTGCTTGAGCAGCACTAAACCAAATTAGGTGGAAAACTCATTAATTTTGTGCCTTGGGAGCTATAACAAAAGACAGATACCAAAACCAAAATGAGAAAGAGCATTTGTAACAGAAAGTCAGAGGTCAAAGATGAGGAGGCAGAATATAAGGTGGGCCAAGGAACAACAAGGGAATCAGCCGCAAACTGGAAGAGAGTTGTAGACTCATTGTCCACAACAGGAGCCAGTAAGCCAAGATATTCTAACATGGGTGTTAAACTTCCTTTATTTTCAGCATCAATAATAATAAGCTATCTAGAAACAAGTTTCTAGAGTGTGATGGGGGAAGTCTCAAGGTGACTCAGGATGGGGGTGGGGGAGATTTTACGGCATCTGATTGTTTGACAAGAATATTTTCAGCAATTGAAGGACCAGTATTGGGATTCAAGTCAACAACATCATTATTTTAAAAATTTTGGCAGCCAGCGGGTCAAGTGCTGCCATCCCCAAATAACGTAAAGTGTGATTTTCTTATCATGATTATTTGGGGAGAAATAGGGCAAGTCAAGATTTTCCAAGGCTATTTGAGCAACCCCAGCTTTGACCCATTCTTTATTGATGGCAGCATTTAAGCTGTCTATGTCTCTCAAGGGTTTTGTGGCGGTTCTTTTCTGGTTTCTGGTTCTGTAAGGGCACACTATTCCTTCCATTTGATTTTCAACCGTAACACAACCCCCAGGATTTTTTTCAAACTCTCAATCTGGGCTAGCTGTAACCCCTCTCTCAAGGGTGCTTGTTTCCATTATCCTGTTGATGGAGCTAGAAGCAACCTACTTGGTTTTGGGTGCTCTCAGGCAATGAACAAGGTTGAGTGAGTACATCATTGGACCTTCTAAAACCTCATTGTAGCTTGATTAATTACCTCTACAATGGCTTATAGCAGTTATCAATAGAGGTGCAGTGCCCAATGGGCACTCATTTACAGATATGGTGTTTTAACCCATTGAATATGAGTGTGAGGAGCATTACATTTCCATTGTTAATGGCTTCTGGGGCGGCAGCAAGCGCTTTTTGCTAGGCAGCAATGTAATCAGGGACGCTTTCTGTTTGTTTGATGCAAGCAGGGGTGTTTCCACAACAATGGGTGAAAAAGTTTCACTGTAGCAGGACTTAGAATCTTCCCTGAATGCCATCCAGGTGACTTCAAGCTCTTGACTGGACAGGTGGTGAACCATACAGCGGCAGTCCCATTAAGGCGTCCTGGCACTGTGGCAACCTACATGGGCTCAGGTACTTGGCAAATGCAGAGGTGGGTTTCTGTGGAGCGTAGACAACTTACTATGCCAGCCCCCTCCACACCGGCATAAATGTAGCAATCTAGGGTTCTAGTTTCTACAATTAGTTAGTCAGTTATTCTTAATTCTTAACACTATACCTGTTATGGTATAGTTGCAGCCTTTGATAGGACAGAAGAATATAATATTATAAAGACAAAAATAGCTTCTTTATTAGATAGTGAAGTACTATATAGTATGAGGCCGGGGAATTGCCATCATAGGGGAAGAGGCACTGGCAAAAGGACTTGCCTTATTGAGGCAAGTGGCGCTAGTTGTGTTGTTCAATTATCAACTACGGAGGTGAAGCCTGTATCCTATGTGCAATGGGAAACCAATTCAACTACCCATTTTTAAGACATTTGAAACGGATTTAAAGCACATAAAGCAATGACACAACAGAATGATCTGGAAACTGTGCAAGTGTTCTATTGTCTTAAACCTTAAGTGAAATTCTTATTGTCTTATCCATTCAGGATCTGCAACACACACCACCTGTTGAGGATTTGAGTTGTAAGTTCACCATGCACTGTGACAGGTCAGACTGGGGTGGGGTGACGCTAATGTCACACTGTCCCAGTTGGAGTCAGTTATAAACACTGGTTAGCAATAGTTGGTCTTGGCAAACTATTTAGCCTTCCAGGATCTCCCCATAAAGGATGGCAAGAAGGTATCCTGGTGAGGTGTAGCCATACAGCAAGCACTTTTCCTTTCTTGGGGGGATTTTTTAAAGGTAGGCTATTAATCAAACCTATCACTTCTACCACTGTTACAACTGAACCTATTATAGTTCAGTATTGAGATTAGGGAAGGCAACAGTCCAAGAGAAAAGAGCAGATAATACAGACAAGACAAATGTTTTTTTGGGAAGCGGCAGTGAACATACAGTAAAAGGAAGCCACTAATTCACAAGGGGATGGCATAGTGGTGGGATCCAGGTATGATGTGGGTGGTAAATAACTAATTGAAGGATTTCAGCCTAGAACTGGCCACGCTAAAATCTAGTGATATTGCCTGTATCTCAACACTGGCAGAAGAATGTCCAGTGCCGTTAGATATGTCATGAGGTGGCTCTGTGAGGACCCCTGTGTTCTGTAAGACAGGTTGGGAGGCAAGGTATTGATCTCAGTTGCATAATGGTTGTAAAATTTTAATCTGATAGTTACAAGGATTCCAACCCATGTATTTTAGAATTCATTTTCAAAAGTTAGCTCACTTTCTTTATTATACTTACCACCAATGGTTTCTGCTTTCTGTTTTTGCTTTAAAAAAGCAAAAACCTCTCCAAACAGGTTTTAAACCTGCTCCTACTCTTTTAAGCACTTAGTATCAATTGTGGATCTTCTTCTTGATGTCTTTTCAAGCTATACATAGAGTATAGCAGCCTCTCTTCCTGTGTTTCTGGTTACAATAGCATCCCCAAAACAGCTTATTTTGATCAGAAGCTACCTAAATTGGCCCACTGAACCCAAATTTTATGAGGGATCCAATTCCTTCATCAAATTTGCCACTTTTCTTCTTGGAAGTAGAATATAGAGATTTATTGGTCCCATAATATTGTTGTGGTCTTGGGACCTCTCTGGTTCCCTCTGCACCTCTTGCCAGACCAGAATTTCACTTGACTCCTCTCAGAAGCCAACACCCTCTTGGATGCTCCCATTGACGCAACCATCTGTGTATCTAGTGTTCTCACAGTACAGGCCCTTGCCCAGGTCAAGTGAAAATCTATTGCTCCCCAGCATGGGTTGCTGTTTCCAAGGCCACTGACCTTTATGGCTCCAGCCATAACACCATTGTAGATGATAGTGGGCTCCCATCTTGGCTCCTGCCTTCAGCTCCCCTGATGAACCTTGAGAAACCTTTGGAAAACTCCTTTGGATTTTGGCTAGTGCCCTTGTTTCAGCCATTTGTGGGTACTCCCCATATCTTTTGCACCCTTCTTCCTTTGGGCCTCTCCTCCAATTGTGGATCCCAGCATTCCTTGAGGTTGTGTCCAGATGAAACTCAACACCAGGATGGGAACCAGGATCCCTGATCCCAGCACCCCTATTGTACAGCATCATATAATAATTATTTGTGGCCCTACAGTTTATTCTGCTATTCTGAACAACAGAGAGGTGGTAGAACTTTGTTGGTCCAATGACAGACCCAGTACAAGTAGAAGCTATTGGTTCAAATTGAAGAGAAGGGCTGGTTCCCAGAGTTGGCTTGTCCTGCATATTGGGACAATACTCCAAGCAATTGACTGGCACCCCAGGTTGGTGGTGGTGGGTTATATTGGGATACTCCAAACTTTATTCAGCCAGGTTCTGTCCAATTGAAGTCAAGATTAGCCATTCAGGTTTAGCAACTGGTCTGGATCAGATTTGGGATATTGAGGATATTGTTAGAGCCTTCCAATTAATATGAACTGATAAATAGAGCCAACTCCTTGGTTCCATCAGGGTTGATGGACAGAGTACCTTTCTTACCTACTAGGCTAGCACAATGATGGTCCAGTTGATCTATAGAACTCAGAATGCCTGACAGCACTGTTATAGCAGCACTACATCTGATAGCTCTTTAGTTCTAGAGTATAGTAGTGGTTAGAATATCTATGATTATAAGTTTTATAAATGGAAGGCTCTTCTGAGATAGGTGGTTAATAGTACAGGAAATACTGGCTCTGTTCTTCTTCAGGAATAGTAGTTTGGTTCAGGCCAGCAACAAGGTTGGATGTCAATTGAGCTATCTCTGCAGCCTGGGTGCCAAGCTTGTATACCGAACCCAGTTTTGGCCCACTTGGGCTGTGCACCCCGTCTATTGGTTGGATATGTTATTTAGCCAATTACCCAAAGTTCTGACATTGTGAGACATGGTATGTCTCTATAAGCGCTCCTTTGTATTGTGAGATACAGCAGCAGCTTGACCAGGGAGCCAGTTGCAACAGTGATAAGATCCACTCAGCTCAGAACATAATGAAATGAGATTTAAACAGAATAAAGATGTATCCGAATATACTGTTGATCAAAATAAAATGTTCAACTTTTTTAAGTCCGGCCAACTTTGTTCTAAGCTGGGTAGATTTTAGTTTAGGCTAAATGATCCTTTATTTCATGGGGGTGAAAGCTGTTGCATTGGATTTCAAATGGCTACACCGCTGCAGGATAGGTTTGCATATTCGAGAACATTTTTCGTTCAGGTTGGATACAAGGCAGGTGCTCAGTTAATCCAAGTTCGCCAGGAATTCTGAATCACCTCATTTCAGAATCAGACAAGCTGTACATTGCATGGCTACATTACAGATCCTCACCTTTATCATGACCTTGCTCCCAAAGCTATATTTGCCAATAAGGTCAGTTGGTTGTTGAAGTTTTAGGATTTAGACCAAGGCTAAATATCAACTAGTTTGATGGCAGTGTAGAGGGGAAAATTTAAAATCGAATCAACCAGCGGGCTTTAACATGGGCCAATGAAGTTCTCGGAGCAGGGGCAATCTTGGTGAGTAAAAGCATGCTTACAAACGAGAGTTCCCTATTTTTTAAATGATTTCACCAAAATCCAAACCAATCATAAGCGTAACAAGCCGCCCCTTAAAAGGGTGCACTTGGAATGGAATAGTCCGCCATACTGGTGCCACTGCTATTGGCTTGGAAGTCATAATCACCATTTATTTTAATTTCGCAGTATGACGCCATGAAAAGGCTGCTGAGTAATATCCTTCCTCTCGTTAACGGCTTCTATACATCACTGCTGCGGAGTTAATTGCTACTCAGTAGGTTCAGTGCTGCCTCAACTTTTTCCAAGCCTTGTTCTACTAGTGACAAGTTTATAAATCTTGTGCAATTTGTTGGAGCAATGGCATAGTTTTAGCACCAATCTAGACTTGGAGCTATCAATTTTGAGTATCCTCTATGGGCGGCTACTCAGCTTGATGGCCAAGTTCATAAAAATAAAAATGTCAAAGCTGCCTTAGTCAGTGCTGACCAAGGCAGTGATGAGATATATTCTATTTAAATTTCTATTAAAAAGATTTCTTTTTAATAAGAAATCGTTTGGTACATCGGAGCCTACATAAGTTTCGACTTGGATTCAAAAATTGATTCGAGATTGTCCTGAGCAACTTTCCGGCCAGTTAATTCGTCCACTCTCTTGTGGATTGATAATAGCTCGGATGAAGCAAAATAATATCTTTCAGATGTCGGGTATTGGACAAGCTGTTGTTGAAAGGATCACCAGTTTACATTGAAGTTGGAAGCAGATAGTTCCTCATTGGTTGCCGTAAATTGATTCACAAATTATAGCCAATAGACATATGGGACTGAAATTACACCCAAACAAAGGTGAAAATGAATTGGATCAATATGATTGGTTGCGATAAGAGGCGGGCTTTAATTGGGCAAACCAGGTGGATAAGTGCAGAATCTTTATGGATGGTGGCCTTAAGCTGGCATGAAATGGGGTGCCCTATTGATTTGGAATGGCAGTTTAAACCAACCTCACAAGCAGCACCACGCAGAGTCAGGCATTTTGATTGGCTAGAAATGACATCATCCCCTAGATCCCGGTTCGGATCGGAAGTCGTGTCTTCGATTTGACTGCACACCCCGCCCCAAAGAGCCAATCCAATTCAAGATTCATTCCAAGCGCAAGGGGGTAAACACCATCCCTTTATTGGGCCCAGTCATAAGATCCGCCGGATCAGACTCGGATTCACTGCCACCAAGCTTATCCAACAAAGCCATGCTGGCTACTCAGCAACTCATACCGTTGTACTGTACCCACATTCCATCCAACTTTAGTTTCTTAACCGTTGACGCCGCTTGAACGTTCTGTGCTTAACCTTCTGAACATCAAATAGCTGCCTCTCTTCATCACTAGATTCTTCCCAATCCCTTTTTCTCAGTCTAAATTAATATGCAGACAATCAAATGTGTTGTTGTTGGGGATGGTGCCGTAGGGAAGGTATTCAAACACTCCTCTTTAGTGACTAAACTTTTAGACCTGTCTCCTGATCTCCTATACCACGAACAAGTTCCCTTCTGAATACGTGCCTACAGTAAGTCCGAGTACTTTTTGGAACATTGATGCTTTGTGCTTCCTCTTTATTTTACCAGCCAAGAGAGCTCATATTGTACCCCTTTTAACCCTGGCTATCCTTTATAGGTTTTTGACAACTATGCAGTGACTGTCATGATTGGTGATGAACCTTATACTCTAGGCCTGTTTGATACTGCTGGTAAGTTTTGGTTGTTTCTTTACTGCGCCTGCTGCCAGGTCAAAAATACTTTTAGGCGACAAGCCCTACTCAGTTAATCGCCTCAATCTATTGATCAACTCCCCTAATATGTTTCTTTAAACAGGTCAAGAAGATTATGATCGCCTCAGGCCCTTGTCATACCCTCAGACAGATGTTTTTCTTGTTTGCTTTTCAGTAGCTGCTCCAGCTTCTTTTGAGAACGTTAAAGAGAAGTGGTTCCCTGAGGTTCACCACCACTGCCCTGGTGTTCCATGCCTTATAGTTGGAACCCAAGTTGACTTGCGTGATGATCCTGCCCTGATTGGAAGGCTTGAGCGTCAGAATCAGAAGCCTATCCCTGCTGAAATGGGAGAGCGTCTTGCTCACAGCCTGAAAGCAGTCAAATATGTTGAGTGCTCTGCACTAACTCAGTCTGGGCTCAAAAATGTATTTGATGAAGCAATTGTTGCTGCGCTTGAACCTCCCGTGACACGTAGCAGTAAAAAATCCAACTGCGCCATATTATAATAGGCCTACACTGCTCGTAACATATGGTTTTCATCCTTCCCTCTCCGTTTCCGTCCGCATTCCCCTGCCCCCTCCCTAATGCCACTTCATTCCCTGATTTGAATTCACATCTATTAGGCTACTCTAAATGTGCGCTCTGAAGGAGCTATGATAGTTTTTACTTCAAAATGTTTAAATCCTATCTCAATGTTCTGCCTACCTATTGACAAGATCAGATTTTAAAGCAACTTGGTATTAAATGTTCTCCTGTCAAACTACATTTCTTCTATTCCCAGTTTATACCAATCCATCTTTAAACAAGCCTTGCTATTCAACTCTCGCAATAAAGCAAGGCCACTGCTTGACAAATTTACCATTTAATTATGTGCTTTCCCTTTTACATGAATACTTTATGTTTGATATAAGCCTTTAACAGTTTATTACTAATTCATACTAACAGTTTTGCATGAATACTATGTACTTAATTTAACTGCAATGTAGACTTACAAATGTCACCTAGTGCATATACGGGCTTTGGTTACATACATTCCAATTAAGCCAATATAAAAACTAAGTCAATATTCTTTACTTGGTATGGATTTCCATAAAGACCTTCACACTGCTAGTTTAGAAAAGCCCCCTTTAACTGAAACTATGCATGTCACAAGTGTTGCTTTGAACAACTCAGCCTACAAAAGATGTTACCCTATAATTTTCAACCACACTGTTCCTGGTAAAGCACCTAAAAATTGGATATCTCAAGTATCTGAGTAACTAGCTCGGTTAGCCAATGGAATAGAACAGTTATAGGTGCACACTCAAGGATTCTCTAACTGGAGCTGCCAACTTTGGATGCATGATAATAAACTTCATGGCAAAGGCATGCCGGTAGACTTTACTCCAAGTGTCATCACCGGGGTCAAATGTTACCCCCAGATCTCAGCACCCTCCTCTCCAAGTTTCTTGCTGCAAGCTCTTTCCAAATAAGGCTGTGACCTTGAATGCTAAGTATGCTTCTGGTGGGAAGCTTAATAATCACACTTCTACGCAATCCTGATTCTGGATCCATTTGGGCTTTGCTCAATAGATTATCCTGACAGATAAGCGCCAACAAATATTCCCATATCCCGCTTTGAATGTAGAAGTAATGAACACGGAAGCAGAAGCTTCCAGTTTGTACAAAGCCTTAGTTAGTTTATAAAGATGAATGAAGAAAACTACCACCTTGTTCTAGGAACCAAATTAGCTAGCTTTTCCTTAGTAAAACCCAGGAAGGCACAAAAGGATCAATCTTGTCAGAAAGAACACCAACTATAGGAGCACAACAATGTTTATCCTAAAAAAGTATGGCTATGGCAGGAATAATACCATCCAATCTGCAGTACAAGTTTTGAGAACAACACAAGATCAACAGGGAATCCCATAAGTGCAAAATAAACTCTGTACAATTCTCGGTAACCAGGATGCACCATTGCAAATCCAAAAACAGCTTCTGTTTAACTTGACGTTTGCCACAAAGGGGAGCTTTCAGGCAGTATACTCAGGGTTTCTACGGTTGGAACTCCCAGCCAGCCAGCCAGCCATCCCAAACTAAACTTTCTTTCATCATGCTGGTCTACTAGGGATTACCAGAGATTGATATAACTTAACCTATCTCTCTTATAGAGCTACTTCTAAGTTCTACTGCATCATTCTAGTATCTGAATAATAGGCTGGGATAAGAACCCAACTATACATATGATCTTACCCAATGAGTCTAAATAGACTACGTCTACATTTACTTTTATTACTATCCATACTATCACACCCTTCTTGATTATTACCAACCAATAAATATTTTATATTAATAATGTTGGAACTAAACATCAGCTTTCACAGCTGGAAGGATAGATAAAATCCACCCACCCTGAACTGAAACGTCCCAACCTTAAATTGATGAGAATAGAGCAAGCTACCAACCAAAACAGTACTGATCAACCTGGCCAGCCAGAAAAGGGTCAAGCATGAAAAAGGCCTATCAAAATACAATAGGAAGCAATTACATACAAGCCAACAGATATGATCATTCCAGAAAAGAACCCAACACATCAAACAGGGAAGGATGAGCTGTCTGAGATAGGTACAGGTTCATCCAAGATTTTGGGATGAGCCGGTGAGAGTAAACACTAAAGACAAAGGTATACCTGATCCCTAAAAGCATCTCGCAAAAGTGGACCAGGATGGAGCAACCCAAGCTGGATTCTAGTTGCATCCTAAACAGAGAGTCTATCTTCCAAAAGAAATCTAATTGGGAAGCCAGAGTATTCTATAGATATAAGCCTAACCCCTAGGATCTTGTAGCAACCAAGATTACTCCCCTGCCCGCTAATGTATCTCACAATACATAGGGGCACTTGATAAGTTGCCCCATGACGTGGCTATTGGTACGGGCCAATCTGAGCATTATGTCAAATTGCGGGCACTATCTCCTAATTAGGAGTGTTGCTGATTTGATATGCTGATCTCTTGCTCAAGTTATTTCCCACCCAAACCTTATATTAAACCTGCCACTGTGCCACCCCCTGATGTACTTGTGGCTTCTCTATATAGGATATTAATTATGCTATTCTCTAATAAAACTAAATCTTATTTCTATTCTCATCATTTCTATTAGACTGTTGTAATTCCTATATAAATACTGAACTATAATAGGTTCAGTTGCAACAGTGATAGCAGTTATAGGTTTGATTAATAGCCTACCTTTAAGAAAATCCCCCCAAGAAAGGACAAAGTGCTTGCTGTATGGCTACACCTTACCAAGAGACCTTCTTGCACATCCCTTATGGGGAGATCCTGGAAGGTTAAATAGTTTACCAAGACCAACTATCAATAACCAGTGTTTACAACAGACTCTGCCTGGGATAATGTGACATTAGTGTCACCCTGCCTCAGTCCAATCTGTCATAGCATATGGTGAGCTTACAACTCAAATCCTTAACAGATGGTGTGAGGGGGCAAGATAGTAAGTTGACTACACTCCACAGAAACCTATCTCAGCATTTGTCAAGTACCCAAGCCCATGTGGGTTGCCGCTGCGTCAGGACACCTCACAGGGCCCGCCACAATATGGTTCACCAACTGGACTGGTCAGGAACATAAGGTCACCTGGGCAGCCTTCAGGGATGCCACCAAGTCCTGCTACAGTAAAACCTTTTCATCTATCATAGTGGGGCCCCCTTGCTTGCCGTCAAACAAACAGGAAGCGTCCCTAAGTACATTATCTATTGGCAACAAGCACTTGCCGCCGCCTCAGAAGCTATTACTAATGGAGACACCATGATCCTCACCCTTATCATGAATGGGTTAAAGCCTCATATCTGTAAATGGGTGTCCGTAGGGTGCTGCACTTCCATTGATGATTGCTACAAGGCTATTGTAGAAGCAAACAACTAAGCCACAATAGGCTTCTGTAGATCCAATGACACACCCCTCAACTTTTTCCTAAACCTGGCAGTGCCCACAATCAAGTAGGTTGCCGCCAGTCTCATCAGCAGGAGAATGGCAATAAGGGCCCTTGCAAGGGGGAGCTTCAGCTAGCACAGATCAAGGATTCAGGAAAAGCCTGGGGTTTGTAGGCACAAGAGGCTCTGCAACCCCGCTTGACCCACACTCTCAATCTCTCCCGTTAGAAATCCCTGTGACTATAACATACATGTGGTGGAAACCCTAGACATATTCCAGGTACACAGGGAAAACCCTGCCCTCCAAGCCGGCTGTTTATCAAATAAATCACTTGCTTGGCTGATCCCATTTGCTTCTGTGGAAGCACCCAAATACTTCTGGTAGATACTGGGGCCAACCACACCATGGTCAACCAGGAATTTGCAAGCTTGCAACAGGTAGACAAAGTTCCTAGCCACTTCAGGGCAATACATGTGGCCAACTCTTGTAGTGTCAGGGTGCCATCCTGTAGCAGGTTCAGGAGAACTGGCGGGTGGACAGCCTGCGGGTCCAGTGGGAAGGGCCACCACAGGATGGGAGCTAACTTTGCAATTTAGGAGAGAGATTTTCTGACCAAGGCCCAGGTACTGTTGGCGGGCAACATGGAGTCAACAAGGCCTGTGTGTGTTATATAAAGGACATCAAATAATTGAGTGGAGGTTGATTCAGGGGTGGCCACTGTTTCTTGAAGGCAGTTGGGCCATGGGGGTCAGGGGAGGAGTCATGGGTACTAAGTACACAGGCAGGTAGCTGTATTTGCTGCAAAATAATAGTGACTTCTTGGTGTACCAGGTTCCCTTATGTTCAATAAGTTTGGGCTCTCTGATACAGGCTTTGGGGCTGTAAATTAGAATTTCTTCTAATGTAAACTCTAAGTAAGCAGGATTTGGGGGATATTCTGTAAAATGTACTGGGCCAAAGGGTACTTCTAGTGGATGGTATAACTTGGGTGGCTTGTCTGCTGTTTCTTGGGGTTGGCTGGTAAAGGGGACAGAGCTTCAGAAATCAGTCTGCAAATGAAAAAGTTCTAAAATTAGGTATGGCATGACCTTAGTGAACCAATGTTTTATAACACTTTATTGCAAAAATGGCAATGTGCAACTTTCTGGCAGCTACAGAGTATAAGTATGCCCATCAGCCATGGGAAAACTTTTGTACAATCCTTTGGGCCAGGTGGTAGCATTTACCAGGGGGTTTAAATTCTCAGTGGCATCCAATTTAGACAATTTATCATTGGCTGGGATGGAACAGGGAATCTCAATTTCCTTCTTTGAGACATGAGATTTGTAATCATTTGGAGGCCCTTGTTCTTGGGGGAAATTCCTGCAGCACACCATTGGCAGTGGCCTGAGTCATTAAATGGGTATTTATTGGGTTGGTACTCTTAATAGCTAGGCTAAGAGGATCCCTCAGAGGGAAAAGTTCAATTATGGAAAGTGCCTCATAGGTAGGTTTCAGAGGTTTCTCTGAGGTCAAATCTGTTCTTGGCTCTAGCTCAGAAAAATGCTGGCGGCAGATCCTGAAGGCTGGCAGCCCATATGGGTTCAGGGTTAAAATCCTGGGAATGATGTTCCAACTTGAGAATCAGTAATAAATTACTGTCACTTGTGACATGTAGAGTGACCATCACCCACAAGACTTTTCCCTTCTCAGTAAGAATGGGTACTGTCCAGGTCAGGCCCTCTGAACCTACCATGTCTGGGATCAGCCACAACGTCATTGCTGGACTTGACTGGTTATGCCACAACTGTCCCTAAATTGATTGGAATACTTCAGTGATCATTTCAGGAACCCATAATGCAGGGAAAAGCTTCCCTGCATAGTGGATTAAAGCAGGAGGATTTAAACCAGTAACCATAGAGCCAATGAGTAGTGATACCATACCCAAATGAAACAGTTCACCAATAACTTGACATCAACTAAGTAAGGGATTCATTGCCCTAGAAAGGAATAAGCTCCCAAGTAGGCAAGAAGGAATGCAGAAGCAAAAGGAAATAACAGACTGGCAAGAACAGCATTGGCTGGTTTGAGTTGAGACTTATCCTTGATTGGGGGGTTGGTGGAGAATAGCAAAGCGGTATACCACTAGCCTGGATTCATAGGAGCCCATTTTTTGTTATTAAAGTACTCTGTAATTGTGCCTGAGCCTGGTCTGGTTTCCATCTGGACCAAGCCTTGCACAAATTTACAAATCAGTAGTAGAAACAACCATTTGGACCTAATTCCCCAGAAAAGGGAAAAATTAGGTGGTTTCATGGTTATTCTAAAAGGTCTTACAAACAATAAAAGCAAGCTGTGGTTTAAGTCTTTATTGATTGAGCAGTTGAGATGAGAAAAGCATAAAAGTTTAAATAGATTGGGAAATGGGGGAGTTGAGAGGGAAATTTAACTGATACATGGCATATGGAGCAAATGAGTAATAAATTCAACTTATTCAAACCATAAACAGCTGCTGTATAACAGTTCCAGCCTACTCTCAACCAGAAACAAGTTCCAAACATTCTCAACTGTTAAATATATGGGTCATTATTTTAGAGATTAGGCCATTTTCTAATGCACATGCTGCTCAAGTTGCAGCATAACACAGTTCAATTTTGAAAAAGTAGCTAATTACACATTTTATATTTAAAACATTAATAACTTAATTAAAAATTAATATTTTTTCACATTGTAAACTATAAAAATAAATCTGAGAATCCTATTTTTCTATTGGTGAAAAATATTAATATGTATATTATACTCAATATTAAAGTGAAAGTAATTTAAAAGAGTATAATCCAAATTTTATTATATGATTCTATCTAATGATATAAATTAGATCACTTTAAAGATAATAAATACTCTTTTTTCAATATGAATCAGATCTTTTTTATTTGGCAAAATTAAAGATGAGATTGAGAGCTTTATTTTTGAATTTTTTTTTTAAAAACTCAATTCTTTAGAATTTTAAAGTAGTTTGAAGTTAGGATGTTTTTATCAATGTTTAGAATAGTTTTAAGGTTTAAGTGAGATTTGAACCTCAAATTAAGCATTCTTTAAATGGAATTGTTTAATATTTTATCATTTTAAAAATATGTGGAAGAGTTGAAATTAAGTAAATAAATCATTTTAATTAATTCACATTGATTACAAAGAGGATATGATGTAATAATAATGTTTAGCTGCTCCACATATATCACTTGTGCATGAAGCTGGGTATTTCATTAATTCTGTAAATATAAATTCAAGTTCAAACTATAGTAAAAGCTATCACACTATTTCTTTCAGAATGGTGACATTTCTCTTAGTATATAAGAGCTAAAGCACCACAAAGCTTCTAATCCAAAAGACTCCATTCAAAGGCCACACTCTGATCAGAACTACTCCATCATTAAGGCACATTTAAGAGATCTGACCTTATTACAGATTCAAAATACTACCATGTCTTCAGTTAAATTTACTTCTGCCATACTACCCTTTTTTCCTTGGGAGCTTCAACAAAAAGAGAAAGAATTGCAATGTTAAAAAGGCATTCCTCTTTATTGCTGGTGATGATCTTGATAATTTCATCAAGCACTTCCTTACTCAAACTGAATTTGGGAGAGCTCAGTTCCTGCCAACTATTCAAAATCAAAAAAGCAATGAGTTCATTGAAACCTTAAAGGATCTCATGAAATCTCCCCAAAAGCATCTCCCAGCCTTGCAATCTCTGGTTACTTCCAGTTACTCTTTAAAAGAGCTTAATGATATGGGGTTTAATATAACCAAAAGTGAGTTTGAATACTCAAGAAAAATAAATAAAAATAAAAATGTAAGCTTAAACAAAAAAGCCAAAAAATAATAAATATTCATTAAAAAAATAAATAACTAAAAAAACAATTAAAAAATTGCCAGAAAATTCTTTTGAAACAAGCCAGTTTACAAAAAAAGTGCCTGCAAAAATTTATAAAGATATAGAAAAAGAGATAAGAAATTAATCAACTGAAATTAAATACTCTCTACTAAAAACAAAAAAGAAATATATGAAAATATGAAAAGAAAAATGAAATTTCAGTTTCAATTTCTACTTACTATAAATCAATCTCTAAAAATATAATAAAAATTAAAAGGCAAACTGATATGTGCAATATTTATAATTTTAAAAAATTCACTAGAAAAAAAGAAGGAAGAATGTGAAAGTAAAAACTTACCATTACCAGAATCTATAGACAATGACTTAAAGACTATTAATCAGCACCAAGACTTTTATGTTCATCAAAATAGGGAATAAAAAAAGATATTAATGAATTAGATGATGAGTCTTGTGTTGTAGTTATAGATTATAAGGAAAACTTAAAGGTTGGAGGTGGTTCAACTGAGACCAAAATTGTTTTTATTCAAAAAACAATCTCATTATTAGGGTTTGCATTAGTTTTTAAAGAAAATAATAAAACTAAATATGAATATCATGATTATTTGTCTCAAATATTATCACATGATTCTTTATTTTCAGGTGAGTGTTTTATAAAACTTCTTAAATTAGATAGATTAAAAAAATAAAAAATATAAAAGTGTGGACTGATAATAGAAATCATTTTAGATCATATGAATTTTTATATTACTTATTTAAAGAGGCACCTAAATATATTAAGGGTTCTATAAAATATAATTGTTTTGTTGAATTTTATAGAAAAAGCATTGTTGATGGTCACTTTGGTGTAATATCAAAAATTTAAAGGAAAAAGAAAATGAGCTTTTATATTAACAACATTAATGATCTAAAAAATATTTGTGAGCAAGAAGAAAGAAGAAAATAATTATACAATTCAACTTTAACTGATTTAATTGATTCTCAAAAAGAATTTTTTTATATTTATCAAAGGAAATTTAGGCCTCTAAAAAGAGAGCTTGAAGTTAAAAATCTGTGCATTAATCTATCATATTTGATGAAAGATGGGAAGTTATACTTCACCTTTAACATTTGAAAGCTTCTCAGAATATTCCAAGATAAATTATCATTTGAAATCATGTGATGATACCAGAGAAACAAAAATATCAGAAGATGCTAGTGGTATATTGGGGCAAGTTAATGAAGTAGGGCAGCTTACTAGAGAGTGTATTTTAAATAGAGTTATCAGTCTATCAAAAACAACAACCTTTTTTTCTGAAAAAACTAAGAATATTTATGATGAGCCAAAGATAGGGTAATAGCATTTATAGCTTTAGGGCTGCTATTAATCTCCCATGCAACTCATCATAAATATTTTTGGTTTCTAGTTTGTAGTAGCACTTAAGATATTTTCAGTAATATTATAAGTTGAAATTTTCAATTCTAAAATAGATGAATTATTTTTTAAAAAATCACCTGTCAGGATTTCTGGATATTGACTAATTAACAGATTAAACAAAATAATGTGGGCCAGCAGTTAATTACTATTAGGAATGATTTCAACAAATTAATGCGGGCCGTGGGTTGTGGAATCAATGAATTCAGATGATCAAATCATATTCTGGCAATTGAAAAATCCCTATTCCTAATTAATAGTGAAACATGCAGATATTGTGCAATTAATTAGTCCACCTCAACAATCACCTCAAACATGCTTCTCATAATAATGTTACAACTGAACCAATGAGGATTCAGTATTTGGAATTGGGGAAGACAACAGTCCAATAGAAAGGACAGGATAATAAGAATAAGGTCTTGTTTATTGTAGAGTATTGTGATTAATATAACATATGGGGAAAGCCACAAGGCCACAAGGGGGTGGCATAGTGGGAAGTTCCATGTAAGGTTTGAAGCCAAGGAATAACTTGTGCGGGGATCAGCAAGTCAAATAGGTAGCGCTCCTAATTAGAATGAAGTACCCGCCATTTGATATTGTCATTAGATTAATCCATAACGTTAGATACGTCAAGGGGCAACTCATCAAGCGCCCCCTGTGTATTGTAAGATACATTAGCAGGTGAGTCTGGAGACTCAGTTGCAACACCCCCCTTGCCCCCTGCTTGTTGTCAGACACCAAGACCGGAGCCTGTGGAAGGTCTGGGAAGGTCCGCACAAATAACTTTTGTGTGGGGATGGCGCGGCAGGGGCGCAAGCAATCATGATGAAGCTTCTTGGTGTTTCCTTGGGCATCTTCAAGCTGATAAGTGTGATTGTCATAGACTGCGGCTATCTTGAAGGGCCCTAGGTGGTTGGGTTCCAACTTGGCAGAATTGGGGTTGAGGGTGTAGACGGGGTCACCTACGGTGTATCTAACTTCAAGGTGCTTTGTCCCTCCTGCAACCTGCTTGTGTTTAATTTCCTGGGCTTTGGCACACCATTGGTCTAGGGATTGAGTTGTTACTAGGGGAGGATTTTTGGGAACTCTGGATCATAGCTTTCCCTGTTCAACCCCTATCAGACTGTCAGGTATCCCGAAGGCCAGGGTGTTGGGGCTGAACCCCATGCCCCTGTTGATTCTTGCTTGTAGGATAAATTAGAGCAGTGGGCAGGTGTTCAGTCCATGCAGTGTTGGGGTGCTCTTGTGAGAGCTTGGCAATTAGCTGAACCAGTGAGCCATTTAGCTGTTCCATGCGTCCATTGGCTTGAGGATTTAGGGGTCATAACTATACATTGGAGTGCGTTCTTGGCGCAGTATGCCTTCATGACATGCCCAACAAGTTCCAGGCCGCCATCTGTGATGAGACGTTTGGGTTGTCTAAAGCAGGCCACAGTTTCCTTGCTAATGAAGCAGGTGATGGTGGTGGCAATGTAGTTAGTTGTTGCCCAGGCCACTGGCCAGCAAGTGAAGTAGTTGATGGCAGTGATAATGTACTCCTTTCCCAGTCTGTCTTTGGGGAGTGGCCCCACAATGTTGAGGGCCCACTGCTCAAAGGGTTCCATGGCCTTGATAGGCAGGACAGACTTGAGGGGTGCAGGTTTGGACGTATTCTTTTCGCACAGCACACACGTTTTGAGGAGATCCAAGATCTCTTGACGCATGCACGGCCACCAAACCTTTTTTTTCATAATCTCAAAGAGGTTACGCCCTCTGATATGACCCAGGGTTTGGTGGTAGTGCAATATTGTGTCACCTTGTTGCGTAGTGGGAATGTAAGGCGTCTTCTCACCTGTCTCTGCCCAACGGCAGACGTTACCAGCACCAGTGATGAACTGACTTTTGTTGTCCTTCAACTTGGAGATGGTTACCAAATTAAGGCCCTTGTAGCAAGTTGTCTCAGGGTGGAGGTAGAGTATGGATCAATCTGGATCCAGACCATTGTCCCCAGTGATGGACACTACTTAGAGTTTCAAAAGAGCGTCAGCTGTGTCAAGTTCTTTCCCAGGCTTGTACTCAATCCACAACTGGCAAGGGGATAGACGCTCAACCCATCCTGCTTGGCGGCGTGTCAAGTGGGACTGCATGTCAAAGTACTCGAGCAACTTGTGGTCCGTCAGAACGCGGGGTGGGAAGGTAGCACCTTCCAGGTAACAGCGCCACTTCTCAATGCAGTGCACAATTACTGCCAATTATTTATCATAAATGGGATAGCATTGTTCTGAGTCAGTAAGTTTCCTGGACTCATATGCTACAGGGAGGAAGACACCATTGTCAGTTTCTACCCTTAGCACACCCCCTATGGCCCTTTCAGAGGCATCAGTCTCAAGTTTGTACTGACAGTTTTGATTGGGGAACTGCAGTACTGGTGCTGTTGTGAGCCTTTGCTTTAACATCTTGAAGGCTCAATCTCTGACAGGGGTCCAATGGAAGTGCTGTTTGATATTGAGGAGCTCAGTGAGAGGTGCAATTAGTCTCCTGCAATTGGGAATGAACTTGCGTACATAGGCAACCATGCCTAGGAATGTCTGCACCTGGCCCACATCAGTGGGGGCGGCATGCTAGTGATTGCCTTGATTTTGGCAGGATCAGGCTTTATTCCTTGGGCAGAGATGGTGTGTCCAAGGAATAACAGCTCCAACTTGGGGAACTCACATTTGGAGGGTTTAGCTTTTAGCTGGTTTTTACAAAGGGTGTCAAGGACAGCACAGAGGTGTTGGAGATGTGTGATTTGATCTTGAATGAAGACAATAATGTTATCAAGGTACACCACCACACATTTCCCAATCAATTCCTCAAATGCTTTGTTCATCAACATGGCAAAGGTGGAAGGAGCGTTGGTCATTCCAAAGTTCATGACATGACACTCAAACAACCCGTAGCGCGTGCAGAAGGCAGTTTTTGCCTCATCCCCTGGTGCAATGCGGACCTGGTTGTACCCTGCAGTGAGATTGATCTTGCTAAAGACCTTTGCACCTGCAAGTGTATCAAACAGGTCATCAATCAGCGGCAGGGGGTACTTATTCTTAACTGTCACCTCATTTAGGGTGTGGTAGTCTATGACCAGGCAAAAGGACCCGTCCTTCTTGGCTACAAAGAAGACAGCCACCCTGTATGGAGAGAGCAAGGGGAAAATGAAGCCCTTATCAAGAGCGTCAACAAGGTGCTGGTGGAGGGTCTCATCTTCCTTTGGTGTAAGACAATAAGATTTTTGTGCTTTAGGTAACAATCCTTGGAGTTGTACAGCGTGCTGGATCTCCTGGGGAGGAGGTAGTTGTTCAAGTGTCTCACTGAACATGTCCTTGTACTCCTCAAGGAGTGCAGCAAGCGCTGGTGGTGATGAGGAAGTCATGGGAGGGACCACAGATGGTTCAGTGCAGATAACTTTGACTGAGCATTGGTTATAGTCTAGTTTCCCCCCCTTGAAATTGTATGAGCCTGTCTCTGTTATTCTGACAAACACAGTATCATGGAGTAACTTGCTCATTTCCACAGGGTAGATCTGGAACCCCACCCCATTTCTATTGAGGGTGATGCCAGAGGTATCCCATTCAATGTAGGGACAGTTGTGCTGAAGCCAGTTGAGGCCAGCAATTACGTTGTGACTGAACCTGGCCATGATTGGTCCAGAGAGCTTAACCTGGATGTTCCCCATTCTCACAGAGAAGGGTACCGTCTTGTGGTTAATTGCAACTCTGCGGGAGTCAGCTACTTGTACTGCCTTGAACCTGCTAGGCACTTGGTCCAGTTGTTGGGAGTCGGCAAACTCCTGGTCCACCATAGTGTGGTTGGCCCCAGTATCTACCAGTAATTTGTGAGTGTTCCCACGGAAACAGAAGGGATAGGATAAGCGGTTTACTTTATTTGAGGAGTGGCTCACTTGTAGTACAGGGTTGTCACTGTGGACTTGGAAGATGTACAGGGTTTTGACTTCATGGATGTTGTAGTCACAGGGGTTCTTTACGAGCAAGGATTGAGAGGATGGGTCAGGTGGGGTTGCAGGGCCTCTTGTTGCTACAACCCCCATGCTTTTCCCTGATCCTCAATCTGCGCTAGCTGGAGCTCCCCCTTGCAGGGACATTTAGTCCCATTATCCTGCTGATGGGGCTGGCGGTGGCCCACTTGATTGTGGCCATTGCCAGGTGTTGTACGCAGTTGGGATGTGCGTCACTGGTAAGGCAGAAGCCCATTGAGGCCTGGTTGTTAGCCTCCACAATGGCCTTGTAGCAGTCATTGATGGAGGTGCAGCAAACTACAGGGACCCACTTGCAGATATGGGGTTTTAACCCATTAATGATGAGAGTGAGTAGCATTGCATTTCTGTTGGTCACAGCTTCAGGGGTGGCAGCAAGAGCTTGTTTCCAGGCGGCAAGGTACTCAGGAACTAAACCAGTTTGTTTGATTGCTAGAAGAGGAGTCTCCACAACAATGGGGGAGAAGGTTTTGCTGTAGCAGGACTTTGCAGCATCTCGGAATGCCGCCCAGGTAACATTGAGTTCCTGACTGGCCCCATTGATAAACCACAGGCAGCAAGCCCTGTGAGGCAGCCAGACATAGTGGCAACCCACATGGGCTCAGGGACCTGACAGATACAGAGGCAGGTTTCAGTAGATTGGAGCCAACTGACAATGTTGGCCCCCTTGAGCCCGCCGCAAAGGATTCTAGCTGAAGGTTGAGCATGCGTTGGGACAGGTCTGACTGGGGCAGGATGACGCTGGCGTCACACTGCCCAAGGCAGAGCCAATTGTACATGCTTGTGAGGACTAGCTGGTCTTGATAGATGACATACCTGTTGGGGATGTCCCCCTTGGGGATTGGCAGGAAAGTTTCTTGTTGGGGAGTAGCCATATGGCCCGTACTCTGTCCTTTCTTAGGGGGAATTTTTTTTAGGTAGGTTGTTAACCTACTGCTGCTACCACTGTTGCAACTGAACCAATGAGGATCCAGTATTTGGAATTGGGGAAGATAAAAGTCCAATAGAAAGGACATGATAATAAGAATAAAGTCTTGCTTATTGTAGAGTATTGTGATCAATATACCATATGGGAAAGCCACAAGGCACCAAGGGGATAGCCTAGTGGGAAGTTCCATGTAAGGTTCAAAGCCAAGGAATAACTTGTGCAGGGATCAGCAAGTCAAATTGATAGCGCTCCTAATTAGGATGAAGTACCCACTATTTGATATTGCCATTAACTTAATTCATATCATTAGATACATCAAGGGGCAGCTCATCAAGCGCCCCCTGTGTATTGTAAGATACATTAGCAGGCAAGTCTGGAAACTTGATTGCAACAATAATTACTATTCTAAACTTTAATTATATTCTAGAACAAGGTCCATCACATGGGCCATCATCTGAAACACTTCTAGAAGAGCCAAAACATACTGGGCCATCAGGCCAAACACTCTAAGATAAAAGGCTTTGAGCCTATTGTATTAGGGCAGCTCTGATTAAGTGAAGAATTATCTCCACCAACTAGTATCCATCCAGGCTAACTAGTCACCTGGAACGTGGTACAGGTTAATAGCTACTCTGCTCAGATTGAGAGATATTTGCACAGCTTCAGGAAGGATACTGAGCTGTGGAAGTTGTCAAGCAAGCTTCTGTCACAAACTGCACACACTCAAGGTTGGGCTAGAGCTAACTCAGAAAAATGCGGGCAGCTGGGACAGCCTCAATATCAGCCTTCTAATAAAGAGATGATATTTCAAATCCTTTCCCTAGTTTGATTCTAATTAAGTGGAGAGCAAAAGATCATACTGTCGCCATACAGTATTAAACCCTATAGTAAACTATGGATATCACAACTTATGGACCTATATCCAGAAGTAGGAAGAACCATCCCAAATTCTCTGGGCCTTGGGCCCTGTCAGACTTGCTGCTTCTGATGACAAAAAAATATTCTGGGCCAAAGGTTACGCCAAAGTCATAGGTTCTCTGTATTTTCCTAATGTTAGAAGACTTAGGATATCATCTGTCAGATGATAAAATATCATGGTCCGCAATTTTCTGACATCACCCAAGCCCAAGATCAATTAAAGATTTGGGATTGATTGTATTTTATGCTTTCTGAATAGTTTGAATATGAATAATGTGATTGATTTATAAATAATCAATCTGGCGCCTAGGCATAACAAGAAAAATAATGACTCTGTGTTATGAAAAAATTAAAATGATTGATTATCACTTTAAAAGTCTCTTAAGTTGACTGAATTCAAATACAGAGCTTTTCAGTCAAATGGCAGCTGCCAACATCATCTGGGTCTTTCAAAGCCTCTGATTGGCTAGAATATACCAAATTTCCATCTTTTTGTAAGGTAGAAATATTAATTAAAATATTAATATCTGACTCAGGCAGCGCTATACACTTAGGTAAGGTTCCAAGTTCAACTTTTGTTCTTGAATTTTCAGGTTTGACATTAATAACACTAATCACCAATTCCTTATCATCCAAGTCCAAAAAGCAATTATTTTCAACAAAAACTTCCATATGAGGATGCTTCTGACAGATCACTCTCAATAGAACCAGGGTAGGCTTCCAAATTTACCCAGTCAAAATGAATAAACTTCTCTACAACACCATATTTGAACATATTGTTGAGGATCTGGATGTACAAGTATTCTGGCTACTACCAACTCACTTAACATCCAGCCATTGCCCAATTTGGTTCCCTTCCAATATACTTTTTGACATACCAAGAGTGGTAACTAAGCAATATCACCTGACTGTCCAAGTATCCAGTGACTCAAACCCATTCTGCACATGACCAACCCCTAGGTTTGATCCAACTAAATCTCTGCCACAGCTAAAGCTATATAACTCTAAAGTGTTATCCAATAGAATATACTTTTCTTCTTATTAATTTCATATTTAAAGCTTTCCCAAAATGCGCTCCTTATCAATGGTAGCAACTACGGGTTTTTGACCATATCCATGGAAGAGAAATGACTGAAAAGAACCCGCCCACCTTTGCTCACATACTAAACCAGGCCACATCCCAGGATACCTGGAAAACATACTTCCACACCCACAGCATAAACAAAATATACCTAGTGGATGCACCACATTCAAAGGACAGGTCATGCCCAAAGCATGTGCCAAGATAATTCAATACAGTTACTCTCTCCAATCACAAACAAGCACACAACCACCTATCACATGTGAATTTACCAACACCAAATACATTAGTATTGGTAAGTTCTTTGAGGAAAACAAATAAAACATCATCAACTGGATAGACCACTCAGCCGCTAAACTCTTTGCCAGCTGCATTCCCCACAAAAATGGGTCCAGGAAGCCAGCAAGCGCCTGTATGAGGCCACAGCTAACTGGTTTGCCACCTGGGTTGGCTCACAAACTGACAACCAGCTTGAAAAATGGGAAGAGTTCAAAACAGACATCACTCACAACTTCTGCATCACTGAATCCCTCCAATACATTGCATTACAGCTCAGCAATCCTCCTCAGAAGACCACTGTCACAGCTTACGCCAATAAATTCAAGGAAATACACCGCAAAATCTAGAACCCAGCACAAGCTGACAACGTACATACCAGAGCCTCATCTATTGACAGAACAAAGCCCTCTGTTGCTGCCCTCATTTGTTCAGAGGCTAATACCTCCATGCCTGCGCTCATTGCAGAAGCCAAGCACGCGGAAAAACGCACAAAAATGGAATATGCTGCATGCAACAGCAAGTGCCCCTCAAACGGCAATGGCAGAGAAAACTCCAGTGGCAATAAATGCCAAAATACCAATCATAGCAACAATAACTACAATTTCAACAATGACAATCACAGCCAAAGCGCAAACCGCTCCCATCCCAAGAAAGAAGACACCGCCAAAGTAAACAATGCTGAAATAGCAACCCACTATGAATCTGACCCCACATTTTCTGACCTTGAAGGTATCAAAACAAAGGAACAGGGAAAAGAGGAGGGGGAACAGGCTTAAGTGCCCCTGTCCCCCTCTAACTTGACAAGAAAGTACCAAGGCACGAACTTTGCTGCTTGTATCCCATGTGTCCCGCAATCCTCCTTTTTTATGAACATAAAAATTAAAGATCACTCACAACTTCTTATCTACCCATGCACTTAAAAATCACATACACATACACATACACATAAAATTTTATTTGACTCTGGTGCACAACACACCATGGTTAGTAAACCATTTGTAACCAAGTACAAAATCCTAGTTGTCAAATCTAATTTTAAATACACCAGAATGGCAGACAAATCAAAGGTTCTACTCAAAGGCAAAACAACTCCCTTCAGAATTGAACTCCAAGGCATACAAACGTCCATCAAAGGACTTTTCATTAACAACATAAACTACAACATTGTAGCAGGCATGGACTGGTTCACCCGAGTGAACCCCAGCGTATGTTGGAAAACAAAAACCATGACCATCAAACACAACAGAGTCAATTTTAATATCCTCAAAGAACCCAACAACCTCATTCTAAGAGACACAGTATTTGTCCAGGTCATAAACCAGGACAACTCAGAAAGTCTAACCAAAGACAATACCCTCCACATAATGAGGTATACCAAATTCAGTAATATACAAATAACCAAAATCCAATGCCCAGAACTTGCGGCACTCCTAAACAAATAAACTTATGTATTCAAGGAAGAGCTCACAGAGTTACCACCCAAAAGGGAGGTCAAATATGGCATTAACCTATGTGAAGCCATGCCTAAACCTGCACCTCTCTACAGACTCTCCCCCATGGAGACCCAAACCCTCAAGACCCATATTTAGGACAACCTAGCCAAAGGATTCATTCACCCATTAGAATTCCCGTGCAGGCAGCAGTGGTCTTTGTAAAGAAAAAAGGAAGGCACTCTTTTCCTAGTAACTGACTACAGAGCTCTAATTGCAAGCACAGTAAAGAATATCCCCTTCCACTCATAGAAGATCTGTTTGCAAGACTCTCTGGAGCCAAAATTTTCTCTAAAATTGACCTCACCTCAGGTTATAACCAAGTTGAAGTAAAAGAAAAGGACATATCAAAAAATGTGTTCCATACACAATTTGGATCCTTTGAATGTAAAGTAATGAACTTTGGGACAACTTCCTTTCTTGATAAGCTCAATCTCACTTTTTGGAATTGATAATTTAAAAGCAAGTGATAAGCACATAAGAGTCTGAGTTTAAAAAAGGCTTTTATTAAAAAAAGCTATGAACAACTATAACACTAGATTCTGGGCCAAGGTGGTCCAGGGTCAGAAGCGCCCTGTCAAGGACCAACTGGCATACTTTGCCAGAACCACCAAGAAAAGACCCTTTTTGCCATCTGAAGGGTGGCTCAAGTTTATCATTTCTGAACGCTGGTTCCAAGACATTACCAGAGCCCTCCCCAAGCTCTCTATCCTTCATGGGATTAGAGTCAACTTTGGAGGCAACCCCACCAAGTTCCAGGAGGCAGCCAAGGCAATAACCATAGCTTATCTGAAGGCAGTTTCCCTCCACCAGAGCCCTCTTAAGGATTTATTCAATTTGGGCTTCCTCTGCAAGGAAGATGCAGATCAAGCAGCGGAGGAGACTTCACCCTTGAGATTACTGATCCCAGGGGGAAGAAGACCCAGACAGTCCTGCCCACTACACACACCATATTCAACCAGGACACCACACTCTTCATGTCTTTTGAGGCTCTGCCTTTGGACATGCCCAGAGAGGAGGTAGAATCCAAGCTTAAGGAAGGACTGTCCAAGTACGGGGAAATTGTGCAGTTTGAGCTGTTAAAAAACCCCTACATGGGGCACCTGACTACAACAAAGGCAATGGCTATGATCAAACCACATGAGAATAGCAGAATTTTGTCCATCCTACGCCACACAACCATTCTGAAAAACAATGGTACATTGAGTGGCAAGTTCAAGGTCTTCCCAGAGCAAACCCCACCCATTTGTATGCTATGCTCTGTGCTTGGCCACAGAGAAGCTCTCTGCCCTACAACCATAGCAGGGGTCCAGGCCGCGGAACAAGACACCCTCACAGAGTCTCAGAATGCTGAGCCAACTGGTACCCAGGCCAATGCTCCTGTAACCCTAGCCTGGGGCACCATGGCTGAGTATAGGGTGGTCAAGCCAATCACATTGTGCCAGAAAAAGGCCCATGCAAAGGCCTAAACCCAGCCTCAGCCACAACCAATAGTGGTACCTGAATCTGACCATGCAGAGGCACCTTAAGCCACCCAAATGCATGTGCAAGAGACCCAGTCTATTAATGACACTGAAATGAATGGACCAATAGAAAACCTGTCCCATATAGAGCAGGAACCCCTGGAAAACCTGGCCCAAGTTTTATTGGCTGATTCTTCTGCTGCAGAGGCCCAAGAGCATGCACAAGCCCAAACTCTACCCACTCACAATTAGGCACCTTCTGCACAAGAGGGTGGCAGACCAAGACACAAGGCCCAGACCAAACTTGCTGCAATAACCAAGCCATCCCCATACACAGTAGGGGAGCCTATCAAGTCTAAGGTGAATAAGAAAACAAGAGACTCTACGGCCAATGACAATAGTGGTCCTACTGCCAGTGGGGCCACATTGGCATAGTGGCTACTGGAAGCACAATCAAAATAGGGATGCTCAACATTGCAGGATTTTCATGCCCCCAGTCCCAGGCAAAGAAAATAAACATCCTGATCTCCCTCAAAGCTGATTTGGTTGGCTTGACTGAAGTCAACTGCAGCTCTGAGGCCAGGCTGAGTTTTCAGCGGCTCATGCTACCACACACTACTCTTTGGTCCAAGAAATGTTGCATATGAATCAGACAGGGATCTACAATCAAAGTAACAAAAAAATGTACACACCTTAACAGCAGACTTCTAATGGCAGATATAGACAGAAAAGATGAAAATTTCACCTTTGCAGTTATTTACAGCCCGTTGGCCCATAATGACAAAGCAATATTTTTTGCTCAACTCAAGTAGATTGAGTTCCCTCCAAATATCATCTGTGTTGGGGACTTCAACTCTTGGCTGCTCCCAGCAGACAAGGCTCTACCCATCCCCCTTCTGGACCATGTGAGCTTGTTTGGGGACTGGCAACAGGGCTTGGGACTCATTGACATTGCAGATTTTTAAGCAGGATACCCCGCAATTATGACTCAGATCAACCCCATGGAAACAATAGAATTCTCTGCTTCTTGCATTGACTATATATTCATTTCCCTGGACTTGACAGCCATATTTTTCCCACACCTACCAGTTGACATCCTCAGGTTTGATCACAGACTCCTCTGCGCCACCATTAAGTTTGGGAACCAAAGGAAATGCGTAACACACAGATCACGCCTGCTCCCCAACAACTTGAACTGAAAATGGATTGGCCAATCAATCACCTCAACAATGAAATCAACAAAAAAACACGGGTGGGCAGACCAATGGGCTGCCATTAAACATAATGTTAAGGGGCAGATTTGCAAGGAATCATCCTAACTCATGACTGCTAAGAAGGCCTAAAAACAAAGAATAACTAATACCATCTGACACCTGGAGGCAAACATGCTAAAAAAAAACAACACGGGCTGGACAGCTGCCTGGCAAGCAGTCCGCATAAAATTAGCTAGGATTGAACAGAACCAATCCAACCTAGCCCGCCTTTAGGCGGCAACCTCTTTGAAAATTAAGGGCAAGCAACCCACCAAGGCCTTTATTGTCATGTACAATACTAGGAGCGCACAGAAGACTCTATCTGAATTTGTGGATAAAGGCACATCTCATACCTCAAAGGAAGGGGTTCTTTCTGCAACAAACACTTTCTACAGCAGCCTATACGCCTCAGAAAGGAAACAAAACCTGTAGCCCTCAGGAAATGGCTAGAGGTGGTTCTGGCAACTCCCAAAATGAAATATCTTGACTGCCCTATTGAAATGGAAGAGCTGGAAGAAGCCATTCACATGGTACCAAAACAGAAGGCCCCTGGGCCCAATGGGCAGCCATATGAATTCTACTGTCACCATTTCACCCTCTTCAGTACAGTTCTTTTGGACGTGTTTAACGCAGCCCTAAGAATTGGGTCTACCATCCCAGGTGGTGGCAATGGCCTGACAGTTCTGCTTCACAAGAAGGGATCAAGAGCAGAACTGAAGAACTGGCGACCTATCACACTCCTTAACACCAACCAGAAGCTACTTTGAAATTTTTTGGTTGCCAGGATGTGCAAAGTAATCCCTCTGGCTACACACCCTAATCAACACAGATTTACTCCAGGCCGCAGGATAGCCAACAATGTGAACACAGTCACAAATATACTGCAGGACAAATCACAGAATGGTATTGCTATCTTCCTGGACCAAGAAAAGGAATATGATAGGGTATCATGGCCATACCTTGACATGTGCCTCTCAGCCCACTTGGTCCCTGAAATCTTTAGGGCCTGGTTGAGATCTCTTCTACAAGAATCATCCATCCAAGTGGCAACAGCTCATGGGGAGACAGAAGAGGTCTTCCTATCCCAAGGCCTCTGTCAAGGAGACCCTATTAGCCCTCTCCTATACAACCTAGCCATTGACCCATGGATACGCCACCTCAGCATTAAACTGTTGGGCTTGCAGACCTATGGGCAAGACCCATTCACAATCAAGGCCTTTGCCAATGATTGCGTTGTAGGACTGGCATCCAAAAGTTTTTGTCCATATTTACAAAGGCACTCAAGGACTACTCCAAACTCTCACAGGCTAAAGTAAACACCAACAAGTCCCAGGCCATCATCATAGGGAGCTCTGGCTTCAGACCCCCTCTTGCCATCAAGCCAACCAGAGACCTGGTGCACCATCTGGGCACATGGGTCAAGGTGGGAGGTTTTGACACACAGATAATGGAATTGGGCATCCTCAGTGATGTCTCCTGGTCCATGTCCTCCTGGCAATGCAACCTGGTGACCCAGATTAGCAGGGTCCAACTTGTAAATACGCTGGGGTAATCAAAAGTCTGGTACACTGCCCAGTTCTTCCCCCTATCCCAACAGTTCTTTAGGTGCCTCAATAAGATGGTTCAACACACACTTTGGAGACCAGGCACTCAGCCAATTGCCACCACAAAGCTTATTGGCAACAAGCTTAGGGGTGGACTGGGTTTATGTGATGTCCGCCGGGCCTCAGCCAAGATCTTTGGACAAACAATGTCTATGGTACTCTCCACCCATGCAACAGAACCCCACTGGACCAACATCTTTAGGACACAATGAGCCAAGGCTCTGGGCCTAAACCCTGCTCATAAGCAACACATCCTCAACAACTGGTTATCAAGAGTAACAACCAAAAGAGGCCCCCAAGAGATGGAAGCCTTCTAGAAAGCAATTCTATCAACATATAAAGAATATTGGAGCATCAGCTCATTCAGACCTTCAGCTGCCCATAGAGGAAGGGCTGGACTGGTATGATGCCCAATGTTCATGGGACTTCCTGCCCACCCTGGGGCACCCATTCCAGAGCCCCCAAGATTAGTGGTGGTCCCAGAGATATTGGAGGTCCTTCCATGCAACAGCACAAGCCTCAAGGCAAGCCTATTATGGTAGTACTGCCACAAGGACATGATCAACCTCAAAATGCAGACAAACCCATGGAAGGCTCTCTGCAGGGTATACCATACAGCTGACTGTAGCAAATGCCCAAGCCCCACCTGCAACAGATGCAGGGCAACCAACACTGTAACACACAGGTTCTTTGAATGTCCCCAGAGCATAAGAGTATGGCAGGCAGCCTGCGCAATTCTCTGGCTGGTACGCCCATACCCTACACCAGGGAGGGGCTAGAAGTAGACTGGTTTTTCATTGACACCCCCTCCTGCACTCCCAAGTGTGGCGGATCCAGATCCATTCAGTCCATCCCGCCATTATCCTGCCCTTGACTCTTTTACCCATTACCTTCCTTTTACAAAGCTTTGAAGATCTTTGTCTCCAGAGAGGCAATTTTATGGGACAACACTTTGTTATCATCTTGCCAACAGGCCATGATCTCAACGCTCTTTTCCTCCCTTGCCCTAAAAGCCTCAATTTCAAAATTTGCCTTTGCTTTCACTTGTTGTAAGATTTTGTCCCATCCTACTAACAGGTTCCAGGAATCCCACAAATAGATTTGGTTTCCTTGGGAAGGAGTCCTTTCTTTTGAAAAGTAATTGGAGTATAACTCTTCAAACACAGCCTTTACTTCCACCAAGGACTCCTCAGGCACAGTCTTGGTGACCTCCAAGCTTGCCCAAGCTTCCTCCAACAAACTTGTAGGAACCTTTTTCCTGGCAGCAGCAGTTTCCACGCAAAGTACTCCAAATTTGGCCCTTTAAAATTTAACAAAGAAGACAAAATAATTGAAAAGGTAGTTGAGGGGAAAGCGTCAAAATTGACAATATATCTTTATTAAAGTGTAGCTGTTTTCACTTATATACCATTTAGGGCATATTTGGCTGAAAACCCCTCTGGTTCCTAAATCAACCTATGATTCATCTCACAGGATATATGACGTTTGAGTCATTCAAACCTAGATCTTTACCTAAAAGATCACAAATATTTCTCAACCTATGAGAACCAACCTACAATGGGAAAACGTCACCTGACTCAATTCATCCCAATGACCAATTCAGCAAGGAGCTTCCTCAGCTCCCAGCGCCAAAACCCTGTGGATTAAACATCCCAAAACTCAGCTATTAATGTTCCAACTGGGAACCAGCTGATCAACCCTGAATTCCTAGGCATCCTTGCCTTAATTTAGTCATCTTTGCATTTAATGGTTTTTTTACCTTAAAACCCATTAAAATGCTTTGAAACTCAAACCAGGCGCCACCACGGCGCCCAGGAACTTTCCCAGGAGGCGCCCCAGCACCTGAAAAATTTGATAGTGGCGCCTTGGTGCTTTGCAAATTCATTAGGGGGCACGGCGGCACTTTTAACCCATTAAATTTGCCAAAGCAGCGCTTTTAACCCAAAATTTGGGGGTTTACTTATGGTTGACCTTAACCAAACTTCTTGACATAGTCAAGACAATTTAGCCAATATAATTAAATCCTCATTAATTATATTCCTGTGTATTTATTTATTAATCTTCCTGATTAACTAAACTGTTTTTGAGACACCCAGTTTCCCAGATTGACTTGGCCAATCTTGACTTCTGTTCTTTTATTGAACCTATATATTTGGTTTTCAGGAATCTTTACCTTAAGACTTCCAATCCAACCTATCTACATGCAATAATCAGAAGAACAGAGATATCTTTATATTTTGGAGCATTTATTTGGCTAAATACTCAATAGTGACTGTTGTACGGTCACACCAAGTCCTTCAGGACAGCAGTATTCCACACCACATTGTGGGTTAATTACTCTGCTGTCATAATATCCTTTGTTGCCACTCCACATCCAGCACATTCCCCAAACTCCCTCATAGCGCACAAACTTGGATGGATCATAAGCCAGGTCTTCTTTAGCATTACATCCAGTACATTCTGCAGGGAGTTAGCAAAAGAGTGGTCATCAATCCCTGGCTTGATCCTCTTTCTAGAGCAAAAACAGGCTGCCTTTGTACTTCCAGAAGTGGTCCAAACGCACCAAACCCCTCCCCCTCCTTCCTCTCAAGGTTTTTCTCTGGGCCCTCTGGTTTCCTTATCCCCTCCCCCTTAGACTGTCACTTTTCTTTTGCTTGATCATTCCTTTATGGCCCTATGGGCCTGTTGTACCAGTCAGAGATGTCTGGGAAACTTGAATAAATGAACTTTGGGATGACCAACGCTCCCTCAACGCTTGTCACTATGATGAACCAAGCTCTAAATGGCTTCTCAAATACATTATGATACATCAACAATATCATTATATTCTCAAAAACAAAAGAGGAAAACCTCACACATGTCTGAAAGACACTCAATTGACTTGCAAAGCACAAACTTTACGCCAAGCCTAGTAAGTGCCAATTTATGGAAAAGGAACTCCTGTTCTTGGGCCACATTGTCTCTGACGGTGGCATTAAAGCAGATCCAGACAAAATTAAAAGCCATAAATAACATGCAACACCCCACCTCTGTTAAACAAGTTAGATGATTTCTTGCAATGGTAGCTTACCTAAGGGAATACATCAAAGACTGTAGAAAGCTCACTACACCAATCAATGACCTAACCAAAGTCAATGCCAAAAAAGAAATTCATCTGGACACCAGAATGCAATAAGAATTTCAAACTATTAAAACAAGTTCTGATCAAAGCGCCAATCTTGCAATGATTTAATAATAACAGGTGCTACAAGCTCAAGTTGGATGCCAGTGACACCTCCATTGGCACAGTCCTACACATCTGCCAGCCAGGGCAACAAGACTTCCTGCCAGTATGTTACAAAATTAGAAAACTAACCAACACTGAGCAGAGGTACCCCATATAGGACAAGGAATTGCTAGCAATATATCACACATGCAAGAAATGGAGATGTTATCTAGAAGGACATTTAAACATCCAAGTACTAACTGACCATAAATCCTTAATCTACTTCAAAACTCAGAACACACTCACAAGGCAACAAACCAAATGAATGTCCCTGATGGAGCAGCTCAATTTGGACATCAAATACAAAAAGGGGGCAGAGCTGGTCACAGCTGATGATCTATCTAGGCTATTTCAGCCAAGAGAAGATCATTCCTGACCACCTGGACCCTGACTGGCCAAACCTATATAATACTGAGTATAAAACCAAAGGAAAAGACCCCTCAACACATCATATAACCCACAATACATTAGTAAGGAACAAAAAATATTTCCATGTATCAAATGGCACTGTATACCAAATCACCAATGATAAAAATGTTCCCTACATCCCACTTGCACAAAGAGTTGACACCACATTAAGACATCACCACCTACTAGGACATACAAAGGCTAACAATCTATATCTCACGTTAAAAGAGATAGTATGGTGACCCAATCTTAAACAAGATATAATTGATGTTCTGAAAAAGTGTCAGTGTGCAAGAAATAAGCCAGCACAAAGGCTCCCCAGCCAAAAGTTAACCTAGTACCTGACCCTGAACCATTCAAGGTTTGGGGACTGGACATAGTGGACCCCCTCCCAGAAACTAAGACAAACCAATGTTTCCTAATTGTAGCCATTGACTTTGCTACACGCTGGCCCATCTTCTGGACAACAAAGGACCACAAAGAAGAAACCATAACCTGATTCATTAACAAAGCAATAATAGCTGCCTATGGCACTCCAGACTACATCATAACTGATAGAGCAACTGAGTTATCAGGTCATGTAGTAAACAACAATTTAAAATCCAAAAACATCAAACATTCTACAACCTTGCTCTACAGATCAACAGCAGAGTTGAACACCTAAACAGCATCCTTATCAGAACCCTTGAGAAAATAATGGATGGTAAAGCAAAAGACACATGGTCACTATACATGAAACATGTATTATTATTATCCCAGGTCTGCACCAATCAAGGGACAGGCTACTCACAGTTTAAATTAACATACAGATACAAACCAGAGATAGTTACCCGCAACAATCAACCATACGTAAATATCCCTCAGGGAAACCCCCCCACAGTAGAACAAGTACCAACTCTACAATACATACACCTCAAAGCTAGAATAGCAGAAACAAAAAGGCTCAAAACACAAAAGGTAACCTCTACAGAGGAACCACTCCCCATCAACTCCCACGTCTGGGTCCTGGCTGGAAACAGAAAGAAGCCAGACTCAGTACACAGGGGATCAGGAAGAATTATCAAGTGCAGACCAGACAGAAACACCTATCTAGTGAAATTCCAAGAACCAAAGACCCTGCCATCAAGAAATACCACAGAGCCTGCCTCTTCCTTAGCAAAGGAGAACACTCAACCCAACTTGTACCAACTAGCAAACAACTCCAGGAACATCAGGCGGTAGCTGTAAAGACAAAGCCCCCTCCTAATGTATCAGAGTAACCCCTTAAGGGGTGTGTGTTAAGGATCTGGATGTAAAAGTATTCTGGCTACTGCCAACCCACTTAACATCCAGTCATTGCCAACTTGGTGCCCTCCTAATATACCGTTCAACCTACCAAGAATAGTAACCAAGCAATATCACATGACTGTCCAAGTATCCAGTGGCCCAAACCTATCTAGCACATGACCAACCTCTAGGTTTAATCCAACTAAATCCCTGCCACAGCCAAGTCTATATAAGTCTAAAGTATTATACAATAAAATATACTTCTCTTCTTTCTCAATTCCATATTTGGGCTTCCCCAAAAGGCGCTCCTCATCAGTATAAAAGAGACAGGATTGTTTAACTTCAAGGGGGAGAGCTCAATTTCAACCAGTGTTTGGTTGAGGTCATTTACTATAAACTACTAACTCTCCCCCTTGGACAAAAGAACCCCACCAGCATTAGTAGCACTCCTGGAGGAATTTAAGGACGTCCTCAACAAAAGGTTGAATCAGTTACCACCCACTCAAGAAATACAACATGCTGTACAATTGCAAGGGTTACTACCAAAAGCACACCCACTTTATTTTCTGACACCCAAGGAGGAAAAAATCTCCACCAGAGCCTTGTAGACACCTTGAACAAGGGGTTCATCTGTTCATCATTATCACCATAAAAAGCTGTGGTTTTTTTTGTAGCAAAGAAGAATGGGTCACTCTGTTTAGTTACCAATTACTTTGCCCTAAACAAAGTTACTGTTAAAAATAAATATCCCCTGCTGTTGATTGACAACCTGTTTGATATGCTTGTGGGTGCAAAGGTCTTTAGCAAGATTGATCTCACCTCAGGGTACAATCAGGTCTGTATTGCTCCAGGGGACAAGACAAAGACAGACTTTTGCACTCACTATGGGTGATTCAAGTGTCAAGTCATGAATTTTGGCATGACCAATGCTCCCTCCAACTTTTCAATGATTATTAATAAGGCATTTGAAGAATTAATTGGCAAGTGTGTCATTGTGTATCTTGATGAAATTATTGTGTTTATTCAAGACCAAACTAAATACCTCCAAAATATTTGCATTATATTAGACACTCTCTAAAAGCACCAGTTGAAAGAAAAACCTTCAAAATGAAAATTTCTTGGGTCAGAGCTACTGTTCCTTGGGCACACAATCTCCACTCAAGGAATAAAGACCTTCCTCGCCAAGATAAAGGGAATCATCAGTATGATGCCTCCCATCAATGTAGGTCAAGTACACACCTTCCTGGGATTGATTGTGTATGTACACAATTTTAACGCTAACTTTGATTAACTTATTGCTTCTGTGATGATCCACACAAGGAGCTGTTTTACAGGTTAGGGCTTAATTTTTATCAAATAAAGATTGAATACCTAAGACAGATAAATGTTGGTTTTTTATTGATGTTTCTAGCCTTAATGATCAAGAGCAGTGATCTATGCCTTGAGGAAGTAGTAATGTGCCCCCTTACCAGTTCTTAAGAAGGATAGAGAAGTTGAGTACCCCAGGATGGTTATATCAAGGGGTGTGTGCATCCTGAGACTAGCTGGGGTGAGAATACAGTTAGGGTTGTGTCCTGGGATAAATGTGCTGATGTAGCACTGAAATCCTGATGCCAACTGGGGTGAGAATAAAGTTGGATGACTTTACCTAGAATGGAGGCAAAGTTTCTCTTTATATTAATTTAGAGTAGCTTCAAGGAGGATTAAAGTTGCTGGGCAAGCATGGATAGCTCAGAACCATCATTAAGAGAGCTTTACAGAAAAGCAGCTGCAGAAATTAATAGTTTGGAGGTATCTAGGAAGTAGATTGGTTAATTTGCGCCCAAAAACTCAAGCTAACCACTTGAGTGAGTAAAAAAGAAGCAGTGTATGAAGTAGGCTTACTTCTGATGACCTAGGTGTAGGTCACCAATGAAGTTCAATTATAAGTTGATTTGATTTTGAAGAATTATTTCCTGAGTCTGAGGTGTTGACTTATAGGGGCTGCCAAAAGGAAGCTAAGACAAAAGTTGTTTTTAAAGGCTTTTGAAGTGGTTTAATAGCTATGTGAGATGATATGCTACAAGAATAAGTTTTGAACAGTTTGAGGGAAATGAATCAAAATTTATATGAAGTGATTTAATAGAGAAAAAATAGAGCAAAGTAGTTTAGGGAAATGCTGGTATAGAAAGTTCAAGGTTTCTCCAAAAGAGGTTGATTACAGAAAAACAGAAAAGAAAGACAACTAGAAGGTTCTCCAAAAATGATGGTTGGTATTGATAGAAGCATAACAGAAAAATGAAACTGCAATAGTAGGCACTTCAAGGTTTCTCTGGGTATGGGTTGCCAGAGTAGCAAAATGATGAGCAAGACAGGAAAACTAATGGCTAGAGATTCAAATCCTGAGAGAAATCAAGGGCAATACGGCAAAGAAAACATAGGAAAACATAGTAAATGGTAATTTCCTAAAGAAAACTGACAAGTTCAAACACAGAAAAATGTTGAAGCAAGCAGGGGGATCATTGGGAACTTGAAGAGCAAAAATTGACAGTGCTCTTAATGAACTGTTTACTGCCTATTTAGGTTTTTAAAAAGCTGTGAAGCATACCAAGGTGCTTCAGATGTTAAAGACCAAAGAGCATTGATGGGATTGGTTAAGTTTGAAGCTTATTTTACTGATGATTTTTTATTGGTTAAATAATTAAAAGCTTAATAAAGAGATATCCACAAAGACCTGAGAATTCAATGGAATTAGTTGCAGTAAGTTTGGAAGCTTATTTTATTATAGAAAAGTTTGTGCACAGATAGTTTAAGCTTTTGAGAAAACCATCATAAAGGGGATTTAGCCTAAGACAAGGGGAAGCTATATAAGACTGTTTGGCTAAACAGGGTTCAGAGTCAACTTCTGACTAGTAGGTCTTAAGCTTAAACACATTGTTGGGTCTTAAAATTGAAGATCAATTTAACTGAGTAAGTAGAGCTGGTGCTGATGACTTACAAAGTAGTGTTTGGCCCCCTGAAGTCTGAAAACGTTTGCATTTTCAGAAGGTTTCTAAGGGGATCTTGCTTCTGTTAGTAAAGACTTGATTGACCCCTACCCAATTTATAATATCAATATAATAAATCCTTTACTCTCATTTTATATTCCAATTTTGGGAAATAAGCATTGTATCAAAAACAGTGTGGAAGGTTCATACAAAGCCAAAATGTTGATGAGAAATGTGCCAGAATGTCTGGAGAGCTCCCCCTTACCCCCAGAGGAAAGGACTTATTGTGCAAGGAGGTTGATACCATATTCCAAAAGCTTTACACTCCTACAGAAGGGCTAAACCAGGCTGACATGATGATCCATGGGAAAGACTACAAAATGTTAGTGAGAAAAGTGATAGGAGAGTTTTATGGGCTCTAAGCCAAGTATAAGGCCTTGGGGTTATAGTACTGTCACTTGAAGGATGGCATCCCAACCTAGCTGGGCCCTGGAAAAGGTCCAGGACACCCTATGGTGACCTCCTTGGAGAAGGAGCACCACAGCTTCCCTTAATGACTTTCTCAATACCAAATAGCAATTCCAATGGGCCCCAGTGCAGGACTGGGCCTTTGAAAACTCAATCAGAAGCTCACAACAACAGGTCCTTACTTCTCTCAACAGAAACTGTCATGATGAACTTGAAACTGATGCCTCAGACCAGGTCATATGGGCGTAATTTGGGTGGAAACCAATGAAGGAGACTTCCTTCTGGTAGCCTACAAGTCCAGAAAACTCACTGAAACCAAACAAAGCTACCCATCCACAATAATAGCTAGCTGTAATTGTCCATTGTGTTGATAAATAGAGCTACTATCTAAAAAGCACTACATTTCTACCCCAAGTTCACAAATATCATAATTAATTTGTATTTCAACACACAGTCACATCTGATTTGATGCCAGGTAAGATGGATCAAACATCCCCCTACCAGCTCTATATAGAGTACAAGCCTGTGAAAGAGCTGGTAACAGCTGATGTACTATCCAGTTTATACATATCATCTAACACAGGGGAAACCACCCTAGATGCTGACTGGCACATGATGTACCTACATCCTAAGACTACTTGATACAAAATCCTTAACTCAGCAATCATCTTGAAGTGAAAAACAATGGGAGTCAGTTCACAACAGGAACCAGAAATGTCTGTTGCCAGGCAGAGATGTGAGAAAAGACACCTTAAATTCTCACCACACAGAAGGAAGATACCATCCTGCACTAATACCAAATGCTGGATCATATATGAGAATATAGCCTGTTCAAATTATGAAACATAAAGTCTGGTGGTCACATATGCACCAGTATATTCTAGATCTCCTTGAGGCTTGTGTATTATGTGAGAAAAATACGTCTGAACCTGCCCACCAAAGTCAGTATTGCCCATCAAGGCCATAAAATCCTTTGAGCAATGAACCCTTGACATTTTAGGGCCCCTAACTGAAGATAAGTTAGGAAAAAAGACATCATTACTGCCATTGATTAATTAACAAACTGGCCTGTAGCTTGGGTGACAACCAACCACACTACAACCACTATCACTTAATTTATTGGCAAAGAGATTGTGGCACAGTTTTACTGCTCTAAGTGACTCATAAAAGGCAGTGGGTATGAGCTTGTGGGTAATGTCATGAAAGAACATTGTGTAAAGAATGCACTTGAAAAAATAGTTTGCATGCCATATCACTCACAGGCCAATATACAGTCTAACATCTAAATGGATCAATGATTGAGTTAATTGAAAAAATATCTAGGAAGCATCCAAACACTGCTTGACAGAACACCTATCAACTTCACTGCTCATTCTGCAAGCCAGGATAAACTGTAGCACAGGGTTCAGACCCAGCACTCTAGCCTTTGATACCCCTGATGGCATGACAGGAGTGGTTCAGGGTAATTTAAAATCAAAGTTTTCAGACAAGCATCCCCTCACAGTCACCCCCTCACTAATGCAGTGGCAGGCTAAGGTCCTTAATATAAAACAAAAGCTGATTAAGAGGCAATTTGACCCTGAAGTATGCTATGCTGTAGGTGATACTGTTCATACCCTCAACCTCAACTCTGAAAAGCTCAAACCCAATCACCTTGGGCCCTTCATAAAGTTTGCTGCTACAAAAACCATACTTAACAGCTTGAAGACGCCCAAGGTAACATCAAGAAGCTCATCACAAACAATTTTACCCCTGTTGTGCTTAACTTGCTCAGAAATATTTTGTAAATAACTTCCCTGATCTTCTGAAGACTCTGATCCTAGTGCTGGACAACAAACAGGGGGCAAGGGGGGTGTTGCAACCAATATTGACTCCCTGCCTAATAATGTGTCTTAAGATAAACAGAGGGCAATCATAGAGGCATACCATGATGTATATAATAATATTAGACATTCTTCTGCCACTGTTAAATTATGGACAATACCCCTAAATAAAAGCAATGTTGATTCCATACACGGATTCTTTAATAAGATATTCAAACTCACACTCTATTTAGATCCTTTCATATTGTCACCCTCTGGTGAACTATTGAAATCTTATTCCAGTATATTATTTACAACATCCCTGTCAGGGACCCATACTTCAGGGAACAATTTTCCTGCATGACAATTAAGACAGAATTATTTATACTGGTCAACTTGGAACCAATGGGTTATGATACCATTCCCAAGTGGAATAATTTTCCAAAGATACAGTAAGAACCAAGAAGGAATTGAATTTTCTTAAAACCTTATAGGCCCCCAAATACAACAATAAGAAGGCGGAGGAAAACAGATGAAATACACTGGTAGTATTGGACTTCATTGAAACCAACTGGGAATTTTCTGTAACAGGATGATTTCCTGAAAACAAGGAGGCAGTGTATCACTTTCCAGGTACCACTGGAGCCCATTTTTATTCTGGCAGTATTGAGTATCTGTTCTGGAATAGGTCTGAAGTTCATGCTTACAAAGCTCTGCACAACATGAAAAACCAGCAAGAGTAATAAAACTTTATATCTAATTCCCATGGTAATAGAAAGATTAGTTGGTTTCATGAAGGCTACTTCAGAGAGTCTTAAAAACAATAAAATTTTAATTGGTGGGCTTAAAGTCTTTAATGATTTAGCAACAGTAAATATTAGATAGAACTGGTATTTATAGTAGAGAAGTCAGGAAAATGGTAAGTTAAGAGAGGTTTGAGGAGCCTAAAACAGTCTCAAAATTGATTTAGAAGGATTATCAAAACAATGCTCCTTAATTTAAACAGTTTATAACTCCCATATCTGATATTGAAACTTCGGAAGTTTATACAGGTGTCATCTGATGTTTCAACAGTTTTTAAACAGTTAAGTAAATTACTATTGTTCTCTAACTTAATCCAAGGATTTTCAAGAATTATGGAGCCTAGCATTAAGTCTGGGTGGTCAACTGAATTTTCAGTTAAAATAGTGACCTTTGATTAAATAGAACATTCTAATTAAATGCTAGGACATCAGGTAACCATGTTTAAGAGAATTTCCAAACTTAAATCCAGGAAGAACCTGTCCCAAGAGGTTTCCAGGTTCAAATCCTGTGTTTGTAATTAAATAGGATTTGTCACAATAAGGGAAATGATTTAAGGTATCTTCTTGAATTTTATCTGTCTTATCATCATTGGAATCCCCAGATGTCAATTCATTTTCAGTGAGAATCATGGTAGACTGTTGTAGTCCCATACCTGGTTGAGTGTTGGGATCATCATGAATGATTGTCCTGACAATCCCAAATAAACCTATGTCTTCTTTCTATTCTTGCCCTTTCTATTAGACTATTGTCTTTGCCAATCTAAATACTGAACTATAATTGGTTCAATTACAATATTCAGAAAAAATTCTTCTTCTATATTTTTTAAGATGCAGAAATTTTGACCAAAATTAAGGAACTTAACATTGATTTAAAGTCAAATGTCATTAAAATAATGATTAATAACCATTTAAATTTGCTTCATGCTTCAGATATCAAACCAAAAGACAAAATCAGGTAAAATAGTGTCAAAACAGAAGGCTCAACCCACCAGCAAGGTTCCAAGTAAGCAGGTTTGTGACCCGTAATCCAATTACCCATCCACTCAAAGCCAGACTAAGAAGTCAACTCAAATTGCCAAATCCAACAACATGAACATATGCTGATCCCCTACAGTGGATACCTTGTTTTGGCGCTTGACTCATTACCAGGATCAAGCCACCCCCTTGACCATCCAACCGTATGATCAACACTATCATGTTCCTGTTACCTATGATTCACACCAGCTATATAATCATTATCTCCCAATAAAGAATATTATCTAGTTTCTAAACATTTCCCCCTTGTAACTCTGCTAGAACAGCACAGTTATAACATTGGTAGCACAGGTAGGTTCTCCATCTAACCGCATTTTGTAAAATTCTGCCTGTTGCTTGTACTTGCCGCGGCCAACAAATCCTTGACAGAATCATGTCTGGCCTCCTGCTGGACTGGACTCCATACACCCCTGGTACCAAGATACCTGATGGGTTTGTCCTGTACCAGAACACGGTGATCCCACTACCCGCTTTCAACGCCATGTCTGCACAAGGGTTCTTCCAGACAGCTACCACCATCTTGTGACCAACTGAAAAAACACCATGCCCGCCTACGTAGCCCAAAGACTACAAAGCGCTGCCTTGGAACCTTTTTCCAGGGCCAATGACAACAACACTGCCACATGGATTCAGTCTGCTCAGAGCAAGCTGGCCCAGATGGAATGCCTGCAGCAATTTTGGATTGCAGAAATCTCCATCCAACTGACCCACAACACTAGCACCTGGTGCAACAAGTGGCACAAGGAACATGCTGAGAAGAACTGGGATACTTTCAAACAAGACTTCTTGGCAAGATTTGTGCTTAAGGACACTGCACTCATGATCATACATCAAGTAAAGAACTTAACCCAGACAGGTACCGTGAAGGAACTCACCCACGCCTACAAGGAACTCCAACTACATACACCCTCTGACATGGCCTTTAACACCCTAGCCAAATACCTCATGTACTATGACACCCTCAAATTGAATGTAATGAGACACGTGAGTCTGGACCAGGTGACCAACCTACAGAGTCTGTATTGCAAGGCAGAGAAAGCAGAACAAACATCCAACACTCTCCATAAGGTGCAAACTGGAAAACAATAAAGACCCAAGGATTTTCACACAGGCAGGCGTTCCACCTGATCACCCCTGGAAACAACAGGAACAACACCAACCATAAACCCACAGGTTCAAATAAACATGGAAGTGGAAACAATGGCCAGTCAAATCATACCTATTTCTGTATCACTGCCACGCAAGGCAATCAAGACAAGGAAAAAGCCCAGGGAGAGCATTAAGCAAGCCAAGCTCTCACCACACAACTCCTGGCCTGCCAAATGATGAGTACTGACCCAAGGATGTGAACCAATGCCCAATGATCCAAGTACCCTCAAAGGACCCAGTACTGTACACCATTGCCAGACATCCCAATAAACTGATATCCTATCCTTTCTGTTTTTGCAGTTACACAGGCTCAGCACTTCTGGACTTGGGCGCAGATCAAACCCTAGTCAACAGCAGCTTTGTGGACATGTTCAAGCTAGCCACTAATCCTTTGTGGATTAAAAACATGGTTTTAGCTGATGAACATCACATTGCCATGGCAAGGGAAACTTCCCCCTTCTTTTTCATGCTCAAGGACCTACACTCTACCATCCAAGGACCAGTCATTGACTTCCCAAAGCTTGACATTGTACTGGGTTTGGATTGGTTACAAAAGAACAATCCTCACGTGGACTGGGTGACCTCAGTGTTGACCATCAAGCGTGAAGGTATCAATCATCAGATCTACCCTGACTCAGTGGATCAACTCCTACACATCCACATCTTTGTGTGCATCACAGAAACCCTGAACAAAAAGGAAAACCTGAAGGCAATTGACTGGGACTCCTGTCAGTACAAGATCATACATTTCAAAGATCACCAGGATACCCCCTTCCTCAGGATTGCAAAATTTTGGCCCATCATCCAGAAATCTTCAAGGAAGCTCTATCCAGGTTGCCCTAAGAGAAACACATCCAACATTCTATCCAGCTCAAAGGAGCTGTACCCAAAGCACAATCTATCTACCATCTGACCCCAAATAAAGATGACACCCTCCATGCTTACCTCAAGGAAGTGTTAGAGAAAGGACTTATATGCCCCTCATAATTCCCCTTTGGGGCCACTGTATTCTTTGTGGTCAAGAAGGATGGTATCCTGCGTCTAGTCACAGACTACTGAGCCCTAAACAAAGTTACCATCAAGAATTGTTACCCACAACCACTTATTGACAACCTCTTTGACGCCTTAGGTAGAGCCACAGTCTTCTCCAAGATTGAACTAACCACAGGCTACAATCAGATCCTTATTAAAGAGGAAGACATTCCAAAAACAGCCTTATGCACTAAATACAGCTCATACAAGTGTGTGGTACTCAACTTTGGCATGACAAACGCCCCCTCCACCTTTGTGATCTTCATGAACAAGGAGTTTGTCCCGCACATAGGCAAGCATACCTTAGTCTACCTAGACAACATCATTGTCTATAGTCCCTTGGTAAAGAAGCACTACAAAGACTTAGAGGCAGTCTTTGCTACCCTGGCACAACACAAACTTCTGGCCAAGCCCTCCAAGTGCCAGTTCTTCCGCAAGCAACTGCTTTTCCTGGGACACATAGTCTTAAGAGACGGCATCAAACCCAACAGTCAAAAGATACAGGCCATCTGCAAGATGCTATTGCCCAAGGATAAGTTGGAACTCCGTACCTTCCTGAGGATGGTGGCCTGTGTACGCCGCTTTATACCTGACTATGGTGTTTTGACTGCTCCCTTATCCGCCATAACTGGCGCCAAGTCCAAGCTTGTGTGGACCCCCCAACATGACCTCTGTTTTAGACATCTCAAGTAGAAGCTCACAACAGCTTCTATCCTCCAATATCCCAAACGTGACAGGGAGTACCAAATGAAAACTGATGCCTCAGATGCATCCATTGGGGAAGTGCTACAAATCAAAAATAATGATGGTGACTTCCTGCCCGTAGCCTATGAATCACAAAAGTTGACAGATGGCAAGTGTCAATACCCTATCCACAACAAAGAACTGCTAGACATTGTGCACTGGCTAGTCAAATGGCTTTGTTATCTAGAGCAACAGGAAAAGTTCACAGCATTGATCAACCACAAGTTGATCATATACTTCAAAACTCTTGAAAATCTGTCTTGCTGTCAAGACCGCTGGATTAAAATCTTGGAGAGATTTAATATGCTCATACAGTATAAACCTGGTCCAGAACTTGCCATGGCAGACACCCTCTTGCGCCTGTATGTCTGTGCCACAAGAGGAGAAAATGGGCTCAACCCAGATTGGTCCCTCTTGGTACTACGGGCAAAAGACAAGGGTTTTCCTCCTGGCACAACCAACATAACAAAGGCAACATTCATCAAAAACAAACACCTATTTGCCATAGTGTATGGGACCTTGCACAGAAAAATGTTCAACGGTACAATCATCCCTTACATCCCCACACATCAGCAAGTGGACACCATCCTATGATATAATAGAGACCCAGGACCTACCAAGAGCTGTAACCTATACAAGTTCCTTAAACACAAGGCCTGGTGGCCAACCCTGTATTGTGACGTTCAAAAAGTCCTAGACCAATGTGAAGTATGCAAGAAATTTGCTAAAAGCAAAGCCCCTCCAAAATCAGTACTACCTATCTGCACACAACTAGCCTTCAAGGTGTGGGCCCTCAACATTGTTGGCCCCATGTCAGGGAAACACAATAATAAAAAGTACATCATCACCTCTATAGACTTTGCTACACAATGGTCAGTAGCCCAAGCAGTAAAGGCGCATACTGGCAATGACGTACAACAATTCATTGGAAAAGAGATTATCAGCAAGTTCAGAAAGCCAGAACTCCTGATAACTGATGGAGGGAAAGAATTGACCTCTGAAAATACCAACATATACTTTGCTAAAAATGGGGTCAAACATACCGTGAAAACATCATACCACCCGCAGGACAATGGACATATAGAGCGGCTAAACGGCAGCCTCATGCAAGCCTTAGCCAAACTCACTGCTGGGAGACCTGAAGACTAGTATAAGCGGCTATCAACTGCGCTACTTGTGTGCCAAACCCAAGTGAACAGATCCACCGGAAAAAGCCCTTTTGAGTTGGTATACAGCACACAGCCAAATATCATTCAAGCATTGACAAGACCCAAGCTGGAAATCCCAAGCAAAGTCCCCCCTTGCTCAGATCCTCAAGTTATAGAGGCCAACAGTAAGCAAACAGAAAAGGAAAACAAACATCTTCAAAAAACTTTTGTCCCCATCCAAGATAGACATGAAGTTGGGGACAAAGTTTGGGTCATGAACATTGATAAAAGCAAACTACAACAAAAGAAAGTAGGCCCAGAAATTATCCTAAAGGTAAACAAAAATAACACTTACCTCATGCAAGGATGTGGGAAGCAAAAATAAGACAAGAAACTACATCACAATTGCCTGAGACCCTGCAAAGCAAGACAAAAACAACGCAAAACTTCCCTGCCTGCCACAGAACAAAAGCTAGTCCAGTATGGCGCCCGGGCTCCTGACAACCTTCCCAACAACCTACCCCCAGAGGAGACCAACCTTCAGTTGGGGGGGTGTTGAAACAGCAGGCTTGACTCACCAGCAAGGTTCCAAGTAAGCAGGTTTGTGACCTGCAATCCAATTACCCAGCCAATTGAAGCCAGACTAAGAAGTCAGCTTGAATTGCCAAATCCAACAACATGAACAAATGCTGATTCCCTACAGTGGATACCTTGTTTTGGCGCTTGACTCATTACCAGGATCAAGTAATCTCCTTCAACATACAACCCTGTGATTAACGCTATCATGTTCCTGTTACCCATGATTCACACCAGTTATATAATTATAATATCCCAATAAAGAATATTATCTAGCTTATAAACATTTCCCCCTTGTAACTCTGCTATAAAAGCACAGTTACAACAATAGTATTGATTCTAAATTTAAGGTAACTAAAGGCTGAATTGATATTGGATCTCAAAAACAAATCTAATCAGAATACAAGAATCATGCTTTCATAACTCTAATTGATGAGCAAAAATTAAAGGCCAATAATTAGACCAAAAACAAATGTAACAGATTTAGCTATTACAACCACTCTCAAAACCAGATAACAATCTATCAGAGATCAAATTGAGGTGATTTTACTCCAAAATTCATACAACATGCCCTCTAATTCCAGAAATGAATTGTGGCATTTTTAGTGCACAAGTCTTTTATCTTCTACTTACAGGCTACAGGCTTGCAAGAATTTATTGAAGCTGTATCCACATTTGAAGAAAAGGTTGATACAGTATTTTTATACTCACTTTTCACATGTTTAGTATTTGATCAGCTCCCTTTTTTCATATCCAGTGTTATAAAAACTTCTTGATTTCCTTATTAAAAATAAATATATATGATATCATTTGATTAGTAGACTCTGACTTATTGTTAAAGGCTTCACATTATGAAGCACTCAACATTCTCTGGGAAATCTCCATTTTCACCTTGTTGCTAATGGTCATGTAGGCTTTGGCAAACCTGATACCACATCCAATGAACCCTCCACTGACTCTGCCTAGAATGATTTGTCTCACATCAATTGCATTTGCCTTATGCTGAAAAATCCCATATCTCTTCTATAATACATCCAAATTCCCCATGGTATATTATGCCTACACTACTGTTTATTACTTCACCAACCATTTTTCTTTCTTTTTGACAAGTTTTTATCTTGTTGATCACCTCATTAGCATGCTGATGGTTGGGATTAATGTTGAATCCACAATGACTAAGTTTAATTTGGGAGTCTTCCTTAATGTTATTTTACAGAAGCTTCCAAACCAGTGGATTACTAAAATTGGGTAGCATAAAAGGCAGCCATATATTGAGAAAAAGATGATTAAGTTAGCTCTGGGGTTTACCATGAAAATTCTCATTTGAGGGCTTGCAGAGACATGGTTTACCCAGTTAAATGAACCATTTTACGTGTAGTTACAAGCCTTTGTATAGAACTTATGATACTCTGAACTGTGACTTAAAATGGCACACTTTGAAGCTCTGTATTTGAGTATAATGAGGTTAAGAACCATCTAAATTGGGACTTGTTATTGTAATAAAATTGGGTTTAAGAAAACCCAAACCATTTTTTGGTGATTTTTATCAATTTTTTAAAGTTTCATTACTGTAATTTTCAGAGCTGGTAAGATGGACAAAATAAAATCAGTTCAGAGCCAGCTAAAGCTTCATGGAAAAAAATAACCTTAAACACACAACTTGAAGGATTTTTAACAAATATATGAATTAATATGTGAATCAAATCAAATGAACAGATATTATGTTAGAGTAGTGTAAATAATTTCAAAATTCAACTGAAAGCTAGGAGGTAAATCACCCAAACCAAAAAGAGAACAGAGAAAAAATGGCAACAAAGATTTAGATCTATAAATCCACAATAGGTTTCCCAATATGGTGTAAGAATATATTTCTGTTGCAACCAAGTTTCCCTCCTTGCCTGCCAACATATCTTACAATACACATGGGGCACTTGATGAGTTGCCCCAGGAAATATCTAACAGAATGAATCAATCTTATGGTGATGTCAAATTGAGGGCATTATATCTTAATTAGGATTGTTGCTAATTCAACTTGCTGATCCCGCATAGGTTATTCTTTGACTTCAAACCTTATATAGAACCTGCCACTATGCCACCCCCTGTGGCCTGGTAGCTTTCCCCATATAGTATATCAGTCACAATAATAATTAATAAACCTCACCTTATTCTATTCATTATTGTCCTTTCTATTGGACTGTTGTCTTCCACAATCAAATACATCTTATTATATTTATTCTTGTCCTTTCTATTGGACTATTATTTTCCCTAATAAATTACTGAACTCTCATTGGCTCAGTTACAACATTTCAAACCTTGTAATGCACAGGGGCTTAAATTTAATAAATAAAGGGAAGTAGACACAGTTTGTAAAATTATCTTTAATAGACCTTCTAAAGACTTATAGTTTGATATAAAAGGGGTCATATAATAAATAATCCTAAGAAAACTATATAGAGCAAGGTTTTAAATAAAGTTGTTTTTTAACTAGTGGTATGTCAACATAAGAGTATTCACCATGAGAATATCTTAACATGAAGGATGAAATGTTCTCCTTCAAATAAAAAACAAGTAAGAGTTTTAAAGTTTAATATGTAATTTCAAAAAGAAAAATAAGGATTTGTGATATTGTCAAGGGTCTGGATGTACAAGTATCTGGATCTTGCCATCACACCTAACATCCAATCATTGCCCAATTTAGTGCCTTTCCAATGAACCATTTGACATACCAGAAATGGCAACAAACCAATATCACATGACTGTCCAGGTATCCAGCAACTTGAACCCATCTAGCACATGGCCAGCCCCTGGGTTTGGTCAAACTAATATCCCTACCACAGCTAAATCTATATAAGTCTAAAGTATTATCCAATAAAATATACTTCTTCTCTTCCTACTTTTATATTTGAAGCTTCCCCAAAAGGCCCTCCTTATCACTGGTAGCACTACGGTTTTTGACCACGCCAATGAAAGAGAAAATAACTGAACAGAACCTGCCCACCTTTGCCCACGTACTCAACCAGATCACATCCCAGGATACCTGGAAAACATATTTCTGCGCCCACGGCATTGATAAAGATATTCCTAGTGGATGCACCGTATTCAAAGGTCTGGTCATGCCCAAAGCATGCACCAAGATAATTCAATACAGTTGCTCTCTTCAACCACAAACAAATGCACAACCACCTATCCCAGGTGAAGTTACCAACACCAAATACATTGGTATTGACAAGTTCTTTGGTAAAAACAAAGAAAACGTCATCAACTGGCTAGACCACACAGCTGCTAAACTCCGCATCAGCTGCATCCCTCATAAAAAGTGGGTCCAGGAAGCCAGCAAGCGCCTATAAGAGGCCGCAGCTAACTGGTTTGCCACCTGGGTTGGCTCACAAACCAACAACCAGCTTGACAACTTGGAAGAGTTCAAAGCCAACATCACCCACAATTTCTGCGTCACTGAATCTCTCCAAGATATTGCAATACAGCCCAGTGATCTTCCTCAAAAGACCACTATTGCAGCCTACACCAATGAATTTGAAGAAATACATTGCAAGATCCAAACCCAGCACAAGCTGACAACGTACACACCAGAGCATCATTCATCAACAGAATGAAACCCTCTGTTGCTGCCCTCATCTTCCCAGAAGCAAATACCTCCATGCCCGCACTCATTGCTGAAGCCAAGCACGCTGAAAAACGCGCCAATATGGAATATGCTGCACGCAACAGCAACGGCAGAGAAAACGCCAATGGCAATAAACGCCAAAATACCAAACATAACAACGGCAACTCCAATTGTAACAATGGCAATCACAGCCAAAGCGCAAACCACTCCCATCCCAAGAAAGAGGACACATCAAAGTTAAAAACGCCAAAGTAGAAACTCACTATGAATCTGACCCCACATTCTCTGACCTCAAAGGTCTCAAAACAGAGGAACAGGGAAAAGAGGAGGGGGAACAGGCTTAAGTGCCCCTGTCTCCCCCCAACTTGACAAGAAGAAGTACCAAGGCACAAACTTTACTGCTTGCATCCCATGTGCCCTGCAATCCTCCATTTTTATGAACGTAAAAATTAAAGATAGCTCACAACTTCTTGTCTACCCATGAACTTACAAATCTAATACATGTAAAATTTTATTTGACTATGATTCACAACACACCATGGTTAGCAAACCTTTTGTAACCAAGTACAAAATACCAGTTGTCAAATCCAGCTTCAAATAAGCTAGAATGGCATACAAGTCAAAAGTTCTGCTCAAAGGCAAAACAACACCCTTCAGAATTGACCTCCAAGGCATACAAACGTCCATCAAAGGACTTGTTACAAACAACATAAACTACAACATTGTAGCAGGCATGGACTGATTCACCCAAGTGAACCCCAGCATATGATGTAAAACAAAAACCATGACCATCAAACACAATGGAGTCAATTTCAACATTCTCAAAGAACCCAATGACCTCATTCTAAGAGACACAATATTTGTTCAAGTCATAAATCAAGATGACTCTAAACACCTAACCAAAGATAGTACCCTTCACATAATGAGGTACTCTGAAGTTAACAATATACAAACACAAAAGATCCAATGCTCAGAACTTGCGGCACTCCTAAAGGAATACACTAATGTATTCAAGGAAGAACTCTAGAGTTACCCCCCAAATGAGAGGTCAAACATGGCATTGACTTATGCAAAGCCATGCCCAAACCTGAACCCCTCTACAGACTCTCTCCCATGGAGACCCAAACACTTAAAGCCCACATTGAGGAAAATCTAGCCAAAGGATTCATCTGTCTGTCTGAATCCCTGTGGGGGGCAGCAGTTTTCTTTGTAAAGAAGAAAGAAGGATACTTTTGCTTAGTTACTGACTATAGAGCACTAAACACAAGTACAGTAAATAATAAATACCCACTTCCCCTCATAGAAGACCTATTTGCAAGGCTCTCTGGAGCAAAAATTTTCTTGAAAAAAGCCTCACATCTGGTTATAACCAGGTTGAAGTCAAAGAGAAGGACATACCAAAGACCGCGTTCCGCATGCAATTTGGGTTGTTTGAATGCAAAGTAATGAATTTTGGGATGACAAACGTCCTAGAAACATTTGCCACCATGATGAACCAGGCATAAACGGACTCTTAAATACATTATGCTACCTCAACAACATCATCATACTTTCAAAAAAAAGAGGAACACCTCACGCATGTCTGCAAGATACTCAATCAACTTGCAAAGCACAGACTATACACTAAGCCTAGTAAGTGCCAATTTATGGAAAAGGAACTCCTGTTCTTTGGACACATTGTCTCTGGCAGTGGCATCAAAACAGACCCAGATAAAATAAAAGCCATAAATAACATGCAACACCCCACCTCTGTGAAACAAGTTAGATGCTTTCTCAGTATGGTAGCTTACCTAAGGAAGTACATCAAAGACTGCGGAAAGCTCACTGCACCAATCAATGACCTAACCAAAGGTAATGCCAAAAAAATTCATCTGGACTCCAGAATGCGACAAGAATTTCCAATCATTGAAACAAGCTTTGATTGAAGCACCAATCTTGCAATACCCTAATAACAACAGGTAATACAAGCTTGAGTCAGACACTAGTGACACCGCCATTGGTGCAGTCCCACTCATCTGCCAGCCAGGGCAGCAAGATTTCCTTCCAGTATGTTACAAAAGCAGAAAGCTAACAAACACTGAGCAAAGGTACCCAATACACAATAAAGAATTGCTAGCAATATATCACATATGCAAGAAATGGAGATGTTGCCTTGAAGGACACTTAAACATTTGAGTGCTAACTGACCAAAAATACTTAATCTATTTCAAAACTCAGAACACACTCTCGCGCGCCAAGACAAATGGATGTCCTTGCTGGAACAGCTTAACCTGGACATCCAATACAAAAAGGGGGCAGAGCTGCTCATGGCTGATGCTCCCTCTAGGCTATGCCAGCCAAGAGAGGATCACTCTGACCGCCTGGACCCTGACTGGCCCAACCTATACAACACTGAGTACAAGATAAAAGGAAAGGATCCCTCCACACATCAAATAACCCATGATACACTAGTAAGGAATGAAAAACATCTCCACGTATCAACTGGCATGGTATACTGAATCATTAAGGATAAAAACATTCCATACATCCCACTTGCACAAAGAGTTGACACTATACTAAGACACCATTGTCTGCTAGGACACACAAAGGCTAACAAACTATATCTCACATTAAAAGAGATAGTATGGTGGCCCAATCTTAAACAAGACATTATTGATATTCTAAAGAAGTGTACAGTGTGTGAAAAATACGCCAGCACCAAGGCGCCACAGCCAACAGTCAACCCAGTACCTGACCCCTAGCCATTTAAGGTTTGGGGACTGGACATAGTGGGACCCTTTCCAGAAACCAAAACAAATCAATGTTTCCTAATTTTAGCCATCAAATTTGCCACACGTTGGTCCATCTACTGGGCAACAAAAGATCATAAGGCAGAAACAATAAATAGCTTAATCAATAAAGCAATCATAGCAGACTACAGCACTCCAGACTACATCATAACAGATGGATTAAAAGAGCTAACAGGCCACGTAGTAAATGTCAATCTAAAAAAAAGAACACTAAACACTCCACAACCTTGCCCTACAGGCCACAGTCTAACAGCAGAGTTGAACGCCTGAATGGCAGCCTTATTAGAACACTGGAGAAAATAATGGATGGCAGAGCCAAAGGCACATGGCCACTCTATGTGGAACATGCATTACTAGTATCCCGGGTTTGTACCAATCAAGGGACAGGCTAATTACCGTTTGAACTAACATAAAGGTACAAGCCAGAAATAGTCATCCACAATAACCAACCATACATGAAGATCCCCCAGGAAAACCTCCCACAGTAGAACAGAAACCAGCTCTACAACACATACACCTCAAAGACAATCTGGAAGAAATAAAGAGACTCAAAACTCAAAAGGCAACCTCAACAGAGGACCCACTCCCCATCAACTCCCCCGTCTGGGTCCTAGCTAGGAACAGAAAGAAGTTAGACTCAGTACACAGGGGACCAAGAAGAATCATCAGATACTGACCAGACAGGAACACCTACCTGGTTAAGTTCCAGAGTGCCAAAGAGCCCATCACCAAAAAGTATCACAGATCTTGCCTTTGCCCTAGCAAAGGGGAACACTTGACCCAGTTGGTGCCCACTAATAAAAAACTCCAGGAACATCAGGCAGCTGTCAAGACAAAGCCCCCTCCTGATGTACCCAAGCAACCCCTTAAGGGAGGGGTGTGTTAGGGTCTGGATGTACAAGTATTCTGGCTATTGCTATCACACCTAACATCCAGTCATTGCCCAATTTGGTGCCTTTTCAATATACCATTTGACATACTGGAAATGGCAACAAACCAATATCACATGACTGTCCAGGTATCCAGCGGCTCAAACCCATCCAGCACATAACCAGCCCCTGGGGTTGGTCCAACTAATATCCCTGCCACAGCTAAATCTATATAAGTCTAAAGTATTATCCAATAAAATATACCTTTTCTCTTCCTACTTTTATATTTGAAGCTTCCCCAAAAGGCGCTCCTTATCAATATTTAAACTAAAGTGAGAAAGATTGAAGTAAAAATGATAAAAATGGCTAGGGTAAAGCCACTTAGAATTTCAGCTTATCAGCCTAATCTTTTATACCCCTTTATTTATAGGAAAATGGTGAAGCCTGTGAAGAAGATCATCATAGGAAATAAGGTGTTGGGAGCAAGGGCAGATTTATAATCCCAGAGAAAAATATAGTAAAGAGTAAGGAGCTGAAGCTTGGCTCTAACAACTCAAAGATATGCAATAAAAGAGGGATGAGAAAACCAGGTGCTTATGAAAAGCTAATGTAAGCAAAAATTCTACTTTAATACTTTAGAGTAGAATTTATAAAGAAATTGGAAACCAAAAGAAAGAAGAAGAACAGGAAACAGCTTGGAGCACAAAAGCAAACAAAAAACAGAGGTAATAAATTTAATATAAAAAATATTAACAGTTAAACCTCTCTTTATTAAAAGATATATCCAAAGTTAATATTAATTTAACTTTATCAGCAGACCCTTCAGGGCAGGGTATGACAGAGTTGAGTAGCAGATTATGCGGTCCTTGACAGTTGGAACAATATTGTACAGGAGAAATTGCTCTTTATTTGGAAGTTACTAAAGCTCATGTGTGAGTGTGAGCTCTGAGAGGATGTCCAAAGCCTTGGGAGAAGGGAGATTTGTGGAAATATACTTGTTTCTTATGAACTTGGTAAGATTTTTTTGGGTTGGCATCAACTTTAGGTTGTTGGGCTTGAGATTTCATAGGGCCTTGATGGGCAGGTCAGAAGCACAGAGATGAGAAGAAGTGAGAATCTTTTGAATAAGGCACCATTTAAGCATTCTTGTGATTAAGTGATTAGGGGGTTCACAGGAGTGCTCCCCTTTCTCAATGATTACTATTTCTCAGCCTTAAGTTTTTTGCAGGCACCACAAGACTTTTTATGACAGACAAAGTACTTGCTTTTAGATCTGGCACTCTTGATTATTATAATTAAAAATGTAACTATCTGCCATTTAATCAGGGCTGCTTTTAACTAACATGATAGGAAAGTAGCAAGGGAAGTGCTTGGGGGCTTTGAACTCCCTATCCACATTATAAATACTGTGGATGGTCAGTGAATCCCAAGACACATTATTGTATTTGTTGCAGCTTGAGGTGCTGTTATTCTAAAACAGTTATTCAAATGCTATTTTAGTTTTTTTCCCACCTGCCATGGGTAGACCCTCAGGGTGCCAGAATACTGATGGATGAGGCATCAGGGATTAAATCCATCACCCTGAGTTGCTGTGCTAAGCAGTGATTGTTCCCTATCAGCTTTTTTGTCAAGGCCTTGGTGCACTATTCCAAAGGACTCTACCATGTGTAGATTGTGCTTGCCTCAAATAGTTTTTCTGCATTTCAACACTTTGATAATGTAGTAAGACAGAACTAAAACGTGCTTAGACTAAAGGCAAAAGATGGCTCAAAGAGACCTACCCCCAGGAAGCCCAATCACTGTTTTACTTGACATCCACAGTCGTTATTTTTTCTTTGCTCCTAGAAGACCAAACCTTTACCTCCTCCTGTTACTGAGGCACCCAACAGCCAATTCATATGCCAAACAGCTTACATGACACCTTTTACAATGTTCATTTTACTAGTAAGATATTAGCCAAACATTTACAGTAGAGGGCCTCACAAAGGCAACAGCTCATTACTACTTCCATCAGCCAAATGCTCTTCAATTTTAACACTATACCTGTTGTTGGTATAGTTGCAGCCTAAGTTAGAAAAGAAGAATAAAGATATTATTACAAAACTATTTTATTGGTTGTAACTATTAAAGGTTATATAGAGGGCAAAGTGGCTGATGTTTGACTGGGCAGGAATATGGTCAGCTGTTTATTGGGAGCAAGTATATGGCACAGGGATTAAGGGGAAGCAAAACAACCAGATTCACACAGCTTCCCTTTCAAGAGAATTAGTGCAAACCAGCTAATGTGGAGAATTGAACCTCAAACTTTATTTGTGGGATCATATGCATAACCAGTTGAGGGTGTTCTTACCACATTTGGAGCCTCAATTTAGTTGACAATTAGGATATGAATTAAAGCACAACAGAACAATTGTACAAATTTATGATTGAATATGTTGTTTTATCCCTGATGAACAGCATATTGTCTTATATATAGGGCTGCAACACACATGGCAAGTGGCTTCAAACTTCTTTGAGTAGTACTTGGGCTTCTCCTGATAATCAGGAGAAGAGCCACTGGGGGAGGAGGTATGGGGCTTCTTGAGGCCTGCTTAGAGGTCTTTTTCTTCTTAAAAGAAGAAGTAGGCTCTTTAGCAGCCTTTATATTCTCAGTACAGAGTTCCTTTGAAGGCTCAGAGTCAGCCTCAGACTGATAACATGAACAATTGATAAGATAATTGTTGGTTTTATTGTGGGAATAGTGATGGGGGGAAGAAAATGAGGAGGGGGAGTCTTGGCCTTGGGGGCCTTCTTTGCCCACTTGGGGGTGGTGGCAGGGGCCTTTGAGCCTGTGAAGGCAGAGTGCTGGGTCTTCTTGGGTTGTTTGTTTGATCTTAGCTAAAATAAATATTAGTACTGTAAATAAAAATAAAGAGGTATATGAAAAGATCTATAATAAAATAAAGAAAAATAGAAGTAAGAAGAATACATAAAAGTTTATTAGCATGAAAATAAAAATACAAAGCAAAGAAAAGCAAAGCAAAGCAAATATAAGCAAGAAGTATAGATATAAAGCTCAGTAATATATAAAATTGGTAATATTTGGTGGGGCCTCAAAATTGTTAGGTTCAGCATAACATATTAGGGCTAAATAAAAGATAAAGGATATTTAAAAACAAAAATGTGTTAAAAAGATACTGGTAGTGTTAGGAGATTAATATAAAATATCTGCAAAGGATTATTTATGTGGGAAACTTTTTATTAGGGGTTAACCACTAAAAAATTAATTAAGTGTCAAGTTTGGTACTTTCAACCAGTAGAAAAAACCCTAATTCTCACTGTTGACTTTCCCAGAGTCAATAAAAAACAAAATTACTATGTTTTTACATATAAAAATTGCTTAATTTAATGACAGGTTTGAAAGTTACCCCAAAATCAAGGCAGTTTTGTATATGAAAAATTAAAACACAAGTTAAAAAATTAAATGAGTGGAAAGGTGTTTTTTAGTGGTATTATTATATAGGGAGGATCTGGGAGTAGGTAACTTATCATAGTGTGTGTTAAAACATTAAGAAGATCTCCTCACTAGTAACCCTGATAAGATATCAATTTGATTGTATCAAATAGCACTCATAGTGTGACACTTAATAATTTAAGATTAGATCTGAGCCTTTGATTTTTTTAATTTCAAACCAATTAAAGTAGTTTTAAAAGCTATGATAACAAGCAAAAATACTTCAAATTTAAACAAAATGAACTCAGATTTAAGTGAATTCCAACTATCAGTGTAAAATATACAATCTGTCAACAGGATTTTTGGAGTTAATGGTCTTAATGGGGCAACACAGCAACAAAGTGCTCATAATCCAAACAAAAATATTCAAAAATACAAACCAAAATACATAGATTCACAAAAAATGGGTTGAGTTGACCTTTGATGTACATATGTGTAACATATAAATTGGTGACAAAATATACTCACGTGTAGGAGTCAAAACTCAAACTAAAAAAAACACAATAGCAACTCAACATGTAAACAAAATCACTTGACTTTTGTGTACAATGGATTTCAGATAAGAATAATACCAAGGTATCTAAAATAAAACACACAATCTAAAACATAGGTTTTAAAAATATTGTTCTGGGTGTTTAAATTTGGTGTAAAATCTTGGAAAATGAAAGGAATTTTTTTGATGATTCTAAAATGGGTGATATAAAACCAAGAACAACTAATTAAGAAATAAAAAATCTTTAATTGGGTATTTGGGTAGGATAAATTCTAATTAAATAGTCATATTCAGATAAAAAGCAAAAATTAAAATCAGAGTGTAAATTAATTGAATTTTATTTAGTATTTTATTAAATTTTTAAAATGGAAGGAACACAACAACATAGTAACAATGGACCTGTTGTGCGCCGTGGTTGTGGTTGCTCCCACAGGTCAAAAATTGAGTCAGTGCAACACAAGTGCCTACTCAGGAAGGAGACAGGAGAGGAGAGTTCAATAGTAAGGTTGCACTGACACAACCAGTTAAAGGAGCACAACATGCAAAGGTACAGAGCATCAACCCTAGGGTCCCTAAGCTATACCCAAAATCCCACCAAGGTCATCACAACCAAGAAATTTAGAAACAAAGAAACATAACTTACTTTTTTTGTGTTTGACCCTGTGTACTGCCAGGAAGCAGTCCCAACAGCCATGACAGAGAAGGTTAAGCCTGTGCTTGACACTAGCTAAAAGCCCTAATTGAGTGACAGCAACCAAGAAGACTTTGAGGAGTCCAAGTATTTCCAAAACGCAGATGGGCAGCAGGTGCTCTAAAAGGTTGCTGTGCTCTATAAAAAAGTACCTATGCCTTGCGTACTAGTCCCTGAGCAGGATCCAGAGTCAACTTTACCCAAAAAACCACCCAAAAGGTCATCCCTTTTATAAAGCAAATCATCCTTCTAAAGCTTATGCGGGAATCTGGTAACTACAAGACAACCACAGCCCTTGTTAGGGTAGATCCCAAATACGCCAGTAAAACATTTAACAAATTCATCAATACTGGCTAAGTTCTTGCCGCAGAGAAATCCTTGTGAGTTTTCACCATTCTCACCAAGGAGCACAAATGGGTAATCCACCAGTGGATTAACCAGGACTGCCATCTTCAACTAGAAAATATAAAGTCAATGGTCAAGTCTATTTTTGGGGTTGAGGCTTTGATTTCCTTTTACTACCATATTGTTAAGGGTCTGCAATTTTTGTGGAAAAAACTTGGGGTACCTCCTTACAACAGAAACAGCCCAGCCAATGTCAAGGTCCAGAAAAAGTACGCAGGGGCATACACTGACCTCAAAACCAAAGAAACGTTTAATTTTATTATACTGACAAATCAGCATATTCCTTGTCCATACAAAACACATATAGATATGTCCTCAAAGGTTCCAATGATGGAGAAGCTCAGCTTGCTGCAGTCCACACCACAGCCTATTTGATAGTGAATCTTCTTGGTTTAAAGGGGATTTAGATGTACCAAATAATATTGGGATCTCACAATAGAGGACCTATTATCATTTATCTGATTGATCCAGGAGCACCTGAGGTACACAAGCCCAGGCTTTACCAATCTTATTGTGCTTGATAATGTTGGACTCTGTCACAATGTGCTAAATGGAATGGATTTGATGGACATTAAATTCAAAGTCAGATCCAGAACAAAATTACACATAGGCAATTGCTTGACCAATCAATCAAGAACTAGTGGATGCTAGAGCATTCTGGATTCCACTCAAATACTCTCAGTAATTTGGCAATTCAGAGGTTACACAAAGGGGCAACAAATAAGGCATTTAATTCCAGAATCAAAGCTCATACTTGGCGCTAGAGTCCAGAATCCTAAATGGAGGTAACATCAATAATCCAATTTCTCAATTGATCTTTACTTCTGGGTGCAAAATCAATAGTCTATATTTATATTAATATTTGGATTATGATATTGATGCCAAATCTGGCCTAATTACCCAACCTTCCATCTCACCAATTTACCCTCTACTAGTTTCCTACCTCTCTATGTATACTTAGTTTTTATATGAAGTAAAGATAAGTATTTACCCCCAAATATTGTTCACTCCACTTTGGTTTTGCTACCCTGTATTCAGGTATAGTAATTGAAAAATTACATGGGCTAATTCTTGCTAGCTATATCCAACAGTCCAAACATATGGCAGACTCCATAAGGTGGCAGATATTCTTGAGGAATTTTCAACTATTGACACCAGCATTGCAGTTGGCCCCCAACAATTGGCCACATCAAATTTGTGCCTCCTATTTCTCCCTGCCTATTACTCATTCCTAAACCCTATCAAGGAGGACTTTGGGTGGCTCAAGCAAGTTGTCAAGCAGGACACCAACTGGGACCAAGGACCTGTTTGATTTGCTGCAGGCTGAGATCCACACCTTCTAGCAGAGACTGTGGCCAAGTTTTATGGCCACACTGATTCATTCATCCCTGTGTGCCTTACCAAACAGCCAATGAACTAAAGAGCTTAACAATTCTGACTATTTTTTATATTCCTTAATTTTATTTTTTAGATTTATAGATTATAACTTTATATTTGGAAGTTTCCAAGCCTGCAATCACATAGAACAGCACCATTGATGGTACAACACACCATTTCAAAAACAGCATCTCAAAAAACGCCATCTTGAATTTAATTTGAGATGGCATTTTTTGCGTTAGTGATTTTTAATCACAAAAAAATAAAATAAACAATAAAATAGTTAAAATTTACATATACCTAAATAATGCGGCATCTCAAATTTACGCAATCTTGATTCTGTCACTTTGAGTCAGATTAATTAAATCTTATTTTGCTAACTTTATTTACATATGAAATCACTTAGTGTGGGGTGTGTTTACGCTATCTTGACTTTACGTCATTTCAGATCACACCATTTATCTCAAACTAAAATAAGCTTATACCCAAACTAAAATAAAGCCTGTGATATAATGCCAGAAGATGTTCCTATAGTATTAATATAAGACACTTATAATAAGAACAACCTAAATAGACGCCACTATGATAGTCCTTCTAGTGATTGTCATTGCTGGGTAAAAAAACCAGTTTTGTTATATGTAATTTATAACTTTATTATACATGGATATGTTGATGAGGGTTTTCTTAATAAAATATTTTAATAGTGATTTTAATATGGAAGGGGGTGATTATGCCATTTCAATTTATGTCACTTCAAATTCCACTGGGTTTCATATCATCCAATTGATTCAAAGCACACAATGGATATGGGATAAATAGGGGGAATTACCTATGACGCCAGGCTACGCTATATCAATTCCCCCACCGTAATTCTTGCTTTCCACTTTTCAAAAGTACATATTCACGTCAATTATCATTATAATAAAAAATGTAAGAAAACATATGAAACTTTGAAAATATTTTATTTTTTGATCTCATCTAAACAACTGGGTACTTTTTAACCTCAGTTGTATAAGCTAGTTTTTGAGAAATTCAAGCTTTACTCTTTGGCCCAGTTGAGGTAGCTCCACTGTAGATTTTTTAATTTAATATAAAAAATGGCCAAAAACACTATGTTTTTGAACTACGCCACCTTGATTACGTCACTTTGAAAATGCCATCTTGAGAGCAAGTTTTCAGTCAAAACTCAAAGTTTTTCCTACTTGCGTTACTAATAAAAAATTATTTTTACAAAATAAAAAACATTGAAATTTTGATAGTATACATTTTTTGATCTCTTCTCTAATTATATGTAAAAAAGTGATACTTGTATATTAAAAACATTCTTATTTTTCTCTTTAAAAACAACCCCCAAATTGCTCATATTTTGATACTAATTCACTTTTAGATGCCTCCCAAGTCAACTGCCAAAGCTGCGCCCAAGGCCTCCAAGGCATCAAAGTCCAAAATCACACCGCCCAAGGCCAAAAAGGCCAAGACAACCCCAAAGAAGCAGCCTTCTAAGGCCAAAGCTCCTCCCAAGACTCCAACTCTGTCACCTGAACTGAGGGAAACAGTCCTACCCCTCCCCATTCTCCATTTGTTTACTCCCCCTCTGATCCTCAAGAGAAGTTGTTTAACTTCAATTGCCATTCTGACCCCACTTCAGAGCCCGAGGATGAAGAGGAGCAGGAGCCTGGTGCTCCTGCAGATGAGCCAATTGAGCTCTGGGATCTTAACTCTATCCACAATATATTCAACTAAAATGACACTTTTGCTGTGCCAACAACATACCCTATCAGCTATCTAATTATGGCAAAGAAAGGGGGTGCTGGTTTTGTCTACAAGGGCTACAGCTTCAGCTGTAATGACAAGAAGAAGCCCATCTGCCAACATCACTTCAAATGTGATAATGTTGGCTGCCCAGCAAGGCTCACAACTTATGGGTTCACCAGATTTAAGGCCCTTACTGTTAACCATGACTGCGCTAAGCCTTTTGAACCCCTTTATCAACTTATCTGCTGGTTTCTTTGCCAGGTGATCCCAACTGCCAAGGATCAAACTGCCACTGAGGTTGTCAATGATGCCCTCCTTAATTTAAATGATAACCAACTTGCTACTGTTGGTGGCGCCTCAAAATTACAGAGATATCTCACTGATCAGAGATATGTTCTGAGCACTGAAGGCATCAGTGCATGCTCCATTGACCAATTGATCATTACTGAGGAGCAAAAACTATCTCACCATGAAGAGAGATTTCTCCTCCATGATGATAGTCAACATGGCCCAGAGCGTATCATGTGCTTTGCAACAAGCCAGGATCTGCACAACCTCCTCAAGTGCAAGACCTGGCTTGCAGATGGTACTTTCTCCACCTGCCCAAAGCTCTTTAGCCAGCTTTGGAATATCCATGGGCAGGTTGGAAATATGGTTCTTCCCCTGGTCTTCTTTTTCCTCCCAAATAAGAAGCAGGAAACCTATGTCTGGGTACTCACAATTTTAAAGGCCAAACTGGATGAAATCCTCCCAACAATTGAAGAGGAGCCCAAGGAGACTAGAGGACGTAAGAAAAAATACATCTGCCAAGAAGAAGACGCTCCAACCCCAACCAAGAAAAAGCCTGAAAGCCTTCTCTACCACAAATATCTGGTAGTGGATTTTGAACAGGCTCAGGCAAATGCCTTTATTTGTGTCTTTAAGAACTCCCCTCAGGGATGCTACTTCCACTTCAGGCAGGCACTCTGACACTGCCTCCAAAAGTGCTCTGACCTCTATGAGCTGGTCTACACTGAAGGCACAAAGAAGCAAAGGACGATTTTAATTGCTTTGCTGCCCTTGCCCTTGTGCAAAAGGAGGAGACCAATGCCTTTTATGATGCCCTCCTCCACTATACCTATATCAAGGCCAATCAGGCAGCCTTTACGCGCTTTATTGAGTATTTTGAGACTCAATGGGTTGGCATCTTCCAAGGAGCGCGCCACATTAGAAAAGGTGTGACTCAATCACCTGGAACTTTTTCAAGCAGATCAAAGACAGGTTAATCAAGACCACCTCTTCCCTTGAAGGGTGGTATAGCCAGTTTGCCACAAGGGTTAGGGTTCATAAGCCCAAATTCAATAAGATCATGGTCCATCTCAAAACCCAACAAGCCATCTCTGCCCGCCTCTTCAAGACTGACATGAAGACCAAGGGTGATCCTCCCAAGATGACCAAAACAGTGAAAAAGTACACTGAGATCAGCAAGGTGGTCCTTGCCTACTATCCCAAGGATAGCAAGCTTGAGCATCTCCAAGCTATCCCAGTTGCTCATTCTACCAATGTTTGAGCTTATTTGCAATAAACACTCCTTTATTTGCTCTCTTATTTCCTTTATTTTTATCATTATTTTAGTTTTATTTAGTATTTGGTAAAATTCTATGCTTATTTTAAAGTATAGTTTATAGTTAAATTAGATGAAAATAGTTGTTTTTGGGATTATTTTAGCTTTTGGGCTTTACGCAACTATGTTGCTACTAATTGACCCCATTTTTATTGCAGATTTGAAATCCTAAGGCCTTTTTAAGCCTAGAAATGTTTTTTGAATTTTATTTTTTGAGAATTATTTGGGTTTTTTTGGAGTTTAAAAATCTAAAAATTTAAAACTTGTTTTTTTAGTTGAAATGCTGTAAATTGAAATGGTGTTTTTACTATAAAATTGAGATAGTAAAAATCAAGATGGCGTATTTTGAAATAGAGTTTTTTGAGATGGCGTTTTCAAATGGCGTGTCCTACCCCATTGATGCAGATGCTTAATTTTTTGTATTGTAAATTAATTTATCTATTGCATTCTGTGGTAAAAATCCAAAATATTTAATACTACAATATTATAATTATATAAAAATGTCACTTCTGTTAAATAAATATAAAAAATTAAAATTAAAAAGTAAATATAAAGCGCTCAAGTTATATGTAATTTTTAATAATTAAAAATTATTATTCCTTTATAAAGACCTTCTATAATATTCTTTTGTTTAGTAATAGTTTGCTACTCTAAAACATATATTCAAAATTAATTATAATAAAAAATAACGTAAATTTTAATCTAGATTTAATGTAGAAGTGGCCTTTATGAGGCTGCATATAGTTGGTTTGGCAGTATGAACACAGCTGGTAATGGAGGTGGCGCACCACCTCCACCACCACACCATAGACAGGTAATACACTCTGGTTAAAATACTCCTGCCTGCTAGTAAAAGGAAGGATGGTGAGGTGGGAATGAAGCTGCAGCTTTTCAGGTGGGGCTGCAGACCTGTAAATTCTAGCCAGGACCAGGGCGTCCTGGATCATATGATCCACTATGGCGTATACTGGGGACCTTCTTCCCATCCAGGGAGAGCCTGGCCTTGTTGATACCAAGAAAGACCCTGTCTAGGTCCTCTACGGATGCACCCATCCCAAAGTAGAACAGGAACCCCAGGTAAACCACAAGATGAAGTCTTTTCCCAGAAAAGGTTTCAGTAAAATCACACAGTTTATTAAAAACTGTACTAGACTTTTTTTGATGTTTGGTCTTGGCAAATGTGAGCTCCATTGCCAGAGAGATCTCTGTCTTGTCCCACTCCAGGCTGGCCCAAAGTCTGCCAGGAGGATTTCTGGTCTTCTTTACGGCTGTTGCATTAGCAATGGCTAATTTACCCACTGTATGCTCAAATTTCTCCAAGAGGTAAGAGAGGATGTGCTCCACAAGAAAGCAGAAGCAAGTGGTTGCTTGGTCCTGGCCCATCTCTGGTATGTTCTTGAATGAAAGCGTCTACAGATTGTTCCAAATAAGCTCAATGGAGTTTACACAGTAAACTACACTGAGAGAAACTGGGTCCAGGCAAACCAATTGAGCATTCTTGTAGGCAATAACTGTCCACTTGGATGCCCCTTTGTTGTGCATCAGCCCGGCTAGCTTGTCTCTTGTCATTTTAAAGAAACCATGTATTTAGTCCTCAATTTTGCAGACCACATGAGGTGACAGGGCCAGCTGCCTGTCCACATGGCTGGTGTGTTTGTATAAAATGTGACAGGGACATACAGGACCAGGACTTGGTGCATAACATCATCTATGACTTCTAAAAACGGGTAAGTATTATGAAATAATTATTAATTTTTATTAGGTTATATTCTGTGATTTTCTTGCCTGCATCCTTGGCCAGTCTGGCCACCTTTGGGGCAGCCAGTTGTGCAGGCAATTCAGTATATTCATTGTAGTGTCAAAACAGCAGGCTTGACCTACTAGCAAGGTTCTGAGCAAGCAGGTTTATGACCCGCAATCCAATTACCCGGCCACTCAAAGCCAGACTAGGAAGTCAACTCAAATAGCCAAATCCAACAACATGAACAAATGCTGATCTTCTACGTTAGATACCTTGTTTTGGCGCTTGACTTGTTACCAGGATCATGCCACCCCCTTCATTATCCAACCGTGTGATCAACACAATCATGTTCCTGCTATACATTGATTCACAATGACTATATAATTACTATCTCTCAATAAAGATTATTATCTAGTTTCTAAATATTTTTAACCTTGTAACTCTGCTAAAACAGCACAGTTATGACAGTGGGCCATTTTACGGACTTGAGATGTGCATACATCTCAGGGTCATTGATCCAGACAGACAGCACAGAGAGGTCAACAGCCTTGAGCTGTAAGCCTTCCACAACAGTCTTTTAAACGTTTAAAGCACACTCAATTGTTTTTTGGGGGTGTCTGGCATCTTAGTTGTACGTGCCTTAGCAGACACCTTGTTGATTTTGTCCTCTTTAATAAGGACAGACTAGCTTTGCCTTGAACTTTTGATAAGTTTCCTTTATCTTAGCAATTGCTGAGTCCAGATCCTTCAAAGGCTTTTCAAATTCTCTCATATGATTTTTCGCTAACCTTTGCATATGTTTTTCTAGCTTTTACCCCAATAAACTCTATGTTAATCTGATAATTTTGCCTCTTTGTGTATCCCTGTTTGTTTTCCCATTTACTACAATATCCCATCTTTTTACTCATTTTTATATGTTTTACATCTATCTCAATATATGTTGGTTGCTTTTTGTTTTTCATTGCTTCCATAATTGCCTTATTGTATTAGCTCTTTACTCAGCCCCTTGTGAAAATGTTAAAAAAATTTGATGATCAGCTAAATTTAAATTAGAAAATTATATATTTATTGTGTTTAGACAAAGTTGTTGCAGATCCAAATTCAAAACCTTAATAGTAACTTTAAGCCAATCAGGAGCCAAGTGAGAAAGTGATTGTTGTGATATAAAGAGTCATTCAATAATTCTTTGGTGCATGTGAACTAATGAAATGATTGTCTGGATGTTTTGTCATTGTGCGCCATTGCTGCTGTGGCAAGTTGTTGGTGGACTAGTGCTCAATCAGCTGCTGGGTTAACACTAGTCATCAATAACTTGCCACAGCATCAATGTTGCACAATGGCAAAATAACCAGCCAATAAGATTAATTAGCACAAATGTACCAAAGAATTAATGAATGACCCTTTATGTCACAATAATCACTTTCTCACTTGGCTCCTGATTGGCTTAAAGTTATTATTAAGGTTTTGAATCTGGATCTGCAACAACTTTGTCTAAACACAATAAAAATATAATTTTCTAATTTAAATTTAGCTGATCACCAAATTGTTTTTAATGTTTTACACATGGGGCTGTGCAAAGAGCTAAAAATAACTGTTTTCTGGATCTAGATACAGTGCATAGTAAACATGATTTACGGAAATAAACTGAACATAAAGAATACAATCAAAAAAAACAAAGAGAAAACAACAATTGTTATTCTGAATAAAAATAATATAAATACAAAATTTTAACAACAAGGATTTTATGTGAGAGGGGAATAGTGATACCTATTAGGCAGAATAGTGTGGGAGAGGTGTTGAGGTGGCACTGGCCTGATAGGTCTGGGATTGGGTGGGGGCTAGCAGGTGGGGGGTGGTAGTGGAGGTAGAACCAATCAGATTTATTGTGATGGCCAACATGTATTGCTTGATGTATTCCTTGATGTATTCCTTGTCTGTCACTGGCTGGATTGGTTGGTAGATGGCTGTGGCACGGGGCAGGAGGTGCTTGTCCTTCTGCAATTGGTTGCCTATATTCACATGGAAAACTATTTGCGCAAACAAGTCAGCCACCATCTGCCAACCAAAAAGAGAATCATGGTCAAGGACTCCAAGGTAAAGGCCATTAAAAGCCTGTGGGTGGCGCTCCTGGACTGTGTCTCCAATATTAAAGAACACAACATTGGCCAGATGGATATCAGTGTGACTGGCTAGGTACACTGAGGCCTGGTGCCCGCGTCCTTGGATTGACTCAAGGGCAGTGGAGCTAACCACCATCTGGTGGCTCAAGAAAGCCTGATAGGATGTATTCAATCTATCCCAAGAGTCCAGTAATTACCAAGGATATGGCTATACTCATAGCCATTAGTGTAATTGGGGTTTGTCTAATAATAGACAAACCCCTTTGCCAAAACAGCTAGAAACTCACCAATGAAAGTCCTCTTCTTGACCTTCTTCCTTCTTTTTTGGGTAGTGGCTTTTCCTTGATTACCAAAATTTTCAAAAGCAATTGTTCACTTGTAGTACAAGATGAATATGAAGTCATCTGAAAAACTTGTCAAGCATCAGACAAGAGTGGATTCAATGTCAGAATCATATAGGGAATCCTCACTGCCATCTTGTTGGTTGCTACCAAAATTAATCAACACCCTGATTGAAGCCACTTTCCCATGCATACAGAGCTGCACAATGCACTTGGAAACCCATATGCCATAATGTGCAAGTTGCTTCCAAACCTGGGTCAGGGGAAGCTTAGGGTCCTGCTGCAGGAGATCAAGCATAATTGGGTATGCCTCATTGATCTGGGACTCTAGGGCCTTCTTTGGCTTCTTGGCTGTCCCAGTTAGGTTTCCCTTGTTCATAAAGTTAGTGAATTCCCGCATTATGGTAGCTCAGGTAAATTTGAATTGGCTGGCAATATGATCCCAAGTCAGGCCCTTCTGGTTGAGTGCCACAACTTCTTGGAAAATTTAGGCAGTAATGATTTGGCGCTTGGTGCGCTGGGCCATAGGCACTTGGGACTAATTAGAGAGGAGGGTAGGTTGAGTGTTGGTAGGAAGTTGTTCCAAATCAAGGTTGCCATCCTGATTGGTTGGTTGGTGGGCAGCTTGTGCGGGGGTGGGTACAGGAGCAGGGGCAGAGCTAGACTCTAAGTGACTCTCAAACAAGTCAAAGCCATAGGGGTTGTTGGTCAGGTATAGGTTGGCTTCCTCATTATCCAAATCAAAGACCTGGGTGTAAATGAGTGCCTCCAAGTTCTGAGCCTTGACTCCATTGAAGCTGACTTGGATGCTGCTGGCTTGTTTGCTGATGCTGTCAAAAGATTTGTTGTTGAAAATCATTGTAAAAAACCTAAGATAAAATCACTAAAAGTAGAAGTTTAAAATTTCACAATTTTATTTTATTGTAATCATGAGTACATATTTGGAAAGTTTTCAAAACCTTTTTATACAAATTAGAAGCCATGAAAATGAGAAAAAATTGTAAGAGAGGGGTGCCAAACTAACTAAGTTTGGCTCCCATCTAGTGCAACACTGGAATGGCTGCTCAAACAGGAGCCAAAGAGAGGATGCGGGGACAGTTGAGGGAATTAGGTGTTGAACCCCATCAGAGCCATTCTGGCAAGCAACCAGGGGGTACACTAAATTCTTTGGCCCTGGAGACTGGGTTCAGGCCAAGGAATAGGTTGGGGGTCTTCCATTGGGAGCGCAGATGAGGGGGGATCTCTTCATGCCATAATGAGGGTGTCAAGTTGAGGAGAGATGTCTCCATGTTGTCATAAGTGAGACTCTTCATCAGGTGTTCACCAGGGATGAGGAGATCCTGTGCCCAACTGGGAAGGTATTCCACAAGACGCAGAAGCTGAGAGGGATTTTTGCTCACTCTGAGTACAGAGGAGGAAATCTGGCCCCAGAGATCAGGAGAATTAGACCAGATAAAAAGTAGCACCAGAGACAACATAAACGCAACAAACTTGCAGATAGGGATCAAATTTTGATTAGGAGAAAACATAGAGATATGTTCCAGGTGCTGCAGGAGACAAGAAAAAACCACACCAGAAGAAGGAAGTAAAATTTCTGAGTCTGGGGGCAAAAAGGGCAGCCAAAAACCTTTAAAAAACAAGGTATAGACCAAGGTTTAACCGTCTATGAGCATATATAAGGACTGAAAGCAAGTCAAAACCAAAACCAAAAAAAATTAAAGTAAGTATTTATAATAGTTTCAATAATAATTTTTAATTTTCAAATTCAAAATCAAAAGAAAAAGCAACAAAGCTTGGCAGGGACAACAGGATTAAGACAACTAAGGTAAGGGATAGTAGCCACCTTTACTAACAAACTTTAGGATGATAGAGGACCAGAAGAGAGACCTCAAAACTAATTTTTCTTAAAAGTTAAAAGGAGGTTTTGGAAAGTTTAAAGGAGTTTTTGAAAAGCTTAAAACTATAATAAATAGAATGAGCAATCAGGGGACTGAAAGTCCCCTGTCTTGCTTTAAGGAAACCCAGTTTGAGTTTTGAAGATCACCTGATCTCAGCCAGTCATTTGATTGGACAAGGTTGAATTTTTGCCAGTAATTACAGGGAGCTTGGATGGTTTCTCATCAATTTCTAACCCAACCTCCAATTGGCTAGTGCCTAAAGTGCACTTCAGAATGCCATCAATTCCAGTTGAAATGGATTTTGTTGAAGTAACAGAAGCGCGTCCTGATTGTTCAGCTTTCATCTGTTTTAAATGGGGACAAAACCAAGCTAGTAAATAATCCAAATTGATCAGAGATTCCTCCCAAGTGGAAACAGAATTCAGATCATCAGTATTTATCACCTGGGAAGGGTATGCCAACACAAATCTCTTGTTGACTATGTGGGCTAAATCCTCAAGGGAATTAAAGGGCTTGGCAGGCTTCTGAGCAGATTTCTTGGTATAATGCAGAAAGATTTTCCTATCCAAGGCCAAATGGGGAAGTGACTTTACAAAAATACCATTGTTCCTAAATTTTATAGCTGTTGATTGGATTTTAATCTATTAGTTTTCTATTTTAGGCTTCTCATACTACACAAATTGTGTGACTTCATTATGCTTTTTATTTGTGAAATCTTGCTTCCAGGTTGCTCTATTTTTGTTTTATTTTAGTCCTTCTTTTGGTGCCTTGTCTGAATCCAGATAGAATTATAATATGTTCTGGAACAGCATTGATACATCTCATTTGCTGTGTCAGTTCATTTTTTTTGTTTTTTGAGCTACACTGTTCACTATTTAAAATAATTTTTATATTTTATGTTATGATATTTTGTTTATTGTTTGAAATTTTTCCTGTTCATCCAAAATACTTAGATTATTTTAATTCCTAAATCTTTCCTGAATTGGGGTTTACTTAAATCTGAGGTAATTTTGATTGTTTTCATAGCTTTTAAAACTACAGTAATAAGATCAATTTTGGCTTAAAAGGGTTGGCTTGGCCACCTTTACTTTTAGAGAGCAGATCCCTGGTGGGTTTAATTTTCATTATTAAATTTACGTATAAATTCTCTTGTGAATTGGTCTTTGAACTAGCAGAATTATTAAACAGGTGTTGCAACATCTTTGACCACTCCCTCTTGGGGAATTAACGCCCTGAGTAGATCAAAAAATGAATCACCAAAGGGCTCACAGACTAAAAAGTAAATTGGTTGCACTACTATCAGTTGACCATCTACTACAGGGATCAAATAATCCAGATCCTAAACAGAACACAACTTGAATAAGCCTCGTGACTTAAGAGGAACATTACTCAGATAAGCCCCATGACCTCCATGACGTACATGGACAGTATGTGGCTTTCCATGATACTATATATTATCCTATATTCATATCCAATAAAGTATCATTTCTCTTCTTAATTTCCCCCTTTATCTTGTTTATTATACTTCCAAGAAGTATATACTTGACATTATAGCACAGGTAGGTTATCCATACCTACTCAACTCAAAGGTAAAATTCCTTCTAAGAAAAAGACCCAAGAAATGGTACTCCCTACCAGCTGGAGAGACTACAAAGAAGGACAAGACGTCCCTGCAGGCCTCGCCATCTATTACAAAGTCCTTGTGCTCCTTGAACAATACAACACTCTCAAAGCCCGCAGGCTGTTACCCACAGTCCTAACCACAAAAGAGCCATAACAGCCCAAAATACCTAACATTGTATTCCAGCGCCTACACACAGAAGAAATTGGGACCTTTGTAGGGTTACGCTGGGAAAACGCTAACCTCTGGATCAACAGCATGCAAAGCAAGTTCACACAAGTAGGCTACCCCTGCAAACTCTGGGCCAGTGAAGTCTCCCTCTGTGTCACAGGAGCTGCCTCTTGCTTTTTAAGTGAATGGCTCAACCAACACCCTGACCAGAATGAAAATTGGGACATGTTCAAAGCTGCCTTCCTTGAAAAGTTTGCCATGAAGGATTCCAATGTGGTGATAATGACAGAACTTTGAACCTTCAAAATGATGGGCACTTTTGAGGACTATATTGCAGCATATGAAGGCCTACACAACCAATCTTCCAGCACCATCAACTTTGACAAGCCAGGACCTTGGTTGGACTTCTACAATGTCCTCCCCACACACATTAGACTCCAGTTTGATATGACCCGCTGCAAGAACCTCAAAGATGTGTTCTTGTAAGGAAAATGTTCAGCACATAAATCTGACAATCTTCAAGCAACAAACAAGCAAAAGAAGGGACCCACAGCAAAGAAGGATCCTCACCCCAACAAGTAGAACAACTGAGCCAACAACTCCCATCCTCAAAACGGGAACTGTACAGCAAAGACTAACCAAGCAAGTACTGAAGATGCCAACAAGGAGGGAAAAGATCAGGGGAGTTCTTAGAAAATCCTCCCTCCCCCAATTCACAAGACTCATACAGAGACCAGGACGTGGATTCAATCACCATGATCCAAGTACCCTCCAGCAATCCTCTACTGTTTGCTGCCCAAACAGGAAATTGACTCCTCATGTATCCTTTCTGCTTTTGCAGATATTGGGGCACAGCATTATTTGACACTGGAGCAGATCAATCCCTTGTTAACAAGATATTTTCCAACTTCATGAAACTTCTAACAGTCTGAAGCAACATCAAGAGGGTTATCATGGCAGATAACAGGAGTACACCAGTAAACAAGAAAGCAAAACCTTTCTGCGTCCAAATTGAAGATGTACAAACAATGCTCAGTGGCCCAATCATACCAATTCCCAAGTACAATGTTGTACTTGGCCTGATTTAGATTAGAAAGACCAAATCTCATATCAACTGGGATAGCCCTACCCTTGCCATACAGCAAGGAGAGGTGTGCACCATATGTATCCAACCCATCTTGACACACTCATGAGAGACCACGTGTTTGTGAAAATCATGGAAACATAAGAGAGTACTGAGCCTAGCAAAATCAATTGTAACACCTGCATGTACAAAGTATCCACTTTAAAAATACGGAAATAGTACATGAAAACAACTACATCCAAGATTAACTTGTTAGTGAGTTCTCTCTGTCTTCCAAGAAGCCCTACCAGGTTTACCACCAGACCACAGCATACAACACAAAATTGACCTCAAAGGTAGTGTACCTAAGACACGCTCTATTTACTGCCTTACACCACAAAAAGACAACACCCTAAAAGCTTATCTTGATGAGGCCCTCAAGAAAAGACTCATACAACCATCAAAGTCGTTTTTAAGTGCTGCTGTCTTCTTTGTGGCAAAGAAAGACGGAGTACTCTGCCTATTCATAGACTACAGAGCGCTCAACAAGGTCAAAATTAAGAACAGACATCTCCTGCCCCTGATTGACAACCTTTTTGACGCTCTAGGGAGTCCCAAATATTTACAAAGATTGATCAGACAGCAGGCTGTCATCAAATTTGACTAAAGCCTGAAGATATCCCAAAAACCACCTTCAAAACTAAATACAGATCCTTTGAATGTATTGTTCTCAATTTTGGGATGAACAATGCCCCCAGTACCTTTGTAACCTTCATGAATGAAGTATTTGAGTAAAACATCAGAAAAAAAGCAATTATTTACCTGGACAATATAATCATCTACAGCCAAACCCTAAAACAACACTGGGAAGACATCTGCCTGGTCCTCTGCACACTTGAAGAAAACCAACTGATTACTAAACTTTCAAAGTGTGAATTCTTCTTGGCAGAACTTCTATTCCTTGGTCACATCATCAGTAAGGATGTAATGAAACCAGACCCAGAAAAGATATGAGCCATAACCAATATGCCAGCACTGCAAAATAGGAGTGAGCTTTGTACATTCCTAGGAATGATAGCCTATGTCAGTAGGCTTATCCCTGACTGGGGTGCCTTGACTGTGCCCCTATATGCAATCACAGGCAAGACAACCAAGTTTATCTGGACACTGCTACAAGACCAACACTTCTGCCAACTAAAGAACACGTGGTCACTGCCCCTATCCTCTAATGCCCAAATTGTGAGGGGATCTATGAATTAGAAACTGACACATCTGACAATGCCATAGGAAGAGTACTCTGTATCCAGACAGCATAAAAGGACTTCCTCCCTGTGGTGTACAAGTTAAGAAAGCTATCTGATGGCAAACAAAGATATCCCATACACAATAAAGAGTTGGTGGCCATCATACATTGCCTCATGAATTGGTGATGCTAGCTGGAAGGGGCTCAAACGTTCAAAGTACTCACTGACTGCAATTTGTTAATATTCTTTAAAACACAACAGCACTTGTCAAGAAGGCAAGCCAAGTGAATAAGCCTCATAAAGAGGTACCAAATTCAAATTTAATACAAGCCAGGCAAGGAAATGCTTACTGCAGATGCCCTGTCAAGGATATACAACTCATATGTCCTTTGCAATGATGACAATCCTGATTGGCCCATGTTAATCATGGGAATCTCCAGGAAGGGTTCCCACCTGGTACCCCAATGGTCATCCAAAAGAAGGTCCTTAAGAACAAACACCTGTTCAAAAACATACATGGCACCTTGCACCAAATACTTCAAAATAGTGCCACTGTTCCTTACATCCTGTCAACGCAAAAGATTGAGACAATCCTCTGATACCACAGAGACCTGGGACACACCCTTAGTAGAAACTTGCACAAATATCTCAAGTCAAGCTACTGGTGGCCCAACACGCTAGATAATATCAGAGAGATATTGTAACAATGTGAAGTCTTTGAGAAGTACGCCCAAACCAGGTATCACCCAAGTCAGTGATGCCAACATCAATTACCCAACCCTTCAAGGTGTGGGCATTAGGCATCATGGTACCTATTTTTGGAGACAACAAAGATAAAAAATCATCATCACAGACATCAACTATGAAACAAGATAGCCTGTTGCAAAATACATAAAAGAACACAAAGGGAATGATGCAAGACAATTTATTGGCATGGAGATCACAGCTGATTTTTAGAAAACCTGAACTCCTAATTACAGATGGAGGCACCAAACTTAAGGCCATCATCACCAATATCTACCACACCAAAAACAGAATAAGACACATCACAGCCAGCCCCTATCACCCACAAGCAAGTGGACAAGTATAAAAACTAAATGACTTGATTGTAGAAGCCCTCATTAAGTTATCTGCTAAAAATCTAAAGGCTTGGATTGATATTCTGCCAACAGCACTCATGGTCTATAGAACACAAGTCAACCGTAGTATGGGCAAAAGCCCTTATTAATTTGTCTATGGACAAAAGCCTGCTCTTGTTAGTACAACTGCAGGACCACAATTACCTCTGCCAAAAAAGGTGCCAGATGACAGTAATCCTAACGTGCAGCATGCTAGGAAATATCAGGAAGACACAAAAAAAGGATCAAGAGAGATGCAATCACACTACATAAGAAAGATTCCAAGTTGGGGGGAAATCTGGGTTGCCAACCACAATCAGCATAAGTTGGAACCAGGGTTATGTGGACTGGGCATCTTCATGGAAGTTAAGCGCAACAATACCTACCTTATCAAGTGAATTGGAGACCAAACTTAACTAAAACTTATGCACCACAACCAACTCTGCCTGTGTAAAGCAAGAACAACCCAACAAAATTCCAGACTCCCTGTTACCCTTGCCAAACTGGATTAATACCAAGCTTGTATCCCCAACACTCTTAAGAAAATTCCCAAGGCTCCACCTTCCAGCACCCCAGGGGGAGATATCACAACATCTTTGACTACTCCCTCCCAGGGAATTAACACCCCAAGTAGGTCACCAAATGAGTCACCAAAAAGCTCATCAACTAACCAGTAAATTGGTGGCACTACTATCAGTTGACCATCTATTACAGGGATTAAATAATCTAGATCCTAAACAGAACACAACTTGAATAAGCCTTGTGACTTAAGAGGAACATTACTCAGATAAGCCCCGTGACCTCCATGATGTACATGGACAGTATGTGTCTTTTTATGATACTATATATTATCCTATATTCATATACAATAAAGTATCATTTCTCTTCTTAATTTTCCCCTTTAACAAGTTATTATACTCCCCAGAAGTATATACACAGCACAGGGTTGACTTCCAGTGTTTTTGATTTCAATTTTGGGGTTCACACTCTTGAATTACTAGTAAAAATTAGCTTAAGTCATTTGAGCAAAAAATCACTGATGTATTTAAATATATGGTAGTCAACTCACAGGTAGTCAACAATCTTTCAACTACCAGGGAGTTGATTTCATCACATTGTCTCATACAGAAGGCGTAGGTAAGTTTATAATGCCTTGTAACTAGGGAATTGAAGTTACATTTGGACTATATATCAACTATGGCTTTACAAAAGACTAATCAGACAAGGTTTACTTCCTTCAATTTTAAAATAAACCGCCACCAATCTAAAGAGCACTCCATACTTGGTCAGAGTTTCTGGAAATACAGCTCAATTTAAGCATACATTTAGTTCCCCTTACCTTACATACATTGTCAGAAAATCTGTGGACCGTGGTATTTTATCATCTGACAGATGATATCCTAAGCATTTTAATACTAGAAAACTACAGATAACCTGTGACTTTGGTGTAACCTGTGGCCCAGAATACTTTGTTGTCTGCAGAAGTAGCAAGTCTAACTGGGCCCAAAGCTCAAAGGGTTTAGGATGTTTCTTCCTACTTCTGGATATAGATCCATAAGTTGTTGTCTCTATATTTTACTATAAGAAGTAATACTGTATGGAAAAATTATTATCCTTTGCTCTCAATTAATTAGAATCAAACTAAGGAAAGTATTCAGAATATCAACTCTTTATTAGATAACTGATATTGAGGTTGGCCCAACTGCCCGCGTTTATCTGAGTTAGCTAAGGTCCAACCTTGGGTGTGTGTGGTTTGTGAAGAAAGCTTTCTTGAGACTTCCACAGCTAAGTATCCTTTCTGATGCTGTATACCTATCCCTTGGTCTGAGCGGGTAGGTGTCTGCCTGGGCCACGTTCCAGGGCTAGCTAGCCAGCAGTTGGCTATAGTTCATAGGATGGTTGCTACACATAGATATATAATCAGAGCCACTCTAATACAATAGGCTCAGGGCCTTTTTAGCTTAGAGTGTTTGGACTGACAACCTAGTACATGGTGAACTCTTCTAGAAGTGTTTCGGATGATTTCCAATATGACAGTTCTCTTGTTCTAGAATATAATTAAAGTTTAGAGTAGTAATTATTATGAGAAGCATGTTTGAGGTGCTTGATAAAAGAAACTAATTAAGGAGCACTAATTGTACAGTAGTTTTAAAAGCAATGACAAAAACCAAAAATACCTCAGATTCAAACAAAATGGTTTCAGATTTAAACAAAATCCAGGTTGCGCAAGATTCAGGATTCAATTAATTTATTAAATTTCAGTTAATAAATGGACTGTCAAACAAAAAACGTAATTTCACTAGCCCATTATACAAAATTATATCAAACATCAAGCGGTGTAGTTCAAACCACAAACAAAATGAACTGAAGCATCAAGTGAAATGGATGGATGCTGTTCTGGAGTATATTATAATCCAATCAGGATTGATGCAAGGCACCAACAGAAGGACTAAAATGAAACAAAACTTGAGTAATCTAGAAGCAATATTACACAAGCACAAAACAAAATGAACTCACACAAGATGTGTAGTGTGAGTAGCCTAAAATAGAAATATAACAGTTTAACAGCCAATCAACTGCTATCTAATTTAGGAACAGAGGCATTTTATTCATTTTCATGGCTCTATATTTGTATGGAATGGTTTTGAGAACCTTCCAAATATGGACTCAAGATTACAATAAAAATAAATCATTAAATTCTAAAATTTCTACTTTTAGTGATTTTATCCTAGGTTTTTTACAATGGTTTTTACAAGCAATATCTTTGACGGCGCCAGCAGCCAAGCCAGTAGCAGCCAGACCAGCTTCAATGGAGGAGAGGCTCAGAACGTGGAGGCACCTGTTTACACCCAAGCCTTTGAGGCGGGTAATAAGGAAGCTGACCTGTACCTGACCACTGGCCCCTATGGATTTGACTTGTTTGAGAGTCACTTAGAGTCTAGCTCTGCCCCTGCTCCTGTACCCACCCCCGCACAAGCTGCCCACCAACCAACCAATCAGGATGGCAACCTTGATTTGGAACAACTTCCTGCCACCAGCCAACCTGCCCCCTATAGCCAATCAGGCTTCAGCTCCTCTGGCCCAGCGCCCCAAGTGATGAATCATCACTGCCCAAATTCTTCAGGAAATTGTGGCACTAAATCTACAGGGTCTGTCCTGGGAACAGATTGCTTCCTGGTTGTAATTTACCCAAGCTACTGTCATGCAGGAATTCAACAACCTGATGAACAGGGGGAATCTGATTGGGACAGCCAAGAAGCCCAATAAAGCCCCTGAGTCACAAATATCTGAGGCGTACCCAATCATGCTTGACCTCCTCCAGCGGGATCTCAAGCTTCCATTGTTCCAGGCCTGAAAGCAACTTGCACACCATAAAATATGGGTGTCTGAGCACATGGTGCAGCTCTGGATGTATGGGAAGGTGGCTTCCATATGGGTTCTTACCAATTTTGCTGGCAACCAATGGGATGGCGCTGAGGATTCCCCATATGACACTGCCATCAAATCAACCCTGGTCTGATGCCTGACTAGTCTAACTGATGATGTCATGTTCATCTCTTACTACAAGCTATCAATAGCTTTTGATGATTTTGGCAAGCAAGGAAAAGCCACCGCCCAGAATAGAAGGAAGAAGGTCAAGAAGGGGATGTTAATTGGTGCATTTCTGGCTGTTTCAGCCAAGGGTTTTGTCTACTATTGGACAAAACCAGATTTCATCAATGACTACTCATACAGCCATATCCTTGGTGGATTACTTGACTCCTGGGATGGCTTGAATTCAAAGTACCGTGTTTTCTTGAGCCACCAGATGGAGGGTATCTCCACTGCCCTTGAGGCCATCCAGGGATGCAGGCACCAGGCCTCAGTCTACCCTGCCAGCCATGCAGACGTCCATCTGGCTGATGTTGTCTTCTTTAACATGGGATCCACATTACGGGAGCGCCGCCCTCAGGCTTTCAACAACCTCTATCTTGGGGTCCTTGACCACAATTTTCTCTTTGGCTGCCAGATGGCGGCTGACTTGTTTGCACAAATGGTTTTCCATGTGAACATGGGCAACCAATCACGTAAGGATAAGCGCCTTCCACCTTGGGCCACTGCCACTTATCAGTCCATCCAGCCAATGACTAATGAGGAATACAATGAGCGTTATATGATAGCCATCACGCAAAATCCTCCTGCCTCCACACCCGCCACCAACACCAACACCCCTAACCCTCAAGCCCAACCCACCCAATCCCAGACCCCCCAGGCCAGCACTGCCTCTACGTCTTCCTTCCTGCGTTATTCTGCCTCCTAGGCATCACTCTCCCCTGCCCCAATAAACCCCTGTCACCAAAAATTTCCTATTTACATTATCTTTTTTTAGAATTTCAATTGTTAATGTTCTCTTTGTTTATAGTTGGTTTTATTCTTTATGTTCAGCTTATTTCTATAAAATCATATATTTACTATGTTGTGTATCTAGATCCAGAATACGGTTATTTTTAGCACTTAAACATAGCCCCTTCTGAAAATATTAACAACAATCTGGTGATCAGCTAAATTTGAATTAGAAAATTATAGTGGTAACTGTTTTTAGATAAAGTTGTTACTAATCCAAATTCAAAACCTTAATGATAAACTTCAAGCCAATCAGGAGCTAAGTGATAAAGTGATTGTTGTGACATAAAGGGTCATTCAATAACTCTTTGGTGCATGTGCGCTAATTAATATGATTTTCTGGATGTTTTGCCATTGTGCGCCATTGCCACTGTGGCAAGTTGTTGATGGACTAGTGCCAAATCAGCTACTGGGTTAGCACTAGTCCACAAACAACTTGCCACAGCGGCAATGGTGTACAATGGCAAAACATCCAGCTAATCATATTAATTAGAGCACATGCACCAAAAAATTATTTAATGACCCTTTATGTCACAACAATCACTTTATCACTTGGCTCCTTATTGGCTTAAAATTTATCATTAAGGTTTTGAATTTGGATCAGTAACAACCTTATCTAAAAACAGTTAACACTATAATTTTCTAATTCAAATTTAGCTAATCACCAAATCATTTTTAATATTTTCACAAGGGGCTATGTCAAGCGCCAAAAATAATATGGTAATCAAGGAAACAATGCAAACACAAAGCAAACAACACATATTGAGATGAGTGTAAAACATATACAAAATGGGTAAAAAATGGGATAATGTAGTAAATGGGAAAACAAAAAGGAAAAAACAAAGAGGTAACAGTATCAAAATAATACAGAATTTATTGGGGTAAAATCTATAAAAATGTATGGAAAGGTTAGTAAAAAATCAATGGGAGAATTGGAGAAGCTTCTGAAGGATCTTGACTTGGCAATTGCCAAAATCAAAGACATTGACTGCAAGTTCAAAGCCAAAGTTAAGTCCGCCGTCCTTGATGGAGACAAAATTGATAAGGTGTCTGAAAAGGAACTATGTCAAAAATGACAGACACCCCAGAGAAGACAATCAAGCGCTTACTAAATATTCAAAAAACTGTGGTCAAGGGCCTGCAATTTAAGGCATACAATCTTTCTGTGCCATCTGTCTGGGTTGATGACCCAGAGATGTATGAACATCTTAAACCCACCAAGCGTGCCAGGGAAGAGGATACCAAATTGCCTGCGCAATTGATTGCGCCAAGAATGGCCAAGCTGACCAAGGCTGCAGGCAAGGAAGAAACACAAGAAGGTAGCCTAAAAAACAAAATTAATAAATTTTCAAAAAACTTACCTTTTTTCTTAGAAAATGTAGAAGGCAAACTCTGCCAAGTCCTGGTCCCCTTTGTCCCAGCCACCTTTTATGCAAATTATGCCACTCATGTGGCCAAGCAATTGTATCTGTCCCCCCTGTTGTGCAGGAGCTGGAGGACTGTATCCACAGGTCCTTTCCTATGTCCAGGGAGGCATTGGCTGGGCTGACACATGGAGAGGGGGCATCCAAGTGGGCAGTTACTGCCTACAAGGATGCCCAACTGGTCCGCCTAGACCCAGTTAACCTCAGTGGAGTTTACTGTGTAAACTCCATTGAGCTTGTTTGGGACGTCCTGGCAATGCTCCCATTCAAGAATGTACCGGAGATGGGCCTGGCTCATGCGGCTGCTTGCTTCTGCTTCCTGTTGGAGCACACCCTGTCTTACCTGCTGGACAACTTTGGGCGTGCGGTGGGCAAATTGGCTGTTGCAGATGCAACAGTTGTCAAGAAGACAAAAATCCTCCTTGAAGACTTTGGGCTAGCCTGGAGTGAAGATGAGACAGGGCTCCCCTTGTCAATGGATCTTTCCTTTGCAAAGACCAGGCACAACTAGAAGATCAGTGTGGTTTATAATAAATTCTGTTAGTTCACAGAAGCCTTTGCCCAGCAAAGGCTTCATTTGATGGTTTACCTTGGTTATTTTTTTCTTCTTTGGGATGAGCTCCAGCATAGAGGATCTAGACAGGGTGCTTCTGGGAATCAACAAAGCCCGGCTTGCACTCAACAGGAAGAAGGCCCTCCCTGGATATGACTCAGTGGACCATGTAATCCAAGACGCCCTGGTCCTGGCAGGGATTTACGGGTTTGCAGCTCCACCCAAAAAGCTGCTCCTCAGTTTGCACCTTACCCTACTCCCCTTCACCAGCAGGAGGGAGTTTTTTAATAAGGGTGTATCTACCGTCCACAGTGTGGCAGTGGAGGTTGTGCGCTACCTCCATTGTGGGGTGGGTACATACCAAAGAACCCACTACAGGCGCACACAATAAAAATATGATTCCAATAAACTTTATTACAATTTATATAATTTTTGTTATAACAAATTTTTATAATTTTTATTTCAGCAAGCCAGTTTTACAAAATATATCACAGAAACAGTTTTCATAAAAGCCTAAAATTATATGTTAGTAAAATAAATTCTAACTTGTACATTTAATGTTTAATTTTTTTAAAGCTATTTTTGTATTTATTTGAAAAAAGTGATTTAAAATATTTTTGTGATATCCAGTATTGAGCGTTTGGGATTACCTCAGATGGCATAATAAAATAATATATAATAAAATAAATAAATTACTTACATCTATTGATGGATCTTCTGAATGTGATTGCGGGCATGGAAACATCTAAATATAAAATGATAATTAATAAATCTTGAATAGTAAATAATAGAATATAAAAAAATTGAACACACTAAGCCTTTAATTGATTGGCTGTTTGGCTAGGCACATGAGGATGAACAAATCAGCGTGGCCATAGAATTTGGCCACGGTCTCAGCTGGGAGGGTGTGGATCCTGGCCTGCAGCAAATTAAAGAGGTCCTTGGTCCCAATTGGGGTTCCTTGCTTGACAACTTGCTTGAGCCACCCAAAGACTTCCTCAATGGGATTTAGGAAGGGCAAATAGGCTGGGAGAAAGAGAAGGCGTAAATTTACTGTGGCCAATTGCTGGGGGCCCACAGAAATGCTGGTGTCAATTGATGGAAATTCTTCAAGAATGTCAGCCAATTTGTGGAGACCAACATTGTCCAACATAATGACATTGGTGAAGCCCAGGCTCATGCGCCTTAGGTGCTCCTGGACCAATTGGAGAAATGATAGAAAGGTCCTGCTGTTATGCAAACCCAATATCATTTGGTAAAGCTTGACCCCCTTTGGACCGAGGAGAGCCGCCATCAAGTAGGCTGTGGCGCGGACTGCAGCACGCCAAGCCATCCCGTCATTGGAGCCTTTGGGGACATAGCCATACCCATTGCACATTGATGAGGCAAATTCCAATTTGTCAATATAATAAAATTTGACTGTCCCCTTGGTTTTGAGGGCAGTGTACGCCTCTACATAGTTTTTCTGGGCGTCAATGTTGGCTGGGCTGTTTCTGTTGTAGGGGGTTACCCTGAGCTTTTTCCAAGAAAATTGCATTCCCTTCACCAGATGGTAGTAAAAGGAAATCAAGGCCTCAATCCCAAAAAAAGATTTAACCATGGCCTGTATATTTGCCAGTTCAAGATGGCAGTCCCAGGTGATCCACTGGCAAATTGCCCATTTGTGCTCCTTGGTGAGCATGGTAGAAACATGCAAGGATTTCTCCGCGGCAAGGACACAACCAGTATTGATGAATTTTTGGAAGGTCTTGCTGGCATACTTGGGATCCACTCCAACAAGGGGCACAGCCGCCTTATAATCACCTGATTCCCGCATTAGCTTAAGCAGGATGATGTGTTTGATGTCAGGGATGCGCTTCTGGGTGGGCTTTTTAGCGGTGGGGATTGACTTGTTGGCATTGGGCACAACACAGGGCATAGGTACCTTGGTATAGAAGGCTGCAACCTTTTTTAACACCAGCTGTCCCTCATTGGTTTAATAGAACTGGGGCTCCTTGTCATCCTCCTAATTGCCATCACTGATGTAGGGCTTGTAGCTAGTATCAAGTACAGGCTTCACCTTCTCCAGCATGGCTAATGGGACTGACTCTTGCTGGTACACAACGTCAAACGCATACAAAGTAAGTTCTACCTCCTTATTTCTAACTTTCTTTGTAGTGGTGACTTTGGTGGGCTTCCAGGTCAGCTTTGGGACCCGAGGGTTCATGCTCTGCACCCTAGCAGCTTGTGCTCCTTGAACCGGCTGTGTCAGTGCAGCGTCACTATGGAACTCTCCTCTCCTGTCTCCTCCTTGAGTAGGCACTTGGGTTGCACTAACTCTATTCTTTGACCTGCAGGAGCAACCGCAACTGCAGCGCACAACAGGTGCATTGGTACTTGGTTGCTGTGTTCCTTCCATTTTAAAATTTAATAAAAGATTAAATAAATTTTGATTAAGTTACTCCATAATTTTAATTTTTACTTTTATCTGAATATAGATATTTAATTAGAGTTTTTCCCACCCAATATCCCAATTATAGATTTTTATTTCTTAATTAGTTGTTTCTAGTTTTACAACGCCCATTTTTGAATACCTGAAATAGTTTCCACCCATTTTCCTAGATTTTAATGCCAAATTCAAGCACCCAACACAATATTTTTAAAATTTATGTTTCAGATCTTGTGTCTTATTTCAGATACCTTGGTATTATTCATGATTACAATCCATTGCACACATTGCGTGAGTGATTTTGTTTACGTAGTGAGTTGCTATTGTGTTTTGTTTTTGGTTTGCGTTTTGACACACCTTGCTTGGGTGTATTTTGTCACCAATTAACCTAGTAAAGATATGTACACTAAAAGTCAACTCTCACACTTTTGTTTGTGAATCAATGTATTTCAGATTGTATTTTGAATGGTTTTGCTTTGTGTGTGAGCCTTTTGTTGCTGTGTTGACTCATTTTGCCCATTAACGCCAATAAACCCTGTTAACAGAGTGTATATTTTAACCTGAGAGTTGAATTTTGTTTAAATCTGAAATCATTTTGTTTAAATCTGAGGTAATTTTGGTTGTTGCCATAGCTTTTAAGACTACTGTATGTTCCATTCATTAATTGCAATGCATGAATTTTTTATGTCAGGATATGATTTGATCATTGATTCATTGATCCTGCAGCCTGTGTCATTCTTGTTGAAACCATTCCTAAGTGTGATTGTTAGCTGGCACAAATTAATTGGTTGAATCCATTAATTAGTCAATATCCCAAAATCCTGACATTCATTAATCTCAGTTAGAGTTCAGGTAGAAATTGTGATGGATGGAGAGATGTTCTTTGTGTTGTGCTTATATGTAATATTAGGGCTTCATTGGTAGATTTTTGTAAGAGATTAGTGAGCATCAGTCATGGGATCAGGATTTTTTGATCCTTCATATTTGTTGATTCAAATATGAGAGGTAATATTTTAAAGGAGCACAATTTTATTCAGAGTTCAAGACAAAGTTAAAAGGAAAAAAGCCAAGAGATAAGGGGATGAAAAAGTTAAAGTGTATGGATATAGGTGCGGAAGAACTTGGATGTCCTTTAAGTTATCACAAGTATGGGTTACCTTAGAATCTGGGTCAACCCCTTTCAGTTTTTGAGTGCTAAAGGTATGGTGTGTCACCAACTAAAGTTTTGAATGAAGGCTCACGCAACTATAGAGCAGAATTTTTCACTCATAATATCTGTTCTGCAGGGGCCATCATCAAGAATGACCTCAATCCTGGTGATACAGATTTTTCAAAGAGCTAAGTGGTAGGACAATGCTCTGAAAGGCAGGGGTTCATGTTTTAGGCCAGCCATAAAGAATAGATCAAACTTTGGGCAGAAGAGCCTGGTAAGCCCTAGCGTTTGGGCCACTTGTTTTCTGAATCTGGAGATGGCTCTGCACGCAAAGTACTGGTGTTCTAGATCTGTGTACTCATAGGGGCATAGTCTGCATCTTCTGATAGTGATAAGGAGCGCCTTTTGGGAAATCTTCAAATATGGAATTGAGAAAAAAGAGAAGTATATTTTATTGGATAATACTTTAGACTTGTATAGCTTTTGCTGTGGTGATGATTTAATTGGATCAAAGATAAGGATGATCATGTGCAAGATGGGTTTAAGTTGCTGGATACTTGGACAGTCATGTGATATTGCTTTGTTGCCATTTCTGGTATGTCAACTGTATATTGGGAGGGCACCAAATTAGCAATGACTGGATGTGTAAATTTACTGCCACCCCTGGCATTAGATCACACAATCTTCTCCTGCTGCACCAAGAAAGGTCCAAAAATACCAGCCAAACCTCTTAATTTTTTAGAGGATTTGGCACACAAAGTTGATGAGAGGTTTGTGCTGGCCTATCCCACGGATTCATTGCCTTTTGTTACTCCCTCCTTGGAAGAAACATTGGTCAATTTGGACTACTTTTTGGCCTGGTGTCACCCACATTTAAAAACTATCAGGACCAACCAATCAAGTGTCGCCACATCAACGCTCAAAAATTCAAGTGAATTTTAAATGCATAGGACTTCTTCTAGCCAATCAGATGGGTCTACAGAAATTAGGTTGAAACTTTCCAGCCCCCCTGGTCCTATCCAACAAAATTTCTCCCCCAGCCAATTGGATTCAGGTCCAAAGGTCATGTGATTCATCCCCTTGTAATCCACTCCTTTTAACACAGCAAGAGGACCTTCAGTCCCCTGCTTGTCTAATTTCAATAATATTAAAGTGTAGAGCTTTTTTTGCACATAATTTTAATTTTGTTCAAAACTCCTACTTGGAGTTTCTACAGTCCAAAGATTAAAGGGTTAGTGTTTCTTTTGAAGCTTACCTTGCATCAACCTGTTTCAAACCTGGTATCTCCTCTGGAGCCTTCTAAAGAGGCCTTAACGTATAGTTGTTGTTCTTATGGTTTTTTCTTTTGAAACCATCTCTTAGGCTTGAAATTTCAATTGATTTTCACTATAATTTCTATTATTATTTTGAATTTTTTATTAAAACTTCTCATTTTCAAACCCGCTTTTGCTTCTTGTGTTGCCCAAGACACCCAAGATCACTATAAAGCTCTCCAAACCCACTCTATTGCTCCTTTCTGCCCTCCTGCTTTAATTACCCTGCCTGGACCAAATTTTATTGCCAATAACTTTAAAAAATACACTAATATTTCCCAAATTTTGAGGAGATCACAACTATGATACTCACAGTTATTAAGTTTGTTGTGTTTTCTTTGGCTTTGTTTTTGTTGCTCCTGTGGTCCACCTTGCCAGACTTGTGGGCAAAGATCACTTTATCTGCTCAAGTTGTGGGTGAAGATCCTTCCAGTCTCCTGAATTTTCCTAGTGGTCTCTTCCTCTCTGGGGAGGCCGTGGTGAAAAGCTTGACATGTGATGACCTAGATTTGGATGTTGCTGATTATATCTTGTCCTCCTCTGAGGAGGAGAGAATATCAATGCCTCCCCCTCCCCAGCCTGGAGAAGGGCAATTCAGTTCCCCTTGAGGCTCCTGAGGTGCCCCCTCCCACTGCCTCTTGTGCCCCTTGGGTGATCACTGGTCTTGTATTGATGGGATTGAACTCCTACCTCCCTCAACTGTCTCCAGTGTCCTCCCTCTGGTCCTCCCTTAGAGCGGTCATCCCAGTCCTCCACTGGGCGGCATCCTGGTGGTTTGTTTCACCGGGATGGGAGCCAAACTTAGTTAGTTTAACTCCCCTCTCTCACAGGATGTTAAGTGGGTTGGCGGTAGCCAGAATACTTGTACATCCAGATCCTTGACACACACCCCTTAAGGGGGTTACTCTTGTACATCAGGAGAGGTTTTTGTCTTGACAGCTGCCGCCTGATGTTCCTGGAGTTGTTTGCTAGTTGGTACTAACCGTGTCAAGTGTTCTACTTTACTGAGGCAAAGGTGGGATCTGTGGTACTTTTTGATGATGGGCTCTTTGGCACCCTGGAACTTAACCAGTTAGGTGTTCCTTTCTGGTCTGTATTTGATGATTCTTCCTGGTCCCCTGTATACTGAGTCTAGCTTCTTTCTGTTCCCAGCCAGGAACCAGACGGGGGGGGTTGATGAGGAGTGGTACCTTGGTTGAGGTTATTTTTTGTGTTTTGAGTCTCTTGGTTTCTGCTATTTTAGCTTTGAGGCGTATGTGTTGTAGAGCAGGTGCTTTTTCTATGGTGGGAGGTTTCCCCAGGGGATTTTTACATATGGTTGGTTAATGTAGGTAACCATCTCTGGTTTGTATCTGTATATTTGTTCAAACAGTGAGTAGCCTGTCCCTTGATTGGTGCAGACCCAGGATACTAATAATGCATGTTTCACATATAGTGGCCATGTGTCTTTGGCTTTGCCATCCATTATTTCATCAAGGGTTCTGATGAGGCTACTGTTTAGGTGTTCCACTCTGCCATTGGCCTGTGGCCTGTAGGGCAAGATTATGAAATGTTTGATATTTTTGGCTTTTGATTGTTGTTTACTATGTGACCTGATAACTCTGTTGCTCCATCAGTTATGATGTAGTCAGAAGTACTGTAGCCAGCTATTATTGTGTTGTAATGAAGTGATTTATTGTTTCTGCCTTGTGATTCTTTGTTGCCCAGCAGATAGGCCAGTGTGTATCAAAGTAAAGGGCAAGTGCCTAACGTCAAAGTGCATAGATCAAAATCTCCAAATCAATGGATTTTTTGATCTATACACTTTTTTCAATAAAAAAATTCCCCAAAAAATTTAATATTTTTCTTAAATTTGACTTTTTTTAAAATGTTTTTACTAGTAGCTAAAATCAAAAAAACAAGTTCAAAGTTCCCAAATCAATGCAATTTAAATCACACCTTAAATTAATTTGGCTTTTAAAATAGATATTATTCATCCTTTTTAATATAGGAGACAAAATTGAAAGTGCAGAAATCAAAGTTTGGAAGTCTCTTCAATTTAATATTTGGGGCCCAAAAATTAAAAAAAATATCACTTAATATTGATTCTATCACTATGTAAATGATCAGAAAAGCTTCAAAATCATATCATACTCAAACAAATAAACTAAAACCTTTCATACAGGTTTTCAATCACCTGTATAACATTTGATTATAGTCTCAGTGATTTTTATTTTGTAAAAGATAGAGTGCTGAATGAAACAAATATTATATGATCACTAGTAATTTACTGGGTGTAGTAATAGAGTGCACAAATCAAAAAAGCTTCAAATCAAAATTCAAAACACACTGATTTAGTGCTCACCAATATATTTTAAATTATGATTGTAATTTAATATTTTATTAACTAAGCTCTAATAGGTGTTTGTAATTGAAAGTGCAGAAGTTGAAAGTGCATTTAAACCAAACAAACACTCTACTTTCTAAAACCATAATAATTTAACCATTATAAGTTTAAAGCTTAAAATAAGCGTTTTAAAGGTTAAAGACTTGCTTTAGAACATAGTAGAGTTTCAGGCCTTTTGGGTTAGTTTAGTGTAACCTTTTAAAAGGTTTAGTAAAAACTGCAGATTTTGGCAGCTTTGAAAAAAATATTAAATTAATTTAATATGTTACTATGTTTCCTTATGTTTTTAGGGAGTGTTGAGATTGAAGTGCCAAAATCAAAACTCCCTAATTGTCTGATCAAAAGCCCCTTTTTTTCTCCTTTCAAAAGCATTATAGAGTTGACTACCTCAATTAAAATATTTATTAAAACTAACAAAATATAGTAAAAAGCACTCTGAATTTCAGATTCTGTTAAAAAAACGATATTTTTTTAATAATTTATATTCTTTTTACTAACCAAAAAATACTAACTTTGAGCCATCTAGATACCCCCTAAGTCAACTCCCATCAACCCAAAGAAGGCCACCAAGAAGACCCCTGAGCCCTCCCCCTCTCCAGAAGAGGAGCCTTCTGAAGAGGAACCTACCCCAGCCCCTTCAAAAGCCCAACTGGGCACAAGTTTGTCTACAGCCAGGCAGATGAAGAGGAGACGCCTCCCCACATCTCAAGAAGAACATGAAGACCTGTACAACTCTGGAGATGCTACACCAACTGAGGACGGTCTTGAGACCTGGGATATCCTGAAAGTACAAAATATTTGCAACATTGAAGAGGAGTTCCGACTGCAAGATGTCCTACCCATCTCCTTCCCAATAATGTCCTCTAAGGGCAATGCTGGGTTCTACCATGATGGGTTTATATTTAAGTGTAATGATGAGCAGAAGCACTTGGTGCTTCATCATTACAAGTGTGAGGGGCCTGCCCCGCCTGCCTGACTATAACTGGGTTTACCCAGTTTAAGAAGCTGAACAATCAGCACACCTGCCTGGAATCAACTGGGGTATATTAGCGCCTAATAAAGTGGTACCTGCGCCAGAAGCAGCCTTTCAACAGGGGCCTTACCTCCCAGGAGATAGTCACTAGGGCTATTCACAACTTGACTGCTTTCAAAAGATAGCAGTTGGTACTTTTGGATCACTTCAGAAGTATGTCAGTGATAATTGCCGGAAGTCAGACAATGTGGGCAGATATGCCACCTCCCTCCTGGAACTGTATATACCCAATGAGCTCAGTCTCACCTCCAAGGATGAACAGTTTCTCTTTCATGATGATGGGCCAGATGAGCATAAAAGAACCATCTGCTATGCCACCCAGGAGAACCTTAAGAGATTGATGACAGCCAATATCTGGTTGGCTGATGAGACCTTCTCATCATGCCCTAAGATCTTTTCCCAGCTTTGGTGCATCCATTGAAAGTATGGTGATAAAGTTTTACCAATGGTTTACTTTCTAATTTCAGGACAAAATGAGGATGATTATACTCATGCCTTGGAGATTCTAAAGAAGAAGCTGGATCTCCTTCCCCCTACTGATGCCCCTACTTCTACCCCCAAGAGGAAGAAGTCTAAAACCCCAAGCCAACCTGATGATGAGAAAACATCAGAGCCTTACCATACCCACCTTCTTGTTGACTTTGAGCCTGCTCAAGCCAACGCCTTTAAAAAGGTATTTAAGAGCAAGCCTCATGGTTGCTTCTTTCACTTCAGACAATGCCTCAGAAGAAAGCTGCAGAGCTTTACTGAGCTCAACAGACTGGTTATCAGATCAAACTCCCAGGAGCCCAAGGTGGCCTTCAACTCCTTTTCTGCAATTGCCTTGATGAGAAAGGAGGACTCTAGCAAGATCTATGAGGCATTCAAGAATACCAAGTATATGGAGGACAATGCAGCTGTCTTCGCTACATTTATTGATTACTTTGAACGCCAATGGATTAGAAAACTTGAAACCAGACGCCATGAAAGAAAGAGAACAAGATTGAATGTAACCAGTTCAAGTTTGTTAAGAATAAGACCATAAATACTACTTCCTCCCTGGAAAGTTGTCACAACAAGTTTTCCAACTGTGTTGGGGTGAAGAAACCCAAGTTTAATGTACTGATCAACAAGCTCAAAGTTGAACAAGCAACCAATATACCTCTTTATCAGGAGTTTTAAGATGGACGCCAAAGTGTTTCTCAGAGCAGCAAGGATCTCAACAGCTTTGAGATAGTCACAAAAAACTCCCTCCTTTCCTACAACTCCTCCAACTGCCTCACTCATCTTGAGAACATTGCAAAAGTTCTTTAATAATTCAAATAAAATCCTGCATTGCTTTTACTTTCTTTTAATTTTATGTTGTGACAATAAATATCTTACCATGCAAATACATTTTAAAGCAGTTTTTTTAGTTTTGTATTTTATATTTAATTGAATACAGTTGCATATAAATCCTAGTCTAATTTTTCTTTTGAAACTAAAATAAACTTTCTTTTAAAAACAGCAAATTTAAGCATATTTTTATTATCTAGCATATACTTTTTATTGCAGAAATGAATTTCTTGGGGTCATTTTTAGTCTATAAAAGTTTTTAAAATATATAGTTTTATATTAAGAACTGTATTTTATTTGGCTTTGAAGTTAACCTCTGGAAAATCTATTTTTGCACTTTGATATTTGATATTTTTGATTTTTGCACCCTACATAGTGCTTCGATTTCTGCACTTTTTGGGGGTCCCATTTTTGATTTCTGCACTTCTGACCTTAGGAACTTTGACCTTAGGCACTTGCCCAAAGTAAATGGCTACAATTAGTAAATATTGCTTTGTTTTAGTTTCTGAGAAGGGTCCTCTATGTCTAGCCCCCAAACCTTAAATGGTTCAGGGTGAGTTACTGGGTTAACCATTGGCTGGGGAGCCTTTGTCCTGGCTTATTTCTTGCACACTGTGCACTTTTTCAGAACATTAATTATGTCTTGTTTAAGATTGGACCACTATACTATCTCTTTTAATGTGAGGTATAGATTGTTAGCCTTTATATGTCCTAGTAGACAGTGATGTCTTAATATGGTGTCAACTCTTTGTGAAAGTGGGATGTATGGAACATGTTTGTCTTTAATGATTTGCTATACAGTGCCATTGGATACATGGAAATGTTTTTCATTCCTTACTAATGTATCATGGGTTAGTTGGTGTGTGGAGTGGTCTTTTCCTTTTGTCTTGTACTTAGTGTTATATAGGTTGGCCCAGTCAGGGTCCAGGTTGTCAGGATGGTCCTCTCTTGGCTGACATAGCCTAGAGAGGGCATCAGCCGTAACCAGCTCTGCCCCCCTTTTATATTGGATGTCCAGATTGAGCTGCTCTAGTAGGGATATTCATTTGGCTTGTTGCTGTGCAAGTGTTTTCTGAGTTTTGAAATAGATTAAGAGTTTGTGGACAGTTAGCACTTGGACGTTTAAGTGTCCTTTAAGGCAACATCTCCATTTCTTGCATGTGTGGTATATTGCTAGCAATTCCTTGTCCTATATGGGGTACCTCTGCTCAGTATTGGTTAGTTTTCTAATTTTGTAACATACTGGCAGGAAGTCTTGTTGCCCCGGCTGGCAGATGCGTAGGACTGCGCCAATGGCGGTGTCACTGGTATCTAACTTGAGCTTGTAGCACCCGTTATTATTAAGGCATTGCAAGATTAGCGCTTTGATCAGAGCTTGTTTTAATAGTTGGAACTTCTTATTGCATTCTGGTGTCCAGATGAATTTCTTTTTGACATTGACTTTGGTTAGGTCATTGATTGGTGTAGTGAGCTTTCTACAGTCTTTGATGTATTTTCTTAGATAAGCTACCATTCCAAGAAAGCATCTAACTTGTTTGACAGAGGTGGGGTGTTGCATGTTATTTATGGCTTTTATTTTATCTAGATCTTTTTTGATGCCACTGTCAAAGACAATGTGGTCCAAGAACAAGAGTTTCTTTTCCATGAATTGGCACTTACTAGGTTTGGCATAAAGTTTGTGCTTTGTGAGTTGATTGAGTGTCTTGCAGACATGCGTGAGGTGCTCCTCTTTTGTTTTTGAGAATATAATGATATTGTCAAGGTAGTATAATGCATTTGAGAGACTGTGACAGATCCAGGTCTAACCAGTCAAGCTTACTGTTATCTTGCCCTTGACTCTTGTTACTGGCACCTTCCTGTTACAAAGCTTTGAGGAGCTTTGCCTCCAGGGAGGCAATTTTGTGAGACAATGCTTTATTGTCATCTCTCCAACAAGCCATAATTTTGACACTCTTTTCCTCTCTGTTTCTTAACGCCTCAACTTCATGATTGGCTCTATCCTTTACTTGTTGCAAAATTTCATTGACCCCTAACAGCAAGTTCCAGTAGTCCCATGCATAAACTCAATTTCCTTGTGCTGGGGTTCCCTCTCTGTCAAAATAGTCAGAGTATAGTTCTTCAAAAGCCACTTTCACTTCTACCAAAGATTCCTCAGGTGCTATCTTAGAGACCTCCAGACTTGCCCAAGCCTCCTCAAGTAAGCTGGTAGGAACTTCTTTTCTTGCAGCAGCAGCCTTGACACAAAGCACTCCAAATTTTGCTCTTTTAAATAGACATAAAATTAAGACATGATAATTAAAAAGAAGTTGAGGGGAAAGTGCCAAAATCAACAATATATCTTTATTTAAAATTAGCTGTTTTTGCTTATATACCATTTGGGGCATATTTGGCTGAAAACCATTCTGGTTCTTGAATCAACCTATGATTCATCTCACACGGTCTATGACATTTGAGTCATCCAAAGCTAGATCTTTACCTAAAAGATCACCAATATTTCTCAACCTATGAGAAATAACCTACAATGGGAAGAAGTCACCTGACTCCATTCATCCCAATGTACCAGTTCAGCATGGAGCTTCCCCAGCTCCCGGTGCCAAAACCCTGTGGATTGCACATCCCAAAACTCAGCTATCAATGTTCCAACTGGGAACCAGCTGATCAAACCTGAATTCCTAGGCATCCTTGCCTTTATTTAGTTATCTTTACATTCAATGGTTTTTTCCTTAAAACCCATTAAAATGCTTTGAAACTCAAACCAGGCGCTACTGCAGCGCCCAGCAATTTTCCCAGGTGGTGCCTTGGCGCTTCTCAAATCAATTAGGCGGCGCAGCAGCGCTTCTAACCTAATGAATTTTCCAAAGCGGTGCTTTATCCCAAAATTTGGGGGTTTACTTTTGATTGACCTTAACCAAACTTTTTGAAACAGTCAATGCAATTAACCAATATAATTAAATCCTCATTAATTATACTGCAGTGTTTATTAATTGACTGGGAAGGTCAATTAACTCATTTTTGAGACGCCTAGTCTCCAAGATTGATTTGGCCAATCTTGCCTTAGTTTTGTCGGGTTGTATGGCCTAACTAACAAAACTACCTTCTGTTCTTTTATTAAATATAGATACTGAGTTTTCCAGAATCTTTATCTGAAGAATTCCATCCAAACCTATCTACATAAATCAAACAACAAAAACAGAGCAACTTGATATCTTGGAGGATTTATTTGGCTAAATACTTAACAGTGACTGTTGTACAGTCACAAAGGCCATTTAGTGCTTAGTTCATCATAATGAAAAAGTTGTGGGAGTGTTGTTCATCCCAAAGTTCATTTATTTAAGTTACCCAGACATTTCTGCCTGATACAACGAGCCTGTAAGGCCAAAAAGGAATGATCAAAAGTCTCATATATGATGTAAAAAAAGGGAAGAATGGGACAAGGAAGCCTGCAGAGAAGGGGGAAAACCTTGGGTGAAAGGGAAGATTGTGAAGGGGAAGATTACTTTGAGCTACATATCCCATTTTGGGTACTATAACTTTCAGGAATTTGGGATATTGGATGCCGTCAGTTCTAGATTGAATTGTTATTGATCCCAGAAAATCTGGGCCAGACAAAATTTGGGCCTTGTGGCCCGCGTTTTTTGTTGCTTGATTCCATTCTGTATGTGTAGCCAGTGGTGTGTGTGTGGGTTGGGAGTGTCAGGATTTTGAATTAGAGCCCTTTTTGGGCCCTATCAATAGAAACAGTGAATTGAAACTGGACAGAAAGTCCTGTAGAAAAGTGCTGATCTGGAATAATCTGTGCAGAAATTCCCTTAGGCCGGCTGTCCGTGTTTTTTGTTGAACAGCCTGATACACATTTTACGTGGTTAAATGTGTGTTCAGCTATGGTTTTATGGCCAATGCCTAGGGTTAGTGCCCCAAAAGAATATGATTTAATCTCTAGGGTCTGGTGTGGCGTGGAATGGTAGATCAAAAGACTAATAGCTGATCCAAATTAATCTGGGCTATTAGCCCTTGGGCCATCCACCCAGATTTTTTGTTGGAGCATCTGTCCCTGTTATAGATGATCTATTATTTTTGTGGCTGAGTTAGAGTGCGTAATTGCCAGGCTGTTCCCTCAGTGCAACTGGTAGATCACTCATGAGTACCAATATGCTGAGAATGTGGTTTTCACATTTTTGTGTTAACCACTGGGCCGCGTTTTTAAATTGCCGACCTGTCTTGGATTGGTGGCACTTTGTGGAAAATGGTTAAAGGGTCTGAAGGTGGAATGTGTTGTTCAATGGTAGCAAATAAGGTGTATTTTTGTAGGCCGCATTAAACCAAAAAATGTGGTCCTTTGGCCTGGGTTTTTTGTTACCAATTTACTTCCATGCTTGAATGCTGCTATGGTGAACTGCTATGATCCAGATGCAGCTTCTTATGGTCCAATTATATCTGAGAGAGTCAAGGCCATAAATTGGCTCTGCTCAAAGAAGCTATTAGCACATCTGGGCTAATTGGTACTGCTTTGAGGTTGCAGGAAAATCCTATTCATGCCTGGGACTAGGGCCAGAAATCCTGCGGAAGAGTTTGTCCCATTGGTGAGATCCATTAGCCACTATAAATTAGTGACCCCACCAGAGGTAGATCCAATGCTGTCATTGGCTGCTGCATCTTTGGCTTTTTTGGGTGCCCTGGACTGTTTGGGATCCCCTGCAGTGTAAGGGGATAGCTTAGTTACTGCAGCAAGTTTGGTTTGGACCTTGTGTCTTGGTCTTCCATTATCCTGTGAAGAAGGTGCCTGCTCCTGATTGGGTGTATCCTGGGTTTGGGCCTGCAGCAAATTCTCTTGGGCCACCACATTGTGGTGATTATCCAATAAAACTTGGCCCGGGTTAATTATTAATTCCTGGGGTTGAGCCTGCAGCAAATTCTCTTGGGCCACCACATTGTGGTGACTATCCAATAAAACTCAGGCCAGGTTGGCCATTAATTCCTGCACCGCCAGTTCTTTAATTTCCATTGGTTCATCAACCACATTTTCATGAACTTCCTGGGTCTCATGTGCAGGCGTTTGCATGGGTTGAGGTACCTTTTCTTGGGCACATTCTGTTTTCTTGATTGGTTAAGACTGAGACAAATTTTGAGCCTTAGCATGAGCCTTTTTCTGGCAGGATGTGATTGGTTTTACAGCTGCATACTCAGCCATAGTGCCCCAGTCCAAGGCTACAAGAGCATTGGATTTGGACCCAGTTGGTTCACTATTCTGGTGCTCCTTGGGGGTGTCTTGTTCTGTGGCCTGGACTCCTGCTATGGTTGTAGGGAAAAGGGCCTCTCTGTGGCTAAGGGCTGAGCACAGTGCACAGATGGGCGGAGTTTGCTCAGGGAATACCTTGAACTCTCTACTAAGGGTGCCATCCTTCTTGAGAATGGTTGCACAACGGGGAATGGATGACAAGCTGTCATCTTCAAAGGGTTTGATCATGGCCATGGCTTTTGGTGTAATCAGGTGGCCCATGTAAGGATTATTGAGCAGTTCAAAATGCACTATTTCTCCATACTTGGTCAGCCCTTCCTTGAGCTGGGATTCAACTTCCCCTCTGGGCATGTCTAATAGCTAGGCCTCAAAAGACATAAAGAGGGTGGTATCTTGATTGAACTGGGTGCGGGTGATTGGTAGGAATTTCTGGGTTTTCTTACCCTTGGGGTCAGTTATCTCAAGAGTGAAGATTTCCTCAGCTGCCTGATCAGCATCCTCTCTATAGAGAAAGCCAAGATCAAAGAAGTCCTTCATTGGGATTTGGTGAAGTGACATAGCTTTGGGATATGCTGTGGCAACTGCTTTTGCTGCCTCCTGGAACTGAGTAGGGTCACCTCCAAAGTTGACTCTTATACCATGGGTCTTATGCGCTTTGCTTGCTTTATTAGTGCTTAGATTCCAAAAAGTGGAGCTAAGCTGTGAAAGAAAGGCTGTCATCCCAAATTTCATTACCCTACCTTCAAACAACCCAAATTGCGTACAGAACACAGTCTTTGGTATGTTTTTTCTTTGCTTCATCTTGGTTTTACCCTGAGGTGAGGTCAATTTTGGAGAAAATTTGGCTCCAGAGAGTCTTGCAAACTGGTCCTCTATGAGTGAGAGAAGTATTTATTCTTTACCGTGCTTGCATTGAGAGCTCTATAGTCTGCTACTAGATAGAGTGAACCTTTCTTTTTCTTTACAAAAAATACTGCCAACCCCCACAGAGATTCAGATGGACAGATGAAGCCTTTAGCAAGGTTATCCTCAATATGTGTTTTGAGGGTTTGTGTCTCTATGTGAGAGAGTCTGTAGAGGGGTACAGGTTTGGGCATGGCCTTGCATAGGCCAATGCCGTGTTTGACCTCTTGTTTGGAGGTAGTTCTTTTAGCTCTTCCTTGAATACATGAGTGTATTTGTTTAGGAGTGCTGCAAGTTCTGGGGATTGAATTTTGGTTGTTTGTGTGTTATTAAATTTTGTGTACCTCATTATATGGAGGGTACTGTCTTTGATTAGATGTTCCAATTCATCCTGATTTATGACTTGGACAAATACTGTGTCTCTTAGGATGAGATCATTAGGTTCTTTGAGGATGATAAAGCTGATTCCATTGTGTTTGATGGTCATGGTCTTTGTTTTCCAACATACACTGGGGGTCACTTGGGTAAAACAGTCCATGCCTGCTAAAATGTCATAGTTTATTTTGTTCATGACAAGTCCTTTGATAGATGTCTGTATGCCTTGGAGGTTGATTCTGAAGGGAGTTGTTTTGCCTTCAAGTAGAACCTTTGATTTATCTGCCATTCTGGCGTATTTGAAGTTGGATTTGACAACTGGTATTTTGTACTTGGTTACAAATGGTTTGCTTACCATGGTGTGTTGTGCACCAGATTTGAATAAAATTTGATGTGTATGTGATTCGTAAGTGAATGGGTAGACAAGAAGTTGTGAGCAATCTTTAATTTTTATGTTATAAAAATGGAGGATTGCAAGACACGTGGGATGCGAGCAGCAAAGTTCGTGCCTTGGTACAGTTTCTTGTCAAGTTGGGGGGGAGACAGGGGCACTTAAGACTGTTCCCCCTCCTCTTTTCACTCTTCCTCTGTTTTAAAACCTTTGAGGTCAGAGAATGTGGGGTCAGATTCATAGCAGGTTGCTGTTTCAGCATTGTTTACTTTGGCGGTGTCCTCTTTCTTGGGACGGGAGCAGTTTGTGCTCTGGCTACAATTGCCATTTTTTGATTGTAGTTGCTGTTGCTATGATTGTGTTTTGGCGTTTGTTGCCATTGGAATTTTCTCTGCCATTGTTGTTGAAGGAGCAGTTGGCGTTGCGTGCAGAATATTCCATGTTTGCGCTTTTTCTGCATGTTTAGCTTCTGCAATGAGTGCAGGCATGGAGGTGTTAGCCTCTGGGAAGATGAGGGCAGCAACAGAGGGTCTCATTCTGTTGATGAATGATGCTATAGTGTGTATGCTGTCAGCTTGTGCTGGGTTTTAGATTTTGCAGTGTATTTCTTTGAATTCATTGGCGTAAGCTGTGATAGTGGTCTTCTGAGGAAGATTGCTGAGCTGTATTGCAATGTCTTGAAGGGATTCAGTGATGCAGAAATTGTGTATGATGTCCGCTTTGAACTCTTCCCAGTTGTCAAGCTGGTTGTCAGTTTGTGAGCCAACCCAGGTGGAAAACCAGTTAGCTGCAGCCTTGTAAAGGCACTTGCTGGATTCTAGACCCATTTTTGTGAGGAATGCGGCTGGAACAGAGTTTAGCAGCTTAGTGGTTTATCCAGTTGATGATGCTTTATTTGGTTTTCCCAAAGAAATTGCTGATACCAATGTATTTGGTGTTGGTAAATTCACCTGTGATAGGTGGTTGTCTGTTTGTTTGTGGTTGGAGAGAGCAACTGTATTGAATTATCTTGGCACATGCTTTGGGCATGACCAGTCCTTTGAATATGGTGCATCCACTAGATATATTTTGTTGATGTTGTGGGTGCAGAAGTATTTTTTCCAGGTATCCTGGGATGTGGCCTGGTTTATTAAATGAGAAAAGGTGGACGGGTTCTGTTCAGTCATTTCTCTTTCATGGGTATGGTCAAAAAACCGTAGTTGCTGCCATTGATAAGAAGGGCCTTTTGGGAAAGCTTCAAATATTAAATTAAGAAGTAGAAAAGTATATTTTATTGGATAACACTTTAGACTTATATAGCTTTTGATGTGGCAGGGATTGTGTTGGATCAAACATAGGAGGTGATCATGTGCAGGATGGGTTCAAGTTGTTGGATACTTGGACAGTCATGTGATATTGCTTTGTCACCATTTCCAGAATGTCAAACTGTATATTAGAAAGGCACCAAATCAGGCAATGACTGGATGTTAAGTGGGTTAGTGGTAGCCAGAATACTTGTAATCTAGCTCCTCAATAATAAGATGATCTTGAGCAAAAGATTTCTCACTCCAGAAGGCTTCACTGAACACTTGCCATGTGAGATTTTTTAACAGTTGTCACTAAGGGGATGCAAACCAGATGGCAAGACTAGGTAGGATTGATGAACCCTTTTTTGTTGTTATCCACCCATCTCTGGATCATCCTGGGGAGTTTGAGTACTGGCTTCTCTTCCTTGACCACTGTGTGGTACTGCTTGGGCATCAATACAGGCTTACACAAATACACATATTAAAGTTACAGTAAGCAAACTATCTGTGCTTCCTTTATAATTTAGCTATAAGATTAGTTTAATTTTCTCTCTCTGTTGTACAATGAACTCTCTCCAGCTATGCCCCATTTTGATCCTCTTTGCTGTGCCTTGCTTCTTCAGCCCCCTTATTTTTCCTATAAATGGCTCTCTCACTTTTTCCCAATAGATATACCTTAGGATCCATACTTTTACTTTAGTTGATATATTAACTATCTATAACTTTTCAGTCATCAACTTTTATAGACAGCTGAGTTATAGATGATGTATTAATAGTTATTGGTAAAGGGGTTTGGCCTTCAAGCACCCCTAGATAACCTTTTGCTTTGGTTTATATACCCTTGGACTCAATAGTCAAAGGAATAACAGGGATACTCATTGCTTATGATGTATACATCAGGCTTCTTTAGGAGTACCAAAAACTCTGCCACAGAAGTTAACCAGGAGTATGAGTTATCTTAAGCAGCTGTGGTGTTCAGAACAGGGAATCTTGGTTGGGACATTTAGTGGGTATTGGGCACTTGAATCAGGTTACCTGGGTTAGAGATGGTATTTTATTAATCAGCTCAGACCTTTGGTGATTATTGGGTTGCCAGGGTAAAGTTTAAATAGAAGGTGGTAGGGTACTTGATGGTAATGCTGGGTGTGCTATAATGGTTGGACAGTGCCACTGGTGCTAAGTACTATGGTATGGGAGAGAGGAGTTCTGGGTTGCCAAGGTGTTTTTATTAACCAGGGGATTTTTGGGTCTAAGGGTATTGTTGAGGAGATATGGGGTGGTTTAGATAGATGGATATCTCCTTGGACTCCTGACCTTGGCAAAGGAGTGGGCATTTTGGATCAAATGTGGTTGGGATTGGTTTGTTGGGGGAGGAAGGGTTGATTGGCAACTTCTTGCGACCAACCCTTTTGCGTTTAGTTTATTGAGGATGCCAACTCAGGTCTGTCAGTTGTGGGGTATTTTTTTTAGGCAATAAATAATGGTGAGAGTAATTTCTTTATTGTGGGGATAGGTCTTGATTCTCCTTTATAAACCTCATGGTGGATAAATTTGTGAAGTGTATGGGTGAAAGTTGGAGCGAGCTATGCTTGGGGGTTGAAGTGGGAATTTATTTAGGCTTCTGGGTTAAGCTATTTGCGCAACTCTGTTTGTGGTTGGGATGAGCCATGGGGTTTTAAATTTTAAATTGGATGATATAATGTGGAGTGGTAGATCAGGAAATCATTAATCAAGGGTTCCTGGCGTCTCGTAAATAAGGAATCAGTCTTAATTAAGCAGGGTTTGTAAGCCGATTTGTTGACGTCCTGTTTCGGAATGGTTTCTCAGCCAAGCGCCATCCACAGGTGGGCGAGTGGTTTGTTGGCGAGAGATGATTGGTTGATGGTGTGTGTCGGAAGTCCCGGTAAAAAAGCTTCCCGCTTTGGAAGGCAAGTGATTTCAGACTTGTGGCCGGCAGTTCGGGCTGCGTTGGAGATGCAGGACTTAGCTTTTAACTAGAGTTTATTTGGAGTTGGATGGGATTGAGAGTTGAGCAGTTAGTTTAGGGTTGGGCTGGCAAGTGATGTGGAGAGAAGCAGGCCTGGCGTGATTGTGTGACAGAGCAAACCTTGGGAGGTGATTGGCTGGGGCTGGCATTGATCGGCGTGGGAACAACGTTAACTCGCGAGTTTGGGTTGGCGCAGCGGGAAGCAAAAGACTTAAATGAGCCCAGGGCACGGAGAAGATTGGAAAAATGGATGACACCACAAAGAGCGACAAAGAGAGTCCCAAGGAGATCACCGGGATCAGATTCCATCTGCTCATGTTTGGGCTGTTCCTGGTTATCTTCACCGCCATCCTAGATCACTCCATCTTGTCGGCTGCCCTTGGCCACATTGTTTCCGACTTCAATGCTCTGTCCGAAATTGCATGGCTGCCGGCGTCGTACATGCTGACCACGACCTCGCTGATTCCTCTGTATGGGAAGCTGTCGGATATCTTTGGCCGGCGCAACACGCTGCTGGTGGCGCTGGTCATCTTCATTGTTGGGTCGATCCTGTGTGGCATGGCCACCAGCATGGCCATGCTGATTGGATCGCGTGCCTTTAGCGGCATTGGCGGCGGCGGTTTAATTGCCCTGTCCATCATCATTATCAGTGATGTCGTGCCTCTGGACCAGCGCGGCATGTACCTCAGCATGACGGGTATCTTCTTCCTGCTTGCCGCAACCACTGGACCGCTGATTGGCGGCGTCATCTCCGACACCATTTCGTGGAGATGGAATTTCTTCATCAATGTTCCTATTGGAATCATTGCCATGGTGATTGTATGGCTGTTCGTTTCCATTCCCTACTCTTCCGGCTCTCTCCTGGCCAAGCTGAAGCGCATCGACTTCCTTGGCGCCCTGACCATTGTCCTTTCAACCGTGCTGCTCCTTTTGGGGCTGAACTGGGGAGGCAAGGACTACGCATGGGGATCTTGGCAGATTGGTGTGACCCTTGGTATGTCGCTTTTCATGTTTGCGCTGTTTGTTATTGTGGAGATGCATGTTGCGGCGGAGCCTCTGCTGCCTCGAAGCATCTTCACTCGCAATGTCATTTCCGCCAACATCACCAACATGCTGAACGGATTCCCATTCTATGTCAGCATCAACTACATCCCTATCTACTACCAGGTGGTTCACTCCCGCAGTGCCACAATGTCTGCGTTTGAGCTGCTTCCCATGCTGTGCTGCATCACCGTTATCTCTGCCCTTGCCGGCTACTATACGGCCCGCACCGGCCGCTACCGCGTCTTCAACGTTGCCGGCACCTTCATGATCCTGATTGGTGCCGTCATGGCAATCTTCCTGCGCAGAGATATTACTCGGACCGAAGAGGTCATGTTTGCCATCCTGATTGGGTGCGGCTATGGCCTGTGCACCCAGAACTGCACCATCCTCAGCCAGGCCGCCGTTGCGGAAGAGGACGTTGCTTCGGTCACTGCTCTCCTCAACTTCACGGCTAACCTGGGGGGTGTTCTTGGTCTGGCCATCCTCGGCGCCGTCTACAAGAACTCCCTTGCAGCTCACCTGCTAGCCAACTTACCCGACGCCAACCAGAGCCTGATTGGCTCCACCATCCAAGTGGCGGATATCCTCAGCGGCGACGAGATGATCATGTACCGCCTCAGCTATACCCAAGCCCTCAGTACCACCTACCTTGCCATGGTCCCCTTCTGCGCCATCTCCTTCATCGCCACCCTTTTCCTCAAGCACATCCCCCTCAAGTCTTCGGAGAAGCAGGATCAGTCCCCCCAATCAAAGGCTTAATTGTTAGACATTAAACATCCCACCTTCACAACTATTTTAATCTTGACCCCTTCTACATGTGCAACACCTATTGTTCAATATAATCCTCACGAGCCCCCAATGACGTCATAAACACATTTTGGCTACTAATCCGGATGATCTTCTACGATATATAACCAAAAACTGCACGTTTCGATTAAATCTTCCAATCGCATAGAATATGATCATCCTAATCAGGCGAAAACGCCAACCGCGCCTTTAACTGGATCGAGCTTCCACCCGCTCGGGAATTAGTTTGGGTATTGAACCCCACCAGAAAACCTCCCCAAAAACGGAAACTTTAAATGTAAATTATGGGTTCGCTTCGTTGGCAACCTATCGATTTCCAACTTTAAATTGTTATTGAATAACCCCCGCCGTAAGCTTATCCCATACCGGTTGCCCACCCAAGCAACTGCCGATCCCACGCGCTTCCCAATGCCAATCCCAATGGTAGGACTAGCTATGCGTCATGTCCATCCACCTATTTGTCCTACCCTCATGCCATTTAAAAATCATTGTTTGACCCCCTTCATTCAACCTTTTAACATTTATCGAGGGAGTGGTTTCGAACCTCCGAACTTCCTTTTGGTCATCCTCATCCTTCACCAATAAGATAGCTCAGTCACATAAAAAATTATTACACCATCTCCCCACTCATACTTGATCCTTTAACATTAGCTTAAGCAGCCAAATCAGTAACTCAAATAAAACCATTCTTCTCTCATCTAAATTTCACTTCCCCTCTATAGGCTGGCTCATCATAGCTTTGATGGTTAGAATACTGTTGCTTATAAACCAAAGCCATAACCAACCCTCAGCAGAATTCATGCATCCATCCCCAATTCCAACCCATCCTCAAGGATGCCTTGCCACAGAAAGTTTTATCAAAACACCAATAGACCCTCCCCAGTTGGAAAAGTTTCCTGGATGGTTACATGGACAACAAAGCTGCATCCTCAAGGTATGAAAAAAAGTTGGCTAGTTAACCTCAGACCATGCCACCAGGGTAAATGGAAGCCAACCAGATTGAACATCCTTCAGCTAACTGGTACCAAGCTGCATGCCAGTCAAGTTGGAGCTCAACTACTTAAGGGTCCTGATGATCTTACCTGAACCCATATTTGATCCCAACCAGGTCCAGAAGATGTTCAGGCCAGTTTCCAATATAACAAATCCAGGTTCTATCTCATGTTGGACTTTTCTGCCCTAAACTCTAAGCCCTACATCCAGATCACTCCAAAATCCAGGTAATAATGCTACAATCAAGTATATTATTGCTGCAACACCTTCAAGTACTCCTTCCTGGGAAATCTTTTCCAAGGAATGACTCAAACACTAAGAAAAAGTGACCCTAAGGTCCAATCCAGATATTTCACTGAAATCAACCCCTGAATCCCCAAAGGGATTTATGTCTTTCAAAATTCATGATACCCACAATCTATATGGACACTATGTGTGTACCAGTTAGCTAAATAGATTCTTCTATATTTGATAAATAAATCACTATCCTCTAAATCCCTCTTTATCTTGCATTATATGCTTCTCAGAATTAAACACTCACAATTAGGATTAACGGGATCAACCTTCTGGGGGTTTAGGAGAGCCATATGCATGGTATATTTCCAACGGCCTTTAACCATACAGCTAACAACCAGTTTAAATAGCATTCAGCAGAGTAAAACTGATCAAGGGGTCCATATTCATGGGAAAACCAATAACTTTGGGCTTGGTTGTTGTGATGACTGCTCTAACAGGTTGTCAGGCTTAATCAGTACTTAGATATGTGAGCACCAGGAAAGGTGGAGTACAACAGAATATGCCTTGCCAGCATAAAATTGAGGAGTTGCCGACTATTGTCAATATATGAAGATCATAGTATTAACAACAGCAGAAGAGGTTCAGGTGTCAGTTGGCAAAAGGGCAACATGAAATTAATACAGAGTCAGTGTATAGTAGTTAGTTGGATACCAGATAGACAATATATACTTTGGGAAGGATTCAGTTGTTGGTCGGCAACAAGACAACAGAGTTGAAATAGGGTTGGCAGAGAAATGAGTGTATGTTAATTAGTCAGAATCTGGACAGACAATGGATACTGGGGAAGGGGAAGAGAGGATTCATAATTGATAAGTGACATACAGAAGACTTATGATTCCTAGGTGTCTCAATATTAACAGTGCTAAAAATATGGGCTCAACATTTGTTTATAGCTTACAGAAGCTATCATAGGCTGTACAGACCCAAGGTCTGCACCTCTGCAAAGGCAGTTGACAAGTAGCTTATCTAAGTTAAAGGAGAAACAACAGTATTTAGTTTGAAATAAAAGGTCTCTAATTTGTTACATAAGTCAAGTGAAGATTATATAGGCATTTGTGAGATGATAGCCAACTGAAATGTTGATCAATAATATGGAATATTGATGATCAATCAAGTTATTTGCTATAGTTTCATGTGGAGATGACAACTGACAAGAGTGGAGTGACCGTACAACAGTCACTGTTAAGTATTTAGCCAAATAAATACCCCAAAATATAAAGTTGCTCTGTTTTTGCTGATTATTTTATGTAGATAGGTTTGGCTGAAATTCTTCAGATAAAGTTTCCTGGAAACTTAGTATATATATTTAATAAAAGAACAGAAGGCAGTTTTGTTAGTTAGGCTGTACTAACTGACAAGACTGAGGCAAGATTGGCTGAATCAATTTGGAGACTAGGTGTCTCAAAAACAATTTAATTGACCGGGAAGGTTAATTAATAAATACATTGCTGTTGTAACTGAACCAATGAGGATTCAGTACTTGGAATTGGGGAAGACAAAAGTCCAATAGAAAGGACAGAATAATAAGAATAAGGTATCATTTATTGTAGAATATTGTGATTAATATACTATATGGGGAAAGCCACAAGGCCACAAGGGGGTGGCATAGTGGGAAGTTCCATGTAAGGTTTGGAGCCAAGGAATAACTAGTGCAGGGATCAGCAAGTTGAATTGGTAGCGCTCCTAATTAGGATGAAGTACCCGCCATTCAATATTGCCATCAGATTAATCCATGTTGTTAGATACGTCAAGGGGCGGCTCATTGAGCACCCCCTATGTATCATAAGATATGTTATCAGGAAAGTCTAGAAACTTGGTTGAAACACCCCCCTTTCCCCCTGCTTGTTGTCAGACACCAAGACTGGAGCCTGCGGAAGGTCTGGGAAGGTTTGCACAAACAGCTTTTGTATGAGTATGGCGCGGCAGGGGCACAAGCAATCATGGTGAAGCTTCTTGGTGTTTCCTTGGGCATCTTCAAGTTGATAAGTGTGATTGTCATAGAATGCAGCTATCTTGAAGGGCCCTAGGTGGTTGGGTTCCAACTTGGCAGAATTGGGATTGAGGGTGTAGAAGGGATCACCTACAGCGTATCTAGCTTTGAGGTGCTTTGTCCCTCCTGCAATTTGCTTGTGTTTGATTTCCCGGGCTTTGGCACACCATTGGTCTAGGGATGGAGTTGTTACTAGGGGGCTTGTCAGGAACCTTGGACTGTAGCTTTTCCTGTTCAATCCCTGTCAGACTGTCAGGTGTTCCAAAGGCCAGGGTACTGGGGCTGAACCCTATGCCCCTGTTGATTCTTGCTCACAGGATAAGTAGAGCGGTGGGCAGGTGTTCAGTCCATGCGGTATTAGGGTGCTCTTGTGAGAGCTTGGCAATCAATTGAACCAGTGAGCCATTTAACTGTTCCACGTGTCCACTGGCTTGAGGATGGTAGGGGGTCATAACTATACGTTGGAGCGCGTTCTTGGCACAGTATGCCTTCATGACATGCCCAACAAGTTCAGGGCCAACATCTGTGATGAGGCGTTTGGGTCGCCCAAAGTGGGCCACAATTTCCTTGCCAATAAAGCGGATAATGGTGGTGGCAGTGTGGTTGGTTGTTGCCCAGGCCACTGGCTAGCAAGTAAAGTAGTTGATGGCCATGATAATGTACTTCTTTCCCAGTCTGTCTTTGGGTAGTGGCCCCACCATGTTGAGGGCCCACTGCTCAAAGGGTTCCATAGCCTTGATGGGCAGGACAGACTTGGGGGGTGCAGGTTTGGATGTGTTTTTTTTTGCACAGCACACACATTTCAAGGAGGTCCAAGATGTCTTGATGCATGTGCGGCCACCAAACCTTCTGTTTCATGATCTCAAAGAGGTTGCACCCTCTGATATGACCCAGGGTTTGGTGGTAGTGCAATATTGTGTCCCCTTGTTGCGTGGTGGGAATGTAAGGTGTCTTCTCACCTGTCTCTGCCCGGCGGCAGACGTTACCAGCATTGGTGATGAACTGACTTTTGTTGTCCTTCAACTTGGAGATGATGACCAAGTTAAGGCCTTCATAGCAAGTTGTCTCAGGGCGGAGGTAAAGCATGGGCCAATCTTGATCCAAACTATTGTCCCCAGTGATGGATGCTACATAGAGTTGCAAAAGAGCGTCAGCTGTGACAAGTTCCTTTCCAGGCTTGTACTCAATGCGCAATTGGTAGGGGGATAGACTCTCAACCCATCCTGCTGGGCGGCGTGTCAAGTGGGACTGTGTGTTGAAGTACTGGAGCAGCTTGTGGTCCGTCAGAACGCGGGGCAGGAAGGTAGCTCCTTTCAGGTAATAGCACCACTTCTCAACACAGTGTACAATGGCCACCAATTCTTTATCATGGATGGGGTAGTGTTGTTCTGAGTCAGTAAGTTTCCTGGACTCATATGCTACGGGGAGGAAGACACCATTGTCAGTTTCTACCCTTAGCACACCCCCTATGGCCCTTTCAGAGGCATCAGTCTCAAGTTTGTACTGTCGGTTTTGATTGGGGAACTGCAGTACTGGTGCTGTTGTGAGCCTTTGCTTCAACGTCTCAAAGGCTTGATCTCTGACGGGGGTCCAATGGAAGCGCTGTTTGGTATTGAGGAGCTCAGTGAGAGGTGCAATTAGTTCCCCGCAATTGGGGATGAACTTGCGTACGTAGGCAACCATGCCTAGGAATGTCTGCACCTGGCCCATATCAGTGGGGGGCGGCATGCTGGTGATTGCCTTGATTTTTGCAGGGTTGGGCTTTATCCCTTGGGCAGAGATGGTGTGCCCAAGGAATAACAGCTCCAATTTGAGGAACTTGCATTTGGAGGGTTTAGCCTTTAGCTGGTTTTTATGAAGGGTGTTGAGGACAGCACAGAGGTGTTGGAGGTGCATGATTTGATCTTGACTGAAGACAATAATGTCATCAAGGTACACAACCACACATTTTCCAATCAGTTCCTCAAATGCTTTGTTCATCAACATGGCAAAGGTGGAGGGAGCGTTGGTCTTTCCAAAGTTCATGACACAACACTCAAACAACCCGTAGTGCGTGTGGAAGGCAGTTTTTGCCTCACCCCCTGGTGCAATGCGGACCTGGTTGTACCCTTCAGTGAGATCAATCTTGCTAAAGACCTTCACACCTGCAAGTGTATCAAAAAGGTCATCAATCAGCGGCAGGGGGTACTTGTTCTTAACTGTCACCTCATTTAGGGTGTGGTAGTCTGTGACCAGGCAAAGGGACCCGTCCTTCTTGGCTACAAAGAAGACAGCCACCCTGTATGGAGAGAGCAAGGGGCAAATGAAGCCTTTATCAAGCGCTTCCACAAGATGCTGGCGGAGGGTCTCATCTTCCTTTGGTGTAAGACAATATAATGGTTGTGCCTTAGGTAACAATCCTTGGAGTTGCACAGCGTGCTGGATCTCCCAAGGAGGAGGTAGTTGTTCAAGTGTCTCACTGAATACATCCTTGTACTCCTTGAGGAGTGCAGCAAGCGCTGGTGATGGTGAGGAGGTTAAGGGAGGGACCGCGGATGGTTCAGCACAGATAACTTTGACTGAACATTGGTTGAAGTCTAGTTCTCCCCCTGTGAAGCCATACAAGCCTGTATTTGTTATTCTAACAAAAACAGTATCGTGGAGTAGCTTGCTCATTTTGACAGGATAGATCTGGAAGTCCACCCCATTTCTATTGAAGGTGATAACAGAGGTATCCCAGTCAATGTAGGGACAGTTGTGCCAAAGCCAGTTGAGGCCAGCAATCAAGTTGTGGCTGAGCCATGCCATGATTGGCCCAGAGAGCTTAACCTGGACATTCCCCATTCTTACAGAGAAGGGTACCGTCTTGTGGGTGATGGTAACTCTGTGGGAGTCAGCTACTTGTACTTCTTTGAACCTGCTGGGCACTTGGTCTAATTGCTGAGAGTTGTCAAATGCCTGGTCCACTATAGTGTGGTTGGCCCTGGTATCTACCAGTAATTTGTGAGTGTATCCATGGAAACAGAAGGGCTAGGATAAGCAGGTTACTTTATTTGAGGAGTGACTTGCTTGTAGTACGGGGTTGTAACTGTGGACTTGGAAGACGTCCAGGGTTTCAACTTCATTGATGTTGTAGTTGCAGAGATTTTTTGCAAGCAGGGATTGAGAGGATGGGTCAGGTGGGGTTGCAAGGCCTCTTGTTGCTACAACCCCCAGGATTTTTCCTGATCCTTGATCTGCGCTAGCTGAAGCTCCCCCTTGCAGGGACGTTTAGTCCCATTATCCTGCTGACGGGGCTGGCAGTGGCCTACTTGATTGTGGCCACTTCCAGGTGTGGTAAGTGGTTGGGATGGAGCCTCACTGGTACCTTGGAAGTCCATTGAGGCCTGGTTGTTAGCCTTCACAATGGCCTTATAGCAGTCATCAATGGAGGTGCAGCAACCTACAGGGACTCACTTACAGATGTGGGGTTTTAATCCATTGACAATTAGAGAGAGTAGCATTGCATTTCTGTCAGTCACAGCTTCAGGGGTGGCAGCAAGAGCTTGTTGCCAGGCAGCAAGGTACTCAGGAACAGAACCAGTTTGTTTGATTGCTAGAAGAGGAGTTCTCACAACAATGGGGGAGAAGGTTTCACTGTAGCGGGACTTGGCGGCGTCTCGGAATGCCGCCCAGGTAACGTCAAGTTCCTGGCTGGCCCAGTTGGTGAACCACACAGCAGCGGGCCTCGTGAGGTGGCCAGACGCAGTGACAACCCACATGGGCTCAGAGACCTGACAGATGCAAAGGCGTGTTTCAATGGATTGGAGCTAGCTGACGATGTCAGCTCCTTTGACGCCATCAGCAAAGGATTCTAGCTGAAGGTTGAGCATGCGCTGGGACAGATCTGACTGGGGCGGGTGACGCTGGCGTCACGCTGCCTGAGGTGGAGCCAATTGTACACACTGGTGAGAACTAGCTGGTCTTGATAGATGACTTACCCGTCAGGGATGTTCACCTTGGGGATTGGCGGGAAGGTCTCTTGTTGGGGAGTAGCTATACAGCTTGTACTCTGTCCTTTCTTGGGGGAAAATTTGTTTTATGTAGGTTGTAAACCTACTTCTTCTACCACTGTTGCAACTTAACCAATGAGGATTCAGTACTTGGAATTGGGGAAGACAACAGTCCAACAGGAAAGGACATAATAATAAGAATAAGGTATTGTTTATTGTAGAATATTGTGATTAATATACTATATGGGGAAAGCCACAAGGCCACAAGGGGGTGGCATAGTGGGAAGCTCCATGTAAGGTTTGGAGCCAAGGATTAACTTGTGCAGGGATCAGCAAGGAAAATTGGTAGCGCTCCTAATTAGGATGAAGTACCTGCCATTCAATACTGCCATCAGATTAATCCATACATTAGATATGTCAAGGGGCGGCTCATTGAGCGCCCCTGTGTATTGTAAGATAAGTTAGCAGGTGAGTCTGGAAAATTGGTTGCAACATTACAAATTTAATTAATGAGGATTTAATTATATTGGTTAATTGCCTTGACTGTGTCAAGAAGTTTGGTCAAGGTTAACCATAAGTAAACCCCTAAATTTGGGTTTAGAAACACTGTGATGGTGTCTCGTTTGAGGTTTGAAGTATTTTAATGGGGTTTTAAAAATGCAAGAAAACCATTAAATGCAACAATAACTGAATAAAGGTAATGATGCCTAGGAATTCAGATTTGATCATCTGGTTCCCAGTGAGAAAATTGATAGCTGAGTTTTGGAATGTGTATATTTCACAGGATTTTGGTGCCAGGAGCTGGGGAAGCTCCATGCTGAATTGGTCATTGGGATGAATGGAGTCAGGTGACTTTTTCCCATTGCAGGTTGGTTCTCATAGGTTGATAATTATTGGTGATCTTTTAGGTAAAGATCTAGGTTTGGATGACTCAAATTCATAAACCACGTGATATGAATCATAATTGATCCAAGACCCAGAGGGGGTTTCAGCCAAATATGCCCTGAATGGTATATAAGCAAAAACAGCTAAATTTTAATAAAGATATATTGTCAATTTTGACGCTTTACCCTCAACTACTTTTTAATTATCATGTCTTCTTTGCTATCATTTGAAAGATCAAAATTTGGAGTACTTTGTTTAGGAAACACTGCTGCTAGGAAAGAAGTCCCTACAAGTTTGCTCAAGGAAGTTTGGGCAAGTCTGGAGGTCTCTAAGATAGCACCCAAGGAATCTTTGATAGAAGTGAAAGTGGCCTTTGAAAAACTATACACCGATTATTTTGCCAAAGAGGGAACCCTGCACAAAGGAATATAATTTATGCATGGGATTCCTGGAACTTGCTTTTAGGGTTTGATGAAATTTTACAACAAGTGAAGGATGGATCTAATTTTGAAATTGAGGCATTAAGAAGTAGGAAAGAAAAAAGTGTCAAAATTATGGCTTGTTGGTGGGATCACAATAAAGTGTTGTCTCATAAAATTGCCTTCCTGGAGGCAAAGTTCCTCAAAGCTTTGTCACAGGAAGGTAACAGTAATAAAAGTCAAGGGCAAGATAACAGTAAGCTTGACTGGTTGGACCTGGATTTGTCACAAGTGGTTGTAAGTTAGATCTTCAGTGTGTGTTTTTAACTGGTTGGACCTGGATCTGTCACAAGTGGTTATAAGTTAGATCTTCAGTGTGTGTTTTTAACTGGTTGTTCCAAAGGCAATTGGGGCAATTTGGGCATAATCTGGACAGATTATGGAACAGAAAGTTTAACAGATCACTTATACTTAATATGAGCAATAGATATGACATATTGAATGGTCTGGCCAACATCTTTGACCTATAGACTTGTATGGCTGACAGATAAAATCTAAAGCTTTGTATGGACAACAGGTAATGTCTATAGCATTTTATGACTAACAGAAGCTGGTAAATAACGTTATAGCTCATAGTTATTTCACCACAGTTGTGAAAGCTCTGAAATATCACTAAAGGGCTCAACTATCAGGAGCTGGATGAGCAATCAAATTTGGGATGCGCATCTGGTATTCTGCTCAGAAATTTTCAAGAAGTTTCAATCATCATGATTTCATCTTGCAGCCATTGCTCAGTAACTGCTAATATCACTCATGGTATATATTTAGTCTCTCTATGTAAAGTTACTCCCCCTTTTAGCCTTGGATAGGACAATCTTTCCTTGGAGTACAAAAAAACCTTTCAGCATCAAGTCAAACCTCTTAATTCCCTTGAGAATTTGGCTCACACAATTGACAAGTGATTTGTTCTGGTGTATCCTTCTCAGGTAGTAACCACTGATGATCAGTTTTATATTCTCACCTGGGAGAAATCTCTGATTAATTTGGATTATTTTTTGGCTTGGGATTGTGTCACATCTAAAACAAATGAGGTGCAATCAATCAGGTTGCGCTCCTGATAAATCAACAAAATTCCAATCCAGCTGGATTAGATCCTGCTCTGAACTATTCCAGTGATAACAACCAATCAGAGACAAAGTTGGAAATTATTGGGAAACATTCCAACCCATTGGGTTTCTCATTGAAAAATTTATCATCAGGCCAATCAACCTTGATCCCTGAGTCAGGTGACTTCTGAGTTTCAATCTCATCCCTTAAAGCAAGACAGGGGACTTTCTGTCCTCTGCTTGCTCTTTTTCAAATTAAAGGTTTAACTTTACCCAATTTCAGTCTTTGAAGTTAGGAGCCCTTTTGTTTGGCTCTTTATTTTCTATAAGTTGTTAGTAAAAGGTTTCATTATTCTTTACCTTCCCAGTCCTTCCCTGGTTCCTGGTTTCTTTTCTGGAGCTCCTAAATTTGCAGTTAGTATTAACACTTACACTTAATGCTCTTGATTTCAAAAATTTGATTCAACCCTTAAGATTAGTAGTAGATTTAATATATTTACATATTTTTAGTTTGGTTTTGTTTCTCTTTTACTTTGTTGTTGCTCCAGCTTTCATACATGCTTCAAGAAGCACTTCCTGCCCACTGTTGAAGCACATAGCTTATAGCTGTTATCCCCTTCAAATCCAAGTCTCATAGAAGATTCCCTGTTTTTCTGGGTGATCCAATTTAACCAGTTCAACTCTCAGGAAGCCCTTCAATTCTCTTGCCTATTATTGTGTCAAGGGTCTGGATGTACAAGCATTCTGGCTACCACCAACCTACTTAACATCCAGCCATCACTCAATTTAGTGCCCTTCCAATATACCATTCAACATACTGAGAATGGCAACCAAGCAATATCACATGACAATCCAAGTATCCAGTGGCTTGAAACAATCCCGCACATGACCAACTCCTAGGTTCAATCCAACTAAATCTCTGTCACAGCCAAATCTATATAAGTCTAAACTATTATCAAATAAAAGATACTTCTCTTCTTTCCTAATTCCATATTTGAAACTTCCCCAAAAGGCGCTTTATCAATTGCATCTTAAAAATGCTAGTCCCATTTGTTAAGTTTGTGGTCTTCACCTTAGCCCCTGTTTTGGTGATGATATGGACTACTTCTCCAGATCTCTGGAGTATGATTTCCTATCCATTCCACCAAGTAGGGAGCAACTCTTCCCAATTTTTACAAATGTTTGAGGACATTCCAGGGCGCACTCAAGACATTCTTGCTACCAGCAAGAACCTTGTCAGGAGTCTCACCTGTGATGACCTCAAACTATTTACCCATAAGCCAGCCCCCTTATCCCCTAAGATTGGATTCTCTGATGCTCCCCTTTTGTGGACCCAGAGCACACAGTTCCAGAGAAAGGGTTGGGTACCTAAGAGCACGCTCCCAAGCGCACTCCCTGGTTGCTGGGAAGGATCATCTTGATAGGTTTGGACTCCTACTTTCCCTGACTATCTCCTGTATCCTCTCTTTGAATGCAACTTTGAGCGGCCATACCAGTTTTGCACTGGATGGTTTCTTGGAGGATCCTTCCCCCAATATGGGAGCCAAACTTAGTTATTTTAGTCCCTTCTCTTAAACTCTCAACACCTACTGATGCCCAGAATTCTACCTCTCCTTGCAATAAAGCTCATGCTAAAAGTGTGGGGAATACAGAATATCCTACTGAATTCTATGCCCTTCCTACCAGAAATGTACAGCCAATTAGGTATAATGAGGGGGGAGTGATGCAATTATATTCTTCATGCTCTTCTTCAGCATACCTTTAACCTGTGCTAAAAAGGAAGTCAAATTGAGTTTTAAACAGATACCACTTTCAACTGCCCATTCTAGCATCCCACATGGATTTAAAATTAGTTCCCTTTTCTTCTGAATATGCTGATAAACTCAAGGATAAATCTATATTAATGGATCCAGATGTGGCTTTCATCACACCCCCTTTCAGGTCCCTAATGAAAATCCTTTTATTTCAGGTGAACCTCAGCACCCAGGTAGATCTTAGCATACTTTTGTTATTGATGCATAGGCTAGAACCTCACTCTTCTTATTCTCATATAGTTGAAGAAGTGTGGATACACTTTTATCTTCTCAATGCTTGGTAGCAATAAGGCGCATCCAAGGTATCACATATCCAGATAACCTTGGGGAACCCCAGGAATTCCTTTAACTCTCTCCCATCATTCCAGCAAGGGGCTTGTTTCCTCATATGTGTTTTTATCAGATACTTCATAGACCAGATGGTAACACAAAGATATTTATACTTCTAGAAGAGCTCCTTAAACAGCCCATATGAACTACAAGCCACCTATAATGGTCCTAGTCCATTCTTCAAGTGTTTATAGCCGCTCTTGGTAAGATCTGCTCCACATCTGTTTACTGGGGACGTGAAGTTGATTGTGGTTTCACCTTTGGTTGCACAGCTGTAAGCTATATTGTTAGCCTGTGTGAATTAGTTGCTATCAGTACATGTACTATTCATTTTGTTAAAGTTCAAATATGTGGGTATAAGAATTTAGTTGATTGGGGGCTCCTCTGGCCTGAGGCTTACAAGAAGTGTAATGTGGGGTATGAAGAGTGATGTTTGTGATTCCCATGAATGGTGCTATAGATACCATTCTGGGTGTATATCTGTTGTCCTCTGTCTGATTATGAATCTATAGTCTCTGCTGTGGTCCTAATCAGCTGAATTACAAGGGTCTGATTGGCTGTAACAGAAGATATGATGTTATTGCCAGAGGCAGACCTGACCTCTGGTGTGCAGCTGGTCTCATGGTGTACACTGTTTGGTTGTGCCACAGAATCATGTGGTGGTCTTCTGACCATTTTGCCGCCAGATGAATCCTTCTTCACTACATAGCAGTGATGATTCCTTAATAGAGGAGTGCACCTGCTGCGCCCAGAAGTGGCAAGCGCTCTGCCTGCGCCTTTGGCTTAATAAGGGAGGAGCAACTTGGTATTGGGAGGCGTAATTTGTATAGGTTTTGCCATCAGATAAAAGTTTAGGTTCACTGGTAAATAATCCTCAATTTGGTTCAATGGTTTGGATTTTGAGTCAGATCAGAGAGTTTCTGGGGTAAATGCCCTTGTTGCCACTGTTAGTGGTGTAGGATGAGCAGTGTCCACCTATTCAAGATCCTGTGGTTTTCATGCTTAAGGGAGTTTGGGAGTATTAAACTTAAACCCATATTAGTATTGTTTAGTTGTCAGGAATTAGTGGCTGTACATTTACTGGCAATAAATGCCGGTGCTAGGATTTATTGGTGGTAAATAAGCAGCAAGAGGAGTTTACCAGTGGTAAATCATCTAGTGTGACTTATTAATCTTATCCTTTTGCCTTTATTGCGGTAAAACAACCCATTGTGGGCGGCATTTATCAATCCATCATTGGTATGACCAGCCATCCTTGATAGTCAACCATCCATGGCTTCACAGGGGACCATTTTAAATCTCCAAGTTAAATAAAACTTCCATCATGATAAGTCTAACACACTATATTTGAAAGAAGTTATTCCCTTAGTTTTTATTTATTTTATTGTCTTGTTTAAATAATACCTTCTTCTTCTATGACATATGTGGACATCTATTGCTCCTTTTACTGACTCATTACTGTATTCTCCAACCGCTTTAGTGGGTATAAGACCCTATTCAAACTTAATCAGCGGGTCATAATGGTCCTTCTCTTTGGACTTAAGCTTACAAAATTTAAATTGTAAAGCTTGTTGGGTAGTGTGTTATCTTGTGTTCCCTGATCAGTAAGCTTTATAGCAATCCACTTATTAATTGCTGGAGAGCTTGAGCTATTTTGAAATAGCCCCTTAGCTTGAAGATTCTATAGCCACTCTTGGTTAAGTATCAGGTAACCTTCAGCCTGGATATTCCAAAAACTTGGCAGGATTGATCTATAAACAACTGATTAGCCTTTGACTTTAGTGAAAGCAGCAGTGCTCCATTTTGGATTGATTCTTTACTTGAATCAAAAACTAGTCAGCCTTTTAATCTATTTACTCCCACCACAGTTGTGGTGTTTGGCCCAGGCTATTCCTAGCATGATGCAACCTGGATTGAAAATATAATTTTGTATATTCTCTGTATTTGATGCTTTTCTTTGTTTTCATTGCAGGTGATGGCTGGCTCAAGGTGTATCTGACTTTTATATTTGATGAAAGCTACCCCCTATATAAAGCTGGGCAGTTGCTTTGGCTAAGAGAAAATGCATCATTGAGCTTGATGGATCTATTAAATCTATCTAATTGTGATTTAGGCTGAGATTAATTATAATCTGACAACCTAAAAATATTATTAAGTTGTCACTATTTAAACTGCTTTGCACACCAGTGTCCATAAAACTAGATTTTTTTAGGCATAATCTTTCAATTGGAACTATTAATAGGCGGGTGTTGCTACTGTGCATAGCCAAATTGTCCTATTTATTGAAAGCTGTATTTTGAATTTAAGAGCTAAACCAAAGTAAAGGTCTGATCTGATAATTTAAGATAATCTATTAAAAATTAAGGTTAGCTTATTATTCACAGAGATAGAGTTTTTAGTCCTTAACTTGTACTTGGGATGAATTGGAATGAGTCTTTCTGATTCAGTATTATTTTTTGTGTTGAAGCCCAGTTTTAGCATTTTCTGCTACAGTTTGGCTTGTAGAGAAGCTAGATCTATCAAGGTTGGTAACATTGTGATTGGAATTATATAAAAATCCATTTATCTAGTCTTATTCTTATAAATTTATTTAAGAGTCTTAATATTATTATGGCAGTTTAATCTTCCAGAATCCTAACTTAGTGTGATGAAATTAAAACCAAGGTCAACTCTGAAATAACATATGTTCACTTGGCTCAGGTGGTGCATCCAAGTGAAAATTTATTTTGATGTAATTCAAAACCAGTTAGCTGAAGTATGCTAGCCAACTATCCTCAATTAAAACTATTTTATTTATATATTTCTAAAGTTTTAATTTGACCAAGCTCTTGTTTCTTTGGTCAATTAAATCCTTAGCAGGGTCTAAATATCCAATCATATAAAAGAATTTTAAACAATTTTTTTCTTCTCTTCCAATTTAATCCACACATTTTAAAGTTGGATAAGCCACACATATAAGCCCCTTTTCAATAGTTGAATCACAATTTGAAAATCAAGCAATAAAATGAATACTCATTAAAGTCTGAGTGGCTTATCTTCTCACTTTACATAAATTAGGTCCCACTCAACCAAATTGAACCTTTACACTTTCAAAGATCTATGCAAGTGATTGCATGTAAGAATGAACCAAATCAAGCTTTTGGATTGGTCATCAAATTTCAAAATTAAATTTAGAGAAAAATCAATTCAGTCAAATCCCTTGTGGCTTGAGCCTGCTTGAGGTGACATAACATCCAGACAGACATTGTGGTGAAAGCAATTGGTTAACTGAATGTTAACATGATCCTAAGTTCTTTCTTATTATTCCCCTGCAGACTTCTTTAACCTTGATTCAAATTTCTTAAAACTCAATTTTAGATCAGAGCAGATCAAGCTCTTGCATGAGAATTGATTCCCCAATATCTTAGTTCTGGATCTCCTTTGTGAACTGTCCTTATATCAACACCCACCCATGCATTAAATGCATGAATAGAGTGAGGTACACTGGTTTCACCCCCACTTCACACTTAGTATAAAGGCCTCCCAAGTTCTACTTTTAAAGATAATTCCATATTACAGTAGTTTTAAAAGCTATGACAACAACCAAAAATACCTCAGATTTAAACAAAATCTAAGTCACGCAAAATTCAAATAATTTCAAATATTTTTGGTTAATAAATGAGCTGTCAAACAAAAAAACAAAATTTCACTAGACCATTATACAAAATTATAGCAAATCTCAAGCAGCGCTGTTTAAACCACAAACAAAATGAACTGATGCAACAAATGAGATGAATGGATGCTGTTCCAGAGTATATTATAATCCAATCAGAATTCAACTGAGGCACTAAAGGAAGGACTAAAATGAAACAAAATTTGAGCAATCTAGAAGCAAGATTTCACAAACACAAAACAAAATGAAGTCACACAAGTTGTGTAGTATGAGCATCCTAAAATAGAAAAATAACAGTTTTAAAGCCAATCAACTGCTATCCAATTTAGAACAGAAGCATTTTATTCATTTTCATGGCTCCTTATTTGTGTAAAATGGTTTTAGGAACTTTCTAAATATGGAATGGTGATTACAATAAAAATAAATCATAAAATTTTAAACTTCTATTTTAGCTATTTTATCCTAGGTTTTTTACAATGGTTTTTACTAGCAACGTTTTTGACAGCACCAGCAGCCAAGCCAGCTTTAATGGAGGCAAGGCTCAGGGCGTGAAGGCACCCATTTACACCCAAGCCTTTGGGGCGGATAACAAGGAAGCTGATCTATACCTGACCCCCAACTCATATGGCTTTGATTTGTTCAATAGTCACTTTGCGTCTAGCTCTGCCCCCTGCTCCTGTACCCACCTCTGTACAAACTGCCAGTAACCAACCAATCAGGATGTCAACCTTGATTTGGAACAACTTCCTGCCACCAGCCAACCTGCCCCCTACAGCCAATCAGGATTCAGCTCCCCTGGCCCAGCACACCAACACAGAATCATTACTGCTCAGATTCTTCAGGAAATTGTGGCACTGAACCTGAAGGGTCTGTCCTGGGAATAGATTGCCAGCCAATTGAAATTTACCCAAGCTACCATCATGCAGAAATTAACCAACCTGATGAATGGGGAGAACCTGACTGGGACAGCCAAGAAGTCAAAGTAGGCCCCAGAGTCCCAGATCAATGAGGCATACCTAATTATGCTTGATCTCCTGCAGCGGGACCCCAAGATTCCCTTGACCCAGGTCCAGAAGCAACTTGCACACCATGGCATGTGGGTGTCTGAGCGCATGGTGCAGCTCTGGATGCAAGGAAAGGTGACTTCAGTCTTGGTACTGACCAATGTTGCCAGCAACCAATGGGATGATAGGGAGGATTCCCCATATGATATTGCCATTGAATCCACCCTGGTCTGATGCTTGATAAGCCTATCAGATGACATCATATTCATCTACTACTACAAACTATCAATAGCTTTTGATAATTTCAACACACAAGGAAGAGCTGCCACCCAAAAAGGGAGGAAGAAGGTCAAGAAGGAGACTTTCATTGGTGCATTTCTGGCTGTTTTGGCCAAGGGTTTTTTCTACTATTAGACAAACCCAGATTTCACCAATGGCTACAATTATGGCCTCATCCTTGGTGAATTACTTGACTCCTGGGATAGCTCAAATTCCACTCACCAGATTTCTTGAACCACCAGATGGAGGGTAGCTCTATTGCTCTTGAGGCCATCCAAGGACGCAGGCACCAGGCCTCTGTCTACCCCGCCGGCCACACAGACATCCACCTGGCTGATGCCGTGTTCTTCAACATTGGAGACACAGTATGAAAGTGCCGCCCTCAGGCTTTTAAGGATCTTTATCTTGGGGTCCTCAACCATGAGTCTCTCTTTGGTTGCCAGATGGTGGAAGACTTGTTTGCCCATGTTGTGAATGCCGCTATTCACCATGTTTTAATTTTGCCTTTGCTGGGTTATTTTAAGAACAAATCTCTTGCTTTTGCCTTTGCCTCTCAAAATGAGTCTGTATCCAAACTGGGAAATACAATTGTTTGGTTTCCTGACTCTGCGCAACCCACTTGCCTCACTCATGCTTGTGGCAAGTGATCCTAATGTCCTGATATTGTTTTGTGGTATTGTAAACCACTATATATTACATTCCTTATTCACCAATAAGAATTAAGTTTTATTCACTTTTTGTCTTTGTGTCTTTCAGTACTTTGGCACCTCTCTCTAGCCACAACTAGTAGAGATTACTCATCCAGGGCCACAAGGTAATTTCATAGCCTTCCCTGCCATCTAACTGAGACTTAGTAAAAATCCAATTCTAAGGTTAGGATTCCCCCATTGTGTGTCTGTGCTGCAACTTAGAACACAACAAAAATGGTGCCCACTACAGGGGCTATAATCCCCTTGGTTATCCCTTTTGAAACTATGTTTTCAGGTTCTTTGTCTCCTCCCATTCAAGAGCCAGATTGACCTGAAATCACCATTCATCCCATCAAGGAAGACATCACAGATCCACCTATTGTCCCTACTGTACTGAACCTCGTGAATGATCTCCGCCTAGTGGCCTACCCCTTGGGTACTCCTGACTTAGAACAAGTCATGGTGGTACCCTTGAGATAGCCTGTGAAGGGGCCATCCCTTGCCTCCAATTACAGCTCAGTCAAGCGGAATACTATAAATTAATTGTGGTGCTGGAATTTTCACAGTGTCTCCTCTCAGCAGCTGGCTCTGCTGAATACCTATTGTCCTCCTTTGTACAAACCGCCTTAGCCCACCATTGTAATACCCAAGTATTGAGAATAAAATTTAGTAACATAAGATGGCAGGCTAGGCAGGTCAAAGCCGTTCAAGGCATAGAAAATTGGATAGAAGTTGACTGCCTGATGGAAGGCTTTGGTAAGGATATTGCATTGTCTAAGGCTGTTGGCAAGGTACAGTAGTGTAGCTGCGGGGATCACATAAGTAGCTAAGGTGGGAGTTGGGCAAGATGACGCCAGAGGTGTCCACAGGTTCAAAACCATTGATTTGAGATGAGTTGGCTCATTGTATGATATTCCTTTTGGTCCCTGTGGTTCAGGACCAAACTGAGCATTGGTTAGCTGGTGGCCCCCTATCCCAAGGTAAGCTGTCAAGTCAGCTGTGAAGATGATGTAGTTCATCTTCTGACTTGGGGAGGGGGGATGGGTTTAGTAAGGTTACTTGCTTAGCCTGAGTAAAGGATTGATTAATGTGATAATATTGAGGAGGATATTCACTCAATGATAGCACAAACTATCATTGAGGGGTTTTTCTTTATTTATACTAGTGGACCTGCAAGGCATGATTATTGGAAGGCATAGCATTGGGGAACCAAGAGTCTGAGTTGCATCTGTTATTCCCTTTTCTGGATTGGCTTGGGTGGCTGGCAATTGAGAAGGTTTAGCTGGATCCAAGTTTCCATTGGCATAGTGCAAGTTTGGTCTTCTTGCATCCAAATTCATTTACTAAATTTGGTTCATGATTTCCATTGTTGGATAGCCTGTCAGTCCATTTCCCATTTGGTAGGCTCCCAAATTGGGCAGCAGCTCCTCCCAAGTTTGGCTTTAGGGAAATTGCCTTTCCTGATTTCCAAATCTGGCTATTTCTCAAAGGAGTGGATGGGGAACTGGCCTGCTGGCATGGGAGGGCAAAGGCTGGCAGGTGGCTGGCTGACCCATGGGTGCCTGGTTTGAGGATGGCTTGAAGGTGGGGCTGGCAAGAGTGGGGGGCGCCTGTGCAGTGGCTGTGGGCATCTGCTTAATGGTGGCAAGCCCTGCATGTTGGCAGCAGGCAACAGCTTGGTGGTGGCGGGCTTCTGCGTGGAGGAGGCAGGGGCCCACACGGTGGCAGTGGGCATCTGCTTGGTGGCAGCAGGGGCCTGAACGGTGGCAGCAAATGTCTGCTTGGTGGCAGAAGGTGCCTGCACGTTGACGGCAGGCAACGGCTTGGTTGTGATAGGATTCTGCGTGTGGACGGTGGGGGCCCATGCGGTGGAGGTGGACGTCTTCTTGGTGGCAGTGGGTGCCTGTATGATGACAGCAGATGACCACTTGGTTGTGGCGGGCTTCCTCATGGTGGCAGTGTGTATCTGCTTTATGGCAGCAGATGTCTGCACGTTGGTGGTGGATTTCTGCACATTGGCGGCGGATGTCTGCTTGGCGGTGGCAGGCGCCTTCACGTTGGCAGCAGGTGACAGTTTATTGATTACACAACTGTAAGTGTCAGGAATATTCCTGACAACCATAAAATGGTGTTAGGACTCCACGTTCAGGAGATTTTGTCCCTACAAGCAGCTGTCACCAACCACTGGGATCAGTTTGCTGCCTACCAACAATGGATCCACTCCCTGTTTTCCTTTGTGTTCAATAATCAACGCAACTCTGTTACTTCCCAAACCTGCTTGGTTAACTCCATTGAAAGAATGTGCCAGTCCATCCCCAAATACGTCAGGGAGTGTCTGCATGAGTTTCACCAGTTAGAACAACCCTGGAGAACCCAAGTATATTCCACCTTAAATGCCTACCTCATCAATTTTGAACAACTTGTACAGCAGCTCAATGCAATCAGTGCTTATTCCTTTGATCAATTACAACAAGTGGCACACCTTGCTGCTAGAGGCCTCTGCAAGCTCACTGAATAGTTTTATTTAGAAAAGGCTACTACAGCTGCCACCATTGTCAAGCTCCAAACTCAAATAAATGAGTTGTCTATGTCCAATCCAGATGTTCCTCCTCCCCCATCTAATGATCTGATGAATAGAGAGCAGCAATTGTGGGACACCATTCAAGAGTTATTTGTGTCCACTTGCAGTCAGGGACTTCCAGCAGAGCTGCCACAGCCAGACCCTCAGATGATTTCCTTGACAACACAGGTTGCTGAGCTACAGCAGGAAGTTGCTTCTCTACACAAGATTGTGGCAACTGCTGCTAGCCCAGTTGAGGTTGTCAGCAGGGATGGCTGCTGCCCTTGACTGCCAGGAAACCCCCAAATCCAATGTGCTAGAGAGTTTATTGCTCTAGCCAATATAGTGGACCATCTGAAGCAGGATAACCTTGGTCTTGATAGGGATGTTCAAGAAATGAATCAGTTAATTGACTCTGTAAACAACAGATTTGTCCCTTGCCTCTCTATGGGACCTTCTCTGACCTCCTGGTTTGCTGAGCTTTCCACTGTGGTAACCACACATGTTCAGCGCTTAGATGTTACTGTCAGGATTGAAAATTTGTTACCCCTCAAAACCCGGGCCCAAGGGTGGGATTCAAACCCTGAACCCAAATTCCTGCGGGCCGCTGGCCCCATGGATCAAGAGCCCGCCCACGTTTTTTTGGAGATCAAGCCCCTGCAAGCTGAAGCCCCTGCTAATTCCCAAAGTCAGAATACCAGTACAGGTTCAATTATGATGGTTCCTGAGGAGGAATTTCTTGAATTGCCTAATGGAGGCAGAGAAGGTGTCCCCATGAACTTCATGAGCTTGAAGTCCTCTCAAGTAACCAATCAAACTCAACTGCCAAGGAAAAACCTGGGCTTTGGGACCAGCCCTGTGAACACAGACAAAAATCAAGGAAATCAAGTGACCAATTTGGACGTTCTGACCAATGAGAGAACATCCAGCCAAGGTGCCATTTTGCTGCTCCTGCACCTGGGCCACCTGACCGCATTTTCCCCAATATTTTGATGAAGCCCTCATGGAAAACACTAAGTTTGGAGGCAGGATACTATATATGTCTATAGATTCTGCGCTCAAACCTTATTGCCATTTTTGAATAAAGGTTATGTTATTTTGGCTCACTCAGCTATTGCCTTATTTTGTATTTGCTATTTATCAATTCAGTTCATGATCTCCTAGCCCTCCTTCCCCACCACCTGCAGTTTTCTGTCCTCCTGGTGTACCCTTTGGACCCGTCCTTTTTACCAACTACCCTCTGAAATCTGAATACAAGGACTACACCCCAGAAAAGATACTCAAACTTGATCCTTTGGCCTGCATTCAATCTGCAGTTAGATACAACTGACAAGGCCTGTAGATATTTTCAACACTAAGTTTTTCAGGGGGAAATTCAACTATCTCCCTGCTTACAGCCTACCCATGGAACTGCCCGTGACCCCAAAACCTATGGCTGCTTCCTCACCCAACCTTCCAATCAACTATACTGGAAAACTGTTTGGGATTGTGTACATCACATTCACAGAGGTGATTGACACTATAATCCCGGCTACCAGCCTGTGGTCCTGGGTGGGAAAGTCTGTCTTCTACCTTTTTAAGTTAGCTCCCCTCTTGTGGTGGGCATTGCCCGCAAAAACCCAGCCCAGGTCATCCCTGGAAATCACAGGCTGGCTGCCCAAGACTGGATCCCTAACAGTTACCAAACAACAGGCCATCCTGGCCAGCAATTCAGGTGCCCGTACTTCTGAGACCTTGACCACTCTGGAAGAAAGTGTTTGCTAGATGTGGGCTTGAAAACCCCCTTCTGAGTCTGAAGCTGAATTTTCTCCGTGTATAAATGTCCTCAATAGCAACAATGGTGGACCTAATCCCAAAGCACACTTCAAGCCTACCTTTAAACAATACTTTGACCCTAAAACATTGACCATTGCAGCATTCCTGTCCATCTACAAAACTGCCATGCAAAGAGCCTCTGATGAGGCTAATAAGAAACACATTCTAACCTGCCTGCACCCAACCTGCCAGGAGGTTGTAGTACCAGAACTGCCCACAATTGGGACTTGGGATAAGATGAAACAGCTTCTGATTGGCAAAGTTTGGTGGTAAGCTTATTTTAAAAAGTGAAAAAGTATGCTTTTATGCACATTGCTTTCAAACCAAAAGAGACACTGGCCAAATTTTCAGACAGATTCTATATGAAAGGACAGCAACTGATAACTAGAAGACAGCTGATAGCACATGAAGCTTACATGGCTTGCGCTAAAGCTCTCAAAGTTAACCAACTTCTGTGCCTCCATTTCAAAGCTCACAAAGCCATGTTTTTCTCTATGAATAGCATAAATATGCTGTTGAAGGATATAAACCTTACCCATTCTGGAGCTGTGGTACGTGAGAATTGATATGCCTCCAATTCTGGTTCTTCTTCTCATGGCCCTCATATGCTCACTATGAACTCCCAGAATCCTCCTAGACGTCAAGGTTGCCATAACTGCGGCTATATCAGTCACCACTATTGCATCTGTACTAACCCTTGGGTTGGAAAAGCTGATCCCAAGGAACAGGCAGGAAAAGAACAGTCAACCTAGAGGCAGAGATTCTCTTAGTTGACAATCCTTCCCAGTCTCCTCCAATTCCTCCATCCATATCAGACTATGAGCCTACTGACACTGAGGCTCCTCCCCTTCTGCTGCTGTTCCATGATATCTCTGATGGTTCTGACATGGATGATTCTGACATTGACAATTCTGAAGCCTATGAATATTCAGTCCTAGCTGTCCCTGAAACCATTGCAGTCCCTTACGAACTATGCTCTCAGAAAACTACAAAAACTACCAAGCCTTTGCCTAGAGACAAAGAGGTTGTCTCTTGTCCATACCTCACTCAAGCTAAGAGGTCTCCTGTACTTGTAGAATCTTCCAAAAGAGCAGCTGAGGTAGCTGATGCTGTTTTCAAGAAAGCTTTAGTCTTTCTTCCTCTTCAGACTGTCTATATGAAGTTTCCAGGCTTAAGGTGCATGATTGAGAAATGGGACAAAGAGCTAGCAGAAGCCCAGGACATCTTAGCTGTCCTCCCACCCTTTGGTTTTACTACCACTTTTGTGGAAATATCCATCCAAAAGGTGAAAATTAAAGCTGTCTTAGACATGGGGTCTACAGTTAATGTTGTCTCCTTGAAGCTGGTCAAGAAACTCAAACTTGCCCCCAACCTTAACTATCACCAGTAGTATGACACAGCTGGGCTATTCATGACTCGCGCTATAGGAGCTTATTATGCTATTCTCATGCGGTTTGGTAAGTTATTCTTGGTTGCGCCTGCCATTGTCTTAGAGAATGAGAGTTATGATCTCTTGGTGGGTACCCAATTACTTAGGGAGTATAATGGGATCATCAACTTGAAGGATGGCTACCTCTCTATCTTAGGGTACAAAGTCCCTCTGATCTTCAAAGAGCCTGTTAAAGTCCCCAGGAAACGCCTCAAGACGTGTTCCTTAGAGTATCCCACTGGTGTTTTCACCCTAAAATACCGTACCCACTCATCCAACATGAAGTGCCCTACTATGGCTTGTCCTGCGTCTGAGAAGATTCCTCTCCTGGCCACTTCCCCTGTAACCATTCCCCCTGGATCCCAAGATATCTTAGACTCCCAAATATTGTATGAGCTACCCAATTATACGTTCCTAGAGTTATACTCTCCTCCCTTGCTAGGACGCAACAAACCCTATCTCTGTCCAGGAATCTTGGATGTCTCTCATAAAGACCCCGTCCAATTGCTGGTTGCAAACTTAACTGCTCTCCCCATACATGTATCTAGAGGGCAGTTTGTTGGCTATGGCAAGTTGTTGAATGCCCTGGATGTCCTATCTCTACATCCCTTTGATACGTTCCAGGACTTTAATTTACCTGAAGACAAACCTCAAGTCCTATCCTTGTTCACTGTGAAAGACTTCCTGCAACTATTCCTGGTTCAAAAGAAAGAGGTTCTTGACCTCCTGGATCAGTTTTCAGGTATCTTTGCTAAATATAGCACTGACTATGGTCTAGCCAAAGGCTTCATTCATCAGATTGATACTGGTGATACTCCCCCTTCTGTGCTAAACCGTATTGCTGCAGTTGTGTGGAGGATGCACAGGTGTCTGAAGAGCTCAAACAACTTCTAGACGCTGGACTGCTTGCTCCTTCCCAAATTCCATGGAATTCCCCCTACTCATACTGAAAAAGAAGGATGGTGATTATTGTATTGTGATGGACTACCAACAATTGAACTCTTTAGCCAAAAAGGATTCCTACCCCTTCCTGCACATTGATGATGCTCTTTGCTGCCTTGGAGGCTCTAAGTTCTTCTCTGCCATGGATCTAGCATCTGGGTACTGGCAATTTGACCTCTCTCCTAAAGATAGGCAAAAAGCTGCACTTATTCCCTCAGAGAAACTGTTTGAGCCTACATGTATATCACAAGGACTCTGCAATGCCCTAGCTACCTTCCAATGAGCCATGGACACCATTCTTTGTGATATGAAGCATTCCTGTGTCTTAGTGTACTTTCATGATATAACAGGCTTCAGCACTACCTTTACTGATCACTGTGCTCACCTCAAAGAAGTGTTTTTGAAAATTTGAGAGGCTGACCTCAAACTAAAACCATCAAATTGTGCTTTCTTCAGGGAATGTCTTGAATTCTTGGGCCATGAAGTGACCCAGATTGTGATTTTTCCAATGACCAAGAAAGTTGAGGCCATTGACAAAATGCTTCCACCCACCAACCTACAAGAGGTACAAGTCTTTCTGGGCATGATGGGTTACTACAGACAGTTCATCCCTGACTTTGCCAACACTAGTGAACTCTTGTTCTAACTGTTATATAATGTCTCTTTCAAATGGACCGCTAGTCAGCAACAGGCCTTTGAGACCCTTAAACAAACTCATAGAGGCTCCTATCCTGGTGTATCCTGACTACAATAAAGAATTTATCCTTTAAACTGATGCTAGCAACCTGGCTATTGGGGCTATCTTGGCTCAACTAGATGATGAAGGAGTAGATCATCCTGTAGCTTATACCTCTTGTGTCCTGAATAAGCATGAGAAGAACTACAGTGTAGCAGAGAAAGAAGGCCTTGTTGTACTGAATGCAGTCAAACAATTCTGTCATTATATGTATGATACCCATTTTACTGTGGTCAATGACCACGCCTCACTTACATGGTTACAACAGCTTAAAGAACCAGAGGGACAACTAGCTAGATGGGCCCTCCTCCTGCAAGGTTACAGCTTCACTGTACTACATCATCCCAGGATTCAACATCAGAACACAGATGGATTATCCAGAATGCCCATCCTTGCTCTACACCCTGCTGAAGCTTACCGGTTGTATGAACTAATTAGATACCCTTTGTCATGAGAGAGTGAGACAGAGGAAGTTTGAGTTGCCCTTTCTAAGCTATCTGAAGAGGACCTTATTTGTGACAATCAGCTCTTCAAGAAAGTACAAGACCACTACTTGCTATATTTAAGGCCTAATATTTGCCTTTTGTTGGTGCTGCAAGCTCATAAGGAGACGGGACACAGGGGTGTTGCCAAGACCCATGCCTGGCTCAAGAAGAATTACTTCTGGGAAAATCTTTGCTTGCTGATCCCAGATGTTATTGCTAGTTACCATGATTGCCATCTCCCTCGTCCCAAAGCCGCCACTCATGAGCTCAAGCTAGTCCCCCCTCAATTATCCTTTCACACTGTCAGTATTGACGCTGTAAAGCCTCTCCCTTGCTCCTGCTCTGGTTGCCACTTTATCCTAATTGCTGTTGATCATTTTAGAAAGTGGGTAGAAGCTTGTCCTACTAAAGACATCACTGCCAAGACCACCACTGCCTTTCTGCTGCAAGATTTATTCTTCTGCCATGGTTGCCCTCAAGTGTTGTTGTCTGACAATGGGACTAACTTCAACGCCAAGTTAGTGACCTTGTGGTTGAAGCCTTGGGGTCCCACCAGTCTTTCTCTGCCCCCTATAATCCTTCCACCAATGGGGCAGTTGACACTCCAAGTCAACTCTGGTTTCTATCATAAGGAAGCTTACTTACTCTGATGCCGACAACTGGGATCTATACTTACCCGCTGCTCTCTTTGCCTATCACCTCAGAAAACATTGTGGCACTGGATACTTCCCTTTTGCTATGCTGTATAGACGCAAGGCCACCACTCTGTTGCTCCTGGGGCCCCCTACTCTCCTCTGATAAGTCTATGGATCCTGATTCCCATATCAAAGCTCTAGTCAACAGCATAATTGACATACAGGCCACAGTGTATACCTCTGCATATAAGACCAAAATGCTTGAGTTCTCTCCTGAAAATGCTAGCTGTTCCCCTCTACCTGAGTCCACATTGGGGATCATGTTCTCTATTATCAGCATAGAGTAGGAGGACAAGCTCATAAGCTAGACTTTTTGTGGATTGGGCCCTTAGAAGTGACCTTTAAGCAAGGATTGGAGTATACAGTAAAGCTCCTATCTAGTGGTTGACCTTTTTCTTGCGTGCATGCTAAGTTCCTCTGCAAATATCACCCCCCTAAGGCTAATCTAGAGGGGAGCAATGTCATAATGGCGCCATTTGCAATGTTTTGATTTTGCTTTTGATGGGTTATTTCAAGGACAAATTTCTTGCTTTTGATTTTGCCCTTGAAATGAGTCTGATTCAAAACTGGGAAATTCAATTGTTTGGTTTCCTGATTTTGTGCAACTCACTTGCCCCACTCATGCTTGTGGTAAGTAATACTACTTTCCATGTACTGTTTTGTGGTAAAGCTACACAGTATATATCCTATTTCACTTTCACCAATAAAAATTAAGTTCTATTCCATTTCTGTCTTTGTGTTTCCAAGTACTTTGACACCTCTCTCTAGCCACAACTAGTAGAGATTATCCATCCAGAGCCTCAAGGTAATTGCATAGTCTTCCCTGTCATCTAACCAAGACTTAGTACAAATCCAATCCTAATGTTAAGATTCCCTGTTGTGTTTCTGTGCCGCGCCTCTGAACATGGCAATTGCCAATGGGATCACATCTACCCAGCTGTTTGTAGCACTAAACATCACTATTTATGGTCTGGTGGACTCTATTATCACGTTAAGTTCCATAATGCTGGGGATTATTTGGCTGATTAGGAAAGCTTGGAAAGCCATAAACCCTTTAACAAAGCTGACTGATTTAACAGACTTGAATCAAATGGTTGATTGCAAATGGGTTATAGCTGCTCCAGTTTGCCAGTCAAATCTGATTCCTCCTGTAAGTTGACGTTGATAAATCAACGTAACTTAAGGGTCACCAGATATGAACTTATTAATCAGCATGGTTGTCAGAAATTGGTCACCCAAGGGTTCTTTGCAACCTGGACCAGATACTCACTTGACAATGTGGAAGGAATAGGAGCCCAGGATCCAGGTGGTATTGCTTAGTCAATTTTTGATATATATTGAATAATTTTCACTGTTTCAACTCTTAAGAGTGGAGTACTTCCAAAAATTTACTCATTAAAATCAATTATCCATTAGTCTAATCTTTATTTTAAAGGCATTCTGTAGTTGGCCTTTTGCGCTACATCTCCTACAATTTAATCCTTAGCCAGATTATTATGGGAAGATGGGGGCCTGCTGCTGGCACTTTGTTGTTGTTGTTGCCAAATGTTAATTCAATGCCTGTCAATCTTGGAGCTGTTCCTCCTACTGTTGAAGCTGAAACTCTTGTGCTATCTCAATGTCCTGAATTTTATGCTGAAGACACTCTGATTCTCTCACAGGCCATTTATCTAGGGCTTTTTTGGTTGTGGTTAATTATTTTACTTAACCCTAGTATCTCATTTGGAAATTTCAAAAAACAGTATCTGAAGCTGCGTTGGTGGTTAATCATTAACTTTATATGGATTTGGTGGGTGATTCCCCACCACATGGAGACAGCTTCTTATTATCCTGCAATTTCTGTCACAGAAAAGCCCTCCTCATTGTTAACATCTTAAAAATAAACAACTTTATGCTCAGGATCCATTATTTTCTTGCAAGAACTATCTATTTTTGCACCAATGTAACTATTCTGTTTGCATTTATTTGTGATTCCACTACACTTTACAACCTCACATATCTTCTCCCTGCTGGCCACCAAGAGTGATTATTTTGTCCTCCATGCAGGAGATTCCTCCTACTTCCCCCCTGCCAACTGTGCTACCTGCCTAGTACTTCAGTAATTTGGGGTTTGTCTATATCACAGTATTGGTGCTGGCTGACCAAGTTGTGTTCCATACTGGGAGTTGGCGTCCTATAGCTACTTCAGTCAACTACCTGGTCAGAATTGCACCTATTGTGTACATGGCATTCCAGGCCCAACCTGCCTCCCCTGTGTGAGTCCAACCAAACTCTTTTTGGGCTTTGACAGTTTCCATAGCTTTTAAACTACTGTAACTTTCTCAAAGTTTAATCTCTGGGCTGCTAGCAATGTCTTCTAGGACATTCTAACACAGTCTTATTTTGGGTAATTAGCAGTCTAGGTTTGGCGCTTATTAAATGTCAACCAATAGAATATATTCATCTTCACCCAGCACAGATGGCCCTTGCTGGTGTGGGTTAGTTCAGTAGCTTCAGGATTACTTCCTACTTCTCTGGAATATGCAAGATTAATGCTTATTAATGTGATAAAGATGGGAATTTGTTATTATGGGGAATCAAACCCAGCGCCTTGGCGCCTGCAATATTTGCCAGGCGGTGCTTGATGTAAAAGTAGTTTGGCGCTCTGGCACCTAATCCAGTTGCTAGGCGGCGCCGCAGCGCCTGTGTCCTTTTCCAAGTGGTGCGGCAAATCATGTATCACTTAAGTGCAGCAGCGCTTATCATTGGCTAATTTAATGTTCAGGTCAGCAGACAGCTGCTGGCTCATTATAAATGCATTTTATATTACTAATTTATGGTGTTCAGCTGCTGTAATCCATATCTGCAAGCTCTGTCATAGTTGGCATCATTGCTTGGTCAAAATTCCTGACACTTATCCTTGGTTCTATCAGGGTCTATAAGTGTTATGATGTCTAGGGGTTGCTGATCTAATTAAGTAGGGAGTATGATGGGCTTTAAACCCATAGTACCCAGAATTCCTGACATGTAGTAAAATGGAGTTTATCATAGATGAATTTGTTGCAGTCAAATGAAAGAACATTTTGTTGGATCTTCTAGGCAATCCAAGCATCCACCTCCAGGGTTCTGAAGATTTCTTGGTCCCAGGTCACCCAACTATTTTTGAAGAAGAGGCATGCATACCAACTTGCCAAAATAGTTTCTTGGGTGACACCCAAACTCCATAGATCCCAAATAGTATAAGAGCATCCTGGATGAGTTACTCTTCTGATAATGTCCCATATGAGACCTTTTTTCTGTCAATTATGTGCCTGATCTTGTTGATGGCCAGTGTAGCATCCTTTAAATTCTCAGCATTCTTTTTAATTCTGATGTAAAAAAGCCAGCCAAGGTAAAGCACCAGATGAAGTCTCTGCCATGATAGGCTGCAGAGAATTTGAAGAGTTTATTGTGCAATGCTCTAATATTGTTTTTGAAGATGTTTGCTCAGATGTATATTTTGTTCTGAGTGGTAACCCTTACTTGTTGTGTTCCCATGTAGACCCAAAATCTAAAAAGAGCCCCTTGAGTTTCCAATAGAACCAGGCCCAAACTCTTGGCATATTCTGGATAGTCAACTCAAGACTCCTGATCAAATATGAAATAGTATGGGCTTCTGGGTATTTGAAAAAGCACACTAAGTCCCCTATTTAATTATAGTGATTATTGTTTATGGTAAAGTTGTCATGTTATTCAAAAAATTACATTTTATTAATAACCTGCTTTTTATAAAAGCTGGTCTGATAGGCAAGATACACATACTTGTGTAGGCAGAGAAACTCCACTATGAGAAGCCCAAAGGTACCTCAGATTTATTGAGGTCATCTGTAGGCAGTATATGTTGACCAGCAATCTCCAGTGCCAGATGATCATGCCCTTCATCATCTAAAAACACCTGGTCTACAAAAAGTTTCAGTAAAGCTACCATAAAATGTGAGTGGCACATATTTTACCAAAAATTTCTCTCCTGTCCCCCTACAACTGCTAAAAATAAATTAATCATTATTTTTTTGTATCAATATCTTTATCTGTTCCAGTTATCAGCCTGTAAGTAGACAAATATTAGGCTGCTGCTGCGTTCCCTAGCTTGTAAGTCACATCCTCAATTTCACAGAGGCATCATTGTGGAACCTGTCTTAATATATTATGTAGGTCATAGTTATCATCTCACATGGCAGGTGCAAGGAAGTTCACAGCCTGTTTTGTATTGAGTCTCCTGACAATCTTTATGAGGAGATTTAAGATCATGTTGAAAGCATCCTTGGGTGGGTTGTTTAACTAAGGTCTGAGAGCATGTAAAGTGACCTGTGTACTGTGCGCTTCTCAAAGAGCAGGATTTTTAATGATGAAATTTAAGTTTTTGAACTTAATTTAATTTAATTTAATTTAGAATTTATTAGAATTTTTAAAATCAAGAGTGTATTACTTTAGTTTTCCCTTTGGGTTTGGTTTTTGTCTTTGCGCGCACACACAGTATTTTATTATATATATTATATAAATCCTATTATAAAATGGATTGTTTTTCTTTTATATTCCTGTTGACACAACCTCCGCTTTTCCCATCACTGCAACTGCAGATCTGCTGGTTGCTCTTACAAAGCTCTGTTTCCAACTTTTACCATGTGCTTCTCTTGGTTCATCTGTTTTTTTCTACCCCAAATTCCCTATTTTCCTTTGATGATCTTCCCCAGGACACATTTTTATCTATAAATAAAGACATTTAGAAGAGTAAGCTGATAAGCTGAAATTCTAAGTGGTTTTTTCTAATCCATTTAACTATTTTTTCTTCAATCTTTTTCAATTCACTTTTAAATCTTTCAAACTTTACTTTAAAAATCCACACATTCTTTTTCCAAGTTTGCCATTAGTCTTAAGTTGTATAAAAGAAAACAATCTTAATAAATTACCTCTTAAATTTACTAGTTTTTTACTTAGTAGTTAGGATTATTAAAATGGAGATAGCTCAACAACAAGCAATTGGCTTGTTGTCACCATTTTTTTACTTGAGGAATAATCTTTCATGTTAAGATATTCTCACAGGAAATACCATGATGTTGACATTCACTTAGTTACAAATAAGTCCTTGTTCAATACTCTATTTTAATTAGTTTGTTTAGGATTAGTCAATTTGTTGACTCCTTTTGTGTCAAACTATAAGGTTTTAGAAGGCCTCTTGAAAATACTTTTAAATATGGTTCCCACATTCCTTTACTTGTTAAATCTTAACCCCAACACCTTGCATAGCTTAGTTTATCATCTTGTGTATTATTGAGCAGGACCTTACACTATGTCTCCTCTTCAACTTATGCTATAGCTTGTCTGAAAATACACTGTACTTCATCCAGTAAGTCTCCCAGACTTTCAACTTCCACATCAATATCACCAAGAATTTTAGCGTACACTATGTCTTGATTCATTGAAATAAAACTTGTTTGATGTTATATATAATATTAAATCCCTTCCTTTTATACTTATTTATGAACTCTTTTTTCATATGATAAAATAGATCCACTATAATCACAAATGTTTTTACTTTGTCAAATATATCTGTCTGTTGTTTTTGTGTTACTTTTGTTTGTTTATCTTTGCATGTATATGTCATTTGGTGTTCCTTATTGTCACTATTAGAGTTTAGTATAATTGACTGGTGATCATGTACACTATACTTTATGTGGGTTATATTAAGTGTGTATTATCTGCAAGTCAAATCAGTATTAAAAAATCTACACCAACACCAGTTGAAGTAGATTTTACTAGGGTTCATACCAAGCATCCCAAATTCTTTCAGTTGTCTTGATCCAAATTATATTCACAAAGTCCATAGTACCCAAATCTGGAATCAATATAAAATTTAAAATAAAATCGGCCATTGTTTGAGCGGCTCCTAGATTTTTGATGCTATTGGATTTGTAGTTATCATGTGAATCAAGACAACTGTAAGCATTTAGGATGCTTAATATCAATCCCAGTAAAATGTACTTCAGCTCCAGTGTTGGGGTAGAATTTCTTTAGATACTGATCTGGCTTGCAGACAATGCAAGATCAATATAACCCAGATAAAGGATACACAAAACAAAGATAATTATGGCATTATAATCCCTGATATGTGTTTATTGGGTTATGAGAGACAAAGGAAATCACAAAAAACAATGAATTTGGAAGGATTAAAATGGCAGTTAGATTCTTAAAGTGACTTTGTGATTATTAATGAGAGCCTTGTATTCAAGTATGGCTAAAGAGATCAATCAGGGATATGAGAGAGTGTGGGTTGGGTATGAGTAGGGGGTTGGATATGCAAGAAAGATGGTAAAAGCAAATTTTCAGCAGCAATTTCTACACTATGCAGAGCTATGTACTGCTCTTCTATAATGGGTGGGGGTAAATAGAACAGAGAAACAAGGGGGAAAATAGGATTGCAGAGGCTCTTCCCTGTATTCAGCATATGAAGCATTGACTCATAAAAGATCAGATACTGCAATGTGGGTAAACAGTCCAGTGTAGTCATTTAGATCCATCATTATAGCAGCCATGTCCTTTGGATCCCTGGCTTGGAGTATACTTTCAATATTGTAAAATATAATATCAGCAAGGTGTCAGCCTGTATGGTCTAGTGGGTATATAGAGCACTAGAATCCCACCTCTTGTATTGTGTCCTTTGTAACTTGATTGCCTTCCATTTGATAGATCAAATAAAATGTGTAATTGGCCCTTGTTGACATCCATGTCTCCAGAATGACCTTTATGACTGACTTTTAAATGTATCTGCTGAAATATTTGACCAAAGTTCAAAAAAAACAGTACCTCTTGGGGAAACTGCCAAAACACCCTCAAAAATCATACTGTGGATGTTTTTTACCACTTGCTTCATTATGGCCTTTTTGTGGGCCATAATCCTGAAAAGTTACAGCTAGTTTGTAGTAGGATATAAAAACTATGTCATCCCTAGTTGACATGAGGAGCTTTCTTGACAAAATCATCAATTATGGGCTATATGGTGTATTTTTGGGCTTATCATATGGGCCATTATTTTAGGAATTAGGGCATTCTCTAATACACATGCTGCTCAAGTTGCAGCATAACACAGTTTGATTTTGAAAAAATCAAATTACAAATGTTTATATTTAAAACAGTAATAACTTAACAAATAGTTAACAAATTTTTCACACTGTAAGCTATCAAAATGAAGCTAAGGATCCCATATTTCTATTGGAGTTAAAAAATTAATATATATATTGAATATTAAAGCAAAAGCAATTTAAAAGAGCATGTATCAGACTTTATTATATTATTTTGATAATGAAATAAAATATATTGCTTTAAGCTAAAAAATTTAATTTTTTATTAAACAATATATACTTTTTATTTGACAAAATTAAAGATAAGATTAAAAGCTTTATTTTTGCACTTTATTTTATTCAAAAAGCTCAATTATTTAGAATTTTATAGTAGTTTGAAGTTAAAATGTTATTATCACTGTTTAGATTAATTTTAAAGTCCAAGTGAGATTCAAACCTCAAATTAAGCATTCTTTAAATAGATTTCTTTATTATTTTATCATTTTAAAAACATGCTGAAGAGTTACAGCTAAGTAAATACATCATTTTAATTGGTTTGCATTGATTACAAAGAGGATATGATGTAATAATGATTCTTAGCTGCTTCACATGAGTCACTTGTGCATAAAAACTGGGTATTTAATTAATTCTACAAGCATAAATTCAAGATCAAACTATATTAAAAGCTATCACACTATTTCTTTCAGAATGGTGCCATTTAGCTTAATAAATAAAAACTAAAGCACCACAGAGCTTCTAATCCAAAAACCCTATTCAAAGGCCACACTCTGATCAGAACTACTCCATCATTAAGGCACATTTAAGAGATCTGACCTTATTACAGATTCAAAATACTACCATGTCTTCAGTTAAATTTACTTCTGCCATACTACCCTTTTTCCCCTGGGAACTTCAACAAAAAGGGAAAGAATTACAATGTTAAAAAAGGCATTCCTCTTTATTGCTGGTGATGATCTTGATACTTCCATCAAGAACTTCCTTACTCAAACTGAATTTGGGAGATCTCAGTTCCTTCTAACTATTTGAAATCAAAAAGGCAATGAGTTTGATAAGGAGCACCTTTTGGGAAAGCTTCAAATATGGAATTAGGAAAGAAGAGAAGTATATTTTATTGGATAATACTTTAGACTTATATAGACTTGACTATGGCAGAGATTTAGTTGGATCAAACCTAGGAGTTGGTCATGTGCAGGATGGGATTGAACCACTGGATACTTGAACAGTCATGTGATATTGCTTGGTTACCATTCTTGGTATGTTGAACGGTATATTGGAAGGGCATCAAATCAGGCAATGGCTGGATGTTAAGTAGGTTGACAGTAGCCAGAATGCTTGTACATCCAGACCCTTGACACTACCTTAAGGGGTTACTCTGGTGCATCAGGAGGGGGCTTTGTTTTCATGGCTGCTGCCTGATGCTCCTGGAGCTGTTTACTAGTTGGAACCAGTCTGGTTGAGTGTTCTCCTTTACTGAGGTGGAGACAGGTTCTGTGGTATTTTTTGACAATTGGGGTTTTGACACATTGGAAATTTACTAGATAGGTGTTGTTATCTTGTCTGTACTTGATAATTCTTCCTGGTCCCTGGTGTACTGAGTCTAGTTTCTTTCTGTTGCCAGCTAGAACCCAGACAGGGGAGTCAATGGAAAGTGGTTCCTCTGTGGAGATTACCTCTTGTGTTTTGAGCCTCTTTATTTCTGCTATTTTAGCTTTGAGGTGTATGTGTAGTAGATTTGATACTTGTTCTATTGTGGGGGGCTTCCCTGGGGGATCTTTATGTATGGCTGCTTGTTGCAGGTAATTATTTCTGGTTTGTATCTGTAGGTTAGCTCAAACAGTGAATAGCCTGTTCCTTGATTAGTGCAGAGTCGGGATACTAGTAATGCATGCTTCACGTATAGTGGCCATGTGTCTTTGGCTTTGCCATCCATTATTTCTCTAGGGTCCTGATAAGGCTGCCGTTGAGGAGTTCCACTCTATTGTTGGCCTGTGGCCTGTATGGAGAGGTTGTGGAATGTTTAATGTTTTTAGATTTTAAGTTGTTGTTTACTATGTGACATGATAACTTGGTTGCTCCATCAGTTATGATGTAGTCTGGAGTGCTGTAGTCAGATATGATTGCTTTGTTAATGAATTGGTTAATGGTTTCTGCTTTATGGTTCTTTGTTGCTCAGCAGATGGGCCAGTGTGTGGCAAAGTTGATAGCTACAATTAAGAAACATTGGTTTGTCTTTGTTTCTGGGAAGGGGCCCACTATGTCTAGCCCCAAACCTTAAATGGTTCATGGTCTGGTACTGGGTTGACCGTTGGCTGAGGAGCCTTTGTACTGGTGTATTTCTTGCACACTGTGCACTTTTTCAGAACATTAACTATATCCTGTTTGAGGTTGAGACACCATACTATCTCTTTTAATGTGAGGTATAGGTTGTTAGCCTTTGTATGTCCTAGTAGGTGGTGATGTCTTAATATGGCGTCAACTCTTTATGCAAGTGGGATGTACGGGACATGTTTTTTGTTAATGATTTAGTATACAGTGCCATTTGATACATGGAAGTGCCTTTTGTTCCTTACTCATGTATTGTGGGTCAGTTGATGTGTTGAGGGGTCTTTTCCTTTGGTTTTATACTCAGTGTTGTACAGGTTTGGCCAGTCAGGGTCCAGGTGGTCAGGGTAATCCTCTCTAGGCTGACATAGTCTAGAGAGAGCATCAGCTGTGACCAGCTCTGACCCCTTTTTGTATTGGATGTCCAAATTAAGCTGTTCCAGCAGGACATCCATTTGGCTTGCTGCTGTGCAAGTGTGTTCTGAGTTTTGCAACATATTAAGTATTTATGGTCAGTTAGTACTCAAACATTTAAATTTCCTTCTAGATAACATCTCCATTTTTTGCATGCATGATATATTGCTAGCAATTCCTTATTGTGTATTGGGTATCTCTGCTCAGTGCTGGTTAGTTTTCTGCTTTTGTAACATACTGGTAGGAAGTCTTGCTGCCCTGGCTGACAGATGCACAGAACTGCGCCAATGGCGGTGTCACTGGCATCTGACTTGAGCTTGTAGCACCAGTTATTATTAGGGTATTTCAAGATTGGTGCTTTGATCAAAGCTTGTTTTAATAATTGAAAATTCTTGTCACATTCTGGTGTCCAGATGAATTTCTTTTTGGCATTACCCTTGGTTAAGTCATTGATTGGTGTGGTTAGTTTCCCACAGTCTTTGATGTATTTCCTTAGGTAAGCTACCATACTGAGAAAGCATCTAACTTTTTTAACAGAGGTGGGATGTATCATGTTATTTATGGCTTTTATTTTGTCTGGATCTGCTTTGATGCTACTGTCAGAGACAATGTGGCCCAAGAACAGGAGTTCCTTCTCCATAAATTGGCACTTACTTGATTTTGCATAAATTTTGTGCTTTGCTAGTCAATCAAGTGTCTTGCAGACATGCGTGAGGTGTTTTTTGTTTTTGAGAATATGATGAAATTGTCAAGGTAGCATAATGTATTTGAGAGACTGTTTAGTGCTTGGTTTATCATAGTGACAAACGTCACAGGAGAGTTGGTCATCCCAAAATTCATTACTCTACATTCAAAGGATCCAAATTGCATATAGAACGCAGTTTTGGTATGTCCTTTCCTTTACTTCAACTTGGTTGTAGCCTGAGGTGAGGTCAATTTTAGAGAAAAATTTGGCACCTGAGAGTCTTGCAAACAGATCCTCTATGAGTGGAAGAGGGTATTTATTCTTTACTGTGCTTGCATTTAGTGCTCTGTAGTCAGTCACTAGACACAGAGTGCCTTCCTTTTTCTTTACAAAGAACACTGCTGCCCCCAAGGGGATTCAGACGGGCAGATGAATTCTTTTGCTAGATTGTCCTAAATATGGGTTTTGAGGGTTTGGGTCTCTATGAGGGAGAGCCTGTAGAGGGGTGCAGGTTTGGGCATGGCTTTACATAGGTTGATGCCATGTTTGACCTCCCATTTGGGGGGTAGCTTGGTGAGTTCTTCCTTGAATACATGGGCGTAATCATTTAGGAGTGCCGCAAGTTCTGGGCATTAGATCTTGGTTATTGCATGTTATTGAATTCAGTGTACCTCATTATGTGGAGGGTACTATCTTTGGTTAGATGTTCTGAGTCATATTGGTTTATGACCTGGACAAATACTGTGTCTCTTAGAATGAGGTCATTGGGTTCTTTGATGATCTTAAAACTGATTCTGTTGCATTTGATGGTCATGGTTTTTGTTTTCCAACATACGCTTGGGTTCACCTGAGTGAACCAGTCCATGCCTGCTACAATGTCATAGTTTATGTTGTTCATGAAGAGTCCTTTGATGGACGTTCTTATGCCTTGGAGGTCAATTCTGAAGAGAGTTGTTTTGCCTTTGAGTAAAACCTTTGATTTATCTGCCATTCTGGCGTATTTAAAGTTGGATTTGACAACTGGTATTTTGTAATTGTTTACAAAAGGTTTGCTAACCATAGTGTGTTGTGTACCAGAGTCAAATAAAATTTTATGTTTATGTGATTTTTTTGTACATGGGTAGACAAGAAGTTGTGAGTGATCTTTAATTTTTACATTCATAAAAATGGAGGATTGCGGGATACGTGGTATACAAGCAGCAAAGTTTGTGCCTTGGTACAGTTTCTTGTCAAGTTGGGGGGAGACAGGGACACTTAAGCCTGTCCCCCCTCCTCTTTTCCCTGTTCCTCTGTTTTGAGACCTTTGAGATCAGAGAATGTGGGATCAGATTCATAGTGGGTTGCTATTTCAGCATTATTAACTTTGGCAGTGTCCTCTTTCTTGGGACAGGAGCGGTTTACGCTTTGGCTGCAATTGCCATTGTTTCAATTGGAGTTTCTGTTGCTATGATTGGTGTTCTGGCATTTGTTGCCATTGGAGTTTTCTCTGACATTGCCATTTGAGGAGCAATTGCCATTGTGTACAGCATATTCCATGTTTGAACATTTTTCTGTGCACTTGGCTTCTGCAATGAGCGTGGGCCTGGAGGTGTTAGCCTCTGGGCGGATGAGGGCAGCAACAGAGGGTTTCATTCTGTTGATGAATGATGCTCTGGTGTGTACATTGTCAAATTATGCTGGGTTTTGGATTTTGCAACTTATTTCCTTGAACTCATTGGTGTAAGCTGTGATAGTGGTCTTCTGAGGAAGATTGCTGAGCTGTATTGCAATGTTTTGAAGGGATTCAGTGACGCAGAAATTGTACGTGATGTCTGCTTTAAACTCTTCCCAGTTGTCAAGTTGGTTGTCAGTTTGTGAGCCAACCCAGGTGGTAAACCAGTTAGCTGCGGCCTTGTACAGGTGTTTGCTGGCTTTGTGGACCCATTTCTCATGAGGGATGCAGCTGACACAGAGTTTAGCGGCTGAGTGGTCTAGCCAGTTGATGACATTTTCTTTGTTTTTACCAAAGAACTTGTCAATACCAATGTATTTGGTGTTGGTAACTTCACCTGTGATAGGTGGTTATGCTTTTGTTTGTGGTTGAAGAGAGTGACTGTATTGAATTATCTTGGTGCATGCTTTGGGCATGACCAGACCTTTAAATACAGTACATCCACTAGGTTTATCTTTGTCAATGTTGTGGGCACGGAAGTATGTTTTCCAGGTCTCCTGGGATGTGGCCTGGTTGAGTATGTGAGTGAAGGGGGCGGGTTTTGGTCAGTCATTTTCTCTTTAATGGGTGTGGTCAAAAAACTGTAGCTGCTACCAGTGATAAAGAGAGCCTTTTGGGGGAGCTTCAAATATGGAATTAGGAAAGAAGAGAAGTATATTTTATTGGATAATACTTTAGACTTATATAGACTTGACTGTGGCAGAGATTTAGTTGTATTAAACCAAGGGGTTGGTCATGTGCGGGATGGGTTTGAGCCACTGGATACTTGGACAGTCATGTGATATTGCTTGATTATCATTCTTGGTATGTTGAACAGTTTATTGGAAGGGCACCAAATTGGGCAATGGCTGGATGTTACATAGGTTGGCGGTAGCCATAATGCACGTACATCCAGACCCTCAACAAGTTCATTAAAACTTAAAGGATCTCCTGAAATCTTCTCCCCAAAAGAGTCTCCCAGCCTTGCAATCTCTGGTTACTTCCAGCTACTCTTAAAAAGAGCTTAATGATATGGGTTTAATATAACCAAAAGTGAGTTTGAATACTCAAGAAAAATAAATAAAAATAAAAATGTAAGCTTAAACAAAAAAAGCCAAAAAATAAGAGCTAATCATTAAAAAAGAAATAATTAAAAAATTGCTGGAAAACTCTTTTGAAACAAGCAAGTTTACAAAAAAAGTGCCTAAAAAAATTTATAAAGATATTGAAAAAGAAATGAGTGAATACTCAACTGCAATAAAATACTCTCTCTTAAAAACAAAATAAGAAATATATGAAAATATGAAAATAAAAAATGAAATTTCAGTTTCAATTTCTACTTACTATAAATTAATCCCTAAAAACATAATAAAAAGTAAAAAAAAACTGATATGTGCAATATTTTTAATTTAAAAAGTTTACTAGAAAAAAGGAAGGAAGAATGTGAAAGTAAAAACTTACCATTACCAGAATCTATAGATAATGACTTAAAGACTATTAAGCAGCACCAAGACTTTTATATTCATCAAAATAGAGAAAATAAAAAAGATGTTAAAAAATTAGATAATGAGTCTTGTGTTGTAGTTATAGATTATAAAGAAAACTTAAAGGTTGGAAGTGGTCCAATTGAGACCAATAATTGTTTTTATTCAAAAAAAACCTATCTCATTATTAGGGTTTTCATTAGTTTTTAAAGAAAACAATAAAATTAAATATGAATATCTTGACTTTTTGTCTCAAATATTATCACATGATTCTTTATTTTCAGGTGAATGTCTAATAAGTCTTCTTAAATTATATAGATTAAAAAAATAAAAAATATAAAAGTGTGGACTGATAATGGAAATCATCATAGATCATATGAATTTTTATATTACTTATTTAAAGAGGCCCCAAATATATTAAGGGTTCTAAAAATATACTTGTTTTGTTGAATTTCATGGAAAAAGCATTGTTGATGGTCACTTTGGTGTAATATCAAAAATGTTAAAGGAAAAAGAAAATGAGCTTTATATTAAAAATATTAATGATCTTAAAAATATTTTTGAGCAAGAAGAAAAAAGAAAAGAATTATATAAATCAATACTATCAGGCTCAAAAATTTCTCAAAAGTCATTATTTTATATTTATGAAAGAAAAGTTTGGCCTATAAAAAGAGAGCTTGAAGTTAAAAATCTGCGCATTAATCTTTCATATTTGATGAAAGATGGGAAGTTATATACTTCACCTCTAACATTTGAAAGTTTATCAGAATATTCTGAGATAACTTATCATTTGAAATCATGTGATGATACCTGAGAAACAAAAATTTCAGAAGATTCTAGTGATGTATTGGGGCAAGTTCATGAAGTAGGGCAACTTACTAGAGGGTGTATTTTAAATAGAGTTATCAGTCTTTCAAAACAACAACCTTTTTTTGAAGCAAAACTAAGAATATTTATGATGAGCCAAAGATAGGGTAATAACATTTATAGCTTTGGGGCTGCTATTACTCTCCCATGCAACTCATCATAAATATTTTTGGTTTGTAGTTTGTAGAAGCACTTAAGATATTTTCAGTAATACTATAATTTGCAATTTTTAATTCTAAAATTGATAAATTATTTTTTTAAAAAAATCATCTAAGCCCAAGATCAATTAAAGCTTTGGGATTGATTGTATTTCAAGCTTTCTGAATAATTTTAATATGCATAATGTGATTAAGTTATAAAATAATTAATCTGGTGCCTAGGCATAACAGAAAATAATGACCAGTATTCATACCCACAATGATTAGAGAATGACTGCACCAAGATTACAACACTGTGCATCTACACCTGGACCACCTTCTTAGGGACTCAAATATCATGGTGACCAAGTTGGTATCTGAGTTGAGTGAGTTTGATTTTGGGGTTACTTTGTAGTAGAGACAGCATGATGGGATAAACATATGTATACTGTTATTGTCAGGAATGCCTTTTAAGACATTTCTGATATCAATTTACTCTTAGCAAGAAGGGAGAATGATGCCCCCCTTCATCTTCTTTTGGAGCTCCTAAAGGGAATGGGTTAGTAAGTAATATCTGTTCTTTGTTACCTGTGGGATTGGGCCCAGAAATGGCTTTCAAGCCAGTGTTTTCATCAACGGGATTCAAACCCAAGTCTCTTTTGCACTTATACACTTTTTGATCTAAGATAACAATATGTAATATGTTAAACAACAAATTGTTACTGTCTGAGTCTAATTCTAGCCAATCAGAGTTTGTGAAAATCAAACTATGGGAGGTTAATAAGCATTTTGGTGACAAACGCAACAGTTTTGACCCTGACCTTGACTGGTCTTCACCATTGGTTTTGGCTTCTGTTGCTGGCTCTGTTACTCCTTCTCCAGTCTTAGCTGGGGAAAAGCTGGGTTAACCCCCCCCCACTGTTTGCCCCAAAGGAACAAATAAGTTAATCATAAACTTAAGGGGTTTTAGGTCTTGTTTGTTTGAACAAATAATGCCAATAATTCTAGCTTAAATTTCCCAACTGCCCAAGGTCTCCAGGTTTCTCCAAATTTCCCCAAATTTTATCCCCAAATGATTGATCTCCTTTATTTTAACTCCAGACTATCAGTTAGCTTACATGCTATATAATGTTGGTATCTTAGGACTTTTTTACTTGTTCAATCAATAAAGTCTACATCCACCCACTGTGAATTGTTTTCTTACCCTTTTAACTTGACTTAAGCCTTAAAATCCAAAGCCATGAGATTACCCAAGCCTCCTCTTATGGAGTTTCTTGGATATAAATGGTTTTTTTGGATAATCTTGCTGCTGGCTGTGTTGTCCAGCATTTTGATGGGTTTGCGCACAGATTTGGGTACCTCTCCCAAAGCACAATTCCTAGACAGCTCTTGGTGCCGGGTTATACCTGGAGTATGGTATACTGCTACACCTTTATCACATAACCCACCTCTCAGAGAAGAGACCAAGAACTATCAATCCACATCCCAGATTTCTAAAACCCCAAGTATTCCGTCCTTTGGCTTCTGTCTTCCTCCTGTGTTACTTGGGGGCATACTTCTTCTTGGGACATTTTAACCCGCTGCTAGGCAGATATCAAGTGTTTGGAGAATTATTCCATCTAGAAATGGTGTCCTTGCCTGTAGGATCCTTGGTAACCAGATTAAATCCCTCTACCATCATTCATCACCTAGGAAGATTACTTCCTAGTGGGTGGGTGCCTGACAGCTATAGCTTTTGGAACATACTGATGTTACCTTGATAACATTTTACCAATTGTAGACCTCATTAAACTACCTCACAATGCTTTTTCTAGGTGAAATTAAGGCATTCATCAATAGCCTGAAAGTCTAGTTAATCAATGTTTATGGTTGTTATCTCCTGAAAAATATGATTAGTTACAATTTTTTAGCCCTTCTTTGATTTGTGCTTAAGTATGCTTTCTGAGAAATAGCAGATATTGGTTGGATGGATCCATACAGAAAAATGAGAATATCATTGTCCAGAGGTGGATTGGTTCTGATGTCTTCTTATACATGGTGTTTGTGATTTTCCTGATCAGTGGTGGTCTCTGAGTAGTGTAAAAATAACAAGGTGTTAGTTTCATTGGCAGGAACATACAGATTTTCATCCTCCTGAGTGTATCTAAAGCCTTGGGTTTATACACTTGCTGTATTCTCCCATTGCTCTTGGTTGCTGCCTACCATAAGCTCTTGGTACTGAGTGTCAACTATTAAAAAAACACTATTGATTGTAAAAACTATTTTAAATTTTAAACAGATCCTTAATAAAAACAGGAGAGAGATACTTATATTTTTGGTTGATATGAGTTGATTTTTATTTGAGATTGCTAGTCAATATTTGAATGATATAATTGGGAAGCTGGATTTAGAATTTTGATGACCCAATTCACTAAAAAAATCAGTGGGTCAACTGTGGATATTTTCTTTTCTTTTTGAGGCTTGATTTTGATCAAAATTGAGTGAAAATACAACATCATTTGTCTGTGTTTGTTTCCTGTATGTGCAACTTTTGTGTACTCTCTATTTGGTGATGCTATGTTCTTAGTATACATTTTCTGCATGAACAATATACATCTGGGTGTTGTTTGGAATCAGGAATAACCATGAACAAGTTTAATTTGTTCTGTCATTAAGATGTGTATCATTGTTTTTGAGTGTGCTATATCTTTTATTGGTGCATTTGATATTTCACTTTAAAATTGTTAATAGCTTTTTGCCATGTGTCATCTCTGAAAAAACTTGCACCATTTATGTTTTGTATTAAGCACAACATCATTTGCTCTAATCTGATTTTGATTTGTCTATCTCAACAACTGGGGAAAGTACAGTATACCTATGGCAAATATACCATCCTCAAGATGATCCAAGTATTTCTAGGTGTGATGCAATACTGCTTAAGAGGAATAGTAACAATAAATTAAGAATTGGCAAACAAGATGATTTATTAAGATGTAGCTTATAAATTAATATGGCATCAAGAGCACCCTGGATTTTCAACTGATTTTACAGGACATGTGGATAATATCCAGATGTTATACAAAGGGGCTGGATGGGAATGTGAAAAAATGACTACAACATCTTTGGAGCAGATATAATTCAAATAGAGGAGGATATCAGATTATTATATTGATTATACTAGGGTTGGGATGGGCACCAGGATTGACATAATTGGTTTTGTGACCAAGATTTACCAGTCACAATTGTTTTGTGGCTTTGGCAGTTGAGCACAAATCATTTTGTGACCTTCATGTCACACCATAATTCATGCAGATTTTTTTTGTGCTCTTAGGGGGCAGGTCACAATTTCAACTGCCACATTTTGTGCCCTGCTTCTAAAGTCACAAAACAAATCTGCATGAATTGTGATGTGACCAAGCACAATCTCATGTGGTTTTGTGCTGTGTCCAATCATAAGTATGCAAGCTATTTCTTTTAATTGAAGTAGATATTTATAAATGTTTCAAATGGTGTTTTAATATAATTATCTAAAGAAAACTGTGATACAACCAAATCTATTATTGTGAGGTAATGGCAGTTAAAGTTTTAATAAATTCAATTTAAAAAATAAAATCCTACAACTGAACTTGCTCTAATTTTATATCCTGTGCCCCTTCAAAAAATGAAATCATCTGTTTCATATTTGAAAACTGCCTTTCTTTTATATTTTGTGATAACACAATGGAGTGAGGCACAACTTGTGACATACTCCAAAAGTTGCAGCACAAATCCACCCAAATTGTTTTGTGACCCAATAAAACATCCAAAAAACGGTTTTGTGACACTGTGTTTGCACAATTGCTATTCCTGTCCCTACCCTAATTAATACACAACAGCTGTTAGATTTAAGCTGATCAATGATTTTAGAGGGTGAAATTTTATTTAAAGTTATCTAATTTTAAGGTAAAGTTTGCCATTTATATTGATATAAAATAATTATATTTCTTGTTCATCATTGTCAAGTATATACTTCTGGGAAGTATAATAAATGAGATAAAGGGGAAAATTAAGAAGAGAATGATACTTTATTGGATATGAATATAGTATAATATATAGTATCATGGGAAGCCACATACTATCCATGTATGTCATGGGAGTCATGTGGCTTATCTGAGTAGTGTTCCTCATAAGTCACAAGGCTTATCCAAGTTGTGTTCCACTTAGGATCTGGATTGTTTGATCCCTGTAATAGATGGTCAACTGATAGTAGTGCCACCAACTTATTGGTTGGTTGATGAGCTATTTGGTGACTTGTTAAGTGATCTACTTGGGGCGTTAATTCCCCAAGAGGGAGTAATTATAGATGTTGCAACATCTCTCCCTGGGGTGCTGGAAGGCAGAGCCAGGAATTTTTTTTAGAGTGTTGGGGATGTGGGCTTGGTATTAATCCAGTTTGGCGTTAGAAATAGGGAGTCTGGAATTTTTTTGGGCTGTTATTGCTTTACACAGGCAGAGTTGGTTGTGGTGCATACACTTTAATTCCATTTGTGCGCCAATTCCTTTGATAAGGTAGGTGGTATTGGGCTTGAATTCCATGATGATGCCTGGTCCACATAACCCTGGTTCTAACTTGTGCTGATTGTGGTTGACAACCCAAATTTGTCCCTGACTTGGAATCTTTCCTGCTGGAGTGGGATTGCTTCTCTCTCAACTCTTTTTTATTCCATGTATTCTGGTCTTTTCTAGCATGCTGTACGTTGGATTCACTGTCATCTGACACCTTTTTGGGAAGAGGTAACTGTGGTCCTGTGGTTGTCCTAACAAGAGTGGGACTTTGCCTGTGTTACAGTTGATTTGTGTTCTACAGACCATGAGTGCTATTGGAAGCATATCAACCCAGGCCTTTGGATTGTTAGCAGATAACTTACTGAGGGCTTTCACAAGCAAGCTGTTTAGTTGTTCTACTTGTCCATTTGCTTGCAGGTGATACAAGATGGCTGTGATGTTTCTTATTCCATTATTGGCAAGGTAGATATTGGTGACAATGGCCTTAAGTTTGGTGTCTCTGTCTGTGATCAGGAGGTCAGGTTTCCCAAACTTGGCTATGATTTCTTTCCCAATAAATTGTCTCACATCATTACCTTTATGTTCTTTTGTGGCTTGTGCCACAGGCCATCTGGTTGCATAGTTGATAGCTGTGATGATGTACTTTTTGCCCTTGTTCTCACCAGGCATTGGTCCCACAATATCCAACAACCATACCTTGAAGGGTTGTATGATGGATACAGATACCACTAACTTGGGTGGCGCCTTGGTTTGGGAGTACTTCTCACAGACTTTGCATTGTTCCAGTATCTCTTTAATATCATCTATCATATTGGGTCACAATTAGTGTGTCTTGAGATATTTGTGTAAGTTCCTGCTACAGGTGTGTCCCAGGTCTCTGTGATATCAGAGGATTGTGTCAATCTTTTGTGTTGATGGGACATAAGGTACGGTGTCATCATTTGGAAGTATTTGGTTCAGGGTGCCATATACTTTTTTGAACAGATGTTTGTTCTTAAGGACCTTCTCTTGGATGTCTATTAGGGCAAGGTGGGAACCCTTCTTGGAGATTCCCCATTATTAGCATGGGCCAGTTGGGGCCACCATCAGCGCAGAGGACATGTTTGCTATATAGCCTTGACAGGGCATCTGCAGTAAGCATTTCTTTGCCTGGCTTGTATTCAATTTGCATTGGGTATCTATGTATGAGACTCATCCACTTGACTTGTCTTCTTGAAAAATGCTATTGTTTATTGAATAATATTAATGATTTGTGATTAGCAAGGACTTTAAATGCTTGGGCTCCTTCTAGATAACATTGACATTTCATGAGGCAGTTTATGATGGCCACAGGTTCCTTATTGTGTATGGGGAACCTTTTTTTCACTATCAGACAGTTTAATTGAATTGTATGCCACAGGGAGGAATTCCTTTTATGCTGTCTGGATACAGAGTACTCCTCCTATGGCATAGTCAGATGCGTCAGTTTCTAACTCATAGATCCCCTCACAATTCGGGAATTAGAGGATATGGGCAGTGACCATTTGTTCCTTTAGTTGGAAGAAGTGTTGGCCTTGTAGCAGTGTCCAGATAAACTTGGTTGTTTTTCCCATAATGGCAGACAGGGGGGCTGTTAGGGCACCCCAGTCAGGGATGAACCTTCTTATGTAGGCTACCATTCCAAGGAAGATATGGAGTTTGCTCTTATTTCTTGGGGCTGGCATTTCAGTTATGGCGCATATCTTGTCCAGGTCTGGTTTAATTCCGTCCTTGCTGATAATGTGGCCAAGGAACAGAAGTTCAGCCAAGAAGAATTCACGCTTTGACGGTTTGGCAATGAGTTGGTTTACCTTGAGGGTGCAGAGGACCAGGCAGAAATCTTCCCAGTGTTGTTTTAGGGTTTGACTGTAGATGATTATATTATCCAGGTAGATGATTGCTTGCTTTTTGATGTATTCTTCAAATCCTTGTTCATGAAGGTCACAAAGGTGCTAGGGGCATTTGCCATGCCAAAATTGAGGACCACACATTCAAAGGATCCATATTTGGTTCTAAATACAGTCTTTGGGATGCCTTCAGGTTTTACTCAAATTTGGTGTTAGCCTGCTGTTAAATCAATTTTTGTGAAGATTTGGGACCCCCCAGGGCGTCAAAAATGTCATAAATTAGAGGCAGGGGATACCTTTTCTTAATTGTGACCTTGTTGAGCACCCTGTAGTCTGTGACTAGGCAGAGTCCTCCATTTTTCTTTGCTACAAAGAAGACAGTGGCACCAAAATGCAATTTTAAAGGTCTAATGAGGCTTTACTAAGGGATTCATCCAAATAGGCTTTCAGAGTGTTGTCTTCTTGAGGTGTGAGGCAATAGATGGGCCATGCTTTTGGTACACTTCCCTTGAGGTCAATTTTGTGTTGTATGCCACAGTCAGGTGGTAACCCTGGTAGGGTGTCAGGAATCCTCCTGAGAAAATTCCTGTCAACAATTATTTGGAAAAGTCAACCACAGAAGGGCACTCTAAATCAGGTTTATTGGGAAATGCTGAAAAAGCTAAGTTAGTTATAGTATATGTTCTATTTTACCTTTTAAAAACAATCTGGATGAATTTGATTATTTGATTAAATTAAGGACGGGGATCAAACCCAAGACTTCCATGGACTTAATTGGTCAACTAGTTGATAATGTTAGTGTAAATATTACTGTCAACCAATTGTTACCTTTAACAGAAGATTGCAGCCAATCAACTGGTTCCAAATCCACTTCAAAATGTTGCCAGACTTCCCAAGGTGACATTTACACAGCTGTTGACGCTGTTTCTGGGGATCTTAGTTCCAAAAACTCTGGTTCTGTTATATGTACTTCCCCAGTTCTCCAGCCATCAGCTGGAGAAGCCTGGGGCTTCCCCAGTTCCTGATCTCCTGGTTTTGTAAATAACTTCAGCTAAGACACATATTTTGATGTGGAGAACATGTTTATGCTGAAATTCACTTACAAAAAGCTGTATTATGAGTTCCAGTTGCCCCAAATTCTCTAGATTCATCCCCAAATCTTCTAATCCCCTTTATTTTTCCATCCAAACCATTTTATTACTACCATGATATATAAGGCTGGTAAGTTACATTTTAATACTTGTTCAATCAATAAAGTCTTCATTCACCCAAAGTGAATTATTGTCTGTTCTTAGCTTGAAATAAACCTTTCTTAATTCTAACCATGAGATTACCCAATAATTCTTTTATGGAGTCTCTTGGGTATAAATGGATCTATTGGATAATCTTGCTGCTGGCTGTGTTGTCCAGCATTTCAATAGGTTTGCGTGCAGACTCTGGCACTTCTCCTGAAACTCAATTTTTAGATAGCTCTTAGCGCAGGTTAATCCCAGGAGTATGATATACTGCTACACCCTTGTCTCATAACCCGCCTCAGAAGGAAGAGCCTTAGAACTACAAGTCTGTACACAAAATTGTTGAACCACAGGTCTTTCACCCTATGGCCTCTGCCTTCATCTTGTGTTACCTAGGAGTGTACTTCTTCCTTGGCCATTTCAACCCGCTCTTAGGTTACTATTGCTTAGTTGGGGAACTCTTCCATCTTGGCATGGTGTCCCTGCCTGTGGGTTCATTAGTTACTGATATTAATCCCTCTTCAATCATTCACCACCTTGAGAGATTACTTCCAAGTGGGTGGGTGCCTGACATAGGATTTCTTGGAAGACAGAAGGGAATTCACTGACAAGCTGATCTCAGATATAGTCCTTTTTACGCCTGGTTTCTGTATTCTTAAAATGTATAATTCCATACATGAAGGTGTTCCAATTGATTTTTTTGGGGTCAGCTTCCTCTTCTGTTTCCATGATTTCCACAAACACATGGTCTCTCTTAAGTGTGTCAAGATGAGTTGGGTAAACATGGTGGTGCACCTCACCTTGTTGTATGGTGAGGGTAGCGCTATCCCAGTCAATATGAGGTTTGGTCTTTCTCATCCAATCCAGGCCAAGTATAACATCATACTTGGGGATTGGTATGATTGGGCCACTGAGTGTTGTTTGTATATCTCCAATTTGGGCGCAGAAAGCTTTTGTGTCCTTGTTGACTGGTGTACCCCTGCTGTCTGCTATGATAACTCTCTTGATGTTGCTTTGGATTGTTGATAATTTCATGAGGTTGGAAATTTTTTTGCCAACAAGGAATTGATCTTCTCCTGTGTCAAATAATGCTGTGCCTTGATATCTGCAAAAGTGTAAAGGATAAGGGAGGTGTTTATTTCCGGTTTGGGTGGCAAACAGTAGAGATTTGCTGGAGGGTACTTGGATCATGGTGATTGAATCCACATCTTGGTCCCTGTACAAGTCTTGTGAGTTGGGGGAGGGCAGCTTGCCTAGGCACTCCCCTGAGCTTTTCCCTCCTTGTTGGTGTCTTCAGTACTTGCTTGGTTAGCCTGCACTGTACAGTTCACGTTTCAAGAATGGGGGTTATTGCTTTGGTTATTTTGCTTATTAGGGCAAGGGTCCTTCTTTGCTGTGGGGCTCTCTATTTGCTTGTTTGTTGTGGTAGATTGTCAGATTTCTGAGCTGTGTGTTTTCCTTCCAAGAATACATCTTCAAGAGTCTTAAAGCGGTTCATATCAAACTGATGTCTGATATATGTAGGGAGGCTGTTGTAGAAGTCCAATCAAGGTCCTGGCTTGTCAAAGTTGATGGTGCTGGAAGCTTGGTTGCGTAAGCCTTCATACACTGCAATGTAGTCCTCAATTGTTCCTGTCATTTTGAAAGTTTGAAGTTCTGCCATAATAACCACATTAGAATCTTTCATGGCAAAATTTTTGAGGAAGGCGGTTTTGAACATGTCCCAGTTTTCATTTTGGTCAGGGTGTTGGTCAAGCCATTCACTTACAAAACAAGAGGCAGCTCCCGTGACACAGCAGGAGACTTTTCTGGCCCAGAGTCTGAAGGGGTAGCCTACTTGTGTGAACTTGCTTTGTGTGCTGTTGATCCAGAGACTGGTGTTTTCCCGGTGTAACCCTGCAAAGGTCCTGATTTCTACCAAGAATAGGCGTTGAAATATGATGTTAGATATTTTGTGCTTTGTGACCCTGTTGTGGTTAGAGTTACATGTAGCAGTCTACAGGCATTGAGAGTGTTGTATTGTTTGATAGACACAAGAACATTGTTGTAGATGAAAAAGCCTGCAGGGATGTTATGTCTTTCTTTGTAGTCTCTCCAGCTGGTAGGGAGAGCTATTTGTTGGGTCTTTTTCTTGGGAGTGTTACAAAAAGTAACAGTTTCAAAGCCCCAGGCAGTAATTGGACCTGCTCCTAGCCACCAGGCGGGGCTAGCGGGTGGGGGAGATTTACCTGCACCTGGATTTTTACTTTTCAAAGCAAATCCAGGTGCAGAAACCATTCCTGCCCTGGTGGTAGCTGAGGGCCCCGCTTTGGGCCCCAAAAGCTACGCCCAAGCCTTGGTGGGTTTGGCTGGGCCTGGGCAGGCTATTTTTAGCTGCCCAGTAAACCCAGATCAAGCCCACCCTCCATTAAGTAATTTGGAGTCCCCAATTGGGGATCCCTTTTTTAATCAAGTTCTTTGGGCTCAAGAGAGCCTGTCAAGCCAGTCCAAAAATGGTGATCAAATTGGAAAAAACCCCAAAACCCCAGAAGCCAAACCTGCCAAAATCAATGACCAGCCAAGCCAAGATGGACCACCAAAAAGCCAAACAACTGTTCCTGAAAACCCCAAAAATAACCATGAAGCAGCCAACCAAACAGCAGAACCTGAGATGCCAAGCCTTGCCACACAGATAGCATCAGAAGAATACCCAGAGGCACCTGCATGTGAGTAAGTATATAAATCAGAAGCACTTGAAAAAGTTCTGTATTGTCATCCTTACCAAATAAAGTTTTTATGAAACTTTGGTTCACCAATCTGTTTCCATACCTATTTTTGATACTCTTCCATCTGCATACACCAAAGCGTCAGCACCCATCTACTGGGATAGATAGTCAGACTCCAGTTGATAAACCAAAGCCTTTGATTACTACTGCCCACCCAACACTCCCTTTGGCCCTGTGCATTTCACTGAGTATCCCACCAATCCTGACCACAAACCCTGGACATTAGAAGACTTGCAGTGGTACAACCTCCCAAACACTCCCAAGGAGCCCTACCAAATTGCCTGTGACAGCAAAGCAATCATAATCTACCCTTTGATCTTCAACAGAAAGTACAACAATCCTGCCGCCTATTTGGTCCCCATGGAACCTCCCCCAACACCCAAACCAACCATCTCAACCCCCCCCACTTCTGACGCCACTGGCCAGAGTAGTCAATTCCTGGGAGTGCTTTACCTTGCGCTCACAGGATTGATTGACTCTGCCTTGCCAGCGGCTGGACCTTGGGCTGTGGCTAGGAAGGCCCTTTCCTACCTGATAAAGTTAGGTCCCATCATATGGTGGGCCATGCCAGTACCTGCTTTGACTCCTCTCTCACCTGCTGGAGCTCCACAGTACTCCTTGTATCCTGACATTATGACAATCCACCCCAAACTTGGTAACCTGGGTCCCAAGATGTTATTAGCACTTGGGGCTACTTGTATGTTTTTTTTATGATTATCACTTATTATTTTTATTTGTGGCTATCATACCAAATCTCCTCCATGTGGAAGAGAACAACCCAGAACTTGGATGATTCTAAGGATGCTCCAGAGAGAAAAGACCCAACCACAGCAACCTCCTCCCAATTACAGAACGTCATTGTGAACCAAACCAGCTCCAATGTGGCCATGCCCCAGATGGGCAAGCTCAGTCTAGAAAAAGCTAGAAGAGACATGCCGGTACTACAACTGCACTTTATAGCCAATGCTGCCACCTACCCCAACAACACAGTCAAAGTCTTGGGAGTAGCCTCCATGCTAACAGGGGATGCCCTAGACTGGTTTGGCAAGGCCACCACCAACAACATAGAATTTTGCTTATACTATGCTCAATTTGAGGCTGAACTAATGGCCACAGGAGAGGACCAGAATATCTGTCACTTTGCCTTCATGACCCTGCTAGATTTCAAGCAAAACAGCCGCCCTCTTCAGAACTATATAGAAGAGTTCACCAAACTACATACCTGTGCTATGCTGGACAACAAATTGGCTGCCATCCTATTCAGAAAAGGCGTGAACCCAGGGTTAAAGGACCTCCTTAAGCCCCCCTCCCACAATTGGATTAGAAGAATTGATTGTGCTCTGCCAAGGACTAAACTTAAACCAAGAAACCCACGGCGCTGCCCCCCATGGACCCCAGATAGCCAGAAGCCCCACTGTGACCAGACCAGCCATGACACCCAAGGAGTTACAACAACATTACAGAGACGGGTTGTGTTTTCACTGCCATGAAGCAGGACATCAGACCAGGGCCTGTCCCAGAAGAAACCAAACTTCATGCTCCCTTGCCCAATTAAACACTACCTCTCAGTCCTATAAGTATATCATTGTGACCCTAGAAGTGGGAGATAAAGTATTTCACAAAAAGGCTTTCTTAGACACAGGGGCTGATGAAAGTTTCATTGACCCCGCATTAGCGTCCAAGCCGGAACTTACCCCCTCAGATACTCAATTCCAAGTCACTATGGGAAACAGTTCAACTGACATTGGCCAATAATGTAACCAACACCTTGAGCTGAAGATTGGGCAAAACACCTACCCCTTATCTGCTATCTTGTTGAAAGGATTACCACACCCATTGATACTTGGAGACTCCTGGGCTGACAAGCATGATGTAATCCTGAACTATTATGACCAAACTGTAACCCTGGGAAAGGGACCAAACCCCAAAGCTGTACCCATTCAGCCAAGCCCACACATAGTACCCCCCTCCAAACTCATGAACTTGCAATTGGACCCTTGCTCAGGGAAGCTGCCCTCAGCCCTTGAGAAATGGGCCAGTGTCTTTAGCAAAGAGGCGGCAACTCAACTACCTGAACACTCTATCTACAACCACACCATTGACTTACTCCCTGATACGCAACCCAGCCATGGCCCCATCTATAGTTGCAACCAGAAAGAACAGGTGGCCTTGAAAGCGTACATTGAAGACATGATCAAAAAAGGATTTATCTGAGTCTCAAAGGCCCCATGCTCTCCCCCCTACTATTTGTTGGGAAGAAAGATGGGGGAATAAGACCTTGTGTAAACTACCAGAAGCTGAACAAAATCACAGTAAAAAACCAATACCCCATACCTAATGCCAATGACCTATGTGATGTCTTGACTGGAGCACAAGTATACTCTAAGATTGACCTCCAAGACGCTTTTAACCAAATCCAAATCAAATAAGGCAATGAATATAAAATGGCTTTCAAAACTTGATATGGACTCTATGAATACCTGGCCATGCTTTTTGGGCTATGCAACGCCCCTAGCACCTTCCAGAGGATGATTAACTTGGTCCTTGGAGAATACCTGAACCAATTCTGCGTGGCATTTCTTGACAACATTCTGATATATAGAAAACACATGAAGACCACCTCTGCCACCTTGATCTCATCTTGGAGAAACTAGCAGCAGCCAACCTTCACAAAAAATCAATAAGTGTGAGTTCTTCTAACCCAAATTAGAATTCTTGGGCTACGTAGTACAAACTGGTAGATTTGCCATGGCCCAAGATAAAGTGGATGCAGTCACAGCTTGGCCCACCCCCACCTGTCAGAAAGATGTTAGGAGTTTCCTGGGGCTAGAAAACTACTGTAGAGATTTCATCAAAAAAAATTTCTCAGATTACTCTGCCCCTGACCTGTCTTTGCTCAGACAAAGTCCAGTTTGAGTGGACCCCAACTGTGTTGTTGCCTTTGAAGCCCTGAAGTTAGCTTTTACATCTGCGCCTGTGTTAGCCATGCCTGACCACACAAAGCTGTTCATCCTGGAAACTGACGCTTCTGACTTTGCCCTGGGAGGGGTGCTTCTTCAGGAAGGAGGGGATGGTATGCTACATTCTGTAGCATATTACTCCAAAAAGATGATCCCTGCTGAAGGAAATTTCCTATATACAACAAAGAAAAGCTATCTATAATGAAGACCCTGAAGCACTGGCGCAGATACCTATGCAGCGCTGAGCACCCAGTAAAGGTCCTAACAGATCACAAAAACTTGGTTCACTTCTTCAAACCATGTCAGCTTAACCAACAACAAGCAAGATGGGCCCTAGAACTGGCAGACTATGTACTAGAAATTGACTATAAACCCAGCAAAGCAAACATTGTCCCAGATGCCCTAAGTAGAAGAGCCAACCTGATCCCGTCCTCCACCAAGTTGAGAGATCACAACACCCATACCCTGTTGGATACAACCAGTGGAAGAATACAGCTAAACTACCTGAAAATTATTGCTAAGAAATTGGACGTATTAGAAGTCCAGGCAAAGGACCCTGTTGCCAAAACTATGGTCTCAGAACTCTCAACACAACTATACAGCCCCCTGTACAAAAGAGGTTACTCACTAAAAGAAACCACCCTACTGTTCCAAGGAAGAATCTATGTACCAGAAGAATTATCTCGGATTTCTGTATTAAAGGACTATCACAACTTGGAACTAGCCAGCCACCTGGGCCGCCACAAAACCCTTCAAAGCATCAAAAGAAATTACTTGTGGCCCAAGATAGACGCAGATGTTATCAACTATATTGAGGGCTGTGAAACATGTGGGCGTACCAAAAAAGACGCTCTAAGCCAGAAGGCCTCCTCTGCCCCCTAGACATCCCTTCAGGCCCCTGGAATTTGGTATCCATGGATTACATAATTGAACTCCCATCCTCCAAAGACTACAACACAATTCTGGTGATGATTGACCGTTTCACCAAAATGGCCTACTTTGTCCCCACAACTACTCATTGCACTGCTGCTGAAACTGTCTGACACTTTCACGACCAAATACTCACCCAACATGGAACCCCAGAGGAAATAGTGATGGACCAAGGACCACAGTTTACATCTCATTATTGGGTGCAAGTGAGGAAAGACCTAGGAATCAAAAGATGCATGTCCACTTCCTATCACCCCCAGACCAACGGCCAAACCAAACAGGTAAACCAGATTTTGGAACAGTACCTCCAATGCTACACAAATGCTGATCAAGACAACTGGGCAGACCTATTATCCACAGCCCAATACGCTTACAATATCAAAGATCACGCGTCCACCAGGATGTCCCCCTTCAAAGCTAATTACAGATTTGACCCCACTTGGGACCCCAAGATTGGAAACCAGGAGTCTAACAAAGCAGGTAGAACCTGGATGGAACACATCCACAAAACCCAGATGACCTTCTCCCAAGACCTAACCTGCGCAGTACAGACTTACAAAGCCTTTGCTGATAGAAAGCGCACCCTGGAAAGCCAATAGAGATTGGGGATGAGGTCTATCTAGACTCAAGGAACATACCCCTTGTTGAGAATTTTGACCAAGCAATGATGCCAATTATGACAGAGCCCACAGATTGGGATTGCTATAACTAAATCCATAAATTAGTAGTACAAAATAAATTGACACTAATTATGACAGAGCTTGCAGATATGAATTGCAGCTACCAAATAACATAAATTGGTAGTATAAGCCACATGCAAATTGGATTAGCAGTAGTCTGCTGACCTAGCCTAATACTAGCCAATGACAAGTGCTGCCACGGCAATTAATGACACATAATTTGTTGCTGCGGCACTTAATAAATACATAAAGCACCACCTGGTAATTGGATTAGGCGCCAAGGCGCCAAACTACTTTTACGTCAAGCGCCAACTAAAAATTATTGCAGGCGCCACAGCGCCGCCTTACCTTTATATTGAGCGCCAAGGCGCTGGGTTTGATTCCCCATAATCTCAAATTCCCTCAATTGTCACATTAATAAGCATTAATCTGAAGTATGCTAAGAAAGCAGGAAGTGATCCTTAAGTAACTAAATTATTCTAAGCCAGCAAGGATCACCTGTGCTGGGTGAAGATGAAGATATTCTATTGGTTGACGTGCAAGAAGCGCCAAACCTAGATTAATAATTACCCAAATTAGGGGTGCATTAGAATGTCCTAGAAGATATTGCTAGCAGCCCAGGGATTACCCTTGTAGTAGCTATAAGAAGAATTAATCATTTACAATAAAATAGATATTTGGAACCATCTTTATTGCATCCTTAATCTGGTTGACCTTTATCCTAATCCTTAAATGCTTCTGCGCAATCAGAAGCCATTGCTGGGCAATAATCATGGTCCTGCTCAATCCTGGCTCTTCTGATACAATACTACTCATATCCTCACATATGACTGTATTCTGGCAAATGTCCTGTGCCCTATACTCTATAATAATTGTTGTGCTGTAATTCAAAAAGCGTGACAATGGTGCTCACTACAGGGGGCACACATTTGTCTGTAGAAGAAGGAGTCAATTGGAGAATCACTGGTAACTGCAGGTGGCACATCCAAGCGCAATGGAGACCAGCATCATAGGAAGAAAAGCATAACACCAATGGGAAGGCATCAGTTCAGGTTTCCAGTTCACGCTGTGATACAAGTCAAAAAGGTTACGCAACTAGAGTATGAGGATACATTTGAAGCCCTTGCAAAAGTTCTTGATAGCACTACCAAGCAGCAGGTTGTTACATCAACCCTGCTGAATGGGAGCGCTTAAGGCACACATCGTTCATTGAAGCGCTACTAAACAGCAGGTTGTTATATCAACCCTGTTGTACGGGCGCGCTAAAGGTCTACATTGTTTCAGTGAAGCGCTACCAAGCAACAGGTTGTTACGCCAACCCTGTTGTATGGGCGCGCTTAAGGCACATATTGTTGATTGAAGCGCTACCAAGCAGAAGGTTGGTACATCAACCCTGTTGTACAGGTGCGCTAAAGGTCTACATTGGCTCATGGAAGCGCTTTGAGCAGCAAGTTGTTACACCTATCTTGCTGCTTGGTTGCGCTCAAAGCACACTTGGTATTACAGAAGCAAACAAGAGTGTTCACAGATTCAAACTGTACCAGCCACCTTTGCTGAATTAAGGGGCTTAAGTCAAAGGATTCAAAGGACACCCCACACTTGCAAATACTTGAGCAGCGCTGGCCACCTCTACATTGGCAACAAACAACCAGTTTCTTACTCTGGCGCCAACCAAAATCCCACTGAGACAACAAGTCATACAGAAGTTTGCTAGGCGCAACTGATAGTACTGCTACTTTATGTAAGCCTCCTCTCAGAAGGGGAGCAATATGTTACTTCAGAAGAATAACTCTAAGTCAAATTCTTGGGGGCCAGGCCTGCAAAGCTGCCGGCAAGACCCAAGAAGGCACACAATTATAAACAAAAAGACTGGGTGCTCAGTCAACAGATTGAGCGCCATATCTCCAAGAAAGATTCAAAAGAAAGAAAATATAGAAATAAGAAATTAAAAATATTTAAGAAGAGACTAAAAACAAAGAATGAACAAAAAGATAAAATTAAAAAGATAATAAAAAAGAATAAGGAGCCAAGTAAGTTTATTGCAAAGGGAAGCTTACTGGGGGTGGCCTCTGGGAGCAGGGGTGCCTCTGGTCTGGGAGAAGGATGCTGCGGGGGGAGTGGCTTGGCGGTCAGCGCGTCAGGGATTCTTTGCAGGGCATTAGATGGTGACTACAGGGCGCTTGTGGGCAGGGAAGAGGTACTGATTGTTGAAAATGGGCGCACGCTGGCAGATTCAACAGGAGAATTAGTAGACAGGGGCACATGCTCACTATATGCCTTGGAATGTGAAGATTTGGAAGACATTGACCAACTTAATTGTAATGATTGTTTTTATTTGGTCCTATACAAGTAGGGAAAAACTATCCCCTGGGCGTCTACTGCCAACGCCTTATATAGGGGTATTCTCATATTACTAATCACCAGTCAAAGGCAATGTCTTCTAGGACATTCCAGCACACTGTAGAGTCTTGGCTGGGTTGGCGGAAGAGGGAATGACCTTCTATTTTAGGGCACAATTCTGCAATGCCTAGCACAAGGGCACCTTTTGCTAGCGCATTAATCAGTGATCCTTTTTAATATAAGCAATCACTTCCATATCTGGTTCTAAACACAAGTCAAATAGGTCAATCAAATCAACCCTGGCACCTTGGCGTTATTTCCTTTTGAAGCTGGCGTCTTGGCGCTTGCTGTAAACTAGGGCAGCGCTCTGGCGCTTGCAAATAATCATGTTGGTGCCTCAGCGCTCAATGTAATTTATTGTGGCGCTCTGGCGCTTGCAATAAATTGTGCTGGCACCCCAGCGTTTGATGTAAACTAGAGCAGTGCTCTGGCGCCAAGAATAACTAATGCTGGCACTGTGGTGCCTTTTATTTAGAGTGGCGGTGGTGTGGCGCAATTAATCCTTAGCAACAACGTCATGGCCCACTAATCACGCATTTAATTATATGGTAAGTTGGCACACATTTCCAAAAGTGTAATTAATTGGCCCTGATTAATTGTCAATGGCCATCTAATGAATTAAGCTTTCCACAATCCCTGGTCAACAATTCTTCACATATCCCCCCACTTGCCCAGGGCTACTCTTCATTCTTTTCCTCATGAGCGCCCACAATAGCAATCAAACTTCCTTGCATCAAGTCTACCAGGGCCTTATGGCTGGTATGACTAAAGAAGATTGTAACATGTTCATGCAAATGCCGCGCCCTTCACAGGTCTGTTTCTTAAACCAGCTACTTCCCGTCAACAATTACCAATTGCGGCCTCAGGACAGTGACACCACGGTAGTGGGGTCAGAGCATGGCACGGTCACGCCTGCCAAGGGGGAAGGGGAGGCCAACTCCATTTTTGCAGAGGCTGATGCGCCCCTAATCTGACTTCCTCGCCTTGGCTTCAAGGATCTTCTAGACTGGTTTGACAACATTGTCCTTGAAACTACTTTGTCCCTGCTTGCAATGCCCTCTGTGCTACTTTGCGCCCATTGTAACTCCAAAGAGCTGCCCTCTGCCTATCCTGCCATCATTAATTGATTTGGGATAAGCCATCATGAAGAGACACTCTACGTGTATGTACAGGCGTTGTTTGCCGAGGATGATGCAGTGACGCCAATTTTCTCAGGTGTTTGTTATCACGGTAGTTACAACGTGGAACAGCTAATTGGGGAGGTCAACCTCTGTCCGCATGTCACAGCCAAAGAAACTAGCGGCTTTTCTTTGCAACATGTCTACACCATCACCCAGCGCAACCAGTATGTATGTGAGATTGCTGCATCTGAGCATTAGAGCAGTCTGCTGATTCTGAGCTTCCCCGCACTCTTGGGCTTGATCTTCAGGCTAATGTGCCCCGTCATATCTTCTTGGCCTTGAGTTTGTTTGTAAAATCAATGAAGGAGAACAATCTGCAGTTGTACCTTCCCTTGGCTGCATCTATTGCCCATTTCATGTGGTACCCTCCCAAGGTGTGTTCCTCTGGCGCTGTGGGTTTTGCAGGGCGTTGCCTTGAACACTTTTGCAGGCTAGCCTACCAGTCAAAGATATCCTTGCCAGTGTGCTACTCTTATATAGAGGATGTACTGCTTGATTGCCTTACCATAGACTCTGCCTTCTCTGCTTATAGTGGGTGGGGACGTTTGGTTCACAAGGGGAATCTTTGCTTGTCTCTGTGCGGTTGGATCAGTATGTCCCATAACTCTCAGCTGGCTTGGTGCCAAATGTTGGTGGCTCTTGCCTTTGTCTGTAACCAAATGAATAATGATGAGTATGAACTGGTAGCTCCTCTAGTCCCCTGTTTGACATCAAAACGCCCTTGTTCCAATCCCAGTTGTCATTCAATCCCCCATCTTCCTGCAGACAGCGCTCCTTCCATAGGTACCTCCAGCAAGATTCCAGCCAATCATTCCCGTTCTTCTGGCTCCAGATGTTGCCCTCCTGAATGATCAGCCAATAAAGCCTTGCTTCTTTTCCATATACTTAATTCCTTGTAGTTGTATCACTTTTATTCTTTGGGAGGGGGATTCTTTATGAACTTCCTCAGGAACTTTGCATGTACATGGTTGGCCATTTATCTGTCCTTAATCTCTTTGATAGTGTAGGCGTCTATGGACGTCCAAGAAATGACTTTGAATGGGCCTATCCATAGGGTTGTCAGCTTGTGCGCTCTTCAAAATCCATGTGTGTTATGGAAGAGTACCCAGTCACCTACCTGGAACTCTTAGAGGGGGGGCCCGCCAGACATTATCTTTTTCCTGGTTTTGTATCTTCTTGGCCAATGTGTTGGAGTAGGCTTCTGACTGCAATTGAATCAGAGTGCAGGCCAGTCTTTGCTGGTACGCATGAGGCAATTGAGTGTCTTCTTCCCCAAAGCAGGAGTATAGAATGGGGGTAGCGCGGGGTGTCTGCCATACAAGAGTTGAAATGGCAATTTCCCTGTAGAGGAGTGAATGGCAATGTTGTAGGCAAAGATAGCTGGCGGCAGGAACGTGTTCCACTCAGTGGGGTGGCTAGCAGCCAGTTTCCTCAAGATTCCTACTAAGGTCCCATTAACTCTCTTTACCATTCCATTTGACTCAGGGTGATAGGGTGTTGAAAATACTCCTCGGATTCCCATAAGTTCATTGAGCTTGGTCACCACGTGGGAAGTAAAATTGGTGCCATTGTCAGTGAGGATGACTTGAGGGCAACCATGAAGTAATATGATCTGTTCAAGTAGGAATTTTGTGGTAGTGTTAACACCTAAGTTGCGCACTGCTTTTGCCTCCATCTATTTGGTCAAGTGGTCTATTGCAACAATGATGTACTTGGTGCAATAGTTGCTGACTGGCAAGGGCCCTACAACATCAATTGAGACAGTGTTCCAAGCAAAGTTAGGCCAAGCCAAGTGATAGGTTGTTGACTTCCTGAACGGGTTTTCCCCTTGACATTCTTTACAGCAGCACAGTGTTTCTTGTACGTCAAAGGCCATGGCCTTCCAAAAGTATGTGGTTTTTAGTTGTACAGGTGTCTTTCATAAAGCGCCATGGCCTATTGCCTTATGGGCGCAAACTATTAGGTCTGCCTGTTCTTATGGTCTGGGCATTATTCTTATTCCTTCTAGGGTGTGTTTCAATATACGCCCATTCTTGATTTCAGTGTCTTCCAGCAGCCTGTCTAGGGTGCGCTGGACTTTTGAAAGCTTGTCCTGGTAGTTGCCTGTCAACATTTTATCATAAAGCAGGTCAGAGACATCAGCCAGGTGGGCGACTGTCAGTAACTGAGACAGTCCATCTGCATTCTGATGTTTGACCCCTGCTCTGTGTTATATTTCAAAGTCGTAGGCCTGGAGCTTTAGCGCCCATTGTGCTAGACGTCCTTCAGGTTCTTTCAAGTTCTGAAGCCAGAGTAGTGATGCATGATACGTGATTACCTTGAAGTGGACACCATGTAGGTATACGCAGAACTGTTTGTATGTATATATCACTGCCAGGCACTCCCGTTCAGTCACAGTATAGTTATGTTCATGAACGTTCAGGGTTCTGCTGCAGTAGGCTACAGGGTGTTCTTCACCATTGGAATCCAACTGGGAAAGCACACCACCCATAGCAGTCAGTGAGGCATCTGTTTGAACAATGAATTCACAGCTGAAGTCTGGATATTGCAGGATTGATTTGTTCATGAGACTCAAGCGTAGGGTGTCAAAGGCTTGTTGTCAGGCTGGGGTACTGTCAAATTGCACATCACTCTTCAGCAAATGGAAGAGGGCCTCCCCCTTCCTTGATAAGTCTTTGACAAAGTGCCAACAATAGCCAATCATGCCCAGGAACACTTGGACATCTTGTTTATTAGACGGCACCTTCATCTTCTCTATGGCCTCAACTTTAGCTGGCTGAGGCCATAGCCCTTTGGCGTCAATCACAAAGCCAAGGTATTTGAGTTGATCCTTAAAGAAGTCACACTTCCTGGGTTTGACCTTAAAGTTAACAGCCGCTAGGCGTTGGAAGACCTCTTCAAGGTGTTGAAGATGATCCAAAAATGTTTGTGAAAATATATTGATGCTGTCCAGATAGACTAAAACATAGCTCAGCTTGAGGTCATGGAGCATGTTGTCCATGGCATGTTGGAATGTGGCAGGTGCATTACACAATCCTTGTGGCATTCAAGTGGGTTGGAAGAGCCCTTGACTGGTGATGATGGCGCATTTCTCTTGCTCCTCAGGAGGCAATTTAATCTGCCAATATCCAGATATCAAATCCATTGCAGAGAAAAACTTAGCACCTCCCAGGCAGTCAAGTGCGTTGTCAATATGCAGAAGGGGGTATGAGTCCTTCTTAGTGATGTTATTAAGCTTGCGGTAGTCAATGATAACGCGGTTGCTCCCATCTTTCTTCTTGACTATGAGTACTGGGGACAACCACGGGCTCTTGGATGGAACAAGTAGGCCTAGTTGGACCAGCTTCCCAATTTCCTCATCTACCGCGACGTCAGAAGCACGAGAACGTTGTATGGGACAAAAGCATATAGGCCATTCCTCACCTGTATCAATGTGGTGGAGTGTGTTTTGTGCACACCCCGGTCAAAGAAGTTGGTGCAAGAGCTCCCGGCTGGACCAGTCTCCCTGGGTGCTTGTGGAGTATCCACAGGCTTAGGGGGGACAGCAAAGACCTGTGGGAGGCTTTGGCAGCCTGAAGAGGACAAGGTAGCCCTGTTGTTGTATACTGATCTGGAGGTGGGCTGTAGCGTGGCGCTCTCTCCAGAAGGTATGCCAGAAAGACCCAATACGCCCAAGTCTTGGCCAGTACAGCGGCATCTGGAGTCCACCAACTCGGCCTGAGCGTCTGCTATTTCTATCTCTGCATTACAGAGAGAAGAATGTAGGCGCTCAATCAACCTGGCGCACTTGACCATTCCTTTGTGAAAGTCTTCTATGGTAGCACGCTGAGAGGCAGAACGCTTGTCATGTCCCTTCAGCTCAGCTTGCAATTCTTTGAGCTCAGCCTTGAGGGAGGCAATACTCTGCTTTCCTTTTTCATGCACCCTTTTCATTTCCCGGAACATCTTGTTGTTTGTGGCCACAATATCCTCTACTTGTTGCTGTACTTGATTGAGTTCCAAGCAGTCATAATCCTCAGTGGTGGAGTTATTGGTGAATTGAGATGAGAGTTCCTGGCGTAGCTGAGAGACCTCTTCTCAAATGGCTTCCTTGATATGGTTGTCATATTGGATGAAGTCATCACAAAGCGCCAGAACCTTGGCCTTGGCGGCGTTAGCAATGTTGCTGGACTCCTTGCTCTCTTGCCATGTGAGGCGTTGTACCTCATCAATATTATCTTTATTGTTGATGACCTTCTCATCCAGGTTGCGTAGGCAACTGTCCTGTTGCTCCAAGGAGGCGCCATGCTTGATGAGAAGATTGTTCACACTGTTATTGGTTGCATTGGCACCCGCCACGTATTGTTCAATGGCTATCATATGGCAAGTGACGTCCTGGGCCCAGGCGGGTCCCATTTCAAGATTTTTCAGGGTTGACTCTATTGCGTGGACCAAGCAATTGTTCAGCTGATGGGTGAGGTCCTCAAGCTGACAAGCCAGAGTGGTTTGGTTGTCCTTGTTGGCTTGAGTGTAAGCTCAAATTTCCTCAAATCCAGAGTCCAATTGTTTTACTAACCAATCCTGGTACTGGTGCTGGCGCTCTGCGTATGTGACAAAGTCATGAAGCACCAGGTGGTGTTGGGCTTGGACTCCCAGTAACTGATGCACTGTGGGGTGGACAAATCCTTGCAGGTAATCAGTTGCTTTCTTGAGGGTGGGAAAGTGTTCAAGGTCTCCTTCATTGGTTACCAGGTAACTGCAAAATATAGCCATGAGACATTGGGCTTCAGGATGTTGATGAAAGAGAGACAGCTGGATATTTGTAGGTTCCTGGCTAACTTGGTATCCAAGGAAGAGCCCAGAAGCCACTGAAGCTAAGTCTTGGCAATTGACCTGTGTGAGGCAAGCAAGCAGCACCATGGGAACCTCTGTATAGTGGCAGGAAGGAAGTACAGGTAAGTCCTCCACATTGACTACATCATCTTGTTGTCAGAAGAGCTGGTCCCTCTCCATGTTGCTGGTTTCCATTACCAGGTAACATTCCCCAAATCCAGTTAGGTCTTTGGGAATGGAGGGAGGCGCATCAGATTTGGAGGAAAAGAGTTGGTCGGAGCGTGTGGTGCCCCTGTAGTGAGCACCACTTGTTGAAAATGGGCGCACACCGGCAGATTCAACAGGAGAATTAGTAGACAGGGGCATACACTCACTATATGCCTTGGAATGTGAAGATTTGGAAGACATTGACCAACTTAATTGTAATGATTGTTTTTATTGGGTCCTATACAAGTAGGGAAAAACTATCCCCTGGGCGTCTACTGCCAACGCCTTATATAGGGGTATTCTCATATTACTAATCACCAGTTGCTGGCAATGTCTTCTAGGACATTCCAGCGCACTGTAGAGTCTTAGCTGGGTTGGAAGAAGAGGGAATGACCTTCTATTTTAGGGCACAATTCTGCAATGCCTAGCACAAGGGCACCCTTTGCTAGCGCATTAATCAGTGATCCTTTTTAATATAAGCAATCACCTCCATATCTGGTTCTAAACACAAGTCAAATAGGTCAATCAAATCAACCCTGGCACCTTGGCGTTATTTCCTTTTGAAGCTGGCGTCTTGGCGCTTGCTGTAAACTAGGGCAGCGCTCTGGTGCTTGCAAATAATCATGTTGGTGCCTCGGCACTCAATGTAATTTAGTGTGGCGCCCCAGCGCTTGATGTAAACTAGAGCAGCGCTCTGGTGCCAAGAATAACTAATGCCGGCGCCATGGCGCTTGTTATTTAGAGTGGCAGCGGTGTGGCACAATTAATCCTTAGCAACAACATCATGGCCCACTAATCACACATTTAATTAATTGATAAGTTGGCACCCATTTCCAAAAGGGTAATTGATTGGCCCTGGTTAATTGTCAATGGCCACCTAATGAATTAAGCTTTTCACAATCCCTGGTCAACAATTCTTCACACCAATCATCATTGAGGTGCTGGCGCACATGCGCCAAGATCATCAGCATCTGAGACCAGGCCAACTGAGAGTTCTGCAACATGGAGGTTCAGTTACAGAGCAGAAGGCAGAGCTGGCTCACGGGCACAAGGCAACCCCAACTACCACTAGCAGAAAACACAGCCCCAATTGACAGGCAGTCCATCAGGGTGTCTACCATATAGGATTAGGCCAGCGGCAACGGGACCCAGAGCTGATAGGCCAGAGCACAATAGTGCTCCAGGCAACAACCAGCATACTCTGGCTGGCAGCTATTGGGGGTGTACCACATGAAGTGGCACGCAGCGGCAGCCAAGGGAAGATAGAGACTGGCATCACCAGTACTCACTGCTGAAAGGAACACCTTGAAAGTGGCCGAGAAGCGTTGAAAGGCGTTGGCCTGGACAGGAAGATCCAGGGTTTGATGAAATTCTGGGTCAGCAGCAAGCTTGAGGGACCAAATCTGAGCCACTTCATCTATATACTTGTTTTGGATAGCAATAGTGTGGACGTTCTGGGCAGAGATTTGGCCAGGCACCAAGGAAGCAGACTGAAGGCCAAGACGCACCTCAGCAGCCAAGCAGGAGGCATTGTACCAGCTGTGGTAGAGCTCACTGGCACGGATTGGGGACATGGCATCCTTGTCAGAGTGCATGGCCTGCACAAAACTGAACATGGTTTCCTTGTGGTGGCAAACCCCAAACTTGCTCAGCAGATCAGGGTAGTCCATGGGGACCTTGTCCAAGTTGCAATAAGCGCAAAGCATTGACAAAGGGGTGGCTGGAGGCTCACCGGAGTAAGGCAAGCACTGCACAAATGGACGCAAAGTACCAGAAGGACCGCCAACAAGAGGCGTGATGGGGGCAGGAGGAGGCTTGTCAAACATGGAGTCCTCCTTGAAGAGATCACCAGCATCAGAACTGGGAGCGGAATTAAGGGCGGAGTCAGCCACAGTGATGGCGCAATCCTGCTCGCGGAATTGATCCTCACTGGAGTAAAGACGGTTGAGGGAGGCAATCCTGACAGGGTGGGGCATCTTACGGAAGGCCTTGCGCTCCACCTCACCCATGGTTGCCATCATAGTGTGAATGCTTGGCGCATATTCTGGTGTTTGTTGTTGTTGTTAAAAGTGGGATTCATCTTGGAAAGAAAGGAAGTAGTGCTTGGTCAAGTGGGGGGTATGTTGGGAATTTTGACCAAGCAATGATGCCAATTAAGACAGAGCCCACGGATTGGGATTGCTACAACCAAATCCATAAATTAGTAGTACAAAATACAATGACACTAATTATGACAGAGCTTATGGATATGAATTGCAGCTACCAAATAACATAAATTGGTAGTATAAGCCACATGCAAATTGGATTAGCAGTAGTCTGCTGACCTAAGCCTAATACTAGCCAATGACAAGCGCTGCTGCGGCACTTAATAAATACACAAAGCGCCGCCTGGTAATTGGATTAGGTGCCAAGGTGCCAAACTACTTTTACGACAAGCGCTGCCACACCAACTAAAAATTATTGCAGGCGCCGCGGCACCGCCTGGCAAATATTACAGGCGCCACAGCGCTGTTTTACCTTTACATCAAGCGCCAAGGCGCTGGGTTCAATTCCCCATAATCTTGAATTCCCTTAATTGTCACATTAATAAGCATTAAGCTGCAGTATGCTAAGAAAGCAGGAAATGATCCTGAAGTAACTAAATTATTCCACGCCAGCAAGGATCACCTGTGCTGGATGAAGAGAAAGATATTCTATTGGTTGACGTGCAAGAAGTGCCAAACCTAGATTAATAATTACCCAAATTAGGGGTGTGTTAGAATGTCCTAGAAGATATTGCTAGCAGCCCAGGGATTACCCTTGTAGTAGGTATAAGAAGAATTAATTATTTGCAATAAAATAGATCTTTGGAACCATCTTTATTTTATCCTTAATCTGGTTGACCTTTATCCTAATCCCTAAGTGCTTCTGCGCAATCAGAAGCCATTGCTGGGCAATAATAATGGTCCTGCGCAATCCTGGCTCTTCTGATACAATAATACTCATATCCTCATATATGACTGTATTCTGGCAAATGTCCTGTGCCCTATAATCTCTAATAATTGTTGCGCTGTAATGCAAAAAGCGCGACACCCCTAAATGTCCCATGCCGGAAGCTAGCTCATCAAAGAAGTGGCCCCCACCAGGTCACAGCCCAAGTAGGCAAAGTAGCTTACCTTCTGAAGTTACCTGACACCTGTAAAATACATGACATATTCCATTGATCCTTGCTGTTCAAAAAGGAAAGAACGTCCCCAACCCACCAGAAACTGAAGACTACCCCACCGCCTATCCTGGTAGGGAGATCCCTTGAACATGAAGTAGAGTATATACACGGCGACCACACCCACTACTGTAAGCCACAGTACTACGTCAAATGGCTAGGATACCCGCCCAAGGAAAGTACCTGGGAACCAGCTGACAACCTTGCCAATGCAGCTGATACTGTCTGCCAATATTGGGAGAAGAAGAAAGCCAAGTTTGGTTTAGAAGGGGATAGTGTTACAAAAGTAACAGTTTCAAAGCCCCGGGCGGGAATCAAACCCGCTCCTAGCCACCAGACAGGGCTAGCAGGCGGGGAGATTCACCTGCACCTGGATTTTTTCTTTTCAAAGCAAATCCAGGTGTGGAAACCATTCCTGCCCTGGTGGTAGTTGAGAGGGCCCAATTTGGGCCCCAAAAGCTACGCCCAAGCCTTGGTGGGTTTGGCTGGGCCTGGGCAGGCTATTTTTAGCTGCCCAGTAAACCCAGATCAAGCCCACCCTCCATTAAGTAATTTGGAGTCCCCAATTGGGGACCCCTTTTTTAATCAAGTTCTTTGGGCTCAAGAGAGCCTGTCAAGCCAGTCCAAAAATGGTGATCAAATTGGAAAAAACCCCAAAACCCCAGAAGCCAAACCTGCCAAAATCAATGACCAGCCAAGCCAAGATGGACCACCAAAAAGCCAAACAACTGTTCCTGAAAACCCCAAAAATAACCATGAAGCAGCCAACCAAACAGCAGAACCTGAGATGCCAAGCCTTGCCACACAGATAGCATCAGAAGAATACCCAGAGGCACCTGCATGTGAGTAAGTATATAAATCAGAAGCACTTGAAAAAGTTCTGTATTGTCATCCTTACCAAATAAAGTTTTTATGAAACTTTGGTTCACCAATCTGTTTCCATACCTATTTTTGATACTCTTCCATCTGCATACACCAAAGCGTCAGCACCCATCTACTGGGATAGATAGTCAGACTCCAGTTGATAAACCAAAGCCTTTGATTACTACTGCCCACCCAACACTCCCTTTGGCCCTGTGCATTTCACTGAGTATCCCACCAATCCTGACCACAAACCCTGGACATTAGAAGACTTGCAGTGGTACACCTGCCCAAACACTCCCAAGGAACCCTACCAAATTTTCTGTGACCGCAAAGCAATCACCATCTACCCTTTGATCTTCAACGGGAAGTACAACAATCCTGCTGCCTACTTGGTCCCCATGGAACCTCCCCCAACACCCAAACCAACCATCTCAACCCCCCACTTCTGACGCCACTGGCCAGAGTAGTCAATTCCTGGGAGTGCTTTACCTTGCGCTCATGGGATTGATTGACTCCGCCTTGCCAGCAGCTGGACCTTGGGCTGTAGCTGGGAAGGCCCTTTCCTACCTGGTAAAGTTAGGTCCCATCATCTGGTGGGCCATGCCGTACCTGCTTCAACTCCTCCCTCACCTGCTGGAGCTCCATGGTACTCCTGGTATCCTGACAGGGAGGAATTTTTCCTTTGAGTTGGGTAGGTATGGATAACCTACCTGTGCTACCACTATCAAGTATATACTTCTGGGAAGTATAATAAACAAGGTAAAGGGGAAAATTGAGAAGACAATGATACTTTATTGGATATGAATATATGATAATATATAGTATCATGGGAAGCCACATACTGTCCATGTATGTCATAGGAGTCATGGGGCTTATCTGAGTAATATTCCTCATAAGTCACAAGGCTTATTCAAGTTGTGTTCCACTTAGGATCTAGATTGTTTGATCCCGTAATAGATGGTTGACTGATAGTAGTGCCACCAACTTATTGGTTGGTCGGTGAGCCTTTTGGTGACTCGTTTGGTGATCTACTTGGGGCGTTAATTCCCCGAGAAGGAGTAATCAAAGAGTTTGCGACACCGTTATTCCTCTGAGCTTCCATATATAACTTCAGCAAAGTTTGGAATTTAAATTTCCAAATTCCATGTACAAATATTTCAGGAACCAGGCCCTTGCTTCCTGAATCTGATGCCAAATTCTAAACCAATTCGGCTGGAAAGAGCTTAAAGCTTAAGCTAAGCTGAACAGATCCAAATAAAAAAAGCTAGGTTTTTAATAGAAAAACATTTATATATGTTTTAAACAACAAGCGTCAAGGCCTGTGATGAAAAGGACCTTGGATTCAATAAAAATTTAAGGCTAACTTAAGCTTTACATTTGATTTGAAAGGACCTCAATAACATGAAAAAATTATTTTAGATATTTATTACCCTCGCAAAGTTATCGCACCAGTCGTGCCTAAAGTCTGTAGCATTAGTCGCTTGTAAAAAAATTAGATTTTATTTCTGGTCCAAACATTAAACACGATATACTTTTCTTAGCTTTGATTTCAAGCCCTTCGTGCAAACAGGATGAGTAACCAGAACCAGGATATACATGACCTGCTGAACAACATCGGTAGCCTTGACCCTGCAAGCGGGCTTGACAAGGACTTGTCCAGCATGCTTTCTTCCTTTGGGTTCGACGGACAAGAAAAAATCTGACCCTGCTCCTACTCAAAGAGAAGCGGCTAACAATACTTCTAATCAACGTTTGGGAGAAGACCCCTCAAGTAAAGGTAGAGATTCTTTTGGCTCAGAACACAGACCTTCCGAGAATTCACAACCCCAAAAGCGTGATGCATGGGGAGAAGAGTCAGCAGCAGCACCTTCTTCCTTTGATGCCTGGGCCTCTGGTGGTAGCACGTGTGAAAAGCCAAAACAAGCTCCACAAGCCTCCGAAAAGAAAGAAGGTGGCAGCAACACAAATGAGGAGACTCTTTTACATTCTCCCTACGATATCGTCGAGGTTAAGCTGGCTGATCAGCAAGCTGACGTCAATTCTCCTTTATACTCGGTTCACTCTTTTGAAGAGCTTGGATTGTAAGCGTTTTTTTATTTTCCCGCTATATACCTTAATATTTTAGCTTGTTGGTTCCAACATTTTGTGTTTTATAATATTTTACAAATTCATTAATTTTATATAGAAAAGGAGAGCTGTTGAAAGGAGTCTATGCCATGAAGTATACCAAGCCTTCTAAAATCCAAGAGCGTGCCCTTCCCCTGCTTATGGCTAACCCGTAAGTGACTAAAATTTTCCTTATCTTTTAGATTCATAGTTTCTTTTTAAAAAGATGGCTATATTTATTACGAGAATGCTAGCAAAAATCTTCAACATGAATCTTTTATGCCCGCATATTTTTATCTTTCTTTACCTTCGCGTTATTTTAATTGTCCTACAGCCCACGGAATATGATCGGGCAGTCTCAATCGGGCACCGGAAAAACTGCAGCCTTCGTTCTAGCTATGCTTTCTCGTATTGATTTCGAACTTCACGAAGTTCAGGTATTTAGAGACTATATTTTAGAGGCTAACGTTGCAAGGCAATCTGTTTAGCTCCTACCCGTGAGTTGGCCAGACAAATCATGGATGTTGCAAAAGAAATGGCGCAATTCACCAACGCAGTGCTAGAATTTGCTATCAGAGAAAATGACAGGACAGGGGGGCTTATTAAAGCTCACATCGTCATTGGTACACCAGGAACTCTGATTTCAGCTATTCAACGCCGCCGCATCGCCACTGAACACATCAAGATGTATGTCCTGGACGAAGCCGATACTATGCTTGATATGCAGGGGCTTGGAGATCAGTGCAGCCGCATTAAAAAATACCTCCCAACTGAATGCCAGCAGGTGCTTTTCTCTGCTACTTTCCCAGACTCGGTGCGTGAGTTTGCGCATTTCTTCGCCCCCGAGGCCAACGAGATCAGCCTGAAGCAGCAGGAGCTCTCGATTGAAGCTATTAAGCAATTTTACCTCGACTGCGCGGATAACCACGAACGTGACAACATGCTAGCGGATCTTTATGGCCTCATGACAATTGGACAGAGTATCATTTTCGTCAACACACGCGCTTCTGCTGAGCGCATTGCAAGTTTCATGACGTCCGAGGGCCACCACGTGATTGCGCTTCACGGTGCTCAGGACCTGATGGAGCGTGATCAAATGATAGACACTTTCCGCTCTGGTAAGGCCAAGGTCATGGTTACCACCAACGTTGTGGCCAGAGGCATCGATATTTCCCAGGTAAACTTGGTGATCAACTACGACATGCCTTTTGATTTGGATGGCAAGCCTGATCTTGAAACCTATCTTCATCGTATTGGCCGAACTGGCCGCTTCGGTCGTTCTGGAGTTGCCATCAACTTTGTATCCAACGCCCAAGCATACAATGCCATGATTACCATGGAGAACCATTTTGGACAACCCGTTGCCAAGTTGGAGATGAGTGATTATGAGGCTACTGAACGCATTCTCAAGAAAGCTCTTAAATAGACTTCAATGCAGATGATTGGTTTCAGCATCATTCTCAACTAAAATATTTCGCAGGCCTTGGCTTTTTTGTTTATAACACCTCAGTGTTATTTTTAAATTAGTAAAAGTATGTTTTTATTGGGGCAATCTTTTTATCGAGCCCTGTTTGTGTTTTCCTAATGTTTATTATAAGAAGCTGGTATTTTTTTCAAAGATGAGCCTGTGGCTAAAATTTGCAGGCCTTTAAGCGCCCCGCAAATCTAAGCTGGCCACGAGTAAAGTTTACCGAGTAAAGCTAAACTTGTTTACACTGAATATTTGATACAAGCGGTTGATAAAAATATTATAACTCGCATCCCGCTAAAACCTGTATTGCGTAATGTAGAGGACCTCAAGAGTAAAATCTCTCTATTGTCAAATGCTCCTTTACTCTTTTACAGATCCACTCCTATCGTATTTCCTTATATAGCTTTGTTTTGTAGCATTCTAGATGTGAATTACTCTACCCTGATGACAAAACTGTACTTCGAGTGCACTTTCCTTGGGGAAGAGAACATGAGTTAGACCATTACATTGCCAAGCAAGACTGCTTCTATACCTAACAGATAAGGTTCATGGGGTGGCAGCATTCCGGTAGGATTATAAACCTGATTAATTAGATCTGAGTAAATGGGTAGTACCTTAAACTTGAGCAGTTAAGCAAGAGCCAGATTCATTTGAAGCTTGAGTTGCAGGCCTAGCCTAGCTCTAAATAACGATCATCACTGTAGGGTTCATAATACCAAGCATCTCTTAGCATATAAAGGTTATCCCCAGAAAAAAACCTCAAACTATCCTAAGCTATTGAGGTCTACCCGCCAGTTGAGTGCCAAAGCAAAGTATAGTAAAAGCCCATCATCTCAGATAAGGGGGATTGTGAAACTAGCAGGGTTTAGGCTCTAAGTTCAAACCTCAAGGTAGATCTCATGCTTTATTCAGCTAATCACTGAAAGAAAAACTGCTACCTGCCCTTCAACATTGAACTCTTACACATTTACATCAGGGATGATTTGTTAGGGATAAAAAAATTTCTTCCATTAATAAAGATTGCAACCGTCATAACATCTTCAGTCACTCCCTCCCAGGAAATTATTTCCTGAGAAATGGCCCAGAATCAAGTAGAAGGTGGCCCTGAGACTTGATCCTGATGTTGCACTAGGATTAGGCCCATAATTTTCCAGATGGATCACCCTCTTTTAAAACACATGATCTAAATGGACACTCTATGATATATTATCAGCTATATGAGGCTCTTCTTTTATTTCAACAAAGCCATTGATCTTTTTAAACCCCCTCTTCTTGTACTATATCCTTCTGAAGCATATACTTGACAGTGATAGCACAAGTAGCTTTTGAATACTCACCCAAACTGAGAAAATACCTTCAAAGAAGAAGACACATAAAATGGTACTCCCTACAGGCAGATGAACTTGAAAAGAAGGACAAGCCATCCCCCCAGAGCATACCATATTAACAATGATCTTGTATGTAGTTTTCAGAGCTGCTGAGATGGACAAAATAAAGCCATATATAGAAAAAAATAACATTAAACTCAATTCAATGGGTATTAACAGAGATTTAGGCTTCTGTGGTGGATTGAACCAGATACACCACATGTATATCTAGCATGCAGCACAAAAAAGTCATGCAGTAAGACCAGGATCCCAAGATGCCAACAAGTTAGCTCGCACATATCCACTTTTCAATTATTTTTACCATGTTTTGAGCAGGGTACACAAATCCTTTTCACTATAACGCAAAACTCACACATAGAGACACTGCAATAGCAAATCAAATCACCAGCACAAAAACCCAAGATACAAACAAATCATACCAAGAATTATCTCAGCGCTGAGCTATCTAAATGAATTCATGAAATCTGAAACCAAGGTTAGAAACTAATGTCCTTAGCTTACCTTTGGGTTTATAAACTGTTTTAATCAAAGTGATACTGTAAATCTGACTAAGATAACAAATATAAGGCCAAATAGAGGGGGGAATACACATGAATAGGAAATAGGGCAGTAGATGTGAGCAATTCAATATCCAAAGTAGCCTAAAGATCCAAAATAAAGTATATTTAGAAAAAATAGTAATATTATTTGACTAATAGAAGATATTGCACAACCAGAGCAACAAAAAGTACACCTATAAAAGAGAACCAATGCCTCAGGCAGCCCAGACAGTCAACCAATAGAGCTCCTGTATGCCAGGATGATAAAGAAGCAAACAATAAGCACATCCAGCAAAGAATAGGATGGGGCAAACCAAACACAGAGCCAGGCAGTTTATACCGGAAGAGCCACATTGTAAGGAATTGAATCCATTCCCCTTACATAAATACAAATACTTTTATTGAGAAAATGGGCCTGGCTGACAATAAGATCAAGACAAGCAACAAACAACAGAGCCTTGTTTTTAAATGTAGAAACAGAGCCATTGATTCCATTAAACAATTCAAAAATAAAGTAAAAAATCCACATTTAGATTTCAAAAACAAATTTAAACCAAGGACAAAGCCAAGAGTAAAACCAAAAACAAGAGAAGCCATATAAGATCTACTTTAAATAACCAGATAGCTCTGATTGTCACCCCTTAAGATTCAATCAATGCATCTAAATTGCATTTAATTAGCAGCAGCTCCAAAGCTGTAAATTTCTGAGAGGTCCCTGTGGTGTTCCAGCTCTTTGGACACCATGACGTGTCCTGGGTCAAAGCCAGGTGCCAATTAGATGGGGTTGTCATTCTCCAGATGGGGCAACTCCTTGGATGGTAGCTTATACTTGGTGTGGGAGAGGAGAGCTAAACTTACTAAGCTCAGCTCCCACCCTGGGGGAAATACTCACCAGGATGCCACACAGTGAAAAACTGGGATAGCCACTTGAACAGGCGTCTAAATGAACACAACAGGGGTTAGTTGAGGAAGATAGGCATTCAGTCCCATCAAGAGAATGCCAGCAAATAGCCAAGAAGTGCGGTTAGGACCAACTCCTGGAATCACAGGCATGTCGGAAACAGGGGGAAGGTCTTTCACCATCACAGTGCAGAGTAGGGAATCCATCTCAGGATGCAGGCCTGTGGGGAGATCAGTGGCAAAGGCATACTCCATGCTGTCACAGGTCAGGGCGCAAGCCAGATTGCCTCCAGTGGACAGCAAATCATTTGCCTTACCAGGGAGGTTTTCTAGGAGAGACAAAAATTGGGAAGGGTCCTCTTCAGTCAGGGACAGAGAGGAGAAGACATGGTCCCAAAGTTCAGGTAAGGTAGATCAGATTAAGAGCAGAACTAGGGCCAAGGTAAAAATTATAAGCTTAAAAATTGGGACAATCATAGCTTAATTCTCCACATTTTTCTGAGTTTGGGGGTGTCAGGGATCCACTCCTGAGGAAGGAGTGAACCTAAGTAATGTAAAAGAGCAATGGGATAAAAACCCATCAGAGATGCTCCTACAGGAATCCCAACCATCATTATGTTCACCAAATAACTCCACAATTTGTAGGAACCCAAGAAAGGAGCAAAGTGAGTGAACCCATAATATACTGCAACATAGGTCAACACATACCCTGGTGCTCCTGGGCAAATTACTGGGGGGGTGAAGGAAGAGGCAAAGAAGGAGGTGGCACTTAATCATAAGTAGGTGGAATTTGGTGCTTAGTGTATAAGTAATTTCATGCTGAAGTCTTGGTGGTATCTTTAACTCTAATATTAGAATCAAATTGGCAGCATTCAGTAAGGAGGAACCAGAAAGAGAAGAAGAGGAGGAGAAGGAATTTCTGCTTCAACCCCATCTGAGATAAGTGACTTTAGAATTCTACTAATTTAACAAAATAAAGAATGTAGGTTTCTAAATTTATTTGATCAAGAAGTTAAAATTGTTAGAGCACTGGGGAAAGTCCCAATACTACTCACTAAATACTTGAAAGTTGGTTTGGGAATGTGGAATAAGGTGAGGTGGAATATGGGGTGAATATTTTATCATGAAGCTACTTCCTGGTTGGTCACTTTGATTTTTCTACTTCCAAAAAGACTTCAGAATACAGCTTGCAGTAGCCAAACCTACTAGTTGAGTGAGGAATAGCAAGCTGTGTACTGTGGCCTAGGAGTGGTTTATCCAAGCTGGTACTCTGATTGGTGTCTCATCTGTATCATAATTTGGAGTGTTGCTGGTTGCTTGATATTACTGGATATGTATCATCTCTAGGAATGTCTTATTGGTGTGTTTGATAAGTAAAAGTCTCTGATTGACTGGGTGGTTGCTTGTGTGAATGAATTTTAAATACAATGGTTGTATATATTCCTGAGTTGTAACAGAACCCGTTCTTGCATTCAAATCAATTGGTAAGCTTTTGTTATTACTATTATCTAATTGATTAATCAATATAGATGTTTTAGTGTGGGTAGGAGGTTTTAGGTTCAAATCTGAATGATAATCATGATTCCAAAAACTACTGGTGATATGATCTTAATTTGAATGAATAGTGTTAATGGCCAAACCATTCAAAATCTTAATTTTCTCTATTATAAGCACCAAATTTAATATTTGAGGCAACCAATATGAATGAATTATTTTCACTTCTTGGAGATGGTCTAGAAGCCAAGACTTCCAAGTGTCAGGATACTTCTTAATTGAAATATTTAATTTGGAAGGATTTTTAATCCTTACAGGGGGTGACAACGGGCCTAATTTTTCCAAAGAGAAATAGGTCAGCCAGGGGGTCACAGCCCATACTAGAGTCTGACAGGACCGCCACAGGGGAGGCAGGCCGGGCCTGGAAGGCCATGTATACAATAGGTGCAATATGGACCAGGTAGTTGAGAGCAGTGGCTAGGGGACGCTAACTCTCAGTATGGTTAACAACCTGGTTGGCCAGCCCTAATACTGTGATATAGACAAACCCAACTTACTGAAGTCCTGAACAGGAGGTGCTTTGGGTAAGGGGGAGTGTTATAAATCTCCTTCATAGCAGGCGTAATAGTCTCTTTAGCACAACCAGGAGGGAGATCTCAATGATGGGGGTGGAAAACTCCAAGTCAAGAGCGCAGGGTGGATTGACTGAGGTAGCAGGAGTATAGCCAGGGGGTACAGATAGGCAAGTTTATATTGAGTAGATGATTCACAAATAGATGCAAACAGAAAAACTAAATTTGAGCAAGAATAGATAATTCCTGCAAGAAGATAATGATTTCTGGGCATAAACTTTCTTTATTAAGATTTCAACAGTGAGGAGGGCTTCTCCTCCTTACTACTTATACTTACTGGTGATTTTGTGGCCTTTAGTGCCACCAGAGAACTGATGGCATCAATTTCATTTGAACTTACAATTTTCACTGGAATTTGCGTACTTGGCACTGGAGATGGATGGTCATTGGTTGGTATAACAGGAACCTTGCTTGAGCTGCAGCATGCCAAGGTGCCACAGCTATTTATAGAGCCTGCAAGCAATTGAGTTCCCAATTGCGCAATCAAACAATCAAGCTCCTGATGTATCATTTCCTGATAGTTGAGAGGCCCAAATTTGATAATAGAATTGAAGCTAGGGATTTGAGGCTTGTGTACCTCTCAAATCCTGGGCCATTTTTTAGTTGAAAGGGGGGTTTTCTTGCTCTGGGAGATACTTGGTAAAGGTTCTCAAGCTGTGGGGATTTTTGCCTCTAGGAAGACCATCTGATTGTCCAGGGCATTCTGGGCCCTGACAAAGAGGACTAACATGCAGTCCAGGAAGCCTTTATAATTGTAATATACACTTTTAAGAGTGTCACAAAGCAAAAACACTGAACTTTCAAGTTTAAAGTAAGTATTTATTACTAAAACTAACTTAAAATCAAGTTTGAAACCAAAAGCAAAAGAGCTAACAGGTAAAATAAACTGCTTTGACACTGGAGTAAAGTCTAGGAGCAAGAAGGGGGCCAGTGGGAACCAAAAAGAAAGAATAAAGGTAATAAAACTCAATTTTAACCAATAAATTCTAACAGAAGTACTCCAAGGAATAGAGTCTTTTATATTATAATTATTTGTAAAGGTTAAACCTTTATTTGAAAAAATAGACAAGCAGGGACCCAAATGATCCTGCTTGCCATTTTAAGGGGACTAGTTTGGAATGGTGGGAGTACCAGGAGTTGTGAAACCCCCCTTGTTGACTGGAAGATAATTTTTGCATCCCATTATCAGGGGGTTGGAAGGTTTTGAATTAGTTTCCTGTGAGAAATCTGATTGAGTGATGCCTAAGCAATGTTCCTGCAAAGGATTAGGGACTAGGGGATTGAAATTTGTAGCAACCAATGTGTCCTCACTTGATTGGCCAGACCTAATGATCTTGAGAAGTGAGCAACATCAGGCCAAATAACAATTCAAATTAAGTAGTGATTCTTCCACCATTGGGCAGAGGGGCTAGGCATAGATTATGAGACTTGAGAAGAGTAGATCAACACAAGATGCTTTTCAACAGTGTGTGCCAAATCTACCATGCAATTTAGAGGCTTGGATGAACTTTAATTGGTTTTCTTCATGAATCTAGGGAAAATGGTTCAATCCAAGGCCAAAGGGGGAAGTGGCTTTACACTTGAACTTCATGACTGCAAACTCTTCTAGTACCTTTCCTATGACAAGGCGGGCATCTCCTCCATAAACCTTTACATCTGCTGAATTAAGTCCATCCTTGGGCTGATGCCAGTCCTTTAATAGTCTCTTGAACTCTTCTCCTATGAACTTTCTGCCTCTGATGATCATCTCCAAGTGTTTTGTCAATCTATCCTAATATTTGTTGGAAGTCTTGCTTGTTGCAAACCTTTGATAGCTCTGGCAATAGACATCTTCTTCACCTGAGATGGGGTAGAAAATTTTATGTGTTTTGTCCATTGAAAACTATGCACAGCTGGGGATGATAGACAGGGGTTGAAAGTGGCGTTTATTGTACTCAGAAGGAAGATCCTCTTAGAAACCTTCTGTGAAATGGCCTGTTTTTTGGGAGAATATGATTTGGGTTGCCAATTATTGGAGTCCTTGCTTCACTTCTTGGAATCCTTGCACTTGATCTCCTTATCCTTTGTCTTGGGTGCCTTCCCCTGTGTCTTGGGCTTCTTGTCCTTGGTCCTGGAGTTACACTCCACGTCTTGGTGTCTTTGTGATATCCTTTTTGCCCCACTTTTTGGCCTGTAAGCCCTGTGCTACCCTGCTCTTGGCCTTGTACTCTGTCATTGTGGTCCTGGTCTCTTGCTCCTCTGTCTTAGACTCCTTGTACTGGCCTATGGCTTTGAAATACACTGTATCCCCCTTGTTTCAGGCTGTTTCCCCTTAAATAGCTCACTATTTCAGTCTTTTTCCTCTCTGACTATCTGTATTTCAAAGCTTAAACTATATGGTATTCATTGCTTTATAATATATTAAACTTCTATACTTACTTCAGCCAAGTAAAACATACTTTTCCTGCCAAACCCCTTATTTTTTTAGCTTTTCCCCTTCAGTTTAACCAGAAGAGCACATTGATCAAATAGGCTTTGGTCTGTAGCCAATCATGCGTCCAGATTGGCCTGTTTTATCAAAACGTTTTTCTAGATGATCTTCTCCTGACCCTGGTTCAAATCTGTTGTCCTCTCTCTCTGGAAAAACCATGGCTCCAATTTTTGGACAGTTTCTCTGTAATTCCTGGTAGGACACGCCATCTTGAAATACGCCATCTCAAATTTAATTTGAGATGGTGTTTTTTGTGTTAGTGATTTTGAATCACAAAAAATTAAAATAAACAATAAAATGGTTAAAATTTACATATACTCTTATGATGCGGCATCTCAAATTTACGCCTTCTCAATTCTGTCACTTTGAGTCAGATTAATTAAATCTTATTTTGCTAACTTTATTTACATATGAAATCACTTAGTGTGGGGTATGTTTATGCCATCTCAACTTTGCCTCATTTTGAATCACACTATTTATCTTTAACTAAAATAAGCTTATACCCAAAATAAAATAAAGTCTATTGTAAAGTGCCAGAATATGTTACTATAGTATTAATCCAAGACACTTATACTAAGAACAACCTAAAAAGACGCCACTATGATAGCCCTTCTAGTGATTTTCATTGCTGGGTAAAAACCCAGTTTTGTTATATGTAATTTATAACTTTATTATACATGGATACATTGATAAGAGTTCTCTTAATAAAATATTTTAATAGTGGTTTTAATATGAAAGGGGGTGATTACATCATTTCAATTTATGTCACTTTGAATTCCACCAAGTTTCATATCACCCAATTAATTTGATGCACACAATGGATAGGGGAAAATAAGGGAAAATTACATATGACGCCAGGCTACACTATATCAATTCCCCCAACACAATTCTTGCTTTCTACTTTTCAAAAGTACACATTCACGTCAAAAATTATTATAATAAAGAATGTAAGAAAACATATGAAACTTTTCAAATATATTTTTTGACCTCTTCTAGACAACTGGGTACTTTTTAACCCCAGTTGTATAAGCTAGTTTTTGAGAAATTCAAGTTTTACTATTTGGCCTGGTTGAGGTAGCTCCACTGTAGATTTCTTAATTTAATATAAAAAATAGTCAAAACCACTATGTTTTTGAGCTACAGCATCTCAATTATGTCACTTCAAAAACGCCATTTTGACTGCAAGTTTTCAGTCAAAACTTAAAGTTTTGCATACTTGTGTTACAAATAAATATTTTATTTTTACAAAACAAAAAACATTGAAATTTTGATATTATATATTTTTAGATTTTCTTTACAATTCCATGTAAAAAATTACTACTTTTATATTAAAAACATTCTCATTTTTCTCTTTAAAAACAACCCCCAAATTGCTCATATTTTGATACTAATTCACTTTTAGATGCCTCCCAAGCCTACCACTAAAGCTGCGCCCAAGGCCTCCAAGGCCTCAAAGTCCAAGATCATTCCTCCTAATACCAAAAAGGCCAAGACTGCCCCAAAGAAGCAGCCTTCTAAGGCCAAATCTCCCCCCAGACCCCAACTCCATTGCCTGAACCAGAGGGAAACAGTCCTACCCCTCCTCACTCTCCTTTCACTTACTCACCTTCTGATCCACAAGAGAAGCTGTTTAACTTTAACTGCCACTCTGATCCCACCTCAGAGCCTGAAGAGGAAGAGGAGAAGGAGTCTGGTGTTTCTTCAGAGACCAAATTGAGCTCTAGGATCTTAACACTATACACAATATATGCAATCAAAATGGCACATTTGTTGTGTCTGCCACATATCCAGCCAGCTACCCCATAATGATAAAGAAAGGGGGTGCTGGCTTTGTCTACAAGGGCTATAGCTTCAGCTGTAATGACAAGAAGAAACCCATCCATCAACATCACTAAAAATGTGATAACATTGGCTGCCCAGCTAGACTCACCACTTATGGGTTCACTAGATTTAAAGCCCTAACTATCAACCATGACTGCGCTGAGCCTTTCAACCCCCTTTACCAACTTATTTGCTGGTTTCTTTGCCAGGTGATCCCAACTACCAAGAATCAAACTTCCACTGAGGTTTCATATGATGCCCTCCTTAATTTAAATGATACCCAACTTGCTACTGTTGGTGACACCTCAAAATTACAGAGATATCTCACTGATCAGAGATATGCTCTGAGCACTGAAGGCGTCAGTGCAAGCTCTATTTACCAATTGATCCTTACCAAGGAACAAAAACTTTCTTACCATGAGGAGAAATTCCTTCTTCACAACAATGGTCAACATGCCCCCAAGCGCATCATTTGCTTTGCCACCTCACAGGATCTGCGCAACCTGCTGAAATGCAAGACCTGGCTTGCAGATGGCACTTTATCACCCTGCCCAAAGCTCTTCAGCCAGCTTTGGAATATCCATGGGCAGGTTGGTAATCTAGTTCTTCCCCTGGTCTTCTTTTTCCTTCCCAAAAAGAAGCAGGAAACATATGTCCCTGCACTCACAATTCTAAAGGCCAAGTTGGATGAAATCCTCCCAACCATTGAAGAGGAGCCCAAGGAGACCAGAGGGCGCAATAAGCAGGCCCAGTCATAGGAAGCCACCCCAACCAGGAAGCAACCAGAAAACCTTCCCTATCACAGATATCTGGTAGTGGATTTCAAACAGGCTCAGGCAAATTCCTTCATAAGAGTCTTCAAGAGCTCCGCGTAGGGAAACTACTTCCACTTCCGGCAGGCACTCTGCTGCCACCTCCAAAAGTGCTCTGACCTTCATGAGCTGGTCAACTCCAAAGGCACTAAAGAAGCCAAGGACGTCTAAATTGCTTTGCTGCCCTTGCCCTTGTGAGAATGGAGGATAAAAATGCCTTTTACAATGCCCTTCTCCAACATCCTTATATCCTTGCCAACCAGGCAGCCTTTGCACATTTTATTGAATATTTTGAAACTCAATGGGTTGGGGTGTTTCAAGGAGCACGCCATATCAGAAAGGGCAGTGAATCAATCATCTGGAACTGCTTTAGGCAGTTAAAAGATGGCCTGATCAAGACCACCTCTTCCCTTGAAGGGTGGCATAGCCAGTTTGCTACAAGGGTCAGGGTTCATAAGTCCAACTTCAATAAGATAATGTTGCATCTCAAAACCCAGCAGGCCATCTCTGACTGCCTCTTTAATACTGGTATGAAGACCAAGGGTGATCCCCCTAAGCAGACCAAAGCAGTAAAAAAGTATACTGAAATCAGCAAGGTGGTCCTTGCCTACTATCCTAAGAATAGAAAGCTTGAGCATCTCCAAGCTATCTCAGTTGCTCTTTCTACCAATTTTTGAGCCCTTTTCCAATAAACATTACTTTATATTCTCTCTTATTTCCATTGCTTTTACTATTTTTGACTTTTTTTGGTATTTGGTACAATTATATGCTTATTTTAAAGTATAGTTTATAGTTAAAATATATGAAATTAGTTGTTTTTGGGATTATTTTAACTTTTGGGCTTTATGAAACTATGTTGCTACTAATTGACCCCATTTTTTATTGCAGATTTGAAATTCTGAGGCTTTTTTTAAGCCTAGAAATGTTTTTTGAATTTTATTTTTTTTAATTTTTTAGATTATTTTTGGAGTTCAAAAATCTAAAATTTTAAATCTTGTTTTTTTAGCTGCAATGTTGCAAATTGAAATGGTGTTTTTCCTAATAAATCAAGATGGCGTAATTCAAGATAGTGTAATTTGAGATAGCGTATTTTGAGATGACATTTTCAAAATGGTGTGTCCTATCAATTCCTGTCACATTTTGCTGGATCAATTCAAATGATTCTGCCTATGTTTTATTAAATGAATTTTTGTACCTTAATTTCTTCAGCGTTTTGCTGTGTTTTTCTGTGTCCCCCCCCTCAGCAAAACTCAAACCCATCTGTTTCTTGCCTTATGCTCCTCTTAATGCCCTGGTAAAATTTCAGCCTTTGTTCTTAGAGTTTCACCCATACCATTTCCGTCTGCTTCTGCTTCCTCTTAATGAACCAATTTCTAATAAATTCATATTCCTATTTTCAACTGTTTTCTCTTTCTTTCTTTATTTTTCTTTTATATTTCTTTAATTCTTTTATTTTTTTATTTCCTTTATTTCTTTATTTCCTTTATTTCTCTTACTTCTTTTCTTTAATTATCTTAATTATTTTTGTTTATTTTAGGAATTCTTTTATCTTTTTATTATTCTTTTTCATTCTTTTTCTCTACTTATCTTTCCCCCTGCTTATCTTTCTTATGTTTCCACCCTCTTCTGATGACCTTTCTTAGTTCTTCTGCTTTTTCTTGCTATTAATTTCCTCAATTTTCTTTCCCCTGTTATGTTAATCTTCCTTAGTCAATCCCTCAGACTCAGGCAATAAGTCTTCACAAGTGAATCAAATTAGACTGGACCCCCATAAGTGACCTACACCTTAGGCCTTCAGCAACATACACTCTTCATGTTGTGCCACTTTTTTACTCACTCAGGTGGTCATTTTGAGCTTTCAAGCGCAAAGTAACTAACTTTACTTCCTATAAACCTCCCAATCATCATTTTCTGCAGCTGTTTCTCTGAACAGCCACCTCAATGATGGTTCTGGGCATATTTAATCTTGCCTAGTAGTTTAACGGCTTCCCCAGAGTTACTTGACAATCATGAGTAAAAACTTTACCCTTCATCCTAGGTAAAGTTGTCCAACTGCACATCCCCAACAGTTGGTCCTGAGATCTCAAAACTCCTATAGTTCATCCTTTTCCAGCTAGCTAGGACCTTTCTAACATTCCCTGTAAGAATCTAAGGCCACTGTTGCTCCCTTTTTCTGGCTTGGATCTCTCATCTTTCTTGGCCACAACCTACATACATCAACAAACTAACTAAAATTTACCTGTTTTGAGGCATTTAATCTTTATTGTGGCCAAATCAGCCCTCACCTGAAAAACTGCTTACATGTGGATTGTCACAGTCCCGCTAGCCCTGGACAGGGATATATTCCCTAGGGCCACAAAAAAAGGAAGGTTACATCCAGGCACAACCTTTGCACAACTTGGAGGACCTGGCCCACACTGCAGACAAGGGTTTTGTGCTGGTCTTTATTGCAAAAAATTCCCCTTTTTCTTTGAAGTCTCCTCCAACCACAGAGGAGACATTAATATAATTAGATTTTCTGCTCTCCTGGTGCTTTCCTGCCTTAGCAATTGTCATAACAGCAAAAAATGTGGCCCACATTTTACTGGGGTTATCTGTCTTGCAGCCCAGGAAAATTGGACATAACTTTTCACATATAGTAGAATCCCAGTCAAATGATTCCTCCAGCCCAGGGGTCCTCTGGCCCAAAGAAAATGGTTCTAATGTCATTCTGGATGTGAATTCAATGGCAAGTAGCAATGAGAATATTGTATCTGAATCCTCAGGATGTACTTAGCCAACCAGAATACTGTCCCCTGCATCTGGGCCTTTTGCTCCTATTTCTTGGGCCCAGGCTATGAGAAGATTAGGTTGACACATTTAACTGGTTCCTCTTGCTATTTTCAAAAACCCCTCCCAAAACACCCCTGGTACTATCACCCCCTCTCATACATATAATGGAAGCAAGGGCTGTCAGTTTCGTTGCTTACCAATTCTAAATTATTAAATAAAACTCCTGATTTTTAATATTTATTTTGTATTTTGTGGATTTAATAACACAGAATATTACCCTGAATTCTGATGTTATCCCCCTCCTCTAACTTTTCTTTGCCTGCCCTGCTGCCTGCCTGTCCATGTTTTTTTGTTGAGATTCAATCCAAGGAGATCCAACCCCCAACTTTGTCCCCCAAAAAACTCAAATTCAACAGAACCACAACTACTCAAGTCCCTCAGTTACTGTGGCCAGACCACCCAGAGTTTTTGTTAAGACTTATTATACAGAATGTTGCATTCTTTCCTGAAGTCATTTATGGTGGCCATGGTCCATATATTTCTTTTTCTATGAACTATGCCCCCAGAAATTTGGGATAGACTCTTCTTGACTGCACAACAATCTTTATGCAATCAAGGCCTTCTCTCAAATTTTTTTCACCTCTGAACCAGGTTCTCACCATCCTCAATACATTTGCTAAGTTGGGCTTGTCAGGAATGACAATTATTTTCCCCTCAAAACCCAGGCCCAAGAGAAATATTCAAGCCCCCACCCTGAACTACCCCGGGCCATCAGCCCTGAGGACCAAGGGGCCACCCACCTGTTTTTCTTGAGGTCAAGCCCCTGCAAGCTGAGGCTAAGAGTGATTGCCTGAGAGGTAAAGCCAGCCAACCACAAGGAATCATCACATCAAATGAGGGAATAATCAAGGCGCCTAATGAAGGCAATGAAATTATGACCATTAGCTTCATGAACTTGAAGTCTACACTAGTGGTCAATCAAGAGTCATCTCAAGAAGAAGGCATGAGCCTGTGGCCTGACCCCATGAATGCAATCCTAGAGCAAGAGGATCAAGTTGCCAATTTGAGATCTTTGACCAATGAAAGAACTCAGGCCCAGGTGCCATTTTGCTGCCTTTGAACCCAAGAACCCAGATCCCCTGGGCCCACATTTAAAGTAGTTTTAAAAGCTATGGCAACAAGCAAAAACAATTCAGATTTAAACAAAATTAATTTTAAACAAATTTATATTGATTTAAAATAGATTTGGATTCATTTCAATTTTGTTTAAAGCTGAGTTAATTTTTTTTAAATCTGAATTGTTTTTGCTTGTTGCCATAGCTTTTAAAAATACTGTACTGATGCTCTGATAAACCCCCATGGAAAATGTTAAGTTTGGAGGTGGGGCACTATATAGACCCAAGGACCCCACACTCCAAACTTATCACCATTTTTGAAAAAAAGGTTATGTTATTTTGACCTACACAGCTACTGCCTTATTTTGTCTTTGCCATCTATCAAATCAGTACAATATCATCTGTCTCTCCTTCCCCTCCACCCGCAAATTCCCTTCCTCCAGGTGTTCTCTTTGGTCCCATTCACTTCACAGAGAACCCTCTAAGACCCAAATATAAGGATTAAACCCCAGAAAAGATCCTTGAACTAAATCCCTTGGCCTGCATACAATCTGCAGTTAGATACAATTGTCAAGGTCCCTGGATCCTATCAACACCCAAGTTGTTTAGAGGCAAGTTCAACTACCTGCCTGCCTGCCTAAAAACTCAATATGAAACTGCCTATGATCCCCAAGTCAATGCCTGCCTCCTTATTCAACCTCCCAATCAATTACACTGACAAGCTGTTTGGGATTGTGTATGTTACCCTCACTGGGATGATTGATACTATAATCCTGGCTGCCAGCCTGTGGTCCTGAGTGGGAAAGTCCTTCTCCTACCTCTTTAAGTTAGCTTCTCTCTTGTGGTGGGATCTTCCTGCAAAAAACCCAGCCTGTGTGATCTCTGAAAACAATGTGCTGGCTGCCCAATCTTGGATCCCTGACATGCCTGGACAGGTCTCTATCCTTAGGATCTTTCACCTTTCCAGGAGCCAGGCATTGAGGAATCTCCTCCCATAAAACAGAATGACATTGAACTATGTTGGTTTCAACCCACTCCCTCTCATTTTTTCAGCAACCACATACAAATCTGGACTTCTACCCCACTTACCAGGGCCCAGTAGTCTTGAAGGGTCTCCATAGAAAACAACTTACACAGATTTAATATAAACTTTTCAAAATCAACTAAATTCAACTTTATTTTATTGGGCTAAACTTAGAATGATCACAAGGGGATCATTGTGATCAGCACCTTTATATAACATTCTATTAGATTCTTTAAAATCTTCCTAAATATTCTAGACAGCCTTAGGGACTCTGCTGGTGGCATCAGGCTTGGGTTTTGGGGAATTTTCTGAACAACATGACTCATGTTTCTTTGTCAAATCCCGTACATTGGACTTTGTATCTTTATTTTGTCTAAAAATAGCTTAGATTGATTTTCCTGGTGTTTGACTTCAAAATGCATTGTTGGACATCCAAATATGTCCATTGGTGGCTGAGTTATGATCAAATTAAGATTTGCATCAATTCTTGTGCCTTGGTTACATATTTTTGTCATTTTGCACTGGTTAGGAAGTTTGGCTGGCAGGCAAACTTTAAAAAGACATGATTCATTTTATAGAGTAGCTAGAAGAGTAATTAAACTAGTATTGTGATTGTGGAGAGCAGTAGAGTTTTCCCAAGGCATTTTTGTAACACAAAATGTGTCAGGGCGTTTCCTGATACCGCTCAAGATGTTTCCCAGTGGTTACTGGCAGGTGCCATGGTTATGGGTCTAAACACCTATTTCTTACCCTTGTCCTGATCTATCTCTCCCTGGAGGCCTCTCAGTGCAGCCATCCCAGTCCTGTACTGAATGGCATCCTGGCAGATGGTTTCACCTTCATTGGTTCCAACATTGTTAGTCTAGCCCCCCTCTCTCACAAAAATCATGCCCATGTACCAAAAAATAGCCAATAAATTCAAGTTTAATGAAAAAAGACCCAAAAAGATTTGATTATGCTCCTAAAATCTAATCAGAACCAGGAAACCAACTAATCCATAGGAATAAATTACACCCAAGTGTCAGGAATGTCATTTTTTCCTCTCAAAACCCAAGGTTTAGAATGGGTTTGAACCCTGGTTATGAAGAATTGTTGACCAGGGATTGTGGAAAGCTTAATTCATTAGGCAAATATTGACAGTTAACCAGGGCCAATCAATTACCCTTTTGGAATTTAGTGTCATTTATCACATAATTAAATGCATGATTAGTGATCCATGACGTTGTTGCCAAGGATTAATCATGCCACGTTGCCGCCACCTCAGATACTAAGTGTGTGACACCAGCATTAATTATTCTTGGCACCAGAGTGCGGCTACAGTTTACCTTGAGCGCCAGGACGCCAGCACAATTATTTGCAAGCACCAGAGTGCCGCAATAATTAACATCAAGCGCCAAGGCGCCAGCTGTGAGAGGAAATAACACCAAGACGCCAGATTCAAGTTGAGTGATTGATTCAACTTCCATACCAAATAAGGTCTGAATATAGAGGTTTCTGTATACCAAATATGAGTGTTATCTGGTGCGCTAGCAGAGGGCACCCTTGTGCTAGGTGCCACAGCATTGCGGGATTGTGCCCTAAAATGGAAAGTTGCCCCCTTCTTTATCAGCACAACCAAGACTCTATAGTGCGCTGGAATGTCCTAGAAGACTTTTCCAGCAACAGATGATTATTAATATGATAATACCCCTATATAAGGTGTTGGCAGTAAATGCCAAGGGGCATACTTTTGGAACCTACTTGTATAGGATTAAATAAAATTATTCATTATAAATCAATTGATCAGATGTCTTTTGAACCCTCACATTCAAATGCATGCAGTGAGTGTGTGCCCCTGCCTTCCAATCCTTCTGTTGAATCTTCTGGCAAACACCAATTTTCAACAAGTGGTGCTCACTACAGGGGCACCACACACTCCGACTAACTCTTGTCCTCTGATTCTGACACGCCTCCCTCTATCCCCAAAGACCTAACTAGATTTGGGGAACCTTACTTAGTAATAGAAACCAGCAACGTTGAGAGAGACCAGCTTTTCTGACAACAAGAGGATGTAATCAATGTAGAAGACTTGTATGTACTTCTCTCCACCAGTACACAGAAGTTCATGTGGTACTGCTTGCACGCCTCACCCAGGTCAATTGCCAAGACCTTTCATTGGTGGCCTCTTGACTCTTCCTCAGGTATCAGCTTATCCAGGAGCTCACCAATATCTAGTTGTCTCTCTTCCACCAACATCCTGAAGCTCAACGCCTCATACTATATTTTGCAGTTACCTGGCAACTGATGAAGGAAGCCTCAAATGCTTTCCCACCCTCAAGAAGGCAACCAACTACCTGCAAGGATTTGTTCACCCTGTTTTACATCAGTTACTGGGAGTTCAAGCCCAACACCACCTGGAGCTTTGAGATTTGGTTACGTATGCTGAGCGCCAGCACCATTATCAGGATTATCTAGTACGGCAATTTGACTCCAGGTTTGAGGAAATCTGAGCTTACACTCAAGCCAAAAAGGAAAATCAAGCCACTCTGGCCCGCCAGCTAGAGGACCTCACCCACCAGTAAAATAGTTGCTTGGCCCATGTAATAGAGTTGACTCTGAAGAATTTTGGGTTGGGGCCTGCCTGGGCCCGGGAAATTACACGCCATGCCATAGTCATCAAACAATACATAGCAGAGGCCCATGTAACCAAGAGCAACATGGATGACCTTCTTGCCAAACATGACGCATCCCTGGAGCAACAAGGTAGTTGTCTGCGTGACCTGAACAAGAAGGTTGCCAACAATATAGACAATATCAATGAGGTACAACACCTTGCCTGGCAAAAGAGCAAGGAGTCCAGCAACATTGCTAATGCTGTCAAAGCCAAGGTTCTGGCACTTTGAGACAACTTTGTCCAATGCAATGACCATATCCAGGAAACCATTCAAGAAGAGATCTCTCAGCTACATCAGGAATTCTTGTCACAATTCACCAATGGCTCAACCACTATGGGTCATGGCTGCTCTGAACTTAATGAAGTACAGCAACAAGTAGAGGATATTGCAGCCATAAATAACAAAATGTTCCAGGAAATGAAGCAGGTATGTGATAAAGGAGAGCAGAGTATTGCCTCCCTCAAGGCTGAGCTCAAGGAGTTACAAGCTGAAATGAAGGGACAGGACAAGCAATCCGCCTCCCAGCATGCCGCCATAGAAGAATTTTTCAAGGGAATGATCCAGTGTGCCAGGCTGATTGAGCTCCTTTGCTCTTCCCTTCAAAATGCAAAGATAGCAGATGCTTGAGCCAAGCTGTTGGATTCCAGATGCCGCTGCACTGGTCAAGACTTGGGAGGACCTGGCCTTTCTGCTATGCCTTCTGGAGAAAGAGCCATGCTACAACTCACTTCTAGTTTGGTATATGACAATGGAGCTATCTCATCCTCTTCAGGCCGCCAAAGCCCCCTGCAAGTCTTTGCTGCCCCCTACACATGTTGAAACCCCACAAGCACCCAGGGAGACTGGCCCAGCCAGGAGCTCTTGTACCAATTTCTTTGACCAAAGCTGCCATAAGAAGTCCCCCCTTGCTGTTGTCCTCAAGCCAAAACCACTACACATTTCAAGCCAATGAGCCTGCCTAAGTTTGACCCTAAAGGCAATGCACACACCTTCATCTGTCTTTTAAAGATGTCTATGTATGGGGCCAACAACCAAGACAAGGCTACCACACTGCTCAATCAACTGGACGCAGCTAGTACCAATCCAAACATCCTGCACATACCTGGGCATGACTGGTTGTACACAGCTGCAAAAAATGTGCTGTTATACAAATTTGGTAGCATCACCCAGGTCACCAAAAGGAAGAATGAGTTCTTGATGATTTGCTTCAGAAAATACAAGACAATGACTGATTTTGCTAACCATTTCTATCTTGAGGCACAGATCCTCACCAGCTCAGGGTCCCTGACAGTGCATGAAGCCCATATAGCTTTACATGCAGCAGTAAAGCCCTACAAAGCCTTTTACTGGATCCTCATGCCAACCTTCCAAGATAACTGCACCTTGGACGGCATGGTATGTTACTTGCATCAGTGTGATGACACTTTTGGACCCCCAACACTGGATCAAAGCCCTGCCCAGTCTCCAACATTCCAGGGCGCTTGGAGGCCCCCACCAACAACAATAAGTTCCCACCAAAGACTGACATCACTAAGATAATCTGTCATTGCTGCAACCAGAAGGGTCATTACGCCTCTAGTTGCAACTCAAAGACGGGTATCCATGTGCTGCCCCCTTAGAACATGAAGTACAGGGAAAAGTCAGTGTGGAGTAGAGGAGTAACTCTCTACATCCACGCAATCCATGAATGTTCCACCCAACCTACTCTTCATGCCTGACACTGGGTTCTCAGGAAATGCGCTTCATTAGGTTCTTGTCAACAATGTGCACATGGTACAGACCCGTTCTAAGGTTCAGGCCTCTCAAGAGGTCACTAAGGAAGTGCCCAAGCTCTATACCTGCCAGTTATTAGATGACAAACCTGATATGGAACCCTAATGCTTGGATGATGCCACCCCCCTTAGGAGTGTCAACATAGCTATCCCCATGGAAACAATGAAGGATCACCACCCAGAACTATGTGATAGTATTGTTGAATTCCTCTCCAAGAGTTCCAAGTAGGAAACTGGGTGCTCTTCCATAACACCCATGGATTTGTTAGAGCGCACAAACTGGCTACCCTATGGATAGGCCCATTTGAAATCATTTCCTGGACGTCCACAGACGCCTATACTATTAAGGAGATTAAGGACAGACAGATGATCAACTGTGTACACACAAAGTTCCTGAGAAAGTTTGTAAAGAACCCCCCTTCTGAAGAATAAAGTGATACAACTTCAAATAATTAATCATATAAAAAAAGTGAAAAAAGGACCAAAACAAAAGCAAAAATAAAACTATAAATAAGAGATAAGGAAGCAAGGCTTCATTGGCTAGCTATTCAGAAGGACAACGTCTGGAGCCAGAGGAAGAGGGCTGATTACCTGGAGTCTTGTCAGAGGCACCTGTAGGAGGAACATTGTCTGCGGGAAGATGGGGGATGGAACAACAGTTTGAAGCAGAGCAAGGACATTTTGATACAGAGAGAAGTACCAGAGGAGCTACCAATTTATATTCATCATTATCTATTTGGTTACAGACAAAAGCAAGAGCCACCAACATTTGGCACCAAGTCAATTGAGAATTGCTGGACATACCGGTCTAACTGCAAAGAGGCAAACAAAGATTACCCTTGTTAACCAGATGTCCCCACCCACCACAAGCAGAGAAGGCAGAGCCTATAGTAAGGCAGTTGAGCAGTACATCCTCCATGTAGGAGTAGTATGCTGGCAAGGATACCTTTAACTGATAGGCTAGCCCACAGAAGTGTTCAAGGCAACGCCCTGAAAACCCACAGCGCCAGAAGAACACACCTTGGGAGGATACCACATGAAGTGGGCAACAGACGCAGCCAAGGGAAGATACAGCTGCAGGTTGTTATCCTTCACTGCCTGTACAAACAAATGCAAGGCCAAGGAGAAATGACGGGCCACAATAGCCTGAAGGTCCAGCCCAAGAGTGTGGGGGAGCTCAGGATTGGCAGACTGTTCCAATGCCCAGATGCAAGCAACCTTTCAAAGGTACTGATTGCGCTGAGTGATGGTATAGATGTGCTGCAACAAAAAGCCACTGGTGTTTCTGGCCGTGACGTGCAGACAGAGTTCAACCTCCCCAACTAGTTGCTCCACGTCATAACTACCGTGGTAACAAGCTCCTGATTGGATTGATGTTACACAGTGTTGTCCTCAGCAAACAGCGCCTGGACGTACACGTATAACATCTCTTTGTTATGGCTTACCCTGAACCAATTGATGATGACAGGGTAAGCAGAGGGCAGCTCTTTGGAGTTGTGATGAGCGCAAAGTAACGCAGAGGGCGTTGCAAGTGGTGAGGAAGCAGTTTCAAGGACAATATTGTCAGTCCAATTGTGCAAATCTTCAAAGCCAATACAAGGGAGTCAAACAAGTGGTGCCTTGATCTCCGCAAAAATAGAGTCAGCATACTCTTCCCCTTCAACATATATGACGGTGCTATGTTCTGATCCTGCCACTGTGGCATCGCAGTCCTGGGCCTGCAACTGGCGACTGTTTTCATGAAGTAGCTGATTCAGGAAACAGACCCAGGAAGAGCGCAGCATATGCATAAACACCTTACAATCTTAGGCTGTCAAATCAGCCATGAGACCTTGGTAGACTTGGCGCAAGGAAGTTTGGTTACTATTGTGGGCGCTCATGGGAGAAATAATGAAGAGTAGCCCTGGTCAAGTGGGGGGATATGTGAAGAATTGTTGACCAGGGATTGTGAAAAGCTTAATTCATTAGGCAATTATTGATAATTAACCAGGGCTAATCAATTACCCTTTTGTAAATTAGTGTCATTTATCACATAACTAAATGCATGATTAGTGATCCATGACATCATTGCCAAGAATTAATCACGCCACATTGCCGCCACCCCAGATACTAAGTGCCGTGACGCCAGCATTAATTATTATTGGCGCCAGAGTGCTGCTACAGTTTACATTGAGTGGCAGGACGCCAGCACAATTATTTGCAAGCGCCAGAGCGCCGCAATAATTAACATCAAGCGCCAAGGCGCCAGCTTTGAGAGAAAATAATGCCAAGACGCCAGATTCAAGTTGAGTGATTGATTCAACTTCCATACCAAATAAGGTCTGAATATAGAAGTCTCTGCATACCAAATATGAGTGTTATCTGGTGCTCTAGCAGAGGGCACCCTTGTGCTAGGTGCCACAGGATTGCGGGATTGTGCCCTAAAATGGAAAGTTGTCCCCTTCTTTATCAGCACAACCAAGACTCTATAGTGTGCTGGAATGTCCTAGAAGACTTTTCCAGCAACTGATGATTATTAATATGATAATACCCCTATATAAGGTGTTGGCAGTAAACGCCAAGGGGCAGATTTTTGGAACCTACTTGTATAGGATTAAATAAAAGTATTCATTATAAATCAATTGGTCAGATGTCTTTTGAATCCTAACATTCAAAGGCATGCAGTGAGTGTGTGCCCCTGCCTTTCAATCCTTCTGTTGAATCTTCTGGCAAACACCAATTTTCAACACTGGTCAAGCCAGCCCATGGGCCACTAGCCCTGAGGACCAGGGGACCACCTGCCTGTATTTTTTGGACAAGTGCCTAAAGTTGAAGTGTGGAGATTGAAATCTCCAAATCAATGGATTTTTTGATCTCCACCCTTTTTTCAATAAAAAAATTTCCCAAAAAATTTATATTTTTCTTAAATTTGACTTTTTAAAAATGTTTTTACTAGTAGCTAAAATCAAAAAACCAAGTTCAAAGTGCCCAAATTGATGCAATTTAAAACACACCTTAATTTAATGTGGCTTTTAAAATAGAATTTATTTACCTCTTTGAATAGAGGGGACAAAATCAAAAGTGCAAAAATCAAAATGCAAAAAAATCTTCAATTTAATATTTGATACATCAAAATTAAAAAAATTTAATTTTAAAAAAATTTCTATATGTAAAAAAAGAAATCAAGAGCTAAAAAAAAGCTTTTTAACTTTAGGCAAATTTTTTAATTTATTTTGTTTGAATCTTAATATAAAATACTATTATAACATCTTTATTTTTGAAAAATAAAATTTTGTCTCATAAAAATTTACATATAGTTTCTTAATGGGTGCAGAAATCAAAAAGTAGTCAAATTGAAATCCAAAAAGGTACCAAAAATTTAGGACCACATAATATTAAATTTTTGCAAAAAATTAATATTTTATTCATTATGTTTATTAAGTTCCTCTAATCAAAAGTGAGGAAATCAAAAATTGACTTTTTAGATTTAGTGACACTTTTTATAAGCTTATAAAATTTTAAATAATTGATAAAAACTTTTGAAATTCTTCATGTAGATTCTTTAAGACCTGATATTTAAATATATATAAAAAATGAAGTTTTTTATTGTAATATTAATAAATTGGTGCATTTTGGAGGCAATTTAAAAAATATTAAATTAATACAATATTGTACTATGTTTCCCTATGTTATTTCAGAGGGAAAAATCAAAGTGCCTAAATTAAAGTGCCTAAATCAAAGTGCAATAAGCTCTTGGTTTTTTTGAAGGTTTCTCTTTTGAATTTTCTCCTTTCCCACCTCTCCTTTCCACCTCTCATTCCTCCTCAAAAAGAAGTTTTTTGGCCCCTTGGCTGCGCTGGGGGCCAAAAAACTTTTAAAAATTTCTGCGTCATCAAGAGGGTGGATCATATAAAATCTGATACCAAGCAGAAAAAACTTTCTTTTTCTTTCTTCTCCTCTCTCATTTCTTATCCTCAATCATCTTCTTCTCTTCTCTATTATTACCCTCAATTATCTTCTACTATCCTCTTTCCATTCTTACCATTGATTATCTTCTATATCCTCTCTCTATTATTATCCTCAATTATCTTCTACTATATATTTTTACTATATGTATTAAAGTAAAATAAGATGTACAAAATGTTTCTTTTTGTTATACAACTTTGAACTATCTATATCATTTTTAGTGGAAGTACAGTGTTTTTAACAAAAATATTCAAGTCTTCATTTTATGATATATAAGTGGCAGATTCTTGATATCTTTGAATGTTGTGACTTATAAATGAGATATAAGACTATATATTTTACTAAGCATGAAATTGTATAGTATAGCTTTAATAATAAAGTAATGTACTTTATATTATTTTAATGATAGACTTCTATAACTTTTATCATTGAAATAAGATCACTAATAAACCAAAATACCTAAAATCATATGGGTCATTATTTTTCTTGTTATGCCTAGGCGCCAGAGTGATTATTTTATAACTTAATCACATTATGCATATTCTAATTATTCAGAAAGCTTTAAATACAATCAATCCCAAAACTTTAATTGATCTTGGGCTTAGATGATTTGTTTAAAAATAAGTCATAAATATTTTTGGTTTGTAGTTTGTAGTAGCACTTAAGATATTTTCAGTAATACTATAAGTTGCAATTTTTTACTCTAAAATTTATGATGAGTTGCATGGGAGAGTAATAGCAGCCCCAAAGCTATAAATGCTATTAACCTATCTTTGGCTCATCATAAATATTCTTAGTTTGTTTTAGAAAAAAAGGTTGTTGTTTTTGAAAGACTGATAACTCTATTTAAAATACACCCTCTAGTAAGTTGCCCTACTTCATGAACTTGCCCCAATACATCACTAGCATCTTCTGATATTTTTGTTTCTCTGGTATCATCACATGATTTCAAATGATAAGTAATCATAGAATATTCTGATAAACTTTCAAATGTTAGAGGTGAAGTATATAACTTCCCATCTTTCATCAAATATGAAAGATTAATGCGCAGATTTTTAACTTCAAGCTCTCTTTTTATAGGCCTAACTTTTCTTTCATAAATATAAAATAATGACTTTTGAGAAATTTTTGAGCCTGATAGTATTGATTTATATAATTATTTTCTTTTTCTTCTTGCTCAAAAATATTTTTAAGATCATTAATATTTTTAATATAAAGCTCATTTTTTTCCTTTAACATTTTTGATATTACACCAAAGTGACCATCAACAATGCTTTTTCCATGAAATTCAACAAAACAAGTATACTTTATAGAACCCTTAATATATTTAGGTGCCTCTTTAAATAATTAATATAAAAATTCATATGATCTAAAATGATTTCCATTATCAGTCCACACTTTTATATTTTTTATTTTTTTAATCTATCTAATTTAAGAAGACTTATTAGACATTCACCTGAAGATAAAGAATCATGTGATAATATTTGAGACAAAAAAATCATGATATTCATATTTAATTTTATTATTTTCTTTAAAAACTAATGCAAACCCTAATAATGAGATAGGTTTTTTTTGAATAAAAACAATTATTGGTCTCAATTGGACCACTTCCAACCTTTAAGTTTTCTTTATAATCTATAACTACAACACAAGAATCATCAACTAATTTTTTAACATCTTTTTTTATATTCCCTATTTTGATGAATATAAAAGTCTTGGTGCTGCTTAATAGTCTTTAAGTCATTATCTATAGATTCTGGTAATGGTAAGTTTTTACTTTCACATTATTCCTTCTTTTTTTCTAGTGAATTTTTTAAATTACAAATATTGCACATATCAGTTTTTTTTTACTTTTTATTATATTTTTAGGGATTAATTTATAGTAAGTAGAAATTGAAACTGAAATTTCCCTTTTGCTTTCATATTTTCATATATTTCTTTTTTTTTGTTTTTAAGAGAGAGTATTTTATTACAGTTGAGTATTCACTCATTTCTTTTTCAGTATCTTTATAAATTTTTTCAGGTACTTTTTTTGTAAACTGGCTTGTTTCAAAAGAATTTTCCAGAATTTTTTTAATTATTTCTTTTTTAATGAATAGCTCTTATTTTTTTAGCTTTTTTTGTTTAATCTTACATTTTTATTTTATTTATTTTTCTTAAGTATTCAAACTCACTTTTGGTTATGTTAAACCCATATCATTAAGCTCTTTTAAAAAGTAGCTGGAAGTAACCAGAGATTGTAAGGCTGGGAGATGCTTTTGGGGAGAAGATTTCAGGAGATCCTTTAAGTTTTAATGAACTTGTTGAGGGTCTGGATGTACAAGCATTCTGGCTACTGCTAACCTACTTAACATCCAGCCATTGCCTGATTTGGTGCCCTTCCAATATACCGTCCAACATACCAATAATGGTAACCAAGCAATATCACATGCCTGTCCAAGTATCCAGTGGCTCAAACCCATCCTGCACATGACCAACCCCTAGGTTCAATCCAACTAAATCTCTGCCACAGTCAAGTCTATATAAGTCTAAAGTATTATCCAATAAAATATACTTCTCTTCTTTCCTAATTCCATATTTGAAGCTTCCCCAAAAGGCGCTCCTTATCAAAATCATTGCCTTTTTGTTTTTAAATAGTTGAAAGGAACTGGGATCTCCCAAATTCAGTTTGAGTAAGGAAGTGTTTGATAAAAGTATCAAGATCATCACCAGCAATAAAGAGGAATGCCTTTTTTAACATTGCAATTCTTTCTCTGTTTGTTGAAGCTCCCAAGGACAAAAAAGGTAGAATGGCAGAAGTAAATTTAACTGAAGACATGGTAGTATTTTGAATCTGTAATTAGGTTGGATCTCTGAAATGTGCCTTAATGATGGAGTAGTTTTGATCAGAATGTGGCCTTTGAATGAGGTCTTTTGGATTAGAAGCTTTGTGGTGCTTTAGCTCTTATATACCAAGCTAAATGACACCATTCTGAAAGAAATGGTGTGATAGCTTTTACTATAGTTTGAACTTGAATTTATGTTTGCAGAATTATCTAAATACCCAGTTTTCATGCATAAGTGATATATGTGAAGCAGCTAAGCATTATTATTACATCATATCCTCTTTGTAATCAATGCAAACCAATTAAAATGATGTATTCACTTAGTTTTAACTCTTCCACATGTTTTTCAAATGATAAAATATTAAAGAAATCCATTTAAAGAATGCTTAATTTGAGGTTTGAAGCTCACTTGAACCTTAAAATTAATCTAAACAGTGATAATAACATTCTAACTTCAAACTACCATAAAATTCTAAAGAATTAAGATTTTTGAATAAAATAAAGTGCAAAAATAAAGCTCTCAATTTTATCTTTAATTTTGTTAAATAAAAATTATATATCATTTAATAAAAAATTAACTTTTTTAGCTTAAAGCAGTCTATTTTATTTCATTATCAAAATGATACAATAAAGTCTGATACATGCTCTTTTAAATTGCTTTTGCTTTAATATTCAATATAATATATATATATTAATATTTTAACTCTAATAGAAATATGGGATCCTTAGCTTCATTTTGATAGCTTACATTGTAAAAAAATTAATTTTTTATTGAGTTATTAATGTTTTAAATATAAAATGTGTAATTAGTTACTTTTTCAAAATTGAACTGTGTTATGCTGCAACTTGAGCAGCATGTGCATTAGAAAATGGTATAATCCCTAAAATAATGACCCATATGCTTGTATCTTGCAGGAAAAATCTTTTATTTTGCTTATACTGAAGTATTATGATAGCTTTACATAAGCTGAAAATTTAATTAACACTTTTTATTGAAACTATAGTTTATAAAGCAGTTTTTTGTGTAGTTTCATATTTTATATTTAATTGAATACAGTTACATATAAATTATAGTCTGATTTTGCTTTTGAACCTAAAATAAACTTTCTTTTAAAAACAGCTAATTTAAGATTTTTTATTCTCTAGAATATACTTTTTATTACATAAATGAATTTCTTGGGGTCTCTTCAATCTATTATAGAATTTAAAATATATATTTTTCATATTATAAACTGTATTTTATTCTGCTTCAAAGTTAACCTTGGAAAATCAATTTTTGCACTTTGATCTTTGATATTTTCAATTTTTGCACCCTACATAGTGTTTTGATTTTTGCACTTTTTGGGGGTCCCATTTTTGGTTTTTGCACTTTTGACCTTAGGAAATTTGACCTAAGGAATTTGCCCTATTTTTTCCGGATCAACCCCTAAAGTGGTTTTTGAAGCTACAGCAATAAGCAAATTTAAGTCATCTGTAAGCAAGATGAATTCAAATTTAAATGAAATCAACTCAGACCAGAACACTATTAATAAATAATGAGTTTATATTTAACCACAATAGATTTGGGTTTAATTCTATTTCCCTCTGAGCTGATTTGATTTTGTTTAAAGTTGAGCTCATCTTGCTTACAGATGACTTAATTTTGCTTGTTGCCACAGCTTTGAAAATTGCTGAACCTGATTCAAACTGCAAATTTCCTTGAGATGAGGATGTCATCATAGACTTGCCTATGATGAAACTTAGCAAAAGACATAAAAAAATCACCTAATAAAGGCAAGCAGGCTCCTGCCATTATCTTGATGGGCCTGATGTCTACCTTGGTGGCCAATCTGAATCCTGCCCCCAAGAATATCACTTCAGAGCAGAAGGTTTATGCTACCCTTCTAGAAGATTCAGCCAATGAATGCCTGTTCTGCACCAGTGCCATTTTGATGCCTCCAAACCCAGGTGATCTATCTGTCCAGATTTCCATTTCCCAACTATTGGAATCCTGACCATTTGAATTGAAGTCTGATAGCAGGGTACTATAAAACCCATGGGCCCTGTTTCAGACTTTATTGTCATTTTCAAATAAAGGTTATGAGATATTGGGGTTCCCAATTATTACTGTATTTTAACTTAGTAATCTGCTGTTCAACTCCAATTCTTTTGGATTGCATGCCCCACTGCCTGTAAGCTTTTATCCTCAAGGTGCCCCCTACAGTCATTTCTAGTTCACAGAATACCTATTGAAAACAGAATATCAAGGATATACCTTCAAGAACATACTGTCAAGCAGCCCCCTGGCCTGTACTAAAGAGTTGACCTGATTTAATAGAAAGGAACCTTGGTTTATTACTGAACCCCAACTGTTTAAAGATAAGCGTTAGAGAGGAGAGCTTAACTAACTAAGGACTACTCTAGGGCAACAAGAAAGAGATGCCAGAAGATACTGGGAGTGGGCTCAAGGTAAAGTAGCCAGTTTTTAAAGCCAAAATTTTAGGCAGCAACAGCCACAACAAGGTCTTAAAACACCAAAAAATATAGAAAGATTCAAAACCTATATTTAATAATTGATAAGCAGTGACCCATAGTGGGCATGTTTGTTATTTAAGGGATCTGTTTCAACTTGGGAGCCTAGCACAAATGGTGGAGCCTCCTGATTGGCTAGCAACTAAAATTTTCAGCCCTGTGTCAGGGGGGCAGAAAGATTTTAGAGAAATTTCTGGAGTGGACTCTGATTGGCTGGGAGTGCCCATTTGAATTTTTTGAGCTGGTACTAGCAAGTCTGGAGTGGATCAAGACATGTTGTTGGCGGCTTCTGATTGGATACACCTAGTGTTGGGAATTTTGACCAAGCAATGATGCTAATTATGACGGAGCTTGCAGATATGAATTGCAGCTACCAAATAACATAAATTGATAGTATAAATCATATGCATATTGGAGCAGCAGTAGCCTGCTGACCTGAACCTTAAATTATCCAATGATAAGTGCTTCTGCACTTAAGTGATACATGATTTGCCGCCACACCACTTGGAAAAGGACACAGGCACCGCAGTGCTGCCTAGCAACTGGATTAGGAGCCAAAGCGCCAAACTACTTTTACATCAAGTGCCACCTGGCAAATATTGCAGGCGCCAAGGCGTGGCTTTACTTTTACATCAAGCAACAAGGCGCTGGGTTTTATTCTCCATAATATTGAATTCCCATATTTATCACATTAATAAGCATTAAGCTTACAGTACGCCAGAGAAGTAGGAAGTGATCCTGAAGTGACTAAATTATTCCATGCCAGCAAGGATCACCTGTGCTGGGTGAAGATGAAGATATTCTATTGGTTGACGTACAATAAGCGCCAAATCTAGATTAATAATTACCCAAATTAGGGGCGTGTTAGAATGTCCTAGACAACATTGCTAGTAGCCCAGGGATTAATCTTTGCAGAAGGTATAAGAAGAATGAATTATTTATAATAAAATCATCTTTGAACCATCTTTATTTTATCCTTAATTTGGTTGACCTTAATCCTAATTCTTGAGTGCTTCTGCGCAATCAGAAGCCATTGCCAGACAGTGATCATGGTTCCATTCAATCCTGGCTCTTCTGATACAATACTACTAATATCCTCACATATGACTGTATTCAAGCAAATATCCTGTGCCCTATAATCTCAAATAATTGTGGCACTGTAATGCAAAAACTGCAACACCTAGCTTGCTTCAAAAGTGGTCAAGCCTGAGACAGAAGACAATCTAAACTTATTAATATCTCATTCAATTTTGGGCAGTAGAAATAGATTAATGCTGAGAGGTTTGGGAGAGATAAGCCAGTATAAATCTCTTGTCTATAGTATGGGCCAAATCATCCAAGAAATTTAAAGGCTTGGTTTAATTTCAGGGGGACTTTTTTGATTATCTTGGGAATACAGTCCTATCAAGGGCCAAAGTGGAGGAGTAACTTTACAATAAGTATAACTTCATGCCTGCCTATTAACGGAATATGGAACTGCCTCTCATTCCCAAAATGATGCCAGTGTTTGCCTCCAAACTTTCCCTAGACAATTCCAACAATCTGTTAGGTATAGTGTATATCACCCTTTTGAGGATGGATGACACTATCCTCCCAGCTTCTGGCATGTGGTTTTTTTTTGGAAAAACCTATGTCATAACTATTTAAGTTAGCATCAATTATATGGTGGGCTTTGCCTGCCTGGCCTGCGGCCTGCCCAATCCCAGAAAACAACAGGCCAGTTGCCCAAGGTTGGTTCCTTAAAAAGTATTATCACATACTTTAGTACATATGGCAATTTTCCTGTGCCCCAATCAAGCATAAGATATGTGTTAGACCAATACCACAAGTGAAACAGTAAAAATAATACCATAGACCCAAAACTCATGAGCAAGGTGCTATAAGCTTTTTCTAACCAGGTGGTATAAATACTGGTTGTTAACTAGGATTAAGTATGGTCAACCTCATGGAAAATCCCTAGTTTTGGGCTGGACAAGTTGACACAATATTTGTGGGGGTGCCACCACCTATAAAACTATCCACTTTGACCTTATCCACAGAAAATATGTATAAGGGCATTCAGCATAAGTTTATGGTGTAGATTTAATAGATGAGTTTCAGGTGGTGCTGTAGTATTTCAGTGCTGCTTGAGACTCTATCTAATATCTGAAAATTTGGTATCAATAGCCTTTATGAGTTAAGAAAACTCTCTTTAAGCAAAGAAAAGCTGTTAGATGTAGTAGAGATGGAGATAGACATATTTCTTGCATTTAGATAGTGTAAGAATTAAAGGCAGTTGGTGCTGTGCTGGCTTTATTACTGCTGGGGTACCCTTGTTCATGAGTGTTAATGGCAGAAAGGTGGTTGTCTGCTATTCTGTGTAAAAATATCCCTTAAAAGGTTTCTCTGGAAATAAGTGTAATATATTATTATTCTGACTTTCAGCTGGTAGTGTACATTCAGGCTGAGTACATTAGATGGCTTTTGTAATGATCAGGGAGGTGCAAGTTCAGTATATTCCTCTATTGGCTTACCTTGGTTTTCACCTGCTCTTCAGGCTTGGTTTCAATCAAAAAAACTCATGCTAGTGATAAGGAGCGCCTTTTGGGGGAAGCTTCAAATATAAAAGTAGGAAGAGAAGAAGTTTATTTTATTGGATAATACTTTAGACTTATATAGCTTTAGCTGTGGCAGGGATTTAGTTGGATCAAAACAAGGGGCTGGTCATGTGCTGGATGAGTTCAAGTTGCTGGATACCTGGACAGTCATGTGATATTGGTTTAGTGCCATTTTTGGTATGTCAAATGGTATATTGGAAAGGCACCAAATTGGGCAATGACTGGATGTTAGGTGTGATGGCAATAGCCGGAATGCTTGTACATCCAGACCCTTGATACACCCCTCCCTTAAGGGGTTACTCGGGTACATCAGGAGGGGGCTTTGTCTTGACGGCTGCCGCCTGATGTTCCTGGAGTTTTTTATTAGTGGGCACCAACTGGGTCGAGTGTTCCCCTTTGCTAGGGCGGAGGCAAGATCTGTGATAATTTTTGGTGATGGGATCTTTGGCACCCTGGAACTTAACCAGGTAGGTGTTCCTGTCTGGTTGGTATCTGATGATTCTTCTTGGTCCTCTGTGTACTGAGTCTAGCTTCTTTCTGTTCCCAGCTAGGACCCAGAAGGGGGAGTTGATGGGAAATGGGTCCTCTGTTGAGGTTACCTTTTGGGCTTTGAGTCTTTTTGTTTCTGCCAGTTTGGCTTTGAGGCATATGTGTTGCAGAGCTGGTTTCTGTTCTACTGTGGGAGGTTTCCCCGGGGGATCTTCACATATGGTTGATTATTGCAGGTGACTATTTCTGGCTTGTACCTGTATGTTAGTTCAAACAGTGAGTAGCCTGTCTCTTGATTGGTACAAACTTGGGATACTAGTAATGCATGTTTCACATAGAGTGTCCATGTGCCTTTGGCTTTGCCATCCATTATTTTCTCCAGTGTTCTAATAAGGCTGCCATTCAGGCGTTCAACTTTGCCGTTGGCCTGTGGCCTGTAGGGCGAGGTTGTGGAGTGTTTGATGTTCTTTGTTTTTAGATTGTTGTTTACTACATGGCCTGTTAGCTCTTTTGCTCCATCTGTTATTATGTAGTCTGGAGTGCTGTAGTCTGCTATGAATGCTTTATTGATGAATTGATTTATTTTTTCCGCCTTGTGATCTTTTGTTGCCCAGCAGATGGGCCAACGTGTGGCAAAGTTGATGGCTACAATTAGGAAATGTTGATTCATTTTGGTTTCCAGGAAGGGTCCCACTACGTCCAGTCCCCAAACCTTAAATGGTTTGGGGTCAGGTACTGGATTGACTGTTGGCTGTGGCGCCTTGGTGCTGGCGTATTTTTCACACACTGTACACTTCTTTAGAACATTGATTATGTCTTGCTTCAGGTTGGGCCACCATACTATCTCTTTTAATGTGAGATATAGGTTTTTAGCCTTTGTGTGTCCTAGCAGATGGTAGTGTCTTAGTATAGTGTCAACTCTTTATGCAAGTGGAATGTATGGAATGTGTTTATCCTTGATGATTTGGCATACCATGCCATTTGATATGTGTAAATGTTTTTCATTCCTTACTAGTGTATCATGGGTTAGTTGGTGTGTGGAGGGATCCTTTCCTTTTGTCTTGTACTCAGTGTTGTATAGGTTGGGCCAGTCAGGGTCCAGGTGGTCAGGGTGATCCTCTCTTAGCTGGCATAGCCTAGAGAGATCATTGGCCATGACCAGCTCTGCCCCTTTTTGTATTAGATGTCCAGGTTAAGCTGTTCCAGCAAGGACATCTATTTGGCTTGGCACCGTGCAAGTGCGTTCTGAGTTTTAAAATAGATTAAGGATTTGAAGTCAGTTAGCACTTGGACGTTTAAGTGTCCTTTGAGATAAGATCTCCATTTCTTGCACGTGTAATATATTACTAGCAATTCTTTATTGTGTATTGGGTACCTTTGCTCAGTGTTTGTTAGCTTTCTGCTTTTGTAACATACTGGCAGGAAATCTTGCTACCCTGGCTGGCAGATGCGTAGGACTACACCAATGGCAGTGTCACTAGCGTCTGACTCAAGCTTGTAGCACATGTTGTTATTAGGGTATTGCAAGATTGGTGCTTCAATCAAAGCTTGTTTTAATAGCCAAAAATTCTTGTCGCATTCTGGAGTCCAGATGAATTTCTTTTTGGCATTACCTTTGGTTAGGTCATTGATTGGTGCAGTGAGCTTTCTGCAGTCTTTGATGTATTTCCTTAGGTAAGCTACCATACCAAGAAAGCATCTAACTTGTTTCACAGAGGTGGGGTGTTGCATGTTATTTATGGCTTTTATTTTATCTGGGTCTGCTTTGATGCCACCGTCAGAGACAATGTGGCCCAATAACAGGAGTTCCTTGTCCATAAATTGGCACCTACTAGGCTTAGCGTATAGCTTGTGCTTTGAAAGTTGATTGAGTGTCTTACAGACATGTGTGAGGTGTTCCTCTTTTGTTTTTGAAAATATGATGATGTTGTCGAGGTAACATAATGTGTTTGAGAGTCTGTTTAGCGCCTGGTTCATCATGGTGACAAATGTTGCTGGGGCGTTTGTCATCCCAAAATTCATTACTTTACATTCAAACAACCCAAATTGTGTGCGGAACACAGCCTTTGGTATGTCTTTCTCTTTAAATTCAACTTGGTTATAACCAGATGTGAGGCCAATTTTTGAGAATTTTTTTGCTCTGGAGAGCCTTGCAAATAGGTCTTCTATGAGGGGAATTGGGTATTTATTTTTTACTGTACTTGCATTTAGTGCTCTGTAGTCAGTAACTAAGCAAAGAGATCCTTCTTTCTTCTTTACAAAGAAAACCACTGCCCCCCCACACTGGATTCAGGCAGACAGATGAATCCTTTGGCTAGATTATCCTTGATGTGGGCTTTAAGTATTTGGGTCTTCATGGGAGAGAGTCTGTAGAGGGGTGCAGGTTTGGTCATGGCTTTGCATAAGTTGATGTCATGTTTGACCTCTCATTTGGGGGGGTAACTCTGTGAGTTCTTCCTTGTTTACATGAGTGTATTTGTTTAGGAGTGCTGCAAGTTCTGGGAATTGGATCTTTTGTGTTTGTATATTATTAAATTTGGAGTACCTTGTTATGTGGAGGGTACTGTCTTTGGTTAGATGTTCAGAGTCATCTTGATTTATGACTTGGAAAAATTGTGTCTCTTAGAATGAGGTTGTTGGGTTCTTTGAGAATGTTGAAGTTGACTTCTTTGCGTTTGATGGTCATGGTTTTTGTTTTCCAACATACGCTGAGATTCACTCAGATAGACCAGTCCATGCCTGCTACAATGTCATAGTTTATGTTGTTAATGACAAGTCCTTTGATGGATGTTTGTATGCCTTGGAGGTCAATTCTGAAGGGAGTTGTTTTGCCTTTGAGTAGAACCTTTGATTTATCTGCCATTCTGGCGTATTTGAAGTTGGATTTGACAACTGGTATTTTGTACTTGGTTACAAAAGGTTTGCTAACCATAGTGTGTTGCGCACCAGAGTCAAATAGAATTTTATGTGTATGAGATTTGTAAGTGCATGGATAGACAAGAAGTTGTGAGCAATCTTTAATTTTTATGTTCATAAAAATGGAGGATTGCGGGACACGTGGGATGCGAGCAGCAAAGTTTGTGCCTTGGTACAGTTTCTTGTTAAGTTGGGGGGAAACAGGGGCACTTAAGCCTGTTCCCCCTCCTCTTTTCCCTGTTCCTCTGTTTTGAGACCTTCAAGGTCAGAGAATGTGGGGTCAGATTCATAGCAGGTTGCTACTTCAGCGTTGTTAACTTTGGCAGTGTCCTCTTTCTTGGGACAGGAGCAGTTTGCGCTTTGGCTGCAATTGCCATTGTTGCAATTGGGGTTGCTGTTGCTATGATTGGTATTTTGGCATTTATTGTCATTGGCATTTTCTCTGCCATTGCCGTTTGAGGAGCGGTTGCCTTTGCATGCAGCATATTCCATGTTGGCGCATTTTTCAGCGCGCTTGGCTTCTGCAATGAGAGCAGGCATGGAGGTGTTGGTCTCTGGGCGGATGAGGGCAGCAACAGAGGGTTTCATTCTCTTGATTAATGATGCTCTGGTATGTACATTATCAGCTTGTGCTGGGTTTTGGATTTTGCAATGTATTTCCTCAAATTCCTTGGCATAAGCTGCAATAGTGGTCTTCTGAAGAAGATCACTGAGCTGTATTGCAATTTCTTGGAGAGATTTAGTGATGCGGAAATTGTGGGTGATGTCGGCTTTGAACTCTTCCCAGTTTTCAAGCTGGTCATCAGTTTGTGAGCCAACCCAGGTGGCAAACCAGTTAGCTGCAGCCTCATATAGGCACTTGCTGGCTTCCTGGACCCATTTTTTGTGGGGAATGCGGCTGGCACGGAGTTTGGCGGCTGTGTGGTCTAGCCAGTTGATGACGTTTTCTTTGTTTTTACCAAAGAACTTGTTGATACCAATGTACTTGGTGTTGGTAACTTCACCTGTGATAGGTGGTTGTGCATTTGTTTGTGGTTGTAGAGAGCAACTGTATTGAATTATCTTGGTGCATGCTTTGGGCATGACCAGTCCTTTGAATACGGTACATCCACTAGGAATATCTTCATCGATGTTGTGGGCGCAGAAGTATGTTTTCCAGGTATCCTGGAATGTGGCCTGGTTGAGTATGTGGGCAGGTTCTGTTCTGTCATTTTCTCTTTCATCGGTGTGGTCAAAAACTGTAGTGCTACCAGTGATAAGGAGAACCTTTTTGGGGAAGCTTTAATATAAAAGTAGGAAGAGAAGAAGTATATTTTATTGGATAATACTTTAGACTTATATAGCTTTAGCTGTGGCAGGGATTTAGTTGAATCAAAACAAGGGGCTGGTCATGTGCTGGATGGGTTTGAGTCGCTGGATACCTGGACAATCATGTGATATTGGTTTGGTGCCATTTTTGGTATGTCAAATGGTATATTGGAAAGGCACCAAATTGGGCAATGACTGGATGTTAGGTGTGATGGCAATAGCCGGAATGCTTGTACATCCAGACCCTCGACACTAGTGGGTAACATCTTTGATTGCTTCCTCTTGGGGAATTATTTTTCCAGTGATCAACTCAAACCATCTGGTAGAAAGTGACCCTGACACTTGGTCCAAATATTTTACTAAGATACACCCATTTTATCTAATGTGATCCTCATAATTAAACCCATGTGATCTTCACAGACACTATAAAGCATACTTCCAGCCTTAAAAGGTTCCCTCTAATTTTAATAGGAAATTAATATGCTCTTCGATCCCCCTTTCCTTGCGTCAGGTATATACTTCTGGGAATTATATATATAGCAGTGGGCTATATTTTTTAAACTGGTGATTTTTTATGATAGTGTTGGAACAAGAGGTTAACATATATACTTTACATAGTTTACTATTAAGATAAAGAATGGCATGGTTCAATTTGAATATCTACTCCTTAGCTAAAACGAGGAGATATTAAAGGCTCGTGGAATCTGGTGTAAAAGTTGTTCATGTGTGGCAATAATAAAGTTTAACTACGCCTTTAAGCTTTATAGCCTTTCATTTGAACTCGAAACAGCACTGAAACCTGAAGTTTTGTCGGAAATATTATTGCTGGGAATGGAGTGGGATCTTCTGAAGGCGTGGGCCCTGTAGGTGTTTATTATATTGGGGCTAAAGGGATATATCCTAAGCGGATCGGATGTGGGGCGATATTGGAACGAGGAGCTTATGAAGTTTATCTGGGAATTGAGCCAATCAGCTAAAAGGCATTGTAATATATTTAATTTAATTAGTGAAAATTGTTTAAACTTTTAATGGTACAAGATAAGGGGTTTTTTTTAAAAACTATGTATAGTTTGTATCAGTATGCAGCAGGAGGATGGCGGGTTTCATGGGCAAGAGGATAGTTGTTTGATGGGCGTGTAGATAAATGTATGTGGTGGGGGTTGGACTCGGGAATGCAGCTGTGGTTCTTGTTTGTTGGTGGCGGAGTATGCTTTGATGGAGATCTGCTGGCGGATTGTCCGTTGATTTCGGACAGATGTCAGGTGGGTGGGTTTGAGTTTTCGGCGGGCCAGAAAGGCGGGCCGGAGTGCTGGCTGAAGACACGGGCAGGGATTTCATGCCATTACTTGGCTGACTATGGCATGGAGGCGTGTGCTGGGTGTTACAGGAATATCCGTGAGTGTGGCTATTTTGAGAAAGAGGACAAGGTGGCGGTGGAGTGTCCAGTGGCGGGGGATAAGTGTAAGTTTTATTCTGACATGCTGATAAATTTGGATGATCCGGATGTGCCTGGGTGCTGGAAAAGAGATGATGAGGGTGAGTGGTCATGCCTGGTGCTCTCCAAGGGATGTCCATCAGGCTTTGCTGACATCACCAAGTGTCACGGAGAGGTGGTGGAGGAAAAGGCAGCGGTAGCTTCAATAGAGCGCTGTCCTGAAGTTGATGACATGTGTTGGCATTCGGAAAGGGCAGCCTTTAAAATGGGCGATGAGAATGTTCCTGAATGCTGGGCGGTGGTGGACAAGTCTGTCAGATGCCGGTTCAAAGCCGAAGTGGGAGGGCGATGCCCAAAGGGGTCCTTTGACACGAGCCATTGTCACGCTGCAAGCGAGGCGCAGATCCGCGAATGCCCGGGAGAAGGGGCTAAGTGTGTGTTTGAGAAGCGGCTGTATGAGTTTGGGGAGCATGTAACGCCTCAGTGCTGGCAGGGGACGCCTGGTGGCTTTACCTGCCAGCCACGCGAGGATGGCTGTCCAGACGGCATGCTTGACTTGACGTTGTGTCCACCACATCGCCCACCAGTCGACCCCCGATGCCCACTCCTTAAAGACAAATGCGCAATCGACGGCAAGAAATATCACATTTCAGAAGGCCCCGAGTGCTGGAGAAGGACTGAAGCCACAGTTGACTGTGCCTTTGCTGATTCGGATGGCTCTTGTCCTAAAGACTACGTTTTGTTGGCAACATGTCCTATCCGTGAATTTCCTGCAGTCCCCATTCTCTCCACACGCCCATGTCCCTCTCCAATGGATAAATGCTTTGATGGCAAGACAAAGTACTTTGCCACCGACCCCACCCGCCCTGCCTGCTGGGCTAAAGTGGGGACAAGTTTTCTTTGTATCAACGCATCCCCCTGTCCGCCTGCCACAATCAATACTCACTCGTGCAACCTACTTGAATGTCCTCAGTATGACACAAAATGCTCCTTGGGCAACACACTCCAGGACCCTGACGCACCCCCGTGCTGGAAGAACACCACAGCAGGCTTCACCTGCAACCCCAAATCATACTCTGGCTTCTGCCAGCCATCTGAAGTTGACATCTCATTGTGTAACAGGAAGCTTCGCCGTCCCCCATGTCCCAATGCAAACGCCACATCGTGAATACTCAGACATCCGCCTCAAATACGCTCTCCAGGAACCAAGAGCCCCACTCTGTTGGACTCCAACGGAAGCTGGTTATCGATGCGCTTTTCCTCAACTCGGCAGCAAATGCCCTCGCTCGGCAGTTGACATCTCCCAGTGCCCCCCTCCCCCCACCACCAGTTCCTGCCCTCCCCCCTCCTCCATCTGTCGCCATCACGCCGCCCTAAAAATCCTCACCGAGAACAACCCGCCCGAGTGCTGGTTAAAGACCAACACTGGCTATCAATGCTGGTTTAAATACGAACTCAAGGACCAGGAGTGCCCACCCAACGCCATTGATTTAGAAACCTGCCAGCCCTCCACCACCAACGCCACCTCGCTTACCTCCCTTGGGATATTCACTTTCTTACCCTAGCCTTTAAAATAAATATACAATCCCCACCACATCATCGCATTCCAGATTTGCATAAATAACTAGAATAAATCATTACCTTACGTCATAAAAATCCATCAAACAAATAAAGGAAACATCTGGAAGTATCATCCTCCACCAAATCTTTCTATCCAGCATCAATACTGTACCTTTCACAGCTGTCAAGATAGACAAATCAAAGTCATTCAAGAGAAATCCAAGCCATGCGCTAAATGAAACGAATATGGTGTAAAGAAGTTTTAGCAAAATTAAAGATTAAATATCCATCAAATTACAATCTCCCACAAAGAAAACCAATTACCAAGATGGAATATAGGCACATTCAAATCCACCAATACACAAATGATCAACAAAAAAGTCAAACTTACACACCAACAATCCAGAGATAGAGCTGTAGTTACATGGATAGTAATCTTGGGAGAAAAGCTCACTGACCATACAAGATCACTGACCAGCAGACACACACCAAGAAAACTTTCCAAACCACAACAATAACCCATCTATTTTAACCAAAAGCATACTCTAAGAAGGAAAGGCAGATATCTACAGCTAATCCAGTGACTTTCATTTTTAAACCAGTATCAAATTCAATCCCAACCTCTAGATTTGACCAGCCCTGGATCTACATTCATCTTTTTAACAAGGATCAATCATACACTTAAGATGCAAACAAAGGTGGGCAACCACTTCACACAACAATCCAGTGTGTCAAGGCGTAAGTCCTTGGGATACATCCCATCAAGCAACTGTCAAAAAAGCAGGCTTGACCTGCCAGCAAGGTTCCAACCAAGCGGATTTGTGACCTGCAAACTGATTTCCCAGTGACCTGTAGCCAAGCTAGGAAGTCAGCTCAAATTACCAAATCCATCAACATGAACAAATGATGATCCTCTATGGTGGATACCTTGTTTTGGCGCTTGACTCATTACCAGGATCAAGCCACACCCTTCACCATCCAAACGTGTGATCAACACAATCATGTTCCTGTTATCCATTGATTCACAATGACTATATAATTACTATCTCTCAATAAAGAATATTATCTAGTTTCCAAAATATTTTTCCCTTGTAACTCTGCTAAAACAGCACAGTTACAACATTGGTAGCAGCAGTAGGGTTTCCATTCTACTTTATTCCCCAAGATTCCACCTATTGTCTGTACTTGCCGCGGTCAACAAATCCTTGATAGAATCATATATGGCCTCCCGCTAGAATGGACACCATACACACCAGGTGCTGAGATACCTGATGGGTTTGTACTGTACCAGAACACGGTGATTCCACTCTTTGCCTTCAATGCCCTGTCAGCGCAAGGGTTCTTTCAGGCACCCACCACCATTCCTGGAGAAATCAATGAAGGCACTATGCCAGCCTACGTAGCACAGAGACTTTGAAGCGCTGCATTGTGTCATGGCCATATTTTTCCCAGGTGTGGCTCAGCCAAAGTGCTGCCACCTGGGGAAACCTGACCCAAAGCCCCGCCTGCTTGCGACAATTGTAGATTTAAATCTAACAATCAATCACAAGTGGGTGATGGCACAGGAAATTGGGTCTGAGTGGGGCGCAGATGTCCCACACCCAATTTTTCCTTTCTTGACAGGCTGGTTAACAAATCCTGACCTCAAAGGAGGTCAGGTAACAGCTTGCAGAACTATCATTGGTGGTATCTGTAAGCTGTACAAATATTGTATTCAAGGAGGCCACCTCATCAAGATGTACCCAAAGGCTTTAAGTAACAATTGTCCCCATCAAAATACCTTAGTAGTTTGATATTTTACTCTCAATAAACATCTTGCCTCAATGATTCACTTATTTCAATATTTTCCAATCAGATTTGTAATAACCAGACTGCTAGATTCTGCTTTCTCACCTCTTCAATTTCCTGGTAATCTTCCACCTCCTGCTGAAATGATTCCTGAAACCCGTGAAATTAAATGTGAGCCTATCTATGCTGCTGATTCCTTGATGTTGAGCCAAATTAAGGTCTTCCTGATGTACCTGTGCATAATCTTCTGCTGAACCTTTCCTTATTCACTCTTCAAGGGTTATCATTTACAAGTAAACACAAATTGTCTCCTCCTCATTGGTAATGTCATTCTCATTTGGGTGTACATTCCCCATTTGATCAATTACAACAAGCTCTCACTTAACTTTACCCTGACACATTGGAACCTTTTTCTGGAGCCAACAACAAAAAACACCGCAGCATAAATCCAATCTTCCCAAAGCAAGTTGGCCCAAATGGAATGCCTGCAACAATTTTGGATTGCATAAATCTCCATCTGACTGACTCACAACGCTGGCACCTGGTGCAACAAGTGTCATGGAGAACACACTGAGAAGGATTGGGACACTTTCAAACAAGACTTCTTGGCAAGATTTGTGCTGAAGGACACTGTACTCATGATCATACGCCAAGTGAAGAATATAACCTAAATTGGCACAGTGAAGGAGCTCACCTGCACTTACAAGAAACTCTGCCAACAGCCCCCTCAGATACGGCTTTTGACACTCCAGCAACCCACCTCATGTACTACGACACACTCAAGTTGCATGTAATGAGACACATAAACCTGGACCAAGTAACCAACTTGCAAAGTCTGTATCTCAAGGCAGTGTTGAGGGTCTGGATGTACAAGCATTATGGCTACCACCAACCTACTTAACATCCAGCCATTGCCCAATTTGGTTCCCTTCCAATATACTGTTTGACATACCAAGAGTGGTAACTAAGCAATATCACCTGACTGTCCAAGTATCCAGTGGCCCAAACCTATCTAGCACATGACCAACCCCTAGGTTCAATCCAACTAAATCCCCGCCACAGTCAAGTCTATATAAGTCTAAAGTATTATCCAATAAAAAATATACTTCTCTTCTTTCTTAATTCCATATTTGAAGCTTCACCAAAAGGCGCTCCTTATCACTGGTAGCAGCTACGGTTTTTTGACCACGCCCATGAGAGAGAAAATGACTGACAGAAACCCGCCCATCTTTGCTCACATACTCAACCAGGCCACATCCCAGGAGACCTGGAAAACATACTTCCGCGCCCACAACATTGATGAAGATATACCCAGTGGATGTACTGTATTCAAAGGTCTGGTCATGCCCAAAGCATGTGCCAAGATTATTCAATACAGTTGCTCTCTTCAACCACAAATAAACACACAACCACCTATCACAGGTGAAGTTACCAACACCAAATACATTGATATTGACAAGTTCTTTGGTAAAAACAAAGAAAACATCATCAACTGGCTAGACCACACAGCCGCCAAACTCCGCGCCAGCTGCATCCCCCATGAGAAATGGGTCCAGGAAGCCAGCAAGCGCCTGTACAAAGCTGCAGATAACTGGTTTGCCACCTGGGTCGGCTCACAAACTGACAACCAGCTTGACAACTGGGAAGAGTTCAAAGCCGACATCACACACAATTTCTGCATCACCAAATCCCTCCAAGACATTGCAATAAAGCTCAGTGATCTTTCTCAGAAGACCACTATCACAGCTTATGCCAATGAATTTGAGGAAATACATTGCAAAATTCAAAACCCAGCACAAGCTGATAATGTACATACCAGAGCATCATTAATCAACAGAATGAAACCCTCTGTTCCTGCCCTCATCCGCCCAGAGGCCAACACCTCCATGCCTGCTCTCATTGCAGAAGCCAAGCACACAGAAAAACGCGCAAACATGGAATATGCTGCACGCAACGGCAATTGCTCCTCAAAAAGCAACAGCAGAGAAAACTCCAATGGCAATAAGCGCCAAAATACCAACCATAACAATGGCAAGTCCAATTGCAACAATGGCAATTGGAGCCAAAGCGCAAACCGCTCCCGTCCCAAGAAGGAGGACACCACCAAAGTGAGCAATGCTGAAGTAGCAACCTGCTATGAATCTGACCCCACATTCTCTGACCTTGAAGGTCTCAAAACAGAGGAACAGGGAAAAGAGGAGGGGGAACAGGCTTAAGTGCCCCTGTCCCCCCCAACTTGACAAGAAATTGTACCAAGGCACAAACTTTGCTGCTTGCATCCCCCGTGTCCCGCAATCCTCCATTTTTATGAACTTAAAAATTAAAGATTGCTCACAACTTCTTGTCTATCCATGCACTTACAAATCACACACACATAAAATTTTATTTGAATCTGATGCACAACACACTATGGTTAGCAAACCTTTTGTAACCAAGTACAAAATACCAGTTGTCAAATCCAACTTCAAATACGCCAGAATGGCAGATAAATCAAAGGTTCTACTCAAAGGCAAAACAACTCCCTTCAGAATTGACCTCCAAGGCTTAAAAATGTCCATCAAAGGAATTTTCATGAACAACATAAACTATGACATTGTAGCAGGCATGGACTGGTCTATCTGAGTGAATCTCAGCGTATGTTGGAAAACAAAAACCATGACCATCAAACACAATGGAGTCAATTTTAACATTCTCAAAGAACCCAATGACCTCATCCTAAGAGACACAGTATTTTTCCAGGTCATAAATCAAGATGACTCTGAACATCTAACCAAAGATAGTACCCTCCACATAATGAGGTACACTGAATTCAATAATATATAAACACAAAAGATCCAATGCCCAGAACTCGCAGCACTCCTAAATGAATACACCCATGTATTCAAGGAAGAACTTACTGAGCTACACCCCAAACAGGAGGTCAAACATGGCATCAACCTATGAAAAGCCATACCCAAACCTGCACCCCTCTACAGACTCTCCCCCATAAAGACCCAAACACTCAAAACTCATATTGAGGACAATCTAGCAAAAGGATTCATCCGCCCGTCTGAATCCCCTTGGGGGGCAGCAGTGTTCTTTGTAAAGAAAAAGGAAGGCATTCTGTGTCTAGTAACTGACTACAGAGAACTAAATGCAAGAACAGTAAAGAATAAATACCCTCTTCCACTTATAGAGGATCTGTTTGCAAGACTCTCAGGAGCCAAATTTTCTCCAAAATTGACCTCACCTCAGGCTACAACCAAGTTGAAGTAAAGGAAAAGGACATACCAAAACTGCGTTTCATACACAATTTGGATCCTTTGAGTATAGGGTAATGAAATTTGGGATTATCAATACTCCTGGGACGTTTGTCATCATGATGAATCAAGCGCTAAATGGCCTCTCAAACACATTATGCTACCTTGACAATATCATCATATTCTCAAAAATAAAAGAGAAATACCTCACCCATGTTCAAAAGACACTCAATTGACTCGCAAAGCACAAACTTTATGAAAAACCAAGTAAGTGCCAATTTATGGAAAAGGAACTCCTGTTCTTGGACCACATTGTCTCTGACAGTGGCATCAAAGAAGATCCAGACAAAATAAAAGCCATAAATAACATGTAACACCCCACCTCTGTTAAACAAGTTAGATGCTTTCTTGGAATGGTAGCTTACCCAAGGAAATACATCAAAGACTGTAGAAAGCTCATCACACCAATCAATGACCTAACCAAAGTCAATGCCAAAAAGAAATTCATCTGGACTCCAGAATATGACTAGAATTCTCAATTATTAAAACAAGCTTTGATCAAAGCACCAATCTTGCAATCCCCTAATAACAACAGGTGCTACAAGCTTGAGTTAGATGCCAGTGACACCGCCATTGGCGCAGTCCTTCACATCTGCCAGCCAGGGCAGCAAGACTTCCTGCCAGTATGTTACAAAAGCAGAAAGCTAACTAATACTGAACAGAGATACCCAATACACAATAAGGAATTGCTAGCAATATACCACACATACAAAAAACAGAGATGTTATCTGGAAGGACATTTAAACGTCCAAGTACTAACTGTCCATAAATCCTTAATCTATTTCAAAACTCAGAACAAACTTGCACGGCAACAAGCCAAATGGATGTCCTTGCTGGAACAGCTTAACTTGGACATCCAATACAAAAATGGGGCAGAGCTTGTCACAGCTGATGCTCTCTATAGACTATACCAGCCTAGAAAGGATCACCCAGACCACCTGGACCCTGAATGGCCAAACCTGTACAACACTGAGTATAAAATCAAATGGAAAGACCCCACAACACATCAACTGACCCATGATATATTAGTAAGGAACAAAAAGTATTTCCATGTATTAAATGACACTGTATACCAAATTATTAATGACAAACATGTCCCATACATCCCACTTGCACAAAGAGCTGACACCATACTAAGACATCACCGCCTACTAGGCCATAAAAAGGCTAACAACCTATATCTTACACTAAAAGAGATAGTATGGTGGTCCAACCGCAAAAAGAATATGGTTAATGTTCTGAAAAAGTGCACAGTGTGCAAGAAATACACCAGTACAAAGGCTCCTCAGCCAACGGTCAACCCAGTACCAGACCCTGAAACATTCAAGGTTTAGGGACTGGACATAGTGGGCCCCTTCCCAGAAACAAAAACAAACCAACATTTCTTAATTGTAGCTATCAACTTTGCCACACTATGGCCCATCTGCTGGGCAACAAAGGACCATAAAGCAGAAACCATCAACTGTTTCATTAACAAAGCAATCATAGCCAACTACAGCATTCCAGAATACATCATAACTGATGGAGCAACCAAGTTATCAGGTCACATAGTAAATGATAACTTAAAATCCAAAAACATTAAACACTCCACAACCTCTCCATACAGGCCACAGGCCAACAGCAGAGTGGAACACCTCAATGACAGCCTTATCAGGAACCTAGAGAAAATAATGGATGGCAAAGCCAAAGACATATGGCCACTATACGCGAAACATGCATTACTAGTATCCCGAGTCTGCACCAACCAAGGGACAGGCTATTCGCCATTTGAGCTAACCTACAGGTACAAACCAGAAATAATCACCCACAACAAACAGCCCTACATAAAGATTCCCCCAGGGAAACCTCCCACAGTAGAACAATCACCAAATCTACGACACATCCACCTCAAAGCTAAAATAGAAGATGTAAAGAGGCTCAAGACACAAAAGGTAACCTCCACAGAGGAATCACTTCCCATCAACTCCCCTGTCTGAATTCTAGCTGGCAACAGAAAGAAACTAGACTCAGTAAACCAGGGACCAGGAAGAATTGTAAAGTACAGACCAGATAACAACACCTACCTAGTAAAATTACAAGGTGCCAAAACCCCAATTATCAAGAAATACCACAGAACCCGTCTCCGCTTCAGTAAAGGAGAACACTCAACCAGACTGGTTCCAACTAGTAAACAGCTCCAGGAGCATCAGGCGGCAGCTGTGAAAACAAAGCCCCCTCCTGATGCACCAGAGTAACCCCTTAAGGGGGGTATCAAGGGTCTGGATGTACAAGCATTCTGGCTACCACTAACCTACTTAACATCCAGACATTTCCCAATTTGGTCCCCTTCTAATATACTGTTTGACATACCAAGAATGGTAACCAAGCAATATCACCTGACTGTCCAAGTATCCAGTGGCTTGAACCCATCTCACACATGACCAACCCCTAGGTTCAATCCAACTAAATCCATGCCACAGTCAAGTCTATATAAGTATAAAGTATTATTTAATAAAAGATACTTCTCTTCTTTCTTAATTCCATATTTTAAGCTTCCCCAAAAGGCGCTCCTTATCAGCAGAGAAAGCTGAACAAACGTTAATGCGCTCCACAAGGTACAAACTGGGAAACAAGAAAAGCCCAAAGATTCCCACCCAGCCAGGTGCTCCAACTGACTGCCTCCTGGGAACAGCAGCAACATTTCAAACCACAAACTTATGGGTTCAAATGGGCACAAAAACGGGAACAACAGCCAGTTGAACCACACCCATTTCCGTATCACTGCCACAGAAGATAATCAAGACAAGGGAAAAGCCCGGGGAGAGCACTAAGCAAGCCAAGCTCTCCCTGAACAACTCCTGACCTTCCCAACAACTAATACTGACCCAATGACATAGACCAGTGTCCAATGATCCAAGTGCCCTTGGAAGACCCAGTACTCTACACCATTGCTAGACATCCTAATAAACTGATATCTTACCTTTTCCGCTTTTGCAGTTACACAAGCTCTGTGTTCTTGGACTCTGGCGCAGATTGAGCCCTAGTTAACAGCAGCTTTGTGGACAAGTTCAAGCTGGCCACTAATTCTTTGCAGATTAAAAACATGATTTTAGCTGATGAACATCAAATTGCTGTGACAAGGGAAACTGCCCCATTCTCTGTCATTTTAGAGAACCTGCACTCTTTCATCCACGGTCCCTTCATTGATTTTCCCAAGTTTGATATTGTGCTACAACTGTACTGGTTATAAAGGAGCAACCACCACATATAGTGGGCAACCTTGGTACTGACCATCAAACATGAAGGCGCCAATCACCAGATCTACCTTGACTCAGTGGACCAGCTCCTACACAACCACGTCTTTTTATGCATCACAGAGACCCTGTACAAACAGGAGAACATCAAGGCAATTGACTGGGACTCCTGCCAGTAAAAGATCATACACTTCAAGAACCACCAAGATACTACTACACCTCAGGACCGCTAAATTGTAGCCTGCCATCCAGAGATCTTCAAAGAGGCTCTACCTGAGTTGCCACCTGAAAAACACATACAACACTCAATCCAACTCAAGGGAGATGTACCTAAGGCGCAACCCATCTACTGCCTGACCCCAAATGAAGATGACACCCTACGTGCTTACCTCAAGGAAGTGTTAGAGAAAGGACTTATCCACCCCTCACAGTCTTCTTTTGGTGTGGCTGTATTCTTTGTAGCAAAGAAAGATGATACTCTATGCCTAGTCACAGACTACCAATCCCTAAAAAAAGTTACAATAAAGAATTGTTACCCACTACCACTCACTGACAACCTCTTTGATGCCTTAGGCAGCGCCACAGTCTTCTCCAAGATTGACCTAACCACTGGCTACAACCAGATCTGCATCAAGAAAGAAGATATTCCTAAAAAAGTCTTTCATAATAAATACAGATCATACAAGTGTGTGGTACTCAACTTTGGAATGACAAACACCCCATCAACCTTTGTGACTTTTATGAACAAAGTGTTTGCCCCCACATTGGTAGACACACCTTGGTATACCTGGACAACATTATTGTCTATAGCCCCTCAGTAGAACAAAATCACAAGGACCTGGAGGTAGTCTTCACTACCCTGGCACAACACAAAATGCTAGCCAAGCCCTCCAAATGCCAGTTCTTCTGCAAGCAGTTACCCTTCTTGAGACACATAGTCTCAAAGGAGGGCATCAAGCCCAATATCCAGAAAATTCAAGCCACCTGTAAAATGCCACCTCCCAAAGACAAGTCAGAGCTCTGCATATTCTTGGGGATAGTGGCCTATGTACAACGCTTTATACCCAACTGTGGCGTCCTGACTGCACCTCTGTCTGCCATAACTGGCGCCAAATCCAAATTTGTATGGACACCCCCAATGTGACCTTTGTTTCAGACATCTTAAGAAAAAACTCACCACCACGCCTATCCTACAATACCCAAAACATGATGGGGAATACCAAATGGTGACAGAAGCCTTGGATGCATCTATTGGGGGAGTACTACAAATCAAAAAAATTATGGTGATTTCCTACCTGTAGCCTACAAATCACACAAACTGACAGACAGCAAGTGCCAATACCCTATACATGACAAGGAGTTGCTGGAAATTGTACACTGCCTGGTCAAATGGTGTTGCTACCTAGAATAACAGGAGGAGTTCATGGCATTGACCAATCACAAGTCACTTATATACTTCAAAACCTAGGAAAACCTATACTGCTGTCAAGCCTGCTGGATGGAACTCCTGGAGAGGTTTAATATGCTCATACAATATAAGCCTGGTCCAGAACTTACCATGGTGGACGCACTCTCACGCCTGTACATCAGAGCCACAAGAGGCAAAACAGGCTTGACTCAGACTGGCCTCTCCTGGTGCTCCAAACAAAGGACAAAGGCTTCCCCCTGGCACCAAAGACATAACAAAGGAAACAGTCATTAAGAACAAACACCTATTTGTAGATGTATATGGAGACTTACATCAGAAGATGACTGGCAGGACTGCCATTCCTTATATTCCCACACACCAGCAAGTTGACACAATCCTATGCTACCACAGAGACCTAGGGCACACAAAGAGCCAAAACCTCAATGAATTCTTCAAACACAAATCATGATGGCCAACCTTGTACTGAGACTTCCAGGAAGTCTTGGAACAGTGAAAAGTATGTGAGAAATTTGCAAAGAGCAATACCCCACCTAAATCAGTACTACCTATTTGTACGCAAATACCCTTCAAGATTTGGCTCTAGACATTGTAGGGCCCATGCCAGGAAAGCACAACAAAAATAAATACATCATTACCACAATAGACTTTGCCATGCAATGGATAGTGGCACAGGCAGTTAAGACACATACAGGCAATGTCATGTGACAATTCATAGGGAAATAATTCATCAGCAAGTTTGGAAAGCCAGAATTTCTGATAACCAATGGTGGCAAAGAATTGACCTCCACAGATACCAACATATACCTCACCAAGAATGAGGTCCAGCACATGGTGACAACACCTTACCACCCTCAGGCCAATGGACGTGTAGAGCGGCTGAATAGTAGCCTTGTACAAGCCTTGGTCAAACTCACTGCCAGGAGACCTGAGGACTGGCACAAGCAGCTATCAACTGCATTGCTTTTATGCTAAACTCTTGTGAATAGATTCACCAGGAAAAGCCCCTTCAAGCTGGTCTATGGCACACTGCCCAATATCATCCAAGCACTATAAGGATCTAAGCTGGGAATGCCAAGCAAAGTCCCATATCACTCAGATCCCCAGGTCATACAGGCCAATAGCAATCAATCAGAAAGAGAAAACAAGCGCCTATAAAAGACCTTTGTCCCCAACCAAGACAGACATGAGGTCAGCAACAAAGCCTGGGTCATGAAAACCAAAAAAAGTAAACTACAGCCAGAAAAGGTGGACCTTGCCATTATTTTAAAGGTAAACAAAAACAACACTTACCTTGTGCAAGGACTTTGGAAACGTAAACAAGGCAAGGTCCTCCACCATGATTACCTGAGACCCTGCAAGGCAAGACAGAAACAACGTGAGACCTTCCTACCTGCCACAGAATAACAGTTGGTCCAGTATGGCGCCCAGGCTTCTGAAAACCTCCCTGACAACCTGTCCCCAGAGGAGGCCGTCCTTTAGTTGGGGGGGGGTGTCAAAAAAGCAGGCTCAACCCACCAGCAAGGTTCTGAGTAAGCAGGTTTGTGACCTGTAATCTAATCATCCAGTCACTCAAAGCCAGACTAGGAAGTCAACTCAAATTACTAAATCCATCAACATTAACAAATGATGATCCTCTACAGTGGACACCTTGTTTTGGCGCTTGACTCATTACCAGGATCAAGCCACCTCCTTCCCCATCCAATCATGTGATCAGCAAATCATGTTCCTGTTATCCATGATTCAAAATGACTATATAATATGTACCTTTCAATAAAGAATATTATCTAGTTTCTAAATATTTTCCCCTTGTAACTTTGCTAAAACAGCACATTCATGACATAACACACACTCAATTACTTCCTCCAGGGGTACAACAAAAACTCAAAGATGCCAACATAAATATATATCCTTTATTTTTATTAAGCGTTTTTTACAGCCTTGAGATGTTTTTTAATTGCCAGGAAGTTCACTCCCACCAAAACCAATATCAAGAGCTTGTAATGATCAATCACCAAGAGTGTGAGGCTAGTGACCTCAATATATACATTAATCACTTCAAATCCACACATGAAGCTAAGCATGTTTCCACCATCTTAGCCAGTAACTTGTATTTAAACACCATTTGGAATTCATCACTAAACTGGGCAACTGTATTGGCCTTGTGCAGAAAAATTATGATATTTATTGGTCCTCATCCAACTGCATACTTGAAGCATCAGTTGAAACAAGTTAGCTAATGGCTGCTTTAGTTAATCATGTCAGGGTTCTAGGCCCTGGCAGTAGGCCCACTGGGCATGTGGGCAGGTGTGATGCCAAAAAACAAGGCATGGTGTTCACTTTCAGTATTATGCTATCTTCATGATGGATCTCCTGGTATGAGCTCATCAATATCAAGTTATGACTATATTCTCTCATGCATCAAGCGCTAAAGGTTGTATATTTGTATAATTTCATCATCATTCACAATAAAAAAGACCCTTTTACCTATTGTGTAATACCAAAGTATTGTGGGTAAAACTTTAGTAACATAAGATGGTAGGTTAGACAACTGGAAGCTGTTCAAGGCGTAGACAGTTGGATAGAGATTCAGTGCCTGACAGAAGGCTTTGGCAAAAAAGTTTCATTTTCTAAGGCTGCCAGCAAGGTATAGTAGCATAACAAAGGAAATAATGTAATTAGCCAAGTTGGGAGTTGGGCAAGATGACACCAGAGGTGTTTACGGGTTCAAATCCATTAAGTTGAGCTGTGTTGGCTCATAGTATGATATCCATTTGGATTCTTATGGTTCAGGTCTGAACTGAGCATAGGCTGGCTGGTTGTCCCCTATCCCAAGTGTTGTAATTGTGCTGTTTTAGCAGAGTTACAAGGGGAAAATATTTAGAAACTAGATAATATTCTTTATTAAGAGATACATATTATATAGTCATTGTGAATCATGGATAACAGTAACATGATTGTATTGATCACATGGTTGAATGGTGAAGGGGGTGGCTTGATCCTGGTAATGAGTCAAGCGCCAAAACAAGGTGTCCACTGTAGAGGATCATCATTTGTTCATGTTGATGGATTTAGTAATTTGAGTTGACTTCCTAGTCTGGCTTTGAGTGACTGGATGATTGGATTACAGGTCACAAACCTGCTTACTTGGAACCTTGATGGCAGGTCAAGCCTGCTGTTTTGACACCCCCTGACTGAAGGTTGGCCTTCTCTGGGGGCAGTTTTTCAGGAGCCTGGGCGCCATATTGCACCAGCTGTTGTTTGGTGGCAGGTAACATGGTCTCATATTGTTTTTGTCTTGCTTTGCAGGGCCTTAGGTGGTTGTGGTGGAGGACTTTATATTGCTTGCAGTTTCCAAGCCCTTGCACAAGGTAAGTGTTGTTTTTGTTTACCTTTAGGATGATGGAAGGGCCTAAATTTTCTAACTGTAATTTACTCTTGTCAATATTTATTACCCAGACTTTGTTGCCAACCTCATGTCTGTTTTTGATGGAGACAAAGGTATTCTGTAGGTGTTTTTCTTCTTTTTCTAGTTAGTTCTTGTTGGCCTGTATGACTTGAGAGTCCAAGAGGGGTGGAACTTCACTGGGCATTTTCAGCTTGGATTCTGATAGCACTTGAATAATATTGGGTTGTTTACCATAAACTAACTTGAAGGGGCTTTTCCCGGTGGATCTGTTCATGCGGGTCTGGCATACAAGCAATGCAGTTGGTAGCTGCTTATACCAGTCCTCAGGTCTCCTGGCGGTGAGCTTGGCCAGGGCCTGCACTAGGCTGCTGTTCATCTGCTCTACACGTCCATTAGCCTGAGAGTGGCAAGGTGTTGTCACTGTGTGCTGGACCCCATTTTTGATGAGGTAAACATTGGTATCTTCAGAGGTCAATTCTTTGCCCCTGTCAGTTATCAGGAGTTCTGGCTTTAAAAAATTACTGATAATTTCTTTTCCTATGAACCACTGTATGACATTGCCTGTGTGAGATCTTACTGCTTGTACCACTGGCCAGCAAGTGGCAAAGTTGATAGCAGTAATAATGAATTTCTTTTTGTTGTGCTTTCCTGGCATGGGTCCTGTTGGGAAGTTTGACCAAGCAATGATGCCAATTATGACAGAGCTTACAGATTGGGATTGCTATAACCAGATCCATAAATTAGTAGTACAAAATACAATGATGCTAATTATGACAGAGCTCACAGATACAAATTTCAGCTACCAAATAACATAAATTGGTAGTATAAATCATATGCATATGAGATCAGCAGTAGCCTGCTGACCTGGACCTTAAATTAGCCAATGATAAGCGCTGCTGCGGCATTTAGGTGATACATGATTTGCTGCGGCGCCACTTTAAAAATACATAAGCGCTGCGGCGCCACCTGGCAAATATTGCAGGCGCCGCGCTGCTGCTTTACTTTTACATCAAGCGCTGAGGCGCTGAGTTCAATTCCCCATCATCTCAAATTCCCATATGTATCATATTAATCAGCACTATGTCTGGAGTATGACAGAGAAGTAGGAAGTGATCCTGAAGTACCAAATTATTCCATGCTAGCAAGGATCACCTGTACTGGGTGAAGATGAAGATATTCTATTGGTTGGCGTACAATAAGTGCCAAACCTAGATTAATAATTACCCAGATTAGGGGCGTGTTAGAATGTCCTAGAAGACATTTCTAGAAGCCCAGGGATTAAGATTTGCAGAAGGTATAAGAAGAATGAATCACTCACAATAAAATAAGTTTTTTAATATTGACTTGTCTGGAATATATCTTTAATCTGGTTGACCTTTATCCTAATCCTTAAGTGCTTCTGTGCAATCAGGAGCCATTGCCAGACAGTAACCATGGTTTCATTCAATCCTGGCTCTTCTGATACAATAATACTCATATCCTCACATATGACTGTATTCAAGCAAATGTCCTGTGCCCTATAATCTCAAATAATTGTAGCAATGTAATGCAAAAAGCGCAGCAGGTCCTAAAATGTCTAGGACCCACACTTTGAAGGGCAGCTGTGAACAAAACAGCAGCACAGATTTAGGTGGGGTATTGCTCCTTGCAAATTTCTCACATACTTTGCATTGTTCCAAGACTTCCTGGACGTCCTGGTATAGAGTTGGTCACCATGCTTTGTGTTTGAGGAATTCATAAAGGTTGCGGCTTTTTGTGTGTCCTAGGTCTATGTGGTAATGTAGGATGGTGTTCACCCGCTGATGTGTAGGAATGTAAGGGATGGTGGTTCTGTCCGTCATTTTGCAGTGTAAGGTCCTGTAAATGTTGGCAAATAGATGCTTTTTCTTGATGACTGTCTACTTTGTAAGGTCAGTGGTGCCAGGGGGAAGCCCTGGCCCTTTGTTTGGAGTATCAGGAAAGGCCAGTCTGGGTCAAGCCCATTCTTTCCTCTTTTGGCTCTAACATACAGGCACAAAAGTGCATCTGCTATGGCAAGTTCTGTACCAGGCTTATATTGTATGAGCATATTAAATCTCTCCAGGAGTTCCATCTAGCAGGCTTGACAGCAGGATAGGTTTGCTTGGGTTTTGAAGTATATGAGAAATTTGTGGTCAGTCAGGGCTGTAAATTCCTCTTGTTGTTCTAAGTAACAACGCCATTTACCAAACAATGCACAATGGCCAGCAATTCTTTGTCATGTATAGGGTATTGGCACTCACTGTCTGTAAGTTTGCGTGATTTGTAAGCTACAGGCAGGAATTTTCCATTGCTGTTCTTATGTGTAGTACTCCTCCAATGGATGCGTTGGAGGCATCTGTTTTCATTTGATATTACCCATTGCATTTGGGGTATTTTAGGATAGGCGTGGTGGTGAGTTTTTCCTTAAGACATCTGAAACAAAGGTCACGTTGGGGGGGGGGGTCCATAAAAATTTGGATTTTGTGCCAGTTATGGCAGACAGAGGTGCAGTCAGGACGCCACAGTTGGGGATGAACCGCTGCATGTAGGCAACCATCCCTAGGAATGTGCAGAGTTCTGAATTGTCTTTTGGAGGTGGTATTTTACAGATAGCTTGAATTTTCTGGTTATCGGGTTTAATGCCATCCTTTGAGACTACATGTACCAGGAATGTGAGCTGTTTGCAGAAGAATTGGCATTCAGAGGGCTTAGCTAGCAGTTTGTGTTGTTCCAGGGCAGAAAAATCTGCTTCCAGGTCCTTGTGATGATGTTCTATCAAAGGGCTGTAGACAATGATATTGTCCAGATATACAGGGGTGTGTTTGCCAATATGGAGAGCTTACACCTTGTTCATGAAAGTCACAAAGGTTAAAGGTGCATTTGTCATTCTAAAATTGAGCACCACACACTTTTATGATCTGTATTTAGTATGGAAGGCTGTTTTAGGAATATCTTCTTCCTTGATGTGGATCTGGTTGTAGCCAGCAGTTAGGTCAATCTTGGAGGAGACTTTGGCGCTGCCTAAGGCATCAAAGAGGTTGTCAATGAGTGGTAGTGGGTAACAATTGTTGATTGTAACTTTGTTTAGGGCTTGTTAGTCTGTGACTAGGCATAGAGTATCATCTTTCTTTGCCACAAAGAATACAGCGGCGCCAAAAGGCAACTGTGAGGGGTGGATAAGTCCTTTCTCAAGTGCCTCCTTGAGGTAGGCACATATGGCGTCATCTTTGTTGGGGGTGATTTGGTAGATGGGTTGTGCCTTAGGTACTACTCCTTTGAGTTGGATGGAGTGCTATATATGCTTCTCTGGTGGTAGTCCTGGTAGCGCCTCTTTGAAGATTTCAGGATGGCAGGCCACAATGTCACAGTCCTGAGGAGTAGTTGTATCCTGGTGGTCCTTGAAGTGTATGATCTTGTACTGGCAGGAGTCCCAATCAATTGCCTTGAGGCTCTCCTTTTTGTCTAGGGTTTCAGTAATGTGTACAAAAACATAGCCACACAGGAGTTAATCCACTGAGTCAGGGTATATCTGGTGATTGACGCCTTCACGCTTGATGGTTAATACTGAGGTTGCCCAGTCTATGTGGGGATTATTCCTTTGTTGTCAGGACATAGAATGGGCCAGACAAAACCTCATCTTACATAGGTTCAACACCTGCAATCAAGCAATTGCGCAACCAATCAATTGTGTCATTGATTACACAGATTAACCCAAAGGAAACTTTAATTCCAAGTGGAGAATTAAACCCTGGTTAAGGCCAAGCCTGGGGGCAATTGGAAACCGTCCTAAAGCCAAGCAAAAAAGATTTTAATTGGCCCACACCCTCTGAAACCCAGAATTGGGGACTTGGGTTGCCAAATGGCCCAAAATTCCCCTAACAGCTTCCCCAGGGCAAAAATAATGAAAGGATTCATCTAACCAACAAATCAGGAGTCACCAATTGAACCCAGCTTGAGAATAATCCATTGACAACCAATAAGAAGTTGTCAGTAAGTTCAATTGCAGTTTCCCAGCAGGATATAGCTGGGAACACTGGCATCCCCTTTCTTTGTTCACATCTCCATCTAATAAACTTTGTTGGTTAATGCACACTGAGAATTTATACTTAGCAGGGGTTTATTACATTATTACAAATTTTATACTGCAAGTGCTTTCAAACAGAGAGTACCTCCAGTACCAATGCCAGTGCTGGGAAACGGACCAACTTCTAGCTGCCTCCTTCCAACCACTGCCTGCCTTTACCCCATCTCCTAGAGTGCTGGACCAAGAATCAATTCCTGCACCACACCCCTCCTTTCCTGGTGTTCCTCTGCTCCAACAACCTGCCCAGCCAAGCCTGACCATGAGCGCCATCACAGGAGAACTTCCTCTCGTTCTTTCTGCTTCATAATATGACTGCAGTAAGCTTGGGTTTGTCTATTTGACCATGCCAGGGCTCACTGAGCAAGTGATATCCCACATGGGAGTGTGGTGGCCTTGGGCTACTGCTGCCAATTATGTGATGCGGATGGCCCCCATCATCTACTGGGCCTTCCAGGCTCAACCCTTCCCCTCAACCAAAGGTTCCCCTGGGAGTCACTCAGGCCATGACAGTATGTAAACCTTATCCAAACTTGTAAGCCTGAGCCCCTATATTCAATTGATAATAGGGGCACTTTTTATGTTTGTTTTTATGATCACAGCTTACTACACCTACCAGTTTTGCATCTGCCACACAATTACTCACAACAAACCTAGACCTGAATCCCACCCAAGTACTGCACAAGTACAGAACTTCAACATAACTACCTCAAACCAGAACGCCTACGCACCCACCAGTTTCCCTGACCTACCCAAGATGGACCTAGCCAGCTTCAAGAAAGGCATGGTCATGATTAACGCCCTGTTCAGGGCCCACCCTGAGAACTATTATGACAACTCCCAAAAGGTGATTGTGAAGAATTGTTGGTCAGGGATTGTGGAAAGCTTAATTCATTAGCCAGCTATGGAAATTTAACCAGGGCCAATCAATTACCCTTCCAGAAATTAGTGTCAACTTATCATATAATTAAATACACAATTAGTGGACCATGACGTTGTTGCCAAGGAATATTGCGCCACGCTGCCGCCACATTAAATAACAAGTGCCACAGCGCCAGGATTAATTATTCTTGGTGCCAGAGTGCCGCCTTAGCTTACATCAAGTGCCAAGACGCCAACACAATTAATTGCAAGCGCCAGAGCGCCGCAATAATTAACATCAAGCGCCAAGGCGCCAGCTTGGAGAGAAAATAACGCTGAGATGCCAGGGTCAATTCAAATGGCCTATTTGACTCCCTGTTAAGAACTAGATATAGAAGTGATTGTATATATTAAAAAAGATCACTGGTTAATGTGCTAGCAGAGGGTGTCCTTGTGCTAGGCATTTCAGGATTGTGCCTTAAAATAAAAGGTTGTCTCTTTTTCTACCAACCAAACCAAGACTCTACAGTGCACTGGAATGTTCTAGAAGGCATCACCAGTGACTGGTGATTAGTAATATGAGAATACCCCTATATAAGGTGTTGGCAGTAAACGCCAAGGGGCAGGATTTTTTACCTACTTGTATAGGACCCAATAAAACTAACTACTACAATCCAAATTGGTCAATGTCTTCTGAATCTTCACATTCAAAGGCACATAGTGAGTGTGTGCCCCTGCCTCCTAATTCTTTTGTTGAATCTGCCGGCGTACGCCAACTTTCAACAAGTGGTACTCACTACAGGGGCACCACACACTCCAACCAACCTTTGTCCTCCAAGTCTGACGCGCCTCCTATCCCCAAAGATTTAACTGGATTTGGGGAACATTACTCAGTAATGGAAACCAGCGACGTCAAGAGAGACCAGCTTTTCTGTCAACAGGAGGATGTGATCAACGTAGAAGACCTACCCATACTTACTTCCTGCTAATACACTGGAGTTCCCATGGTACCACTGGCATGCCTTACCCTGGTCAATTGCCAAGACCTGGCATCAGTGGCCTCTGGACTTTTCCTCATATATCAGCTTAGCCAGGAGCCCACCAAAACCCAGCTATCCCTCTTCCATCAACATCCTGAGGCCCAACACCTCATGGCTATATTTTGTAGTTATCTGGCAACTGAAAAAGGGAGACTTGAACGTTTCCCCACCCTCAAGAGGGCAACTGACTATCTGCAAGGATTTGTCCACCCCACGCTACATCAACTACTGGGAGTACAAGCCCAATATCATTTGGAGCTTCAAGACCTGGTTACATATGTGGAGTGCCAACATTATTACCAGGACTGGCTAGTACAACAGTTGGACTCCAGGTTCAAGGAGATCTGAGCTTACACTCAAGCCAACAAGGAAACTAAGCCACCCTGTCCTGCCAGCTGGAGGACCTCACCCACCAGCTAAATAGCCGCTTGGTCCATATCATAGAATTGACTCTGAAGAATTTTGGGTTGGGGCCTGCCTGGGCCCAGGACATTACCCGCCACGCCATAGTCATTGAACATTACGTAGCGGGGGCCCATATAGCCAAGAGCAACATGGATGACCTTCTTGTCAAGCATGCCACATCCCTGGAGCAATAAGGTAGTTGCCTGCGTGACCTGAACAAGAAGGTTGCCAACAATACTGACAATATCAACAATGTTGTGTTCAGCTCCTGGGGACAACATCCAGGAAGACACAGCAGGAAATCTTTAAAACAAAAGATTTGAGGTTTGGAGCTAGCCTTGGGTTAGCCTTCAGGGCAAAATTAAGGGCACAAACCTTAATTTCCTGGAAAACAAGATTTTAAAGTCCTTTTGGCAGAAAGGACAGGAAAAATGCTTGAAGATTATTAAAGCCAACACAAATGTGGATAAACTTGTCTTTATTAGGAGAAATAATTCTACTTAAATAGTAGACAAGGAACAGTGATCACTCATTAGGAAGACAGAGTGGCTGAGGGGGTCACGTTGGGATGAGGTCATACCAGGATCAATCACAGACAGGTACAATAATCCAGAATGGGTGGATATTGAACCAGACCCATTTGAGGAAGGCAAGGAATTTCTGAACTCAAAAGCAAACCCAGCCAAATCTTCACAGCTATCAATATTCAAAGGCCATATTAAAATGGCATTAATTGTGCGATTTATGACATCTCCCCCCTCAAGATTGGACATAGGGAGTTGATATTTGCGGAGAAATTTGGAGTGAACATGGGCAAAAGGACGTTCAGAAGACAGTAGTTTCAAGGTATACTCAACACCCTTTTTAAAGGTGATCTCACAGGGCCCAATCCAGAGGAAATCCAGCTTATGGGCTCTACCACCCGTACAATTCTGGTAGTAAAGAACTAGATCACCTGCTTGATACTTGGGGAGGGGGGCTCTAGCAGCATTGGACGGGGAGAGTTCCAAAGCCTTGACCTTATAAGCAGTAGAATAGGCTGTTGCTTGGATGTCAATGATACAATTGGTTAAGTCTTTAACATGGGCCTCAGGATTTGCAGACACATCAAATTTGATCAAGGGGGGTCCCAAGATTGAGGGGGTAGCGGCCTCACGTCCATATAGCATGGCAAAAGGAGACTGACCAGTCACTTTATGTCTACTGAGTTGGTAAGCAAAGAGGGCTTCAGGGAGGAACATATCCCAGTTGGCAGCATCAGAGAGCGTGAGTTTCCTCATTATAGACACCAGGGTGGAGTTTGCTTGTTTGACAGTCCCATTAGTTGAGGGATTATATGGCGTAGAGAACAATTGGTGAGTCCCCATAGTTTTGACAATAGAAGTGATGAAGCAAGCATTAAAATTGGTGTCATTGTCAGAAAGCAGGACTTGAGGGCAACCATGTTGATAGAAAATGTCTTGCAGCAAGAAAGTAGTCATGGTCTTAGCAGTTATATTTTTTGTTGCTCTGGCTTCAATCCACTTGCTAAAATGGTCTACGGCAACCAAGATAAACCAACATCCCAACCTAGACCAAGTGAAAGGCCCAACAGTATCAATACTTATCGTGTGTAAGGCATGTTTTGGAGGGATGAGTTTGAACTGGTGTTGAGACAGACGAGGGCGTTGGAGCTGACAGGAATGACAGGAGGCAAGGACATCAGGGATAAGGAGGCGCATGCTTCCCAATAGAAGTTTTTGCACAACCAGTCATGAGTCTTTGCTATGCCCCCATGGCCAGTGTCAATATGTGCTTGGAGGATAATGGCTATCCTCATGCTAGGGCGGACGTAGGGTAGGTAGGCATTGTTAACCTTTTTGAAGAGCTGTCTATCACAAATTACAGTGTCTTTGAATAGGGTCTGTAGAACCAATCAGATGTCTTCTGGCTCAGTGGTTCAGGAGTCAGGATACCCTATTGACTTGTATAGGCAATCAGCGTCAGCGGGATAGATAGCTAGGATTGGCATTCTTGACAGGCCATCAGCATTCTGATGTTGGGCCCCAGGACAGTGTATCACAGTGAAATCATACACTTGTAGACACAGAGCCCAGCATGCTAGTTGACCTTCAGGTTCCTTTAGCTGTTGCAGCCATTTGAGGGAGGAGTGATCTGTGACCACCGTGAAGTGGGTTCCATAAATGTAGTGCCAAAACTGTTTCACCGCATGCAGCACCACCAAACATTCCTTCTCAGTGACACTGTAGTTCTTCTTGTGAAGATTGAGAACCCTTGACAAGTAGGCTACAGGTCAATCCATGCCTTCATTGTCAAGTTGGGCAAGGATGGCACCCACAGCTACTACACTGGCATCAGTATACAAGACAAACTCTTTATCATTATCAGTATAGACTAAGATAGAAGCCTCTTTGAGCTTGGCTTTCAACGCTTTGAATTCTTGTTGTTGGCTGTCAGTCCATTTAAAGGGGACATTGCAAAGCAGTTGGACAAGGGGTTTACTCAGTTCAGCAAAGTCAGGTATGAACTGTTGGTAGTATCCCATCATACCAAGGAATACTTGAACCTCTCAAATATTTGTGGGAGATAGCATCTTGTCAATGGCTTCCACCTTGTTATTCATGGAGGGGATTCCAGTTTGAGCAACCTCATGACCTAAGAATTCAAGACATTCCTTAAAGAAGGAGCACTTGGAGGGTTTGAGTTTCAAGCCAGCTTTGCAAATCTTGATGAAGACAGCCTTGAGGTGTTCCAAGTGATTGGTAAAGGTAGCGCTGAATACAGGGATGTCATCAAGTTACACAAGGATGCAGGAGAGCTTTGGGTCTCGTAGGATAGAGTCCATAGCTCGTTGAAATGTGGCAGGGGCATTGTAGAGTCCCTGGGGCATACAAGTGGGTTCAAAAAGTCCTTCTGAAGTGATAAGGGCAGCCTTTTCTCAATCTTCAGGGAATAAGTCAACTTTCCAGTATCCAGAAGCTAGATCCATGGCTGAGAAAAACTTGGAACCACCCAGCTGTCTGAGAGCATTGCCAATTTTGGGCAAGGGGTATGAGTCTTTCTTAGTGAGAGAGTTCAGGCAGCAATAGTTCATTACAATGTGATGTCTGCCATCATTCTTCTTGAGGATCAGTAGCAGGAGAGATACAGTTACGTTTTGGAAGAGAGCTTTGGCTAACTTGGCTGCTTCCTCAGAAGAATCAACCAAGACAGGAGGTCAATGGGCTTGAGCTAGGTAAGGGCAAGCCACCATGGACTTAGCTTCACTTGCAGGTACTAGGGAAGTGGTGGTGGTCTTCCCAGAGCAAAGAAGTATGGTACAGGGATGGTTTCTGGGACAGCCAGAACAGAATAGCCATAACTATCAGAATCTTCACTATCAGAATCTTCTGGCTCTGAATCACTGGAGAGATTGTGAAATAGATGAAAGATAATTGGGCCAGAGGAAGAAGGAGTTTCCTCATCAGACAGAGGATCAGGGGGAGATAGGGGAGATTAATCAGCAGAGAAGTCTCTGTTTCTAAGCTGACCTCTCTTTTCCTGCCTGTTCCTTGGGATCACAACCTTCCACTTGAGGATTAGTGCAAGTACGTGAGTGTTGCCTAATTTGGCCACAGTTATGGCAGCCTTGTCTCTTAGCCTGTCCACCAGCACCCAGGGTCATTATGCGCGGCGTACAAGAGGTAGTCCCAGCATTGCTGGCTTTATTTTCATGTACCACCGTACCTCCATGGGTCAAATGCATGTCTTGTAAGAGCTTCTTAATACTCTTCATGGAAGTGAGCAAAGCATTGTGTGCCTTAAAGTGTAGAAATAGAAGCTGGTTCACCTTCAAAGCATTTGAACAAGCCCTGTATGCTTACCAAGGAGTTAACTGTCAACTGGTGATTAACTGCTGGCCTTCAATGTAGAAACAATCCGCAAACTTAGCCAGGGTTTCCTTGGGCTTAAAGTTGATGTGAATAAATGCATCCTTTTTGACCTCCAAGCTGAGATCTCCTCTAAACTCCGCAATAAGGAGGCGCTTCATGTCCTCCCAAGTAACAATGGAGGGGAGCTTGGGGACTACTACTTCTTGGCAAGTGGGATGGAGACAGGTGAGGATATGTTCCTTTTGAGTTTGTCAGTAGCCCTATGCATTGCAGTCTTGTAAATTTTTAGAAAGGCAGAAATGGTAGAGGTTTTTGGATCAAATATCTGTTTATTATTGGCTTGTAATTTGGGTCAATGGACGAGGACGTGGACCAAATGTTTTCACCTTGGTTGAGGGCATTAATATTAGGGTTGCCTTCAAACTTAGATTTGGCAGCAGGTTGTCTGGCCCAGAGGAGTTGAAGGCTTTCCTCTAGGGTATTCAAGGTAGAGCTGTTCTGTTCACTAATATCCCTAGCAGTGGCTGCAGCAGTTCCAAATTCATCAATCTTGATTTGTTGTACTGCCAGGGTGCTAGCAATTCCATTGACACAAGTAGCTAGAGAAGTGGCCTGAGCAACCAAGGGAACAACTTGTCCATTTAGGGTCTCAGTAAAGCAGGAGAGGCTTTGTACCTCTCTTTCCAATATTTCCTGCCTATCAGCTACATCATTTGTCACTTCTACAAGTTGATCTAATGCACCTGCACAGTTGACCCAGGATTGACCTTCCAGACCAGGGCAACAACCATGATTGTCATGAGCTACTTGCTTAGTCTAGGTAGAGGATTGATTGGTGTGATAATATTGAGGAGGATATTCACTCAATCATAGCACAACCTATCATTGAGGGTTTTGTCTTTATTTATACTAGTGGACCTGCAAGGCATGGTTTTTGGAAGGCATGACATTGAGAAAACAAGAGTCTGAGTTGCATCTGTTATTCTCTTTTCTGGTTTGGCTTGGGTGGCTTGCAATTGAGAAGGTTTGTCTGGATCCCAGTTTGCATTGGCATAGTGAAAGTTAGGCCTCCTTCATGTATCTAAATTTATTTACTGAATTTGGTGCATGATTTTCATTGTTAGAGAGCCTGTCAGTCCATTTCCCATTTGTTAGGCACACAACTTGGGCAGCCGTTCCTCCCAAGTTTGGCTTTGGGAAAATTGCCTTTCCTGGCTTCCTGATTTGGCTATTTCCCAAAAGAGTGGATGGGGACTGGCCTGCTGGCATGGGAGGGCAAAGGCTGGCAGGTGGAAGGCTGGCTCATGGGTGCTTGGTTTTCAGATAGCTTTCAGGTAGGGCTGGCAAGAGTGGTGGGCGCCTGCACAGTGGCTGTGTGCATCTGCTCAATGGCGGCAGATGTTTGCACGTTGGTAGCAGGCAACAGCTTGATGATGGCAGGCTTCCACACAGTGATGGTGTGTATCTTCTTGGTGGCAGTAGACATTTTCTTGGTGACAGTAGGCGTCTGTGCGTTGGCAGCGGACAACAACTTGGTGGCGGTGGGGGTCTGCATGTTGACGGCGGGCAACAACTTGGTGGTGAGCTTCTGTGTGGTGGTAGTGAAAAGCGGCTTGGTGGAGGTGGATGTCTTAATATTGGTGACAGATGTCTTCTCAGTGACAGTGAGAATCTGTGCATTTATTAGATGGCTATAAGTGTTAGGAATATTCTGGACAATTGATAAGCATTGCTTCTTTGCACCTGAATGGATATATAGTATATATATCATCTTTTAACCAGGCCATTCCACTGAAAGCCCCTAATTTTCCTGTTATAGAGATCAAAGGTGAAAAAAAGGTCACCTGCTACATTATCATCCCTACCAGGTTGGTATCTCTGGCTCAACCTCAAATACTATCATTTATCTCTCCTCTAGTTGGGCTTATAAAACCCTGGGATATACCTGCTGCCTCTCATCCTTATGATAGAAATAGTAAGAAACCAGACAGCCATTTCTTCTCCTCACAGCTGTATGATATATAATACCATTGTTGCTATTAGTTATCTGTAATTTGACATATACTATAGATAGTATACCCAAATTATTGCTGATATAGATAAATGTATTGCTAATATAGCACTGCCCCAAAGTAAGTGCTATTGCCTGTCTGTGTTACTTGCCAGAATACACCATCCTGCTTCCATCCTCCATTCTTCTATCAGGTATAAAATAAAGTCAGGAATTCTGGCTCCTCTGGTAAGTCTTAACAGTTAGCACCTAATCTTTCACAGCCTGATAAGCCCTTCTGGTAAAGAACCTTCTGAGTTGATCTCAGAGACTCTATAGAAAAGTACTAAAGCAGAAGCTGGAGCTATAGGACAAGCCTTATCATAAAATGGGAGTTAACTTGATCATGTATTAGAGGGGAAAGCCCACTGCTAAACAGGGCCCTGAAGTTGGCACCATGAAATTGACTAAACCTTTAAAGGGGATACAGATAAACCCAAATAGCTGGTTGGTGAGAGCATGGGCAGAGACCTTGGATACATGAAGAGCAGCTTTTCAGATTTCCTCCTGGGTAACTAACCAGGCTTTCCATTGCCCTCTAGGGGGTCAAACGGCAGCCAGCATTATAAGGTAAACCCTTCAAATTTGGGGGCAGAGGATTTTCTGTAAATTTATTGGGCTGAAGTTTCAGGACACCAGGCTCTGGGTGAGATACCAGGCACAGGTGCAGTCTTGGTTGCCTTCCCAGAGAATAATTATCACCAAAATTCTGATGAAAGCTTGAAAATATAAGATAGAGTGCTTGAGCATAGACTAAGGTCCAGAGATGAGCACCATAGATGTGACAGAAATTGTGGGATAGTAAGAAGCCGTTTCTAAGTGGTGAGTAATTACCACCCAAATCCACATAGAGTTAATGATTAACCACCAATGAGGCTTCAGATATTGTTTTGTGAGATTTCAAATTGAGATACTAGGATTAAGTAAAGTAATTAATCCTAACCAAAGTAGCCCAAGATAAATAGCATGTGAAAGCATCAGAGTGTCTTCAGAATAAAATTCTGGACATTGGGATGCAACACAATTTCAGTTTCAAAGACAGGGGGTACAACTCTAAGATAGGCAGGCATAAAATTAACATTGGGTGGTGCCAACAACAAAGTTCCAACTGCAGGGCCCCATCTTCCAGTAATGATTTGACTGAGAATCAGATTTTAGGGAATGTAGCGCAACAATCCAACTACAGGATGCATTTTAAAAATGTAAGTTAGACAAAGAGATATATGATTTTTATTGAGTAAATTTTTTAGGAGGACTCAACTCTTAAGAGCTGAAACAGTGAAAATTATTCAATATATATCAAAAATCAGCTAAGCAATACTGCCTGGATCCTGAGCTCTTATTCCTTCCACATTGTCAAGTGAGTATATGGTCCAGGTTACAAAGAACCCTTGGGTGACCAATTTCTGATGACCATACTGATAAATAAGCTCATATATAGTGACCCTTAAATTATGTCAATTTATCAACATCAACTTACAGGGGTAATCAGATTTAACTACCAAACTGGAGCAGCTGTAACCCATTTGGAATCAACTATTTGATTCAATTTTGTTAAATCAGTCAGTTTTGTTAAAGGTTTTATGCCTTTCTGAGCTTTCCTACTTGGCCAAATAATCCCAGCATTATGGAATTTGCTGTGACATTACCCTCTGCTTTAGCCCAGGGCACAATACCACCATCCAGAAGATGGGATAAGGAAAAGTTTTTGTGGGCAGGGGGAAGTTTCATTGCAGCTAAGGTAATCTTGGGGTGACAAATGGCAGTTGGGTTGTGATTGTAGAACTCTTAGATAAGAACTGGGGAATTGGAGCAATCATAGTGGGGAGCCCATGAGTTTTCAGAATCAGGATAACCCTTCCATGACACCAAATATTCCAGACAGTGTTGATTCTTACAAGAAGCCAAAATAAAATTCAACTCATACTCAGGTTCTCCTTCAACAATAATGGGTTGGGAAGAAGGGATCTTGGTACACTTAAAAAGCGTAAGTAAGCATTTGTGAAAAGTGGGGAAAATTTTAAAAGCTGGGGGTAGATCTAGTTGATAGGCAGAGGGATCAATTTGACGTTCAACTTTGAAGGGACCAACTTGCTTGGGACCTAATTTACGGCAAGGGACCTTCAGTTTCATATTGCAAGCATTCATCATGACCATATCCCCTGGTTGGTAGGTTGGATCTTCCTGGTGCTTGCAATCTGTGTATTTCTTTTAAGCTGTCACAGCAGCAGTGAGAGTAACCTGAAACTCTAGATGAACCTGCTTCAATGCAGCGGTTTGATCAGTGGCAGCTTCAACATTGCTAACCAAACAAGGACCCATGTTGGATGAGGGATTGTAACCTACATTGGTATATAATGGCAAAACCTGAGTCAATGTGTGCAGGGTGTTATTATATGTGAGCTCTGCCATGGGTAGGTTAGCGCACCAGTTGTCTTATTGCGCATTGGTGTAGCAACGTAGGTAGACCTCCAAAATTTGGTTTACTCTCTCTTTTTGTCCATTAGATTGGGGGTGGAAAGCTGTGGAACGCACAAATTCAATACCAGGAATTCCAGTAAAAGCTTCCTATAACTGGACAATAAAATGGGGTCTGCAGTCACTCACAATCTCCATCAGGATGCCATGTAGGGAGAAGATCCTATTCACAAACAACCTAGCCGTTTCCACCAAAGTAATTGTGGTTGAGCAAGGTGCAAAGTGTGTCATTTTTATGAAACAATCTACCACCACTATGATTGCATTAAACTCATTGGAATTGGGAAGTTCACCAATGAAATCTACCAACACAGATGTCCAAGGTTCTGCAGCAGGCTGCAGTGGAACCAGTAATTCTGTAGTCTTGTTCCAGCTTGCATTGGACCAAACACATACCGGGCAGTCTCAAAAAAAAGCTGCTACCTGCACTGTCAAAGCTTTCCAAGAAAAATGTTGGCAGATTAGCTCCACTGTTTTATTTTTTCCATGGGTGGCCTGTTGTGGGACAGGTGTGATAGGCCTCCATCATTTCATCCCAAATGGTGTCCTCTGGGGCCCACAAGCAGCCTTGATGGTATAGAATAGGTTATATCTTGTGATAACCCTGTGGCTGGCCAACCAGATGTGCACATGCTAGTTCCAATAATCTATTGTAACCTTTGGACAGAGGCTGCAAAAACTTAACTTTGGAATATAAGTCTAAGTCTGCGCCCTTGATTAAGGACATAGTGACAAGCCTAGCAGGCGTAGGTAATACAAAAGGAACTACAGCCTTGTCTGGAATCATAGTGTGCATATTAAACTTGACGTCTATGCCAGCATCTGGGAGATGGGATGGATTTCTACTCAATGCATCTGCCAAGTGATTATCAGCACCCTTAATGAACTTGTAGAAAAACCTGTATCTTGTCAGATCATCATGCCATCTGGATTGGCAACCCAACAAAACCCTGGGTTGACAATAATACAGAATAGCTTTATGGTTGGTCCTTACTATAAACAGATGAAGCGCTGACATGAGATGGTGATGCCAATGCTTCAACAATTCATAACTGCCAACAATTCCTTGTCATAAATCATGTAATTGCGTTCCCAAGCCTCCATTTTCCAGGAGAAATAACCTACAGGTCTCTCAACCCCATTACCAGTGGTTTGTAACAACACACCAGCCACAGAGTATTCAGTGACATCTGTGGAAACCACAAAAGGAAGCTCAGGATTCACATGTCTCAACACAGGTGAAGATAACAAAAGAGCCTTGACTGCTGCAAACGTGTTTGCGCACTCAGGCGTCCAGACCAAAGTTTTCTTCCTGCTAGCTGAATAAAAGGGGGTAGCCACTTCTGACAAGTGAGGGGTAAATTTCTTCAGGAACATACAGGCACTCAAGAAACTACAAAGTTGGGATACTGTCACAGGCGTAGCATACTCTCAAACTGCTACTTCCTTGTCAGGAGCAATAGTGTGACCATCTTTAAAGATAATTTTACCCAGAAAGGTAACCTTACATTTAAATAATTCACACTTACTCCTTTTAATGATCAAGTTGGCCTGGAGAATGTGTTCTACAACTGCCAACAGGTGGGCCTTATGCAATTCCTCATCTGGAGAGAACACCAAAATATCATCCATATATGCAATGGCACATATACCTGGGTGATCCCCCAAGACTGAATCAATTAACTGCTGAAAACAAGCCAGAGAATTTTTCAATCCAAAAGCCATCATGCAGAACTGGAAAATACCCTTCTTAGTTTTGAATGCTGCCAACCATTCCATTCCTTCTGCAATCCTGATTTGGTTGAACACATTTAACAGATCAAGTTTTGAGAATATCTTTGCCTTCTTGACACACCAATAAATTTATGCCTCAAGAGGTAACGGATAGGGATCAGGAATTATAATGTTGTTAAAATTCCTGTAATCAACACAAATACAAAGAGACCCATTGGATTTTTAAACAAACAACAATGGAGAAAAGATTGACAAAGCCTTCTTAAAGATTTATCTTTTTTCAACATGTCCCAAGTCCACTCCTCCAAACATGCGTCCTCCTTCAAGGTCAAAGGGAAAATAAGAGACACAATACAAATCAGATCAACAGTAACCTTAAAGTCAAAGTCAAACTGAGTGTGCTTGGGAAGGACCTTGCCCCTAGTAACAGCAAATGCTATAGACCAGAGTTGAAGGCATGCTGGTAAATCCAAACTCACATGTGTAGGAACAGGAACCAATTGGATTGTCTGGGAAGACTGCTTTAATTCTGATATACCCAATAACAGAATATGAATGGTTATGCCTGAAGAGTGGTCCACTTGTAGCTCATTTTATTTTAGCAGGGTTGATACATTATGGTCCCGCCACCACCCTACTCCTAAGATAATAGGATACATAAGAGTAGAGCATATGGAGAACCTTGCAGTAAAAAATTAACCTGCAACTAAAAATATCACTGGCTTCTTAATCTGAAAAGTAGGAAAATTTTGAAAGTTCCCACCCCTAATCATCATTCCAGGATGATACTTGAGTTACAACAAATCTGCAGTCTCAACACTCTGAAGTTCTTGGACACCTTTATCCAATATAATGGCTGGCCAATAGATAGTTTGACTATTATTGATGCTACAATAAAACAAGAAGTAACCAGAAGTAGATTTATTTACTGCCAATGTTGCAACCTCAGCAGGAGCATGCTTCTCTTCAGTGGTACAGACAGCAGCTAAGGAGGCAGGATGCTCCTGAAAATAACACTCAATTATTTCTTGGACAGCATCAGGAAGGACAGGACAATCACAATAAATAAGAGCAAGAGGCAACTCCTAGGGCTTGACTACCAAAGTCTTTGAGGGTGCAACATGCTGAAGCATAACCAACAAACTCTTGGGGATGGCCACTACTGGCACTTTGTTTACCTCAGCAGGTTTGTTCAAGATAGCCAATTGCAACTGGGAAGACATGTGGGGATAATGATCCTGACTCTGGCTGGATGAAGCCACCGCAAAACAAGTACCAGAATATCAGGAGTGTGTGGCAGGTTTGGCTTTAATTTCCATAGCACCTTGTTTAGAAGTTGATAGATTTGAGACCAGAGAAAGAATTTGGCTTACCAGGGCCTCAGTTGTGGTTAACAGAGAATCCTAAACCTTCAAATCCTGGGAATACTGGTCAACTGCTAACCACAACGCTGAGAGTTTATTCACCCTAGGAAAATTGATTGTACAGCAGTAGGCAAGAAACTGAGGAAGGAATATCAAGAGCAGAGTAGTACCCTGTTGGAAGGCGTACAACTTACAATATACTTTGAGCTCCTCAATAGATACACAGAAATTTTTAACAAAGGGTACAGAAATGCAATGTTAGTTAAAACACATGGATTGCGCTCCACTTCAGACAACAACCATTTGCAAGCATCCTCTGAAACCTTTGTCATCACATGATAAACTTGCAATTTGTGACTAAGGCTATAACGTAATAGAATAATAAAGCTGACAAAACTTCATACAAAATTTTATCAGTGGTTGGAGCAGGGAAATAACCCAGATACCAAAATAACATGGCGTGACAGAAATAGGAAACAGATGGTACAGTCTCAACAACTGCAACTGGAGAAGGAAACCACAAATTAAAGAAGAGCCCAAACTGAAAACTCAGAAAGAAGCTGATGCAAATTAACATGGTGAAAACAGATATATCAACATAACAGGAGAAAAAAACACAAATTCATGAGAAACTGCTTCTAAAAATTCAGACGTAGAAGAGTTGAGTAATGTGATGAAAATTGCAGGATAATAAGAAGCTGTCTCCATGTGATAGGGAATCACCCACCAAATCCACATAGAGTTAATGATTCACCACCAACACAGCTTCAGATACCATTTTTTGATATTTCCAAATTAGATAATAGGGTTAAGTAAAATAATTAACCCCAACCAAAAAAGCCCTAGAAAAATTTCCTGTGTGAGTATCAGAGTGTCTTCAGCATAAAATTCAGGACATTGAGATAGCACAAGAGCTTCAACTTCAACAGTAGGAGGAACAGCTCCAAGATTGACAGGCATTGAATTAAAATTTGGCAGCAAAAACAACAAAGTGCCAACAGCAGGCCCCTATCTTCCCATAGTAATCTAGCTAAGGATTAAATTGTACGAGATGTAGCGCAAAAGGCCAACTACAGAATGCATTTAAAATAAAGATTAGACCAAGGGATAATTGTTTTATTGCGTAAATTTTTGGGAGGACTCAACTCTTAAGAGTTAAAACAGTGAAAATTATTCAATATATATCAAAAATTGACTAAGCAATACTGCCTGGATCCTGGGCTTCTATTCCTTCCATCTTGTCAAATGAGTATCTAATCCAAGTTGCAAAGAGCCCCTGAGTGACCAACTTCTGATTGACATGCTGATAAATAAGTTCATATCTGGTGACCCTTAAATTATGTTGATTTATCAACCTCAACTTACAGGGGGAATTGGATTTGACAAACTGGAGCAGCTGTAACCCATTTTTGAGAAAATGTTTTATTCAAGTCTGTTAAATCAGTCATTTTTGTTAAAGGTTTTCTGGCTTTCCAAGCTTTCCTACTCAGCCAAACAATTCCCAGCATTATGGAACTTACTGTGATGCTTCCCTCCTCACTAATTATACTTACTGATGAAGATGAAGCTTTTTGTGCTACCAGGGATCTGGTAACAACATTTTCAATCAAACTGGCAATTTTTCCCAGGAATTGCGTACTAGAGCTTAGGGATGAATTTATTATTGATCAGCATAACAGGAACCTTGCTTGAGCTGCAGCATGTCAAGATACCACAGCTATTTATAGAACCTGCAAGCAATCAAGCGCCTGATCAACCAATTGAACAATCATGCTCCCAATTTATCATTCACTGATAATCAAGAAAGCCAAATTTGTTAATAGAATTGAAGCCTGGGATTTGAGGCTTGTGTGCCTCTCAAATCCTGGATCATTTGTTGATTGAAAATGTTTTTCTTGCTCAGGGAGAAGATTGGTAAAGATTTTCAGGCTGTGGGTTGCTTGGCCTCTAAGAAGGCCAGCTGGTTGTCCAGGGCATTCTGGGCTCTGATATTATCCCCTACCATAGTTGAGCTTGCAGAGCACAACTCTTTATTCCAAGACTTGTATTCCTTCAGCAGAGTAGCAGCCTTCTCCAGGTTGTATTCTGGTTCCCAAGTATTCTCTTCATTGGAAAATCTTTCCATTTGACCAGGAATGAGGTTTTTGGTATCTGAGTTTGTGTCCCAGGATGGCTTTGACCTCTTGTTCTGTAAAGCTTCCTATTTTGATGGGAGGGGAGCCATTCTCACTATCTGGTGCAGAAAAAAAGATCCTTTCTTTTACAATAACAGGGAGCAGTGGAATACATTGTGAATCTTCCATCCAGGGGGGCAGTTCTAGTTGGTAGGCTACAGTACCAATGTGTTGTAAGACTTTATAAGGGTCTGTTTATTGGGGGCTCAAGCTAGCGCAAGGGGCAGTGATCTTGATGTTCTTTGCGCTGAGGTACACAAGGTCTCTTACTTCAATTGGGAGGCCAAGGCTTTATTTCTTGTTGGAAAAATCCTTGTATACTTGTACTGCTCTTCTCAGGTTTTTGGCACATTCTTCTTGGCATGTGTGGATGTTGCTGACCCAGTCTCACCCTTTGGGGTTGTTAGCTTCCTCTGTGGGAGGGCATCCTGTTTGGGGTTGAATCTATAGTTGGCTTTGAAGGGGGGTATACCAGTGGAGCTGTGGTCTTTGTTGGTGTACGCAAACTAAGCCATTAGTAGGTGGGTTACCCAATCCTTCTGTTCCAAGTTAACATAGCATTGTAAAAACTGTTTGAGGACCTGGTTTATTCTCTTGGTATGCCTGTTGCTCTGGGGGTGATATGCAGTAGATAACAATCTTTTTATTCCAAAGCCCTTTAGGATTTGGGCCCAAAACTTGGAGGTGGATTGAGGGCCTCTGTCTGAGACCACTTTTTGTGGAAGCCTGTGGTTCATGAATACTCAGTTTCTGAATAGATTGGCTGTTTCCTTTACAGTTGCTTTGGTTGTTGTTGGTATGAAGTGAGCCATTTTGGTGAAATATTTGACAATTACAAATATGGCATTGAATCCCTTTGTTGTAGAAAGTTACACAGTATAGTCTATGAATACTGGCTTCCAAGGGCCTTATGCAATCTGAAGAGGTTGTAGTAATCCTTCTGGGTTTCCTCACTTAGGCTTGGTATGTCTGCATTTCTCGCAATCACTGAGGTATTCTTCAATTTCTAGATTCATCCTGGGCCACATGTTGGTTCTCTGGACTCCTTTGAGTGTCTTTGTACACCCAGGGTGTCCTGACATGGGGGAGTTATGGTATTCCTTCACTATCTCTGAGTGCAGTGAACCTTTGGGTAAGTAGGTGTGTCTGTGTAGTTGTAGGGTGTTTCTGTGTAAGAAGTAACCTGTTTGGTAGTATCAACTGTTGACATCTTTCTTTAAGTCTTCTATGATGGAGATGCAGTGCTGGTCTACAGTCTGATCTAGTTGGATTTCTTCTCTTCTACTGGCTAGTCCCAGGAATAGGAGCATTGGCTCAATCATGTTTGGGGACAGCAAGAATTTAGTGTTGAATTCTTCAATCTCTTTGGTGCTAGGAAAAAGGTTGGCTCTTTGGCTTAGGGAACCTGGTACAATGTTGATATTTCCAGGCTTTTATCTGATTGATAAGTTGTAATCTGCTAGGAATAGGGCCCATCTAGTTTGTCCTGATTCAGTTGTTGCAATTTGAAGAAGTATGTCAGGTTCTTGTGATTGATCATGATTCTCACTGGGTGGTTGGTGTCACACAAGTATCTTCTCCAATATTTCAAGGACTGGATGATAGCAAGCATCTCTTTATTGTAGATGGGGTAGTTCAACTCAGGCAGAGTGAGCTTCCTTGAGTAGTAAGCTACAGGGTACAGCTTACTATCATGCCCCTCCTGAAGCAACACACCCCCCAATGCAAATTTGGAGGCATCTATCTCCACAATGAAAGGTTTATTGTAAACTGGCATTTCCAAGACAGGGGCAGAAACAAAGCCATTCTTTAGCAACTCAAAGGCGGATATGATAGTGTCATCCCACACAAAGGGGTGTTTCTTGAAGGTAAGGTAGGTCAAGGGCAATCAGATTGAAGAAAAGTTTTAGAAAAATTCCTGGCAGAAGTTTGCCAAGCCCAGGAAACTTCTGACCTCATTTTGGTTCTTAAGTTCAGGCCATGGCGTCATAGCCTCCTTTTTATCAGGTGACATTTCAAAACCTCCTTTCATTACATTGTACCCCAGGAACTCTACTTCCTCTTGGAAGAACTCACATTTCTGGAGTTTGAAAAAGATTCTGTGTTCCTTGAAGCGTTGTAGGACAGCTTGAAGGTGTTCAATATGTTCCTCAGAGGTGCAACTGTAAATGAGGATGTAATCTAAGTAGGCTACACAACACTGGTCCTTGATTCCTCCCAAGACCACGTTCACCATAGTTTGAAAGGTGCTGGGCGCGTTGCACAACCCAAACAGCATAACTAAGTATTTGTAGAGACATTGTCTAGTCTTGAAGACAGTCTTTCATTTGTTGTCAGACCTGATCTGTATCTGGTTAAAGTCATCCCTCAAATCAACCTTTGAGAAGACTTGACTCCTGAAAGCTGTAATGAGATATGTTTGGCATTGGGTACAGGGGATCTGTTTTTTACAGTGATGCTGTTTAAGTCATGATAGTTGATGCAAGGACGTAGGTTGACGCCCTTCTTTTTAACAAACAGTAAAGGGGATGTACAAGGGGATTTGGAGACACATATATCTCCATTATTCAATATCCTGTCCAAGTAATCTCTTAAGGCTGCTTGCTCCTTAATGTTACAGCTATACACAGTTCCATGCTTAGGTTGGGTTCCGGGGAGGAGGTCAATGGCGTGGTCAAACTGACTGTGTTTAGGCAAGGTGGTGGCTTCTTCTTCTGAGAAGACAGACTCCCAAGGCTTCAAAAATTTTGGGATCTGAGCTTTGCAAGATTCTATTGCAATATTGTTTAGCTCAGAGGTCTGCTGAGGGTTTGAGCATGGAACCTCTAAGGTTTGGCTATCACAATTGAAAGTCACCTGATGGTTCTATAGTCTAAGTTCCATTGGTGGTCAACCCACCATTCAAAACCTGTCACTACAAGTTTGGGAAACTTTTCCATGACTTAGAATTTGATAGGTAGTAGTTTTACATTTAACTTCATGGAGACAGACTCTTTGCATTTTTGGGACAGGTCTGTTGTCTTGTTGCCCAAGGTTACCAGTCAGGAGTTTCTCTGGATTAGTACACCCAGTTTCTCAGGTAGGCTATGTTCCATATAGTTGAGGGTTGCCCCACTGCCTAGTAGGGCTACAGTTTTTGCCTCATGTTCATGGTAACATAAAGTAGTGTCAATGATATGATAGGACTGGGAAGCTTTGTTTATTGCTGAAATAGTGGCACCTTGGGTTCCATTGGAGCGGCTAGTGCAGTCCTTGGATAAGTGGCCACTCTGGTGGCAATAGAAGCATAGTCCACTTTGATATGGTGTTGGTACTCTTCTTTGGTCATGTTCAAATGCGGCCTACTTGCACCAGGGATTTGGTTGTTCTGGGGCAGTCAGGGATTTCTTCCCTGACTCCTTTCATTTTATTGACAACAAGGAGATAACAACAAAGACACAACACCACAGACACCAAATTCCAGACAATAGTTGTTTTGCTATTCCTGGTTCTAACGGGAATCAAATCCGGAACCTCCACAAAACACTTTTGTTAGTCAAAAATCAACTATGGAGTTTACTTTACCTATTTATGATTCTTTGGTTCAATTGAATTTTGCTTTCTCTCTTCAAAACCATTTCAAAAAGGCTAGTAAAATAAGTGCTAATGTCACTTACTGCTTGGCCGCTGATTGGCTGCCTGAGACTATCTTAACACTCTCAGATTTAATATTAGAAGATGAAATTGAGGCTCTGTTCTTAACTTTTCTTGATATTCACTATGAGCACCACCTTAATTACCAGATTCTTGTGGCTTGTCTAGCTCCTGCTTCTTTTAAATTTATGTTTATATTAAGTCTTCAGTCCAAAATTATTTCCCATGTAACACAGGTATTACTTTTAACCATGATATTCTTGAAAATCATTGTTAAATCCCTCTCTTTTCCCCCAGTATCCACTTAAATTTCCCAGCCTCTATTTTGAGGCTATTTAAGTGTGTAACCTTTACCAAACTTAGTTGTTCCAACAATAAAAATTTTATCCTACACCTGTTACTCCTCCACTTTCTGATAAACATATTTTTGAAGCCATGATAGGAATTCTATTCTTATCCTGGTTTCTAGCTCACTTCTTGTCATTGGTATCCACCTTAGAAAACCTAACACCTACAACTGACTGGTACAACTCTTCTCCAGATGACACTCATTAAAAGGAATCCCTTGCCCATGAATGGTTCAAATATCCTTCCAGCCACTGGGGACGTAAATTCCAATATGGTTGTTTTTTTTACTCCACCTCCTACAAAACCTGCCCTGGTTAGACCTTACGCCTCCTTTTACCTCTTGACATACTTAGTGGGTTCCTATCTACTTGGTTGCTTCAGTTCTATGTTTGGAAGATTTGCTTACCTAGGACACCTAGGACACCTTGTAATGGTCACAGTTCCTATTGGCTTGTTAATAGCAGGATTGAATTTAGGGGCTTTGTCCCACCAGCTAGGGAACTTATTCCTGCCAAGTGGGTCCCTGACAGGGGCTGACCAGTGTAGTATCCTTGTGGTTGGCTGAAGTTCATGCCTCTGGCAATAGCTAGGAGCTTGTCTTTGGGGTGTTGCATTGGTGGTGTCTCATTAGGCTGGCGTGGTGTGGGTTCAGACTGTTTTGAAATAAAATCCTGATATGTTCTCAAGAATATTAGCTGCCTCTTCCAGGCGTAAGAACTGTTGTATGTAGGTCTCCAGATCATCCCTTCCTTAGGTCAGGCAGATGAGCCCTATATAGGCTTGGATCTTGGCCTCAACAGGGGTGGTTGCAGAGTTCATTCTCTTCAGGAATTGGTCATATGAGAGTATGAAAGTATGAGATCTGGGTCTTCCTCTTAGCTGGTCAAGAAGGTTTCTCTGGTGTCATCTTTCAGTTGGGCAACCACCACCATAACCTTCTGATTTTTGTCTCTGAAGCTCTTGGAGTGGGAACAGAACAAGGCATTTATCATGATCATTCCTTTTCTAGAGCCAGCCAAGTCCATTTTTGGCAGTTTAGGAAAGGTTGTGGGGGCAGTAGTATTCTGGTTTGAGGTGGAGATGGTCACAGTCTGGACCTAGGATGTCTTGGCTTGGCAATAATTCCTTCTTAGCGTTTGTTTGTTTCTTGTTTGTTGGTCATTTACTGTCCTAGGTAGTAAGCTGAGGGCAAAAAATAAAAGCATACAAGATGCTCTATAATCAAAGAAGAATAGGGGGCCAGCATCACTAATTTTAGTATGTTTGAAATACTTCACGGCCCATGCCAGAGTCTGGCTGGACTCCCACATGGGGAGGCAGGCTAGACCTGGAAGGCTATGTACACAATAGGAGAAATTCTGACCAGGTAGTTGACTGCAGTATCTAGAGGATGCCAACTCCCAGTATGGGGCACAACCTGGTTGGCCAGCCCCAATACTGTGATATAGACAACCCCCAACTTACTGAAGTCCTGGGCAGGAGGCACAGTTGGCAGGTGGAAGTAGGATGAATCTCCTGCATGGAGGGAAAAATGATCACTCTTGGTGGCCAGGAGGGAGCAGATATGTGAGGTTGTAAAGTGTAGTGGAATCACAAATAAATGCAAACAGAACAGTTATATTGGTGCAAAAATAGATAGTTCTTGCAAGAAAATAATGGATCCTGAGCATAAAGTTGTTTATTTTTAAGATGTCAACAGTGAGGAGGGCTTTTCCTCCTCACTGCTTATACTTACTTGTCAGGGCCCATAATGCCCTGGACAACCAGTTGGCCTCCTTAGAGGCCAAACAACCCACAGTCTGTAAATCTTTACCAACTGTCTCCAAGAGCAAGAAACCCCCCTTTTTGATTAACAAATGGCCCAGGATTTGAGAGGCATACAAGCCTTAAATCCCTGGCTTCAATTTCATTAAAAAATTTGGCTCTCTTAACTATCAGGAAATGATACATTGGGAGCTTGATTGTTTGATTGCGCAATTGAGCACTCAATTGCTTGAAGGTTCTATAAATAGCAGTGACACCTTGGCTTACTGCAGCCCAAGCAAGGTTCCTGTTATAACAATCAATGACCATTCATCTCCAGTGCCAAGTATGCAAATTCCAGTCAAAATTGTAAGTTTAACTGAAATTGATGCCATCATATTTCTGGTGGCACAAAAGGCCACAAAATTACCTATAAGTATAAATAGTGAGGAGTGAAAGCCCTCTGCACTGTTGAAATCTTAAAAATAAACAACTTTGCTCAGGATCCATTATTTTCTTGTAAGAATCATCTATTTTTGCAACAATATAACTGTTCTGTTGGCATTTATTTGTGATTTACTACACTTTACAACCTCACATATCTGCTCCCTCCTGGTCACCAATGTTGTAACTGTGCTGCTTTAGCAGAGTTACAAGGGGGAAATATTTGGAAACTAGATGATATTCTTTATTGAGCAATAGTAATTATATAGTCATTGTGAATCAATGGATGACAGGACTATGATTGTGTTGATCACACAGTTTTATGGTGAAGGGGGATGCTTGATCCTGGTAATGTGTCATGGCCTGGGTGACTCCCAGGGGAACCTTTGGTCAAGGGGAAGAGTCAAGCCTGGAAGTTCCAGTAAATGATAGGGGCCATCCGCATCACATAATTGGCAGCAGTAGCCCAAGGACGCCACACTCCCATGTGGGGTATCACTTGCTCAGTGAGCCCCAGCATGGTCAAATAGGCAAATCCAAGCTTACTGTAGTCATATGATGAAGCAGAAGGAATGAGAGGAAGTTCTCCTGTGGCGGCGCTCATGGTCAGGCTTGATTGGGCAAGTTGTTGGAGCAGAGGAACACCAGGAAAGAAGGGGCGCGGTGTGGAAGCAGGAATTATTTATTGGTCCAGCACTCTAGGAGATGGGGTAAAGGCTGGCAGTGGTTGGTTGGAGGCAGCTAGAAGTTGCTCCATTTCCCAGCGCTGGCACTGGAGGTACTCTCTGTTTGAAAGCACCAGCAGTATAAAATTTGTAATAATGTAATAAACCCCTGCAAAGTGTAAATGCTCAGTGTGTATTAACCAACAAAGTTTATTAAATGAAGATGTCAACAAAGAAAGTGGATGCCAATGTTCCCAGCTATATCCTGCTAGGAAACTGCAATTGGACTTACTGGCAACTTCTTATTGGTTTTCAATGGGCTATTCTCAAGCTGGGCCCCATTGGTGACTCCTGATTTGTCAGTTAGATGAATACTTTCATTATTTTTGCCCTGGGGAAGCTGGTAGGGGGATTTTGGTCCATTTGGCAACACAAGTCCCCAATTCTGGGTTTCAGAGGGTGTGAGCCAATTAAAATCTTTTTTGCTTGGCTTTAGGACGGTTTCCAATTGCCCCCAGGCTTGGACTTGACCAGGGTTAAACCCCCACTTGGAATTAAAGTTTCCTTTGGGTAAATCTGCGTAATCAACAACACAATCAATCAGTCACGCAATCACTCACTTGCAGGTGTTGAACCTATGTAGCATAGGGTTTTTTCTGGCCCATTCTGGGCCCTGACATAATGAGTCAAGCGCCAAAACAAGGTGTCCATTTTAGAGGATCATCAAATGTTCATGTTGATGGATTTGGTAATTTGAGTTGACTTCCTAGCTTGGCTACGGGTCACTTGAAAATTGGATTGCGGGTCAAAAATCCGCTTGATTGAAATCTTGCTGGCAGGTCAAGCCTGCTGTTTCAATTCCCCCCCCCAAATAAAGATTGACCTCCTCTGGGCGTAGGTTGTCAGGAGTCTGGGCGCCATACTGTACTAGCTGCTGTTTGATGGCAGGTAGGACGGTTTTGTGCTGCTTCTGTCTTGCCTTACAGGGTCTCAGACAATCATGATGGAGAACTTTGTCTTGTTTACGCTTTCCAAGTCCTTGCATGAGGTAAGTGTTGTTTTTGTTTACCTTTAAGATAATGACAGACCACACTTTTTCTGGCTGTAGTTTACTTTTGTTGGTATTAATTACCCAGACTTTTTTGCCAACCTCATGCCTGTTTTGAATGGGGATGAAGGTCTTTTGTAGACTCTTGTCTTCTCTTTCTTATTGACTGCTGTTGGCTTGCATGACCTGGGGGTCTGAACAGGTGGAACCTTGCTTGGTATTTCCAGCTTGATTCCTGATAATGCTTGGATGATATTGGGCTGTCTGCCATAAACTAACTCAAGGGGGCTTCCTGGTGGATCTGTTCACACGGTTCTGGCATACAAGCAATGCAGTCTGTAGCTGCTTGTACCAGTCTTCAGGTCTCCTGGCAGTGAGCTTGTCCAAGGCTTGCACAAGGCTGCCATTCAGCTGCTCTACACGTCCATTGGCCTGATGATGGTAAGGTGTTGTCACCGTGTGCTGGACCCCATTCTTGGTGAGGTATACATTGGTATTTTTGGAGGTCAATTCTTTGCCTCTGTTGGTTATCAGAAGTTCTGGCTTTCCAAACTTGCTGATGATTTCTTTTCTTATGAATTGCCGTATGACATTGCCTATATGTGTTTTAACTACTTGACTACTGGCTATTGTGTAGCAAAGTCTATTGCAGTAATGATGTACTTCTTTTCATTATGTCTTCCTGGCACAGGGCCCACAATGTCTAGGGCCCACATCTTGAAGGGCAGTTGCATGCAAATAGACAGTACTGATTTAGATGGGGTATTGCTTTTGGCAAATTTCTAACATACTTTGCATTGTTCCAAGACTTCCTGAATGGCCTGGTACTGTCAGGGACCCACTTGACGGGGAATAAACTTCCCATCTTATGGTCCAAGGTCTCTACATTCAAACCTGCTATTACCAAGCCAATAGGAACCGTGACTATTGCAAGATGTCCAAGGTGTCCTAGGTAAGCAAATCTTCCAAACATAGAACTGAATTGTCCAAGTAGATAGTAACCCACCAAATACGTCAAGAGGTAAAAGGAGACACAAGGTCTAACCAGAGTAGGTTCAGTGGTTGGGGTAGAAAACAAACAGTCATAGTGGAATTTACGTCCCCAGTGCCCAGAAGGATATTTGAACCATCCATGGGCAAGGGATTCCTTCTGGTGGGCGTCATCTGGAGAGGAATTATACCAGTTGGTTGTAGGATTTGGATTTTCCAAGGTGCATGCCTTAGACAAGAAGTAGTCTAGAAACCAGGATAGAAAAAGAATTCCTCTCATGACTTCAGAAAGGTGTGTTATCAAAAAACAGAGGAGTAGCTAGAAGTGAATTATTCTTTATTGTTGGAACATTTAAAAATGGTAAGGTTTGTATACTTAAATAGTCTCCAAAATGGAGGCTGGAATATTTAAGTGGTTATTTGGGGGAATGAGAGGGATTTGCCAGTGATTTTCATGATTATAATGTATGCAATTAACACCTGGTTAATATTGGCTTGGATTTGGGCCTGTAGAGATAATATAATCTCATAATTGAAGAATATTAAAGCAGAGAAAGCCACAAGATCAGAGGCAATTAAGCAGTGTACAGGCTGAAGATCAATCATTGTATAGTACAGAGCTTGAACCAAAGTAAGATAGAGCAGGTCTGAAATTTGTTTGAAAGCTAGATTCAGCCAATCAAGATCAAGACGGTAAGTGACATTTCCAGGCGTATTGTTAACATTTTCAAATGCAAAAGACGTTTCAAAAGCAAAAATTGAATGAATAACCAGGTAATAAAAAGGTAAATCAAAGGTTTGTGTTGATCTGGTGCTGACAACACATACTTTAGAAGAGTCCTTAGTTTAAATTCAGGTCCCCAAGGTGTTAAAATAACAATTATTACTGTTTAGACTGTTGTGTTGTTTTTATAACTGGGAGACTTCTAAATCTTTGTTCTGGTGTGGATTTAAGACTGTGTTTTTCCCAAGTTTGTCAATAAAAGTAAGGTAGTCAGGGAAAGAATCCCTGAAACTATCCTCCTCAGGAAGGACCCTCTCTGTCTGAGTCTCTTTGTAGCGTGAGAGGACTTCCAGTGCATTCTCTAGATTATTTTCTGGTTCCCAGGAGTTGGATTCTACTTTGTAACCCTTCCATTTGAACAAGTATTGATGTTTGCCTTGCAAGGTGCGGTGGTTGAGGATGTCTTCTACTTCCCATTCCAGAGTATGATTCAAGATGATAGGAGGAGGGTCCTTGTGATCCATGTCAGATGGTAACCCTTTGAACTTGGACAGAAGACTAATGTGAAAGACATCATGGGCAGAGGAGCCTGCAGGAAGTTTGAGTCAAAAATTGACATCAGAGCGTTGCTCAATGACCAACAGGGGCCCAATCTTCTTGGGTCCTAGTTTTTGTCCAGGAATGTCCAGTTTAAGATTCTTTGCACTGAGGAAAACATAGTCTCCCACTTGGATGTCTTCAGGTGTTCTTCAATTTTTATCAGCTTGAATCTTATACTGAAGAATGGTTTTTCCAGTTGTGTTTTGAGTTTTTGATGATTCTTGAGTAAGGATGTTGCCCGTTGATGTGCCGTCAGACTGGTGTCTTCAGTTGTTGGGTCAGGAAGATCTTCAGGATTATACCATAATTGTCAAAGAAGGGGATGCTCCAATAGAGTCATGATGATTGGTGTTATAGCACAAATGGACCAGTGGAAGTAAGGATACCCAATCATCCTGTTGTAAGTTCACATAGTTCCTAAGAAAACCTTCCAGTACTTGATTAACACTTTCTGTATGTCTGTTGGTCTGAGGATGAAAGGATATTGACATGAGAGTTTTAACTTGTATGGCCTTCATTAGGAACTGCTAGAACTTGGATGTGAATTGAGTACCTCAATCCAAGATAATGTTATTGGGAATTCTGTGGTTGGCAATTACATGAGTGAAGAGCATGTTGGCAGTATCTTCTGTTGTTGCGCGCTTGAAGGGGGTAAAGATTGCATATTTAGTTAGCTGATCTACTATCACAAAGATGCTGGTCATGTTGTCACTCTCTGGAAGATCCACAATAAAGTCCATGGAGATGGAATTTCAAGGGCGTGGAGGAATGGGTAATGATTTGAGTAGTCCTTGGGGCTTCATGGTGGAGTTTTTGTTGCGGCCACACAGCACGCATGTGGCAATGTATTTGTCAACTGTCTTCTTCATATTAGGCCACCAGTATCTTTGTTGGATCCTCTTGACTTTTTTGTGAATGCCTCCGTGTCCTGTGAGAGGGGAGTTGTGGAAGCTTCCCAGGATTGTTTGTTGGTGTTCATCAGTTGGTACATAAAGACTTCCGTTCTTTGACCAAGATCTGTTGTTTAGTGTAAGCCCGGTGGAGACATTCTCCTTATCCAAGTGTTGGGATGCTATGATATCCTGGTCCAAGGTGGATAGATAGGATAAGGTCATGATGTGGGAGAGGAACTGATCTTCAGAGAGTATGGCATGTTCATTGTGTTTAACGTAATCCTGACTTGAATCATCCAAATCCTCTTGTCTACTGATGGTGTCAGGTACTGCATTCTTGTGTCCTGGTGTATAACTAATCTTGAAGTCAAAGGCAAGCAGATTTATAGCCCATTGTGCCAGATGTGGGCTAACCTTTCTCTTCTCATTGAAATATAGTAGATTCTTATGATTGGTTCTGATTAGAACAAGGAATTTACTTCCTTCCAAGTAGTGGCGCCAGTGGTCCAAGGATTTGACAATGGCAAATAGTTCCTTCTTGTATACATGGTAATTTCTCTCTTGGTCAAGCAGCTTATAGGAGTAGAACGCCACAGGGTGGAGTTCACTACCCTCCCCAAGCTGCAGCAACACCCCTCCTAGGGCAAAGTCAGAGGTGTCTGTGTCCAAAAAAAATTGGTTTTCAGTATTCAGACAGAGAAGGACAGGGGCTGAGGTGAATTACTTCTTGAGGGTTTCAAACGCCAGATCAGCTTCAGGTGACCAGACAAAGGGGACCTTCTCAGAGGTAAGGTGAGTGAGAGGAAGGGCGGTAGAGAAGAAATCCTTGATGAACTTGCGGCAAAAATTTTCTAGGACCAAGAAGCCACAAAGCTTGGTACGTGTTGTAGGTCTAGGCCAGTCCAAGACTGCCTGGATCTTGGAAGGGGCAACTGCAAAAACTCCTGGGTTAATCTTGTACCCAAGAAACTCAATCTCAGTGACAAAAAACTTGCATTTTTCAAGCTTACAGAACAAACGGTTGTCAATGAGTAGTTGGAGGACCTCTTGTAGGTGTTTTGTGTGGGCCTCCTTGTTCTGTGAGTATACCAAAATATTGTCAAGATAGACGATAACGCAGACATCAAGTAGAGGGAAGAGAACCTCACTCATTAGGCCTTGAAAGGCTGCAGGGGCGTTACTCAAACCAAAGGGCATCACAAGGTATTCATAGAGCCCAAAGGGAGTGTGAACTACCATCTTCCATTAATGACCTTCAGCAATACGTATTTGGTTATAAGCCCTGCAGAGGTCTAGTTTAGAAAAAACCTTGGCATGGGTAAGTCAGTTGGTCAAGGACTCTGCAGATGATAAGGGGTTTTGGTTCTTAATGGTTATGGAGTTTAGTTTGGTGAAGTCTACAACAGGTCTCAAGGTCCCATCCGCTTTCCCTACAAAGAACATGGGTGATAAATATGGGGAATTAGATCAATGCATAAACGCTTTTGCTAAGTTTTTGTCCAGATACGCCTTCATTGCAATTCCCTGTGTGTGGTTCATGGGGTAAATCTTTCCCCAGGTGGGTGAGGAGCCTGGTATCAAGTCAATTCTAAGATTGGATGGTCTTTGTTCAAGAAGGACAGAGAAGAGTTCCTTGCTAAATGCTGTTTTTAAGTCTTGAATTTCCTCTGGAATAGAATCAGGTGTTGGGCTCCCCACAAGAAGTAGAGATTTTAAGTACGCAGTGAAGTCCTTTGGTACTTGATGATACAGTTTTTTAAGAGGAACTGTGGTTGGTTGTCCATGGGAGTGAAGCGTGACGGAGTTGGTGTCCCAATTGAACTATAACTTGGCTTCCTGACACCAGGGAAAGCCCAATACTAATGGGAAGGCCAAGTTAGATAGCGTAGAGGTGGGTAGGTGGTATGAGTTATTCCCCACTTGAGTGTGGAGGGGTTTGACTAGGTGTCCTACTTGGGCAGGGGTACCTTCAGCAAGTCTTACAGAGGCTAGCCCTGAGGTCTCAAAACCTGATGAAGTTGAAAGTGCTTGGTCAATGAAGTTCCCCATTGCTCCTGTGTCAATCAGTGCGTAGCTGGATGTAGTTCCAAATTTGTGGTCTAGAAAAACAGGCAAAAGAGCGTAAGACTGAGTGGAAGATTTATTGGCATCTGTGGTCAAAAGAAGATGACCTAAAGCGGATTGTACCTTTGAGAGTGCCTGGCAATCCTTAGCAGAATGTCCTGTTTGTCCACAGTAGAGGCACAATCCTTTGTGGACTCAATGTTGTTTCTCTTCAGGAGCTAGCTGATAACCTCCCCTGGGTTTAGGAACTAATCCCTTCAGAACCTTGGCAGGGGATGGTAAGTTACGGGAAAATAGTCTTGGTATTGTTCCAAGAAGGGAGCTGCTTTACCTTGGAGGACCATTTCAATACCTTGTTGGTAAGCTCAGAAAACTTGTTGGGTAGTACATGGTGGGCTAGAAAGTTCTTGAGTTCTGGAGATAATTTTTTCTGGGACAGGTAGCAAGCTTTGGCGTCTGTCATCCCAATTGCTTCCTTGAGGCAAGAGAATTCTTCAATATAGTCCTTGGTGGCCATTCTTTCTTGGTACAAGGTCAATATGCGGTCTCAGAGTTCTTTGGTAGTCTGTGCTGGCACTACAGTAGACAATAAGGAGTTGCAAAAGTCAGGGTAGTTGTTGAGTAATTTCTCTCCTTGGAGGTTGGCCTTGGCGTACCAGACGCAAGCCTTGCCTGTGAGCTTCTTGGCCACGTGATGGACCATCTGTGTGTCAGTCTGGAATTGTGCTGGAGATGTTTCAAACAGTAATTGTGAGAAGGCCAGGAGCATCAGAGTCTTGTTATCTTTGTCATTGTCAGGAGATACTGCTGAAATCTGATTTAGTACCACGGTTTGGTTCTGAACCTGTTGAGGAGATGTTGCACTGGCGGCAGCAGTGGTTCTGGTCTGTAAGAAAAGGCAAACCAGACAATAGGTGGTCAGGCTGATGATGGTAGTAATCAAGGTGACCACAAGACTCTTGATAATTGCAGTATAGAGCAGGTAGTTTCCAGGGGTTGGTTCTGAACTTCTAAGTAAGAAGCTCAAAATGGGTTCCAACAAACTGTCAGGGACCCACTTGGCGGGAAATCAACTTCCCAGCTGATGGGCCAAGGTCCCTACATTCAAACCTGCTATTACCAAGCCAATAGAAACCGTGACTATTGCAAGATGTCCAAGGTGTCCTAGGTAAGCAAATATTCCAAACATAGAACTGAATTGTCCAAGTAGATAGTAACCCACCAAATACGTCAAGAGGTAAAAGGAGACACAAGGTCTAACCAGAGTAGGTTCAGTGGGTGGGGTAGAAAACAAATGGTCATAGTGGAATTTACGTCCCTAGTGCCCAGAAGGATATTTGAACCATCCATGGGCGAGGGATTCCTTCTGTTGGGCGTCATCTGGAGAGGAATTATACCAGTTGGTTGTAGGAGTTGGATTTTCCAAGGTGTATGCCTTAGACAAGAAGTAGGCTAGAAACCAGGATAGAAAAAGAATTCCTCTCATGACTTCAGAAAGGTGTGTTATCAAAAAATGGAGGAGTAGCTAGAAGTAAAATATTCTTTATTGTTGGAACATTTAAAAATGGTAAGGTTTGTACACTTAAATAGTCTCTAAAATGGAGGCTGGAATATTTAAGTGGCTATCTGGGGGAATGAGAGGGATTTGCCTTTGATTTTCATGACTATAATGTATGCAATTAATAACTGGTTAATATTGGCTTGGATTTGGGCCTGTAGAGATAATATAATCTCATAATTGAAGAATATTAAAGCAGAGAAAGCCACAAAGATCAGAGGCAATTAAGCGGTGTACAGGCTGAAGATCAAGCATTGTGTAGTACAGAGCTTGAACCAAAGTAAGAGAGAGTGGGTCTGAAATTTGTTTGAAAGCTAGATTCAGCCAATCAAGATCAAGACAATAAGTGACATTTCCAGGCGTATTGTTAACATTTTCAAATGCAAAAGACGTTTCAAAAGCAAAAATTGAATGAATAACCAGGTAATAAAAAGGTAAATCAAAGGTTTGTGTTGATCTGGTGCTAACAACACATACTTTAGAAGAGTCCTGAGTTTGAATCTGGGTCCCCAAGGTGTTAAAATAATAATTATTACTGTTTAGGCTGTTATGTTGTTTTTGAAACTGGGTGACTTCTAAATCTGTGTTCTGGTGTGGATTTAAGACTGTTTTTTCCCAAGTTTGTCAATAAAAGTAAGGTAGTCAGGGAAATAATCCCTGACAAGTACAGAGTTGACCACCATGCTTTGTGTTTAAGGAATTTATAGAGGTTATGGCTTTTGGTATGTCCTAGGTCTCTGTGGTAACTTAGGATGGTGTCAACTCACTGATGTGTAGGGATGTAATTAATGGTGGTTTTGTCAGTCATTTTCCAATTTAAGGTCCCATATACATCCGCAAATAAGTGCTTGTTCTTAATGACTGTTTCTTTTGATATGTCTTTGGTGCCAGGGGGAAGCCTTTGCCCTTTGTCTGGAGCACCAGGAGAGGCCATTCTGGGTTGAGCCCATTCTCGTCTCTTGTGGCTCTGACGTACATGTGCAAGAGTACATCTGCTATGGCAAGTTCTGGACCAGGCTTATATTGTATGAGCATATCAAACCTCTCCAGGAGTTTCATGCAGCAAGCTTGACAGCATTATAGGCTTAATTGGGTTTTGAAGTATATAAGCAACTTTTATCAGTCAGTGCTGTGAATTTTTCATGTTGCTTTAGGTAGCAATGACACTTGACTAGTCAGTGGACAATTGCCAACAACCCTTTATTGTGTATAGGATATCAGCACTTGCTGTCTTTCAGTTTGTATGATTTGTAGGCTGCAGGTAGGAAGTCACCATCCTTGTTTTTGATTTTTAGTACTCCCCCAATGGATGTGTCTAAGGCGTCTGTCTCCATTTGATATTCCCCATCACGTTTAGGGTATTGGATAATGGGTGCTGTTGTAAGCTTCTCCTTAAGACGTCTGAAACAAATGTCACATTGGGGGTCCATACAAACTTAGATTTGGCACCAGTTATGGCAGATAGGGGTGCAGTCAGGACGCCACAGTTGTTTATGAACTTCTGTATGTAGGCAACCATCCCCAAGAATGTGTAGAGCTCTGAAGTGTCTTTGGGAGGTGGCATTTTACAGATGGCTTGAATTTTCTGGTTATTGGGTTTAATGCCATCCTTTGAGACTATGTTTCCCAAGAATGGTAACTGCTTGCAGAAGAACTGGCATTTGAAGGGCTTGGCTATCAGCTTGTGTTGTGCCAGCATAGCAAAGACTGCCTCCAGATCTTTGTGATGTTGTTCTACTGAGGGGCTATAGACAATAATGTTGTACAGGTATACCAAGGTGTGTTTATCAATGTTGGGGCAGACATCTTGATCATGAAGGTCAAAAAGGTTGACAGGGTGTTTATCATTCTGAAGTTGAGTACCACACACTTGTATGATCTTTATTTGGTACAAAAGGCTGTTTTGGGAATATCTTCTTCCTTGATGCGGATCTGGTTGTAGCTGGCAGTTAGGTCAATCTTGAAGAAGACTGTAGCGCTGCCTATGGCATCAAAGAGGTTGTCAATGAGTGGTAGTGGGTAACAATTCCTGATTGTAACTTTGTTTAGGGCTCAGTAGTCTGTGAATAGGCGTAGGGTACCATCTTTCTTTGCTACAAAGAATATGGCAGCACCAAAAGGAGACTGTGAGGGGTGGATAAGTCCTTTCTCTAACGCTTCCTTGAGGTAATCACATAGAGTGTTGTCTTTGTTTGAGGTCAGGCGGTAGATGGGTTACGCCTTAGGCACAACTCCCTTGAGTTGGATGGAGTATTAAATGTGTTTCTCTGGTGGTAACCCGGGTAGAGCCTCTTTGAAGATCTCTGGATGGTGGGCTACAATTTTGCGGTCCTGAGCATGGTGGTATCTTGGTGGTCCTTGAAGTATATGATCTTGTACTGGCAGGAGTCCCAGTCAATTGCCTTGAGGTTCTCCTGTTTGTCCAGGGTCTCTGTGATGCGCACAAAGATGTGGTTGTGTAGAAGCTAGTCCACTGAGTCAGGGTAGATCTGGTGATTGACACCTTCACATTTAATGGTCAGTACTGAGGTTGCCCAGTCTACGTGGGGGTTGTTCCTTTGTAACTAGTCCATTCCCAGCACAATATCAAACTTGGAAAAATCAATGATAGGACCCTGGATGATGGAATGTAGTTTCACTAGCATGACAGAGAATGGGGCAGTCTCCCTTGTCACGGCAATGTGATGTTCATCATCTAAAACCATGTTTTTAACCTGCAAAGAATTGGTGGCTAGCTTGAACTTATCTACAAAGCTGCTTTTGACTAGGGTTCAATCTGCGCCAGAGTCCAGGAGTGCAGAGCCTGTGTAACTGCAAAAGCAGAAAGGATAAGACATCAGTTTATTAGGATTTCTGACAATGGTGTAAAGTACCGGGTCTTCCAAGGGTACTTAGATCATTAGACACTGGTCTATGTCATTGGGTCAGTATTAGTTGTTGGGAAGGTCAGGAGTTGTTCAGGGAGAGCTTGGCTTGCTTAGTGCTCTCCCCGGGCTTTTCCCTTGTCTTGGTTGTCTTGTGTGGCAGTGATATAGAAATGGATATGGTTTGACTGGCCATTGTTCCCGTTTCCCTGCCAATTTGAACCTGGGGGATTGTGGTTTGAACTGTTGTTGTTGTTCCCAGGAGGCAGTTGATTGGAGCGTCCAGCTGGGTGAGAATCTTTGGGCCGCTCTTGCTTTCCAGTTTTTGCCTTGTGGAGAGCATTGATTGTTTGTTCAGCTTTCTCTGCCTTGCAATACAGAATTTGCAAGTTGTTTACTTTGTCCAGTTTTATGTGTCTCATTACATGCAACTTGAGTGCATTGTAGTACATGAGGTGGGTAGATGGAGTGTCAAAAGCCAATTCTGAGGGGGTGCGTAGTCAGAGCTCCCTGTAAGTGCAGGTGAGCTCCTTCACTGTATCAGTTTGAGCTATATTCTTCACTTGGTGTATGATCATAAGTGTGGTGTCCTTCAGCACAAATATTTCCAAGAAGTCTTGTTTAAAAGTGTCCCCATCCTTCTCAGTGTGTTCTTCATGCCACTTGTTGCACCAGGAGCCAGTGTCATGAGTCAATTGGATGGAGATCTCTGCAATCCAAAATTGTTGTGGGCATTCCATTTGGCCCAGCCTGCTTTGGACAGATTGGATCCATTCTACAGTGTTATTATTGTTGGCTCCAGCAAAAAGCTCCAATGCAGAGCTTCAAAGTCTCTGTGCTACGTAGGCTGGCATGGTGCCATTGTTGGCTGCTTGGGGCATGATGGCGGGTGCCTGGAAGAACCCTTGAACTGACAGGGTGTTGAAGGCAGGGAGAAGGATCACTGTGCTCTTATAAAGTCACTCCCCCATTTAGCCCTGGATAGGACAATCTTCTTGCGCCGCACAAAAAATCTGCTCAGAAGCCGGCCAATCCCCTTGATTTCTTTGAGGATTTAGCCTATACAATTGATGAGAGGTTTGTGTTGGCATACCCTTCCCAGGTGGTAAATACCAATGTGTTGAACTTGGTTCCCACTTGGGAGGAATCTCTGATTAATTTAGACTACCTTTTGGCTTGGTTTTGTCTACACTTGAAATTAATTAAGTCTAAGAAATCAGGTTGTGCTACTACCAAATCTCTAAATACCAATCCAACTTGATTAAATGCTGATTTAATTCACTCCAGCAATGTTAGCCAATCAGAGTTAAAGCCGGAAATTATTAAGAAACCCTCCAACCCTTTGGATTCCCCTCTGCAAAATTTCTCTTTAAGCCAATCAAACTTCATCCCCAGGTCAGGTGACCTTTGAATTCAAATTCTACCCTTAAAGCAAGACAGGGGGCTTTCAGTCCCCTGCTTGCTCATTCTATCAATTAAAGTTTATACTGTCACAATTTACAGGTTATTCTTGGGGCCTTTTCTTGGTCCTCTTTGTTTTCTCTGGTTTTTTTAGTAATTGCTTTACCATTCTTTACCTTCCTGGCCTTTACCTGGTTCCCGGTGTTGTCTTCAGAGCTCCTAGAATTGCAATTAACTCTGTTAAACCTGCTTACCTTGCTTGCTTTCAAAAATTCAACTCAAACTTTAAAATTAGTACTCTAACCTTAATATTACTTTAGTTTTGATCTTGTTTCTTGTTTGCTTTGTTGTCTTCCCTTTTCCCTATACGCTCAAAAGCAACTCTTCTTGCTCTCTTCAAAAGTGTATAGCTTGCAGTTGTTGTCCTCTCAACTTTGGGTTTGTTCTGTGGGTCCCCTACTGTCAGGTTCTCCTTTTTTTACGTTCTGTTTGGGAAAAACTGCACAATATTTATTTTGCTTTCATTTCTCCTCCCAGTATAAAAATGTTGGTTTCCTTCTTAAAATTTGTGGCCTTCACCCTGGCTCCTGTCTTGGTCATGATTTGGACCACTTCTCCAGACCTTTTGAGTTGTGTTATCCATTCATTTTACCATGTGGGGACCAACCCCAATCAATTCATCCAAATGTTTGAGGATATCCCTGGGCACAATCAGAATTTTCTGGCTGCCAGTGAAAATGTGGTAAAGAGTCTCACCTGTGACAGCCTTGAGTATTCTGCTCTTGATCCGTCTCCCTCAGTGTCCCCTAGTTTGAGCTCTCCAATGCCTCCTCTCCCCATGGTTCCTGGCGTTCAGGCCCAAGAGGACAGTTTGGAGGTCAAAGAGCATCCTCTCAAGTGCACTTCCTGGTTGCTTGGTGGGATGATCCTGATGGTTCGGGATTCTTACTTCCCCCAACTATCTGATGCATCCTCCCTTTGGATGCCACTTCAAGCGGCCATCCCAGTCCTGCACTGGATAGTGTCCTGGTGGATTTTTCCCCCAGGATGGGAGACAAACTTAGCTAGTTTAGCCCCCCTCTCTCACATAATGAGCAAGCCTATGTCTTCAGCTTCCAAAGCCTTTTACTACTGGGTGTGATCACTGGTTCTAGCCCTAGTCTGTGCCAGCATTGGGTCCCTCCTTTTGGGACTCCTATTTGTATGGGCCCTCTGGTTGCTTTTGTCCTCCTTCAAGAAGTGTATCATTGGCAAGACCTCCCCCACATCCACAGCTTTGTCTTTAGCCTTGGCATTCAACATCACCTTGGTATCTCCCTGCACTCCCCCCCATAACAGAGGTCTGTGAGAAGGTCTTGGATGCTTTGGGGGAGCTACAGCTTTGCCTTGGGGCCAATTTGGCGTCTACCAACGCTTCCATCTTGGATTTCAACGCTCTGTTGCCCTGCTGGACGCCCTCAATGATGATGTCCGTCTCTGGGTTTGCACCTTCCTTTGCCAGAGTCAGGAGCTTGTTGACACCGCTTCCCTTCTCACTTTGGTCTCTTTTGCAGTGGCTGCCCCGGGTCTAAAGCCTCAGTTATCTTTGAAACCCTGCGTTTGAAGAGACTGTCCCCAGACTTTGCCACTCACATGGAATGCTTTGAAGTGAAGGCCGCCTCCTTATCCCTCCCTGCTGAGGTAGCAGTGGCTATGTTCTGTCATTCACTTGACTCTGTCTCTGCAGACAAGGGTGTGTGGGAACCTGCTCCCCCCTCCCTCAAGAAGGTGTTTGCCTTGGCGCGTAAGTTGGGTGCTGAACCAGCCTAACTTCCTAAGTAGTGAGTTCTTGCTACCCTATCAGTCACCAAGTCTGCTCCTCCTTTTAAGTTGGCTAAGCCTCCCAAGACAGCCTTCATCAATGTGATGTGCCGCCCAGCCCAAGCACTCAACCTGCCCACAAGCTCTGGGTCTTTGCCCAATTTTGCAGCCTCAGCTGCAATCCCTGATATGACCTCTTCTGACCCCTCTGGCACCATCCTGGCCCTCCAAAATAAAGAGGATTTGTCTTACTTTCTTTTCAATGCAACCTTTTATTCAAAGTTGTGGAAAGCAAAGGCAAAAGTGCTAGTAAACACAGGTGCAGGCGGGAACTTCATGGATCTTGGCTTGGTCCAGTCCATGGGTCTCTTGCTCCTCCCCCCAGACCCTTTTGGCCACTAGCAAGGTACCAGTACTCTGTTACCCCCTTTCTAAACCCCTTAGCTACTTCACAGGCAACCACGTCTTTGTCAGCAAGTTTTCTGCAGTTGAGGATTTGCTATACCCTGTGATAATGGGGGTGAAATGGTGGAGGCGCCATCTTGTCCAGATTGATGTCCTCTCTAACAAGTTGCTTTTTTTCTTGATGGTGCTCCTGGCTTATTCTTGCTACTCCCGTTGGGGGAGGATCCCCCCAAGTTGTGCCTATCACTCAAGGCTTTGCCGTAAACTCCTCCCCCCTTTGTTCTTCCCAGCATGCTGGCTCCCTACAAGGACGCCTTTAATGTTACCCTGTCAAATGTCCTCCCCCCACTCCCACCATGACCTCACATTTAAACTCACTATGAATCTTGTCAAGATTGACGCCCCCATGTACCCCCTCAGTGAGTTGGAGAACAAAGCATTTGGTGTGTGGTTAGACAACATGCTTGCCAAGGGTTGGATTGTGAAGAAGGCCTCCTTGGTCAGCTCCCCACTGGTTTTTGCTAAGAATTCTGATAGTTTCCTCCACCCATGTGTGGACTACACCCTGCTTAACAATGTGATGGTCCTGGATTGTTACCCTCTCCCCTTTGAGGTGTCAATTTCTCAGTCCATTGCTAAGTCCTGTGTGTTCTCCAATCTGGACCTGGTCAATGCCTTTAACCAGGTTTGTGTTGCAGAAGGTGATGAGTGGCTGACAGCCATCAAGACCAGACGTGGATGCTTCCAGTTTAAGGTGATGCCTTTTGACCTCAAGAACGCACCTGCCATCTTTCAGAGAGTTATTGAGGAGGCCCTGGGTGATCTGCGCTTCTCCTGCACAGTGGCCTACATTGACAATATCTTGATCCACTCCCCTACTCCCAAGAAACATTCTAAGGACCTGGTGTCTGTGGTGGCTGCTCTTCACAAAGCCCACCTCTTCATCAAATCTAGCAAGTGCAAGTTCTTCAAGTCTGAGGTCACGTTCTTGGGCAACCTAGTCCTGAAAAATGGTTCCTCTGTGTCATCTGACAAAGCCAAAGCCCTCCAGGAATGGACTACTCCCCAGAACCAGAAGAATTTGTGCTATTTCCTGATCACAGTGATCTTTCTCAAGAAGTTCTCCCCAGCCATCTTGGAGCTTGCGGCCCCACTGCACCCCCTTGCGGGTAAGAACGCCACCTTCAATTGGACCCCTGAGTGCCAGTGCGCTTTTGAGGCTATCAAGAAGTTCTTTTTCTCTACCCTGGTCCTCCGCCATGCTGATACCAGAAAGTCCTTAATTTTGGCCTGTGATGCTTCCAAAGTTTCTTCAGGGGCCATCCTTCTACAGGAGCATAATGATCAAGAGCTTCCTGTTATGTATTTCTCTCACAAGTTTGCCCCGAACAAGGCGTCTTGGGCCGTGTTTGACAAGGATTTGCAGGCAATGGTGGATGCCATCACTCACTGGCACCATCACCTCCAGGGTGCTCAGCACAAGTTTGTGGTCTTCAAAAATCACAAAGCCCTCTGCTACTTCTGCAAGCCCCAGAAGCTTCTCCCCTGTCAGGCTCAGGTCATGCAGACTCTGTCAGAGTATAAGTTCTGGTATGAGTTTGTGAAAGGCAAACTGAACATCTCCTGGACCTCCTCAGTTGGGACCCAGCCATGTATCCAGTGTGTGGTGATGAGGACCCCCTTGTGACTCTCATCCCTGCATCCCAGGTGACTCTCCCCCCTCACCGCCGCCAACCCCAGGTGACTCTTCCCCCACTCAGGTTGTTGGTCTCTGCTCCCTTGCACCTCCCCAACAGGACATCCTGCTTACGCTCCCAGGAACTCTTTTCCATGATATACTTTTGGCCTATGTTCTTCTCTGGACAGCATGGTCCTCCTCTCCAAGCTCACTCCTGAGCACCCAAAGGAAGGTGTGTACATTCTAAAGGAGAGTATAGTTTACCAAAACAAGCAAATTTGGGTCCCTAAGAGCTTGCATGCGCATGTCATGACAGAGCATTATGATCCCCTCTGTTTGAGCATCCAGGTACAAAGAAACTCCTGGAGCTCATCAGACGTACCTACAGTTGATTTGGGATCACTGAGGCCATTGGGTTAAGCAGTGTGTCACCTGTGCATACTCAAAACCAGATTGCTCAGGCAATAATGGCCTCCTCCACCCCCTCCAGCAGGAACAGGGTCCTTGGTCCTCCATCTTGGTAGACTTTTTAGTGGAGCTCTCCTTATCTGGTGGCTTTGAATCCATAATGGTGGTAGTTGGCAGATTCATTAAGTATTTGGTGTTCATCCCATGCTTAACCACTCTTAACTCAGTAGGGATGGCTAAGTTGTTTGTGAAACATATCTTCACTAACTTTGGCTTGCCCCAGGAGATTGTGAGTGATTATGGACCCCAGTTTACCTCTGTGTTCTGGGAATCCTTGTTAGACATTCTCAACATCAAGCCCTGCTGCTCCACATCTTACCATCCTCAGTCAGATGGCCAGACTGAGAGGGTGAATAAGACTATGAAACAGCACTTGCGTTGCTATGCTAATGCCACTATGGACTCTTGGTAAGAGGGTCTTCTCTTGGTATAGTTTGCTTACAATAACACAGTGCATTCCTCTACTGGTGTGTCTCCCTTTCAAGCAACTCTAGGGTTCTCCCCTGTATTCTCTATTAGTCCATCTCTACAATCTCATGCCCCAGCCGCGGCAGACATGGCAGCCCACCTAAAAACCACCCATGCCAAAGTACAAAAGACACTGGCCAAATTCATAGAGTCCTACAAGAAGGCAGATGATAAGAACTGCCGCCCGGCCCCAGACTACCCAGTAGGTTGCCATGTCATGAGGGGCTCCTCCAATATTTGCATGAAAGTACCTTCACTCAAGTCTTCTCCAAAACGCCTGGGTCCGTTCAAGGTGTTAGAAAGCAAAGGTAACAGAGCTTATGTGTTGGACCTCCCACCCTCTTACTGCATCCACAACACCTTCAATGCTTGCCGGCTATCCCCTTTTGAGGACCCAGCCCCCAACACCCCAGAGCCCATTGTGGTTGACAGCTCCCCAGAATATGAGGTGGAGGCAATAGTGGCATCCTGCCAGATCAGGAAATCCCTACAGTATTGTGTCAAATGGAAAGGCTATCCCCCCTATGATAATAGCTGGGTAGCTTCATCAGATTGCAGCAACTGTTGGGACCTAGTTCAGGAATTCCATTGCAACAACCCTGAGGCATTGGGCCCTCCCAAGTCCCTCCTGGCTCTTAAGATCCCCAAGGCTCACTAAATCTTCTCGGTTGTCACTCTCCCTCAAGGAGGCATCCACCCACAGGAAAAAAGAAATGATAATGTAAATTCACTCCCCCCTTTGGCCTTTGATAGGACAATCTTCCTACATTGCACCAAGAAATCTCCTCAGAAGTTAGCCAAGCCCCTTAATTCCCTTGAGGATTTAGCCCATACAATTGATGAGAGATTTGTATTAGCATACCCTTCCCAGGTGGTAAATACCAATTTGTTGAACTTGGTTCCCACTTGGGAGGAATCTCTGGTTAATTTAGACTATTTTTTGGCTTGGGCTCAACCACACTTGAAATTAATTAAGTCTAAACAATCAGGTTGCACTAGTGCTAATTCATCAAATTTCAATCTAACTGGATTAGATGCTGATTCAAATCACCCCAGTAATTCCAGCCAATCAGAGTTAAAGCCGTAAATTATTAAGAAACCCTCCAACCCTTTGGATTTCTCTCTGCAAAATTTCTCTGCAAGCCAATCCAACTCCATCCCTGGGTCAGGTGACCTTTGAATTCAAATCCTACCCTTGAAGCAAGACAGGGGACTTTCAGTCTCCTGCTTGCTCTTTCTTTCAAATTAAAGGTAACTTTCCCTCACTTGAAGTTTTAACTTTGGGGCCTTTTATTAGTCCCCCTTTTATCCCTGGCTTTTTTAGTGTTAATATCACTATTCTGTACCTTTCCTGCCTTTCCCTGGCTTACGGTGTTGTTTTTGAAGCCTCTATTGTTAGTGTTATTACATACACTTACCTTAGTTGCTTTTGAAGATCTAGTTTGAACTTTAAAATTAGTATTAAACCCCTATAATTACTTACTTTAAGTTCAAAATTGTTGTCCTTTTGCTTTCAAGTTGTTTATTGCTTTCTATATGCTTTAAGTTTAATAAACCTGCTTTCAAGATTAACTGTTGTCATGTGGCTTCCATTCTTGCCCCTCTCAGCCTCTTCTTGAACATCTTGTTTTTGCTGGACCTTTGGTTGCCCCTTTCTCTGTGCCACCAATTAAAAATAAGAAAAACCTTAGAGGGACAAATATTTTGTTGCTGAACTCAGATTCTGTTACTGAGAGAAATGTTGGTGCCTCTTGCCAAGTTTGTTGTCTACACCTTGGCGCCAACTTTGGTGATGATATGGTGTACTACCCTGGATCTGTGGGGGCGTATTTCCCATTCATTTCACCATGTTGATGCTAACCCAGATCAATTCATTCACTTGCTGGAGAACATTCCTGGATGTGCCCAGGATATCCTTGCCATCAGTGAGAATGTTGTAAGAAGTTTGACATGTGACAACCTAGAGTTCTCAGCCCTTGATCCAGTTCCATCCATGACCCCTAGCCCAGCCACCTTTTCTTCTCCTCCCTTGGAGATCCCAGTCCCATAGGTCCCAGAGGAGGACTTAGATGGGCAAGAGCTGGGCCCCAAGCGTGCTCCCTGGTTGCTTGGTGGAATGCTATTGATGGTCTTGGACTTGTACTTTCCCTGTCTATCTGCCATGTCCTCCCTATGGACGCCCCTTTGAGTGGCCATCCCAGTCTTGCACTGGATGGTGTCCTGGTGAGTCCTTCCCCCAGGATGGGAGCCAAACTTAATTAGTTTAGCCCCCCTCTCTCACAATCTGGATCTGCCGCCTGCTATGAAGGAGATTCCTACTGCTCCTCCCCTCCCCAACGCGCCTCCTGCCCAGGACTTTAGTAAGTTGGGAGTTGCCTATATCACAGTATTGGGGATGGCCAACCAAGTTGTGCCCCATACTGGGAGTTGGCGCCCCCTAGCCACTGCTCTCAACTACCTGGTCAGAATTACACCTATTGTGTACATGGCCTTCCAGGCCCGGTCTGCCTCCCCTGTGGGAGTCCAGCCAGACTCTAGTATGGGCCGTGACAGTATGTCAACCATATCTAAACTAGTAACTCTGAGCCCCTATTCTTCTTTGATTATAGGGGCATCTTGTATGCTTTTATTTATGACCTCAGCTTACTACCTAAGCAATATTAGATTAAGAAACAAGAAAAGAACAAATGCCAAGAAAAATTGTTGCCAAGCCATCCCAGGTCCAGACTGTGACCATCTCCACCTTGAACCAGAATACTGCTGTCCCCACAACCTTTCCTGACCTGCCAAAAATGGACTTGGCTGGCTTCAGAAAAGGAATGATCATGATAAACACCTTGTTCTTTACCCATCCCAAGAGCTTCAGAGACGGCACTCAGAAGGTTATAATGGTGGCCGCCCAACTGAAGGATCATTCCAGAGAAACCTTCTTGACCATCCAATAGAAAGACCCAGACCTCATACTCTCCTACAACCAATTCCTGGAGAGAATTAACTCTGCAACTACCCCTTCTGGGGCCAAGATCCAAGTCTACAATGGTCTCATCTGTCTTACCTAAGGAAGGGATGATCTGGAGACCTACATACAACAATTCTTACACCTGGCAGAGGCAGCCAAGACTCCTGAGAACATATCAGGTCTTCATTTCAGAAACAGTTTGAACCCACACCATGCCAGCCCAATGAGACACCACCAATGCAACCTCCCCAAAGACAAGCTCCTGGCTATTGCCAGAGGCATGGACTTCAGCCAACCACAAGGATACCACGCTGGGCAACCCTGGAACAACCAAACCCCTGGTTCAAGTAGGCACCATTTGAACATGACCCCCAAAGAGTACTAACACCACGTCAGAAGTGGGTTATGCTTCTATTGCCACCAGAGTGGCCATTTATCCAAGTATTGCATTAGCCGCTCTAACAGAACCCAAGGAGCCACCATTTCAGCAATAAACAACGCTTCCCAGTCCTATCATATCATTAACACTACTTTATGTTACCATGAACATGAGGTGAACACTGTAGCCCTCCTAGACAGTGGGGCAACCCTCAACTATATGGAATGTAGCCTAGCTGAGAAACTGGGTGTACTAATCCAGGGAAACTCCCGGCTGGTACCCTTGGGTAACAAGACAACAGACCTGTCCCACAAATATGAAGAGTTTTTCTCCCTGAAGTTAAATGAGAGGCCCCTACCCACCAGATCCCATGTCATGGAGAATGTCAGAAATTCCACCATTAATGCTATTTTGATATGGCCTTTGAATAATGATAAATGTGAAGATTTGACTGGTTTTGCTTTTGAGTTTGGGAATTCTTTGCTTTCTGTAAATGGGTCTGGTTCAATATCCACCCATTTTGGATTCTCCTACCTGTCTGTGAATGATTCTGGTATGACCTCATTCCAATGTGACCCCCTTGGCCACTCTGTCTATCTAATGAGTGATCACTGTCCCTTGTCTACTATTTAAGTAGAATCATTTCTCCTAATAAAGACAAGTTTATCCACATTTGTGTTGGCTTTAATATTCTTCAAGCTTTTCCTGTCCTTTTTCCCAAAAGGACTTTCCTATCCTGTATTTCAGGAAATTAAGGTATGTGCCCTTAATTTTGCCCTGAAGGCTAACCCAAGGCTATCTTCAAACCTAAAATATTTTGTTATAAATATTTCCCGCTGTGTCCTCCTGGATATGTCCCCAGGAGCCAAACACAACAAAATGGTGCTCACTACAGGGGCTGCAAGCTCCTTAGTTACCCTGTTCCCATACACATTCTCTGGTCCTTCACCCTTTTTTTCTGAAGTACCTGAGCAACCTAAAGTTTCTAGTCCTCCTCTAGAAGAAGACATTGTGATGGAAATCACTGGATAATATGAAGCTGTTTCTAAATGATGGGGAATTACCACCCAAATCCACATAGAATTAATTATTAACCACCAACGCGGCTTCAGATATTTTTTGTGAAATTTCTAATTGTAACTCCAGGGTTAAGTAGAACCAGTAGTCCTAACCAGAGTAAACCAAGATAAATGACCTGGGAAATCATCAATGCATCTTCAGCGTAGAATTCTGGGCATTGAGAAGGGACACAATTTTCAGTTTCAAATATGGGGGAGGAGCTACAAAATCAGCTGGCATAAAATTGACATTTGGAGGCGCCAACAACAAAGTTCCAGATGCTGGGCCCCATCTTCCTGAAATGATTTGGTTCAGAATCAGATTGTACAGGATATACTGTAACAACCCAATCACAGGATGCATTTTTAAAATTTAAAATTTAGAACTTGGGATAATTGATTTTTATTGAGTAAATTTAGGAGGACTCAACTCTTAGAGTTGAAACAGGGAAAACTATTCAATATATATCAGAAAAATTGACTAAGCAATACCACCTGAGTCTTGACCTCCTATTCCTTCCACGTTGCCAAGTAAGTATCTGGTCCAGGTTGCAAAGAACCCTTGCATGACTAGTCTCTGACAACCATACTGATTAACAAGCTCATATTGGGTGACCCTCATATTACGTCAATTTATCAACGTCAGTTTGAAAGGGGGAGCTGGTTTCAGCTGGCAGACTGGAGCAGCCATGACCCATTTTTGATCAACTGTTTGGTTTAAATCCATTAACTTGGTCAATTTCGATACAGGTTTTCTGGCCTTCCAAGCCTTCTTACTTGGACGGACAATACCTGGCATTATGGAATCTACTGTGACATTACTCTCTGCTTTAGCCCTGGGCACAATACCACCATCTGGGAGATGGAATAAGGAGAAATTCTTATGGGCAGGTGGGAGTTTCATTGCAGCTAAGGCAATTCAGGATGACCAATAGCAGTGGGATTGCGCTTGCAGAACTCACAGATCAGATCTGAGGAATTTGAACAATTGTAGTGGGGAACCCATGAGTTTTCAGAATCAGGATAACCTTTCCAAGACACCAAATATTCCAAACAGCGGCAGTTCTTGTGGGAAGCCAGAATACAATTTAACTCATACTCAGGTTCACCTTCCACAAGAATGGGTTGGGAAGAGGGAGACTCTGTTCCTTTGAAGGGAGTAAGAAGACATTCATGGAAGGTATGGAAAATCTTGAAAGCAGGAGGTAAATCTAATCAATAGGCAGAGGGACCAATCTGACATTCTACCTTGAAGGGATCAACTTGCTTGGAACCTAATTTATGGCAGGGAACCTTAAGTTTCATATTACAAGCATCAACCATGACTATATCACCCAGCCTGTAAGTTGGCCCCTCCTGGTGCTTACAATCTGTGTATTCCTTGTAAGTTGTCACAGCGGCAGCGAGAGTAACTTGGAGCTCCTGATGGACCTGCTTCAATGCAGCGGCTTGATCAGTTGCAGCTTCCACGTTGCTAACCAAACAAGGGCCCATGTTAGAACAAGGATTGTAACCCACATTGGCATAAAATGGCAATACTTGAGTTGACGTGTGCAGGGTGTTATTATATGTGAATTCTGCCATGGGTAGATTATCACACCAGTCATCTTGTTGTGCATTAGTGTAGCAGCATAGGTAGACTTCCAAACTTTGGTTTACCCTCTCCGTTTGTCCATCAGATTGGGGGTGAAAGGCTGTGGAATGGCATAATTTGATTCCAAGAATTCCAGTAAAGGCTTCCCAGAACTGAGCAATAAATTGAGGACCACAGTCACTTACAATCTCCATTGGGATGCCATGTAAGGAAAAGATTCTATTCACAAATAACCTAGTTGTTTCCATCAAAGTAATTGTGGTTGAGCAATGTACAAAGTGTGCCATCTTTGTGAAACAATTGACTACCACAATGATTGCATTAAACCCATTGGAATTGGGAAGCTCACCAATGAAATCCACCAACACAGATGTCCAGGGTCCCGCAGCAGGCTGTAGTGGAACCAGTAACCCAGTTGTCTTATTCCAACTGGCCTTGGATTGAACACATACCAGGCAATCTCAAACAAAGGCTGCTACCTGCACAGTTAAATCTTTCTAGGAAAACTGGTGGCAGATTAGTTCCACTGTTTTGTTTTTCTCTGGATGACCAGACGTTGGACAGGTATAATTAGCCTCCATGATTTCATCCCAAATAGTGCCCTCAGGAACCCACAAGCAACCTTGATGATATAGGACTGAACCAATCTTATGATAATCCTGAGGCTGACCCACTGGGTTTGTGCATGCTAGCTCTAATAGCCTATCATAGCCTTTGGACAAAGGTTGCAGAAACTTGAACTTGGAATACAAGTCCAGGTCTGCACCCTGAGCTAAGGACATGGTAGCCAACGTAGCCGGCGGAGGCAGTACAAAAGGCACCACAGCCTTGTCTGGAATAATAATATGTGTGTTGAAATTGGCATCCATAATAACATCTGGGAGATGGGAAGGGTTCCTGCTTAGTGCATTGGCCAAGTGATTGTCAGATCCCTTAATAAACTTGTAGCAGAACTTGTATCTTGATAGATCACCATGCCATCTGGATTGACAACCTGACAAAACCCTGGGTTTTTGATAGTATAGAAGAGCTTTGTAGTCAGTTCTTACTACAAATGGATGACGTGTCAAGATGAGGTGGTGATACCAATGCTTTAACAATTCCACAACAGCCAAAAAATTCCTTGTTGTAAATCATGTAGTTGTGTTATTGAGCCTCCATCTTCCAGGAGAAATACCCTACAGGTCTCTTGATATCATCATTAGCTGTCTGCAGCAGCACACCAGCCACAGCGTATTTAGATGCATTGGTGGAAACCACAAAAGGAAGCTCAGGATTCACATGTCTTAACACTGGGGAGGACAACAAAAGAGCCTTGACTGCTGAGAAGGCACTTGCGCACTCAGGCATCCAGACTAAAGTCATCTTTCCACTAGCCATATATAAAGAAGCGGCCACCTCAGACAAGTGGGGGATGAATTTCTTCAAGAACGTACATGTACCCAAGAAACTAAAAAGTTGGGATACTGTCACAGGAGTAGCATACTCTCAAACCGCAGCTTCCTTGTCAGGGGCAATGGTGTGGCCATCCTCAAAGATAATATTACCCAGAAAGGTAACCTTATGTTTAAAGAATTCACACTTACTCCTTTTGATGATCAAGTTTGCTTGGAGAATGCGCTCTACAACTGCTGACAAGTGGGCTTTATGAGACTCCTCATCCAGAGAAAATACCAAGATATCATCCATATATGCGATGGCGCAAACACCTAGGAGATCTCCCAGGACTGAATCAATTAACCGCTGAAAGCAAGCTGGGGCATTCTTCAATTCAAAAGGCATTACACAGAACTGGAAGATACCCTTCTTTGTTCTGAATGCTGTTAACCATTCCATTCCTTCTGCAATCTTGATTTGATTGATAGCATTCAACAGATCCAGTTTTGAGAATACCTTGGCCTTCTCAACACACCTAGAGATCTGTGCTTCAAGGGGTAAAGGATAAGGATCTGGTATTGTAATGTTATTTGAATTCCTGTAGTCAACACAAGGACAAAGGGACCCATCAGGCTTCTTAACAAACAATAATGGGGAGAAGATTGATGAAGCCTTCTTAAAAATGTAGCCTTTTGCCAACATGTCACGAGTCCACTCTTCCAAACATGTGTCTTCCTTCAAGGTTAAAGGGTAAATAGGAGACGCACTTCTAATCAGATCAACAGTAACCTTAAAGTCAAAGTCAAACTGAGTGTTCTTGGGAAGGACCTTGCCTCTGGTGGCGTCAAATGCCGCAGACCAGGGTTGTAAGCATGCTGGTAAATCCAAACTTACAGGGACAGGAAACAATTGTATGGTCTGTGATGATTGCTCCAATTTAGACATATTCAACAGCAGAATACAAATAGTTATACCCAAAGAATGTTCCACCTGCAGCTCATTTTTCTCCAGTAAGGTCAATACATTATGATCTCTCCACTAACTCACTCCCAAAATGATAGGAGACATCAAGGTAGAGCAAACAGAAAACCTTGCAGTAAAGGACTGACCTGCAACTACAAAAGTAACTGGCTTCTTCAGCTGGAAAGAGGGAAAAGTTTGACAGTTCCCACCCCTAACAAGCATTCCCAGGTGGTACTTGAGTTGTAGCAAGTTGGCAGTCTCCACACTCATGAAATTTTTGGAAGCACCTGTATCCAACAAAATAGCTGGCTGATAGATAGTCTGACCATTATCAATGCTACCATAGAACAAGAAGTAACCAGAAGTAGATTTATTTGCAGCAAAGGTAGAAATCTTGGCAGGGTCTTGTTTTTTATTGGCAGTACAGACGGCAGCTAAGGAGGCAGGATGCTCCTGGAAGTAACACTCAATTATTTCTTGGACAGAAGCCGGAAGAATGGGGTTATCACAATTGATAGGAACAAGGGGCAACTCTTTGGACATAATCACAGAAGATTTTGCAGGTACAACGTGTTGAAGCATTCCCAAGGAACTATCAGGACCAGACACTATGGGGACCTCCTTCACATCACCGGGCTTGTTCACCACCACCAATTGTAGCTGAGACAAGCTAGGGGGAGAACAATCCTGGATTTGGTTGGAAGGAACTATTGCAGGACCAGAACCAGAAAACCAGGAGCGCGCAGCAGGCTTATCTTCAATTACCAATGTACCTTGTCTGGAAGTAGACAGATTTGAGACCAGAGAAAGAATTTGGCTTACCAGGTCCTCGGTTGTGAGTAACAGGGAATACCAAACCGCCAAATCCTGGGCAGTCTGGTCAACTGCTAACCACAATGCTGAGAGTTTATTTACCTCAGGAACATCAATTGTACGGCAGTAGGTAAGAAACTGAGGAAGGAATACCAAAAGCAGGATTGTACCCTGATGGAAGGCGTACAGCTTACAACATACTTTGAGCTCCTCAATAGATACACACAAATTTTTTAAAAAGGGGTATAAAGATGCACTCTCAGTTAAAACACGTGGATTGCACTCCACTGCGGACAACAACCATTCACAGGCATCTTCAGAAACCTTTGTCATCACATGGTAAACTTAGGATTTGTGACTAAGGCTAGAGCCAAAATAAAATGATAATGCTGACAAAACTTCACGCAAAATTTCATCAGTGGGTGGAGCAGGAAAATAATCTGGACACCAAAATAACATGACGCAATGGAAATAGGAAACAGAGGATCCAGTCTCTACAACTGCAACTGGAGATGGAAACCACAACTTAAAGAAAAGCCTAAACTTAAAACTCAGAAATGAACTGATGCAAATAAACATAGTAAACGCAGATATCTCAACAGAGCAGGAGAAAAGAAACACAAATTCATGATGAACTGTTTCCAAAAACTCAGACGTAGAAGAGTTGAGTAATGTGACAGAAATCACTGGATAATATGAAGCCGTTTCTAAATGATGGGGAATTACCACCCAAATCCACATAGAATTGATTATTAACCACCAATGTGGCTTCAGATATTTTTTTGTGAAATTTCCAATTGCAACTCCAGGATTAAGTAGAACCAGTAGTCCTAACCAGAGTAAACCAAGATAAATGACCTGGGAAATCATCAATGCATCTTCAGCGTAGAATTCTGGGCATTGAGAAGGGACACAATTTTCAGTTTCAAATATGGGGGAGGAGCTACAAAATCAGCTGGCATAAAATTGACATTTGGAGGCACCAACAACAAAGTTCCAGATGCTGGGCCCCATCTTCCTGAAATGATTTGGTTCAGAATCAGATTGTACAGGATATACTGTAACAACCCAATCACAGGATGCATTTTTAAAATTTAAAATTTAGAACTTGGGATAATTGATTTTTATTGAGTAAATTTAGGAGGACTCAACTCTTAGAGTTGAAACAGGGAAAACTATTCAATATATATCAGAAAAATTGACTAAGCAATACCACCTGAGTCTTGACCTCCTATTCCTTCCACGTCGCCAAGTAAGTATCTGGTCCAGGTTGCAAAGAACCCTTGCGTGACTAGTCTCTGACAACCATACTGATTAACAAGCTCATATTGGGTGACCCTCATATTACGTCAATTTATCAACGTCAGTTTGAAAGGGGGAGCTGGTTTCAGCTGGCGGACTGGAGCAGCCATGACCCATTTTTGATCAACTGTTTGGTTTAAATCCGTTAACTCTGTCAATTTGATACAGGTTTTCTGGCCTTCCAAGCCTTCTTACTTGGACAGACAATACCCAACATTATGGAATCTACCGTGACAGACATCACCAATGCCCTCTCAACTCCCATGGTACTGGTGCTGTCCTCCGGGCCCGCGTGGGCCCCCCTTCCAGATTTCTCTCTCAACTACAAGCAAGCTTGTGCTGCCGCCTGCTCCCTGCTCCACTCTGGCACTGTGGTGATGCATACTATCCCTGGTCTCTGTCCCAGGTATGCTTCCAAAGACCTGTATTCCTTCCTCTTGGACTTTGGTCTCCCCCCTGCGCTGATGGAATCCATGGATACAATTGGCATGTTAGTTAACCAGTTCATCTGATCTGCCTTGGTTTACCATCAACTTGTACTAGGATCCCATAACCAACTTGTAAATGCTGTAGCCACCGCTGTCTCAAACAACCATGCTCAGAATATGGCATATCAAGAATGATCCCACAGTCTTTTTGTGTGTATTTCTAATAACCAGTGTAACTTGCTGGCCTCCCAGAAGTACTTGACTGCCTCACTAAATTCCCTTTGTTCCTTGCTCCCTGGATATATCAAGGATTAACTATGAAAATTGGATGAGCATCAAGCAGTGTGGTGTGGATAAATTGAGGCCTCTCTGCTAAAGCATTGCCAGGATTTGGAGACTCTGGTTAGTGAACTTAACCAATTCCAAGAACATATTAATTCTCAACTTGAATTGGTTGGAGCTCATGTTGATACTTGAGGCCGCCATCTGCAGCATCAATATGGTCTGGATAAGGCTGTACTAGGCAACACTCTATATCAAGTGTAAAGTTATGTGGATGATAGAGTGGCATCTATTGAGGTGACTCCTCCCACTTCTCTTGTTGAGGTCTCATCTGACTTTGAAGCCAAGGTATGGGAATCAATAGCCAAGCTCAAGGCTACCACTTGGCGTCAATCTTCTGTTCAAAACCACCCTCCAGTTGAACCTATGCCTGACCCTTGCATTGCTTTGCTCACTGATCAAGTAGCTTCTTTGCAAGGAGAATTGAGTATTTAAGGCAACACCTCTCTAATTCTGAGGACTTGTCCTCTGAGTCTAAAGTTGAAGAGGAAACTGAAGTTGTCAATACTCCTGCTCAGAACAATCATGGTTGCTGCCCTGGATTGTAAGGCCAACCCCGGATCAACTGTGCACACGCACTATATCAGCTTGCAGAAGTAACAAATGATGTTGCTGATAGGCAGGATGCATTGGAAAGAGAGGTACAAAATCTCTCCTGCTTTACTGAGACACTGAATGGACAAGTTGTCCCCTTGGTTTCTCAGACCACTTCCCTGACCACTCTCCTCAACGGGATTGCTGGTAATTTATTGGTGCAACAAATTAAGATTGAAAAATTTGGAGTTGCCTTTGCCACTGCTAGAGATATTAGTGGACAGAACAGCTCTATCTTGGATACCCTAGAGGAAAGCCTTTGACTCCTCTGGGCTAGACAAATTGCTGCTGAATCCAAGTTTGAGGGCAATTCTCCCATTAACATCCTCAACCCAGGTGACAACAATCAGTCCTCTTCCTTGTCCATTGACCCAAATTACAAGCCAATAATAAACAGATATTTGATCCTAAAACCTCTACCATTTCTGCCTTTCTAAAAATTTACAAGACTGCAATGTGTAGGGCTACTGATGAGCTCAAAAAGGAACATATCCTCACCTATCTCTATCCCACATGCCAAGAAGTGGTGGTCCCCAAACTCCCCTCCATTGTCACTTGGGAGGACATGAAGCGCCTCCTTATTGATGAGTTTGGAGGAGATCTCATCTTGGAGGTCAAGAAGGATACATTTATGCTCATCACCTTTAAGCCCAAGGAACCCCTGGCTGAGTTTGTGGATTGCTTCTACATTTAAGGCCAACAGTTAATCACCAGTCAACAGTTAACTCTCCAGAAAGCTTACACGGCTTGTTCAAATGCTTTGAAAGTGAACCAGCTTCTATGCCTACACTTCAAGGCACAAAAGGATTCACTGACTTCCATGAAGAGTATTAAGACGCTCTTGCAAGACATGCATTTGACCCATGGGGGTACAATGATATGTAAAAAATAAAGCAAGTAATGCTGGGACTACCTCTTGTACACCGCGTATTATGACGCTGGGTTCAGGTGAACAGACTAAGAGGCAAGGTTGTCATAACTGTGGCCAAATAGGGCACCACTTGTGTACTTGCACTAATCCCCAAGTGGAAGGTTGTGACCCCAAGGAGCAGGCAGGAAAAGAGAGGTCATCTTAGAGGCAAAGATGCTCTCTGCTGACCAATCTCCCCCTGTCTCCCCCTGATCCTCCTTCTGGTGAGGAAGCTCTGTCTTCCTCTAGCCCAACTACTTTTCATCCATTTCACAATCTCACCAGTAATTTAGACCTTGAAGATTCTGATAGTTATGGCTATTCTGTTCTGGCTGTTCTGGAAACTGTCTCTGTCCTGTACAAGCTTTGCTCTGGGAAGACCACCACCACTTCTCAAGCACCTTCAAGCAAAGCCAAAGCCATGGTGGCTTGCCCTTACCTATCCCAGGCTAATCAACCTCCCGTCTTGGTTGATTCTTCTGAGGAAGCATCCAAGCTATCCAAAGCTCTCTTCTAAAGCGTAACTGTATCTCTCCCACTACAGACTGTATTTAAGGAAATTCCTGTCTTACAATGCATGCTGGCCAAATGGGAGAAAGAATTAGAAACTTCCCAGGATGTGCAGGCTGGCTTACCTCCCTTTGGAAAAGATACTACTTGTGTGGAAGTATTGATCCAAAAGGTTAAGCTCAAAGCCATCCTAGACATGGGTTCTCCAGTCAACGTAGTATCTTTAAAACTAATGAATAAACTTAAGCTGGCCCCTGACCTCAACTACACTCAGTTGTATGGCACAGCTGGCATGGCTCAAACTTGGGCCATTGATGCCTACTCTGCTCTACCCATGAGGTTTGGAAAACTCCTCATTGCTTCCCCTGCTGTAGTCCTTGAGAACAAAAGCTATGACCTCTTGTTTGGTACACAATTCATTTGAGAGTATAACAGGATTGTAAACTTGCAAGATGGATATCTTTTGCTCTTAGGATATGAGGTCCCTTTGATTTTTGAGGAACCTACGCGCCTCCTGGGAAAACAACTTAAAACTTTTGTGCTTAAGTACCCCATGGGTATCTTCTCTCTCAAGTATAGGACTCACTCCTCCAACATGTGCACCCCTCCTCCTTCCTGCCCTGCGGAAGAAGGGGTACCTCTTCTTGCCCCAGCAGTTATCACCATTCCTCTGGGCTCTCAAGTGGTGATTGATTCCCAGATTTCTTACAAACTACCTGAAAAGTTGTTCTTGGAACTCTACTCACCTGAATCCCTAATCTGTAAAGCACCCTGCCTGTATCCAGAGATTCTAGATTGAACCCACAAAGAGCCTGTACAACTATTGCTTGCCAACCTGACGGCCCTGCCCATGCAGGTGACCTGAGGCCAGGTTATAGGGCATGGTTGTATACTGGAGGCAGAACAAGTGGCATCCCTCTACCCTTTTGGAACTTTTAGTGATTTCAATCTACCTGAAGACAATCCCCAAGTTCCCTCCTTATTCACTGCTGCCAACTTCCTCCAATTGTTGCCCATTCAACAAAATGATGTCCTGGATCTACTTGACAAGTTTAGCAATATCTTTTCCTCTGGACCTACGGACTATGGCCTAGCCAAAGGGGTCATCCATCAGATCAATACTGGTGATGCACCGTCTTTTTGTGCCAAGCCATACCGCCGTAGTAAGATAGAGGATGCCCAGGTTTCCAAGGAGCTTAAACAACTCTTAGACGCTGGTCTACTAGCTCCCTCTCAGAGCCCTTGGGCCTCCCCATTACTGATCCTCAAGAAAAAGGATGGAGTACATTGCATTGTAATGGACTATTGCTGCCTGAACTCTCTCACTAAGAAAGACTCATACCCCTTGCCCAGAATTGGCAATGCTCTCAGACAGCTGGGTGGTTCCAAGTTTTTCTCAGCCATGGATCTAGCCTCTGGGTACTGGCAAGTTGACTTATTGCCAGAAGACCGGGAGAAGGCTGCTCTCATTACCTCTGAGGGGCTCTATAACCTACTCAGATGCCCCAAGGACTCTGTAATGCGCCAGCCACCTTTCAGAGAGCCATGGACTCCATTATGCGAGACCTAAAGCTCTCTTGTGTCCTTGTGTCCTTGTGTACCTTGATGACATCACCGTATTCAGTGCTACCTTTACCAACCATTTGGAACACCTCAAGGCTGTCTTCATCAAGATCCGCAAAGCTGGCTTGAAGCTCAAACCCTCCAAGCTCTCCTTCTTTAAAGAGCAACTTGAGTTCTTAGGTCATGAGGTCACTCAAACAGGAATCTGCCCCATGAATAATAAGGTGGAAGCCATTGACAAGATGATACCTCCCACAAATCTTCAAGAGGTCCAAGTATTCCTTGGTATGATGGGCTACTACCAACAGTTCATACCTGATTTTGCTGAACTGAGTGAACCCCTTGTCTAACTGCCTTGCAATATCCCCTTTGAGTGGACTGATAGCCAGCAATAAGCATTTGAAGCATTGAAGGCCAAGATCAAAGAAGCTCCTATCTTGGTCTACCTTGATTATGATAAAGAGTTCATCTTGTATACTGACACTAGTGGAGTAGCTGTTGGTGCCATCTTAGCCCATCTTGACAACAAAGGCGTGGATCAACCTGTAGCCTACTCTTCACAGGTCCTCAATAAACACAAGAAGAACTACAGCGTCACTGAAAAGGAATGTCTAGCAGTGCTGCATGCTGTAAAACAGTTCAGGCACTACATATATGGGACCCACTTCACGGTGGTCACAGATCACTCCTCCCTCAAATGGCTGCAACAACTAAAGGAACCTGAAGGTCAAAGAGCATGTTGGGCTCTGCTCCTGCAGGGGTACAATTTCACTATGATACACCGTCCTGGGGACCAACATCAGAACACTGATGGCTTGTCAAGGATGCCAATACTAGCTATCTACCCCGCTGACGCTAATTGCCTATACAAATTAATAGGGTACCCTGACTCTTGGACCACCAAGCCAGAGGACATTTGACTGGCGCTACAAGCCCTATCCAAGGACACTGTAATTTGAGATAGGCAGCTCTTCAAAAAAGTCAACAATGCTTATCTACCCTATGCTTGCCCTAGCATGAGAATAGCCATTATCCTCCAAGCTCACATTGACACTGGGCATGGAGGTATAGCCAAACCCCATGATTGGCTATGCAAGAACTTCTACTGGGAGAACATGTGCCTTCTGATCCCTGATGTTCTTGCCTCTTGTCATTTGTGTCAACTCTAACGCCCTTGCCCTTCCCAACACCAATTCAAGCTCATCCCCCCTAAACATGCCTTTCACACTGTGAGTATTGATGCTGTTGGTCCTTTCCCTTGGTCTAGGTCTGGGTGTCAATTTATCTTAGTTGCCATAGACCATTTTAGCAAATGGGTTGAAGCCAGAGCTACAAAAGATATAACTGCTAAGGCCACTGCTAATTTCTTGCTGCAAGATACCTTCTACCAACATAGCTTCCCTCAAGTTCTGCTTTCTGACAATGACACCAATTTTAATGCTCGCCTCATCACGTCTATTGTTGAAGCTATGGGTACCCACCAATCTTTCTTCACACCATATAACCCTTCAACTAATGGAACTGTTGAACAAGCCAATTCCTCCCTGGTGTCCATAATGAGGAAACTCACACTCTCTGACGCTACAAATTGGGATATGTTCCTCCCTGCTACCCCCTTTGCTTATCAACTCAGTAGGCACTGAGTAACTGTTCAGTCCCCTTTTTTCCATGCTGTATGGGCGTGAAGCCACCACCCCCTCAATCTTGGGACCCCCCTTGATCAAAGTTGATATGTCTGCAAATCCTGAGGCTCATGTTAAAGACTTAACTAATTGTATCATTGACATCCAAGCAACAGCTTATTCCACTGCTTACAGGGTCAAGGCTCTGGAGCTCTCCCCATCTAATGCTGCTAGAGCCCCCCCCCCCCTGAGTATCAAATAGACAACCAGGTTCTCTACTACCAGAATTGTACAGGGGGTAGAGCTCATAAGCTAGATTCCCTCTGGGTTGGGCCCTGTGAAGTCACATTTAAGAAGGGTGTTGAGTATACTGTGAAATTGCTGTCCTCTGGACGTCCTTTTGCCCAGTTCCATTCCAAATTCCTTTTCAAAATCAACTCCCTGTGTCCAATCTTGAGGGGGAGATGTTGGAAATTGCGCCATTAATGCTATTTTGATATGGCCTTTGAATAATGATAAATGTGAAGATTTGACTGGTTTTGCTTTTGAGTTAGGGAATTCTTTGCTTTCCGTAAATGGGTCTGGTTCAATATTCACACATTTTGGATTCTCCTACCTGTCTGTGAATGATCCTGGTATGACCTCATCCCAACGTGACCCCCTTGGCCACTCTGTCTATCCAATTAGTGGTCACAGTCCCTTGTCTACTATTTAAGTAGAATCATTTCTCCTAATAAAGACAAGTTTATCCACATTTGTGTTGGCTTTAATATTCTTCAAGCTTTTCCTGTCCTTTTTTCCAAAAGGACTTTCTCATCTTTTATTCCAGGAAATTAAGGTATGTGCCCTTAATTTTGCCCTGAAGGCTAACCCAAGTCTAGCTTCAAACCTCAAATCTTTTGTTATAAAGATTTCCTGCTGTGTCCTCCTGGATGTTGTTCCCAGGAGCCTAACACAACAGAGAAGCTTCCCAAACATGTAATGATAGGTTTTGAATTGTGGGTTGACCACCAATTGAACTTGGAATATAAGAAACATCAATTGACTGTCACTCATGAAAGCCAAACCTTAGAGGTTTCCTGCTTGAACCCCCAGCAGACCCCTGAGTTAAACAAAATCACCATGGAACCTTGCAAAGCTGAGATCCCAAAATTTTTGAAGCCTTGGGAGTCTGTCTTCTCAGAAGAAGCCACTGCCTTGCCTAAACACAGTCAGTTTGATCACACCATTGACCTCCTCCCCAGAACCCAACCTAAACATGGAACTGTCTATAGTTGTAACATTAAGGAACAAGCAGCCTTAAGAGATTACTTGGACAGGATATTGAATAATGGAGATATATGTGTCTCCAAATCCCCTTGTATATCCCCTTTACTGTTTGTTAAAAAGAAGGGCGTCAACCTACGTCCTTGCATCAACTATCATGACTTAAACAGCATCACTGTAAAAAACAGATCCCCTGTACCCAATGCCAAACATATCTCATTACAGCTTTCAGGAGCCAAGTCTTCTCAAAGGTTGATTTGAGGGATGCCTTTAACCAGATACAGATCAGGTCTGACAACAAATGAAAGTCTGTCTTCAAGACTAGACAATGTCTCTACAAATACTTAGTTATGCCGTTTGGGTTGTGCAACGCACCCAGCACCTTTCAAACTATGGTGGATGTGGTCTTGGGAGGACTCAAGGACCAGTGTTGTGTAGCCTACTTAGATTACATCCTCATTTACAGTTGCACCCCTGAGGAACATGTTGAACACCTTCAAGCTGTCCTACAACGCTTCAAGGAACATGGAATCTTTGTTAAACTCCATAAATGTGAGTTCTTCCAAGAGGAAGTAGAGTTCCTGGGGTACAATGTACTGAAAGGAGGTTTTGAAATGACACCTGATAAAGTAGAGGCTATGACGTCATGGCCTGAACCTAAGAACCAAAAGGAGGTCAGAAGTTTCCTGGGCTTGGCAAAATTCTGCCAGGAATTTGTCCAAACCTTTTCTTCAATCTTCTTGCCCTTGACCCGCCTTACCTTCAAGAAACACCCCTTTGTGTGGGATGACACTATCATATCTGCCTTTGAGTTGCTAAAGAATGCCTTTGTTTCTGCCCCTGTCTTGTCAATGCCAGTTTATAATAAACCCTTCACTGTGGAGATAGATGCCTCCAAATTTGCATTGGGAGGGTGTTGCTTCAGGAGGGGCATGATAGTAGGCTGCATCCTGTAGCTTACTACTCAAGAAAGTTCACACTGCCTGAGTTGAACTACCCCATCTATAATAAAGAGATGCTTGCTATCATCCAGTCCTTGAAATATTGGAGAAGATACTTGTGTGACACCAACCACCCAGTGAGAATCATGATCAATCACAAGAACCTGACATACTTCTTCAAACTGCAACAACTGAATCAGCGACAAGCTAGATGGGCCCTATTCCTAGCAGATTATAACTTATCAATCAGATACAAGCCTGGAAATATCAACATTGTACCAGGTTCCCTAAGCCAAAGAGCCAACCTTTTTCCTAGCGCCAAAGAGATTGAAGAATTCAACACTAAATCCTTGCTGTCCCCAAACATGATTGAGCCAATGCTCCTATTCCTGGGACTAGCCAGTAGAAGAGAAGAAATCCAACTAGATCAGACTGTAGACCAGCACTGCATCTCCATCATAGAAGACTTAAAGAAAGATGTCAACAGTTGATACTACCAAACAGGTTACTTCTTACACAGAAACACCCTACAACTACACAGACGCACCTACTTACCCAAAGGTTCACTGCACTCAGAGATAGTGAAGGAATACCACAACTCCCCCATGTCAGGACACCCTGGGTGTACAAAGACACTCAAAGGAGTCCAGAGAACTTACATGTGGCCCAGGATGAATCCAGAAATTGAAGGCTACCTCAGTGGTTGAGAGACATGTGGATATACCAAGCCTAAGTGAGGAAAGCCAGAAGAATTACTACAACCTCTTCAGATTGCAGAAGGCCCTTGGAAGTCAGTATTCATGGACTACATTGTGGACCTGTCTAATTCAAAGGGATTCAATGCCATATTTTTAACTGTCCACCATTTCACAAAAATGGCTCACTTCATACCAACAACAACCAAAGCAACTGCAAAGGAAACAGCCAATCTATTCAGGAAATGAGTATTCATGAACCACAGGCTTCCACAAGAAGTGGTCTCAGACAGAGGCCCTCAATTCACCTCCAAGTTTGGGCCCAAATCCTAAAGGACTTTGGAATAAGAAGATTGTTATCTACTGCATATCACCCCCAGAGCAACGGGCATACCAAGAGAATAAACCAGGTCCTCAAACAGTACTTACAATGCTATGTTAACTTGGAACAGAAGGATTGGGTAACCCACCTACCAATGGCTTAGTTTTTGTACAACAACCAAGACCACAGCTCCACTGGTATGTCCCCCTTCAAAGCCAACTACATATTCAACCCCAAATGGGATGCCCCCCACAGAGGAAGCCAATAACCCAAAGGGCGAGACTGGGTCAGCAACATCCACATGTTTCAAGAAGAATGTGCCAAGAGCCTGAGAAGAGCAGTACAAGTATACAAGGATTTTGCTGACAAGAAACAAAGCCTTAGCCTCACAATTGAAGTAGGAGACCTTGTGTACCTCAGCGCAAAGAACATCAAGACCACTGCCCCTTGCTCTAGCTTGAGCCCCCAACAAACAGGTCCTTATAAAGTCTTACAACACATTGGTACTGTAGCCTACCAACTAGAACTGCCCCCCTGGATGGAAGATTCACAATGTATTCCACTGCACCCTGTTATTGAAAAAGAAAGGACCTTCTCTCCTGCACCAGATAGTGAGAACAGCTCCCCCACCCATCAAAATAGGAAGCTTCACAGAACAAGAGGTCAAAGCCATCCTGGGACACAAACTCAGATACCAAAAACCTCATTTCCTGGTCAAATGGAAAGGGTACCCCAATGAAGAGAATACTTGGGAACCAGAATACAACCTGGAGAAGGCTGCTACTCTGCTGAAGGAATACAAGTCTTGGAATAAAGAGTTGTGCTCTGCAAGCTCAACTATGGTAGGGGATAATGTCAGGGCCCAGAATGTCCTGGACAACCAGCTGGCTTTCTTAGAGGCAAAAAACCCCACAGCCTGAAAATCTTTACCAATTGTCTCCCAGAGCAAGAAAACCCCCCTTTTGACTAGCAAATGGCCCGGTATTTGAGAGGCACACAAGCCTCAAATCCCTGTCTTTAAGCCTATTATTGAATTTGGGCCACTCACCTATCAGGAAATGGTACATCAGGAGCATGATTGTTTGATCGCGCAATTGGGTACTTGATCACTTGCGGGATCTATAAATAACTGTGGCGCCTTGGCATGCTGCAGTTCAAGAAAGGTTTGTGTTATAGCAACCAATGAGCTCTCATCTCTTGCCCAAGTACGCAAATTCCGGTAAAAATTGTAAATTCAACTGAAATTGATGCCATCAGTTCTCTGGTGGCACAAAAGGCCACAGAATTCCCAGTAAGTATAAGTAGTGAGGGGGAGAAGCCCTCCTCACTGTTGACATCTTAATAAAGCAAGTTTATGCCCAGAAATCATTATCTTATTGCAGGAATTGTCTATTTTTGCTCAAATTTAATTATTCTCTTTGCATCTATTTGGGAATCCACAACACAATATCAACTTGCATATCCATATCCTCCTGGTTACACTCCTGTTGCTCCAGTCAAACCACCCTCCACTCTTGACTTGGAGTATTTCCACCCCCACCATCTGGATCTGCTGCCTGCTATGAAGGAGATTCCTACTGCTCCTCTCCTCCCCAACACACCTCCTTCCCAGGACTTCAGTAAGTTGGGGTTTGCCTATATCACAGTATTGGGGCTGGTTGACCAAGTTGTGCCCCATACTGGGTGTTGGCGCCCCCTAGCCACTGCTCTCAACTACCTGGTCCATATTGTGTCTATTGTGTACATGGCCTTCCAGGACTGGCCTGCCTTCCCTGTGGGAGTCCAGTTGGACTCTGGTATTGGCTGTGACAGATAGTTAAGAGTGCCAAATTTGTTAATAGAATTGAAGCCAGGGATTTGAGGCTTGTGTGCCTCTCAAATCCCAGGTCATTTGTTAATTGAAAGGGGGGTTTCTTGCTCTGGGAGACAATTGGTAAAGATTTCCAGGCTGTGGGGTGTTTGGCCTCTAAGAAGGCCAACTGGTTGCCCAGGGCATTCTGGGCCCTGGCAGCAACAAGCAAAAATAACTCAGATTAAACAAAATTTAAATGAACCTGAATCTATTGTAAACTAATATAATTTTGTTCATTTTTAATTTTGTTCACATCTGAGTTTACTTTGTTTAAATCTGAATTATTTTTGCTTGTTGCCATAGCTTTTAAAACTACTGTAAGAAGAATTAATCAAATGCAATAAAATCATCTTTTAATCTGCAAGTGCTTCTGCGTGTTCAGGAGCCATTCTTTGACAATAATTATGCTTCCATTTGATTCTGGATCTTCTGAAACAATACTACTCATATCCTCACATATGACTGTATTCAAGTGAATGCCCTGTGCCCTATATATTAAATAATTGTGGCACTGTAATGCAAAAAACATGGCAATAAGTCTACAGATAGACTCAGATTGGCTAGATGGATCTAATATATCCTTATTCCAAATAATGATCCAGATCTAAGACTGATCACTGGCTTGCCGGATAAATACAGGATAGACAAAACATGGCCTAATTATATCATGGAATATTCTAAAGCAACAGGAATACACCAATCTTCTATAATCAACAATAGCTCAGGATTTTGCCCAAATAAGCAAGGTCAAATTGTCAGAGCTCTGCTGTCACTTCAGAATAATCTAAGGGATAAGAAGCTTCCAAGAACTGTAAATCCTGTGCCCCTACCACATGAATGCCTAGCTCTAGGGGTTGAATCAGCAGCCTGAAAACCAAAATTTGGGCCAATCAGGAGTTGGAAGTGTCAAGTTTATACTTCTGGAAAGTCTAATAAGTGAAATAAAGGGGAAGATTAAGAAGAAAATGATACTTTATTAGATATGAATATAGGATATTATATAGTATCATGACAAGTCACATGTTGTCCATGTAAGTCATGGAGATCATGGGGCTTATCTGAGTAATGTTCCTCTTGAGTCACAAGGCTTAATCAAGTTGTGTTCCATTTAGGACCTGGATTGAGTGATCCCCATCATAGATGGTTAACTGATAATGGTGCCACCATTTTATTGACTGGGCGGTGAACCACTCGGTGATTTACTTGGGGCTTTAATTCCCCGAGAGGGAGTAATCAAAGATGTTGCGACAGAAGCCCCAGGTTTCATCCTGTTAAGGGAGCAGCAAGCTCCATAAAGAGCCCTTCAATAAGAAGTTGCAGGGCAGAATAATTTATCTTGGTCTATTGCAGGACCTTTTTGCAGCAGGCTAACCCAAGTGCTAGACCTCTTCTTGTCAGTAGCTCATGGAACCTTCTTTACACCACCAACCTATACTGGACTGCCAGCCCATTTTCAGCAGACATGAAGGCTCCTTCTTCCAGGAAACCAACCCTGGGCAGCTGGTCTGTCATTTTCTGGGATTGGATAGGCTGCAGGCCAGTCAAGCAGAGCTCATCATAGGATAAGTTCTAACTTAAATAGGTATGGCATAGATTTTCCTACCCAAGACCACGGTCCAGAAGCCAAGATTATAGTGGCAATCACTCCAGAGAGGGTGATGCAAACCATTACAAACAGCTTATTGGGTTATATAGGGGGAGTTCAGAGGCAGGCACAGGCATCAGTTTGGAGGTGAGAGGCAGCTTTATGTTCAGTTGATAGGCAGGGAAAAGCTGTATTTATCTTTAAATAGTCAGGGTTCAGTGGTAAACCAAGGGGCCCTTCTATTATACCTGATCAACTATTTAGTGCTGGCCAAGGGGTTGCTGGCTAGTATGTTCTTGGGGTATATCCCTGGTATTTTGGTTTCAATGGGTACTATGTGAAGTGATAGGGCCGTAAGGAGCACCTGGAGAACAAAAACCTGAAGACAGCAGGGCAGATAAGCTGAAAGGATTAGATTTGAACTGACAGATTACTAAGATGAATTAGGCAATAACTGGGAAAGCCAATATCTCATTATCTTTATTCAAAAATGACAATAAAGTCTGGTGCAGGGTCTAAGGGTTCATATAGTACCCTGTTTCCAGACTTTAATTCAAATGGTTGGGATTCAGATAGTTGGGAAATGCAAATTTGGATGGACATATTGCCCGGGTTTGCAGGCGGCAACATGGCATTGGCATAGAACGGGCATACATTGGCCAAATCTTCTAGAAGGGTAGCATAACCCTTCTGTTCTGGAGTGATATTCTTGGGAGTGGCCTGCTGATCCACGCTTTCTTCAGGGGCAAGATTCTGATTGAATACTGTGGAAGACATCAGGCTCATTAGGCTAATGATGAGGGCTTCTTTGCCTTTATTAGGCAATTAGTTGTGTTCTTTGTGCCACAACATCTTTGATTACTCCCTCTCAGGGAATTAACGCCCCAAGTAAATCACCAAACAGCTCACCAAATGGTTCACCGTCCAGTCAATAAACTGGTGGCACCACTATCAGTCAACCATCTATGACGGGGATCACTCAATCCAGGTCCTAAATGGAACACAACTTGATCAAGCCTTGTGACTCAAGAGGAACATTACCCAGATAGGCCCCATGACCTCCATGATATACATGGATGGCATGTGGCTTGTCATGATACTATATATTATTCTATATTCATATTCAATAAATATCATTCTCTTCTTAAATCTTCCCCTTATTTTGTTTATTATACTTCCCAGAAGTATAAACTCAACATTTGGTAGACACCACCATTGGCAGGTTATTGTTGAATCCTTCAGTTGTAATAGTATCTGCAGTTTGAATCAGAGAGGATTTGATCCCAAGCAAACATGGGTGGGTGGTCCCCTGGTCCCCAGGGCTGGCAGCCCACAGACAGTCTTGGCCAGGGTTTGAGAGGGGGGAAACTGACATTCCTGAGACCTTCAATTATTCTCCTTGTGTATGCAGCTACAGAACACTGGTACAAGAAATTCTATCCTATCTACCGCCTGGTAACTATCTGTTGTCATATAGATATATTTACAGTGGATACTATAACTCTAATATCAATAAATATAGTTCTCTCAAGGACCAAAATCTTGATAGGGTTGATTAAACAATTTTATGGACTTTGCTGTTTAAAAAGATCAACCCATCGGCAACAACTTTCAAGCTCAAGTAAAATGGTGGGTTTTTATACTGACCTCTGCAACCATAATTTTGCATGCTGTAATGTTGGCTGATAGCTTGCTTTGACAGGGAGTGATAAATCTGGCAACTTTTTGGCTCCCCGTCCTTTAGTCAGAATGGCAAATCGATCATTTAATTGTATTTTGGATCAACCGGCTATTGGGTGAGGATAAGTTTCTGGGTTTAGTTTTCAATCTGATGTGGAGGTAATCTCATTTGTGAATTGAAAACCTTGATCTAGGGAAAACAGAACTTTTTATGAATTTTGATTAAACAATTCTATCGTGACCTTCCTGATCTTAACCAACCCCATCAAGGATGAACCAAACTCGGATAAGGAAGCATTGGAGAACCCACATGTGACGCTAAAATTTAAATCCCACGCAGCTTCCGATTCTCGATATCGGATGGTTTGGATTAGATGCACTAGCGACATCCTATATATACCACACCACTTTAAACCTTAGCACATCACTATGGATACCGATCCTCTCAAGGGAATGTTTAAGACAGATCCAGAGTACGATGGACTAAGCTTTAAAGAAAGGATGCGGAAGCAGTTTCTTAACAACCCAGGTACCCGAGATTTTGGAAGGGTTTTAAAGTTGATTTCTAGTCAGGAAAGATGGTGTGAAAAGTTCAAGCTCCCCAGAGAAAATTTATGAGGCTGATCTGGCCGCTGAAAATGTCAACAAGGTAGGGTTACTCATTAAAGACTGTGCTTGGGATTTTTTGGTGGGGTTCGTTTGCTGTATAAAATTTTTATATATTATGAGGCGTCTTAAACTTGTCAATCGAGAAGCTTTTCGTGCTCTAGCCTGGCTAAAATAGTTTATTTTAGACCTACAGCTTTGATTATCAGACGGGGTTCTCGTTGGCTCAAGAGATCGATGAGTTCTACTCTTACACTGAAATGGCGCGGCATCTTGATAATCAAAAAACCTTTTTGGAAGTTGTTAGTGGTAAGAACTTGGTTTCAGTTTTATTGCTATGGGTTTTAGATCGAACCCCCAATTAAAAATATTTTTACAAGCAACTTAATTAAAATATGTCATGTGTTTTAACTCGTGGAAGGTTGTGTATAAGAGCTCCTTAATTGAAATAAACCTTTTTCTTATAAATAAGGTGGTAGATAACTAGTATGATTATATCTATAGATAGCGCAAAAGAGTCAAACGAACTTACCTTTTAATTTTGAGATAATAACATGTGTCCATAGACTGGTATACTTTATCTTCTGATGATCATAAAATCATTCTACGTGTCTGGCTCAAAACCCTTGAAACGCCCGACCGCATCCGAAGATATAGAGCGGCACAGTGCTTACTATACATCGCTCAAGGTAAGGCTTTGACACCTTTTTTATAGTCTTAGAACATCATGAATAGGGGAATTCGGCTTATGGGGAAGCCCGTCGGAGCACCTCGGCCGTCTTATTGAGAACAATCATATGCTTTATGCAATTGGCGCCCTTTCCTACTTTACCCAAGCGCTCAAAATGGCGTGCATTCTACACGATTCATTAGCTAAGTAAACATCCTTTTGATGGGGCTCAACGTGATAGCTCTATACTTGTCCATGGTTCGACAAGCGACCTAACTAAGATGAATGAAGTTAATTTGGAAATTGGATTGCTGCTGTCACTCATCTACTTGCTATTAGAAGTGAAAAGACAGCTAGCTCCTGAGGGGTTGGGTAAAGATTTAGGTATGCTTCGCCATTGCCAGTTAATGATGTTTAGCTTCCTTGGATCCGCCGTTGGTGCCTTTTCTGTTTGGACTCATTGCCAAGCTTAAGGAAAAAAGCTTTAAAGGCTATCCCATCAAAAAGGTTCTTCTCCTTTTATGGAAAGTACTCTGGGGTTTCGCAGGCGATATTAAGGACTTGAGTGCTATTAAAGCTGAGCAACGGCGAAGTCATCGTATGGCACCTAGTCCACCTCATGGCACTCCCAAGGTAACGCCCGAGGAGTTCAATCTCTTTCACCAGGAACTTGGCCGCAAGTATCCTTCTTGTTCGCTAGAACTTGGCAGCCCATATCTCACGACGCCAGCTTCTGGCATGCGCTGGGCTTTACACTCTGAACGAACTCCAGATGAGGATCCTCTCAGGGGTCTTTCCTCGGGCCTCGCTGATTTAAACAATGATCGCTCTTCGCCTTTGCCCCTACCCTTCATCACCAATCAAGATGCTCTCCCTCGGCCGATACTAGAAGCAGCAGAATTATACTACCGACATCTTTATTTATCTCTGCCATTTGTACAGCTTCTACAGGTCTCGCGAGGTATGTATGAGCTTGATCACGACCCAGACACTCGTCTCCCCGCTGGAATTGTGCTGGATGCACAGTACGATAATCCCATGCTTGAACAGATTGAGGAACTTTATCAACAGCTCCTCCCCCAAGCATACACCATTATGGTAGTCATTTTAAAGCTACTTTTAGCCACCGTTCCTGCAGCACGGCCGGCTGCCGAGGTTTCCGAGGCAATGGGCTCGTTTGAACGCGACGGGCAGCTACAACCCCCCTTCGACACACCCATGCAGCTTTCAGTTGACGAGGTAGACGACATTCGACACAAGGAAATCGTTTCCAAGGCGGCATCCTCCATTCTGATTCACCTGCTTACCATTTTCAAGCTCAGCCATGCCGCAAAATTCGAATACTATGCGCAGATGCTAGTGGACTCCAATGCCCTCCTCTTAATCCTTAAGCTATACGGTCTTCAAGACTTTGCTAATTTTGCGCGATTACGCAACGAATGTGACCATCTCTGCTTTTTTAAAGCCCTGCTAAGGCCGCTCTCTGCCAAGGAACGCGAATCCAAGGGTCTCAGTCGAGACTCGGCATCTACCAGTCCTATTTCTCTTGGATCTAACTCTGAGGCTGCTCCCAAGCAAATCAAGCTTTTGTTACCCTTTCCCAGAGGCCGTGCAGTCTTCACCGCCATCAACTTCTTTCGCCTCCTCCACATGCTAACCAAGCAGCGAATGTCACGCATCATGTTGCTTGTCCAATTCAAGTCCTCTATTATTCTCAAGCGTGGTCTTCGCGCTCCCCACCCCCTCCTGCGCAAGTACATTTACAAAGTGCTTCGCAGCCAGGTCCCCTTTTTGGGTCGCAAGTGGCGTCAAAACAACATGAAGATAATCACTGCCATTTACCTCCAACACAACATGGGTCTTAAGGAGGACTGGGTTCTAACAAATCCTCTCGAACTCAATCCCGAGGTAAATAACAAAGACAATCTGCTTTAACCTCCAGCATCAAACAGCTGCTTTGCGCGAACTGATCACATACTACCACAACACACAGTACCCATCCATCTCCAAGTATTCTGTCATGTCATCACAGACCGAATCCAAAAAGGACATCCCTGCTTCATCAAATAACCTTTCTAAGCCACCGATGCTTGTATGTAGATCACAGAGCTCGTCTCAGGCCCACACACTGGGCTCCAGTCTTTCTTCACGCACACAGCTCTATAACTCTCGCTCTGTAAATTCTATAATGCCATTAAATGCTTCCAACCTAACTTCGGCTGTCCAAGGTAATTATTCTCTAATCAAAATTAAACTTGCAGCTTTAGATCTTGACGACGAATTTACATCCAACTATGAGGATTGGCTTGAGCAAGAGGTCTATAATCGCCCAGAAGACTCAACGCTCGATATCACTGATTGGGAATTCGGTGACTTTATTGGTTCGCCACCTGTGATGGCTTATCTTGAAGGAGAACCCGCTGATGAATATGAAACTTACCCCAACGAGGCATCATCTATTAGAAGTAGTTCTCCTCCTTTATCTCCAAATATTTAGTCACTCCAAAGTCTGCATCCGATAAAAAATCAAATAATGCCTTGCCTATTAAACTACTTCAGTGATATAGCGAGGCCTTACCAGATATACATTAGGCTTAGTTTGTTACTTCCATGTTGAACATAATTGGTTAGATCCGATCTGAACTACATGATACTCTAAAGTTTAGATTGTATTTCTTGTCGAGTCATCCAATAATTTGCTACATCAACGCCTATATTCCGATTTAGATTGTGGTATTGATGTGATGAACCTTTGTTTTGTCACTTCTTTAAGATATAACTCAATCCAAGTTTTTTCCCCATCCAAAGTTCAGCAATGTATGTATGATCTTGGTGTCGAAACTGCAGGGTAACCCCCTGGCAAAGATCCGTAACTCGATCCAATCCACCCATAGCCAGGACGTATCAAACCAAGTCTACCAGCTGATACACCGCAGCTAAATAGGCCATATAAGAAGTGCAACACATTTCCTGGCAGTAGCGCTCCATTTAGTAGGAACATCCATCTACCCTCTGAATGCCACATCAATTACTGTATAATTCCTATTTCTAAAAAAGACATCATCTATTACAATATTATTTCCCCTTCCCTGTAGCTCTTCTAGGATAGCAAAGTTACGACATTGGGATTTTAATTGCATCTCGATCATTTTCTATAGCAAATTGAGACTTTCTCTCTTGAACAATTGCATTTACAAACCGGTTACACCTTCTTCTATACCAGTTTAGATCTCTTGAAATCATTTTTTGCTACAGTGGTTTTCAAAGCTATGGTGACAAGCAAAATTGAGTCATATGTAATTGAAATGAAATCAACTCATCTCCAAGAGAAATAAGAATCAATGAACGTATATTGATTAACAATAGATCTGGGGTCCTTCTATTTTGTTCCGAGCTGAGTTGATTCTTTTTCAGTTGAGTCCATTTCACTTACAGATGACTCAATCTTGCTTGTCACCACAGCTTTAAAAATCACTGTACCATGATTTCAATTCTTTAAACCCCACAATAGGTTTCAAGAGGCTTGCAAGTTAATTACTTCCCATATGTTTCAATTTGGTGCTTGAACTAATTTAGATTCACTATCCTATTCACTCCATCCAAAGGTTAGCTTTTCAGAGTATCAAAACAGCAGGGTTGACCCCCTGGCAAAGTTCTGCACAAGAGACCCTGTGCCACTCAAACTGACTTTCCCATCACTTGAAGCCAAATGCAGAAGCCAACCTAACTTACCAAAACAGGGAGAATAAACTAATGTGAATCTCATCCCCAGGGCAACTCAATTCAGTGCTTCACTCATACCAGGACCAAGTCACCTCTGCCCAATTCAATTAATTGATTGACACCATCTTGTTTATTCTAAAAGATTCACCTAAACTATATAATCTCCTATAACTCAAATAAAGATACTATCTAGTTTCCAATTTTTCTCCTTATAACTCTGATAATACAGCACAGTTATCACAGGAGCTTAGATATAAAATCAGATTTTGAGATAAATGTTAATAAAAAATTAAATTTATTTTAGATGCTAAGCTTTAGATTTTAAACACATAATAGTCAGTAAGCCCTTAGAGGTGACAAAATAAGTTTCAAATAAGATAACTCGCTCTATAAGAGGTTCAACCCCTGCTGTGAGATCTATAAAGTTGAAGCCTCAGTGAAAAGATTGACTGCATAAAATCCAAACAGTTGTAAAAAGGGGCTAAACAAAACTTTGTTGGTACTGCCACTATGAACTCCTGAGGCACTGTACTTTTCAGAGCCGCTGAGTTAGGCAACCCTGAAAAAGATTGAAACAGACTTGATATGTGCATAGAAAGCATAACCAGCACAAGTTTTTTCAGCCACATCAGGGGCAACACTGTTGATACTTTCAATCTGACACATCAAACACATCAATCCCTAGAGATAAACTTAGCCACACTCAACACCAGCAATACACAACTGAGCAACTGTCCAAATTAATATTGTTCATGGATATTCTGGATTCTAAACATCCCTTGGATGGATTTTATTTATGTAGAAAAATTATACTATAAACACATAACCATCTTATAGAAAACGCATAAAAGTTGCACTTACAGCAAACAATGCTGCATTTTCACTTTATTTTGACCAAAATCAAGCCCTAAAAAGGAAGGAAAATATTCACATGCAGTGTTCAATTTAGAAAAGAGGGCATTCAACTTTAAACCCAGCTTTCTAATCAAACCAACCAAAGTTCTGCTAGTAATTTTTTTTGTAAAGTTCAACCTACACTAGAAGTGTGAACAGAAAGATAATCCCACCTTTTTCAATCTTTTATCAAACCTTGAAGTGGGGCTTCCAGGGGGTAGCAATTTCTTTTTATCAGCGCTCAGTACCAAAAGCTTGTGGTGGTGCACAGCCAAGAGCTTTCAGAGATATTCCTGGCATTTTAGGAGAAACCTGGTCCTAAACACAACATCACAACATTCAGTACAAAAAACCTTAACTGGATCTTTGCAGGAAAAAAATAAAAAATATCTATGCAACCAGAATAGAGAAAATTCTGAATAAAAGACAAGAAGAGGTTTCTAGAAAATACACCAAAATCTCTCACCCTGCCAGCCCAGGTGTCAGGAAATCCTGATTTAATTAGGGCTGACTAATCTATCTCCTTGTCACACTGGCTATTTAGAAAATAGGATGGGATACATCCAGAATAGAATCCTTTATTCTTAACATTCAATTATTAGACAATAATGATTGAATTTGTAAAGTTATGCCTCCACCTTGGGCCTCTACTTTAATTCTCACCAAATGCTTGGGGATCTCTGCCAACTTACTCCTGGATATTTTCCAAAGATTTAATGAAAACCCCCAATAAAGATCCTTGCACTATTAATTGCAGAATTAGTTTGAAAATGCCTCCATCTAACCCACCCAAGAGACACCTCTGGTTAAACATCATGTGCAAGAGCAGCTGGGAGCAGTGGTAATTATATTCAAGACATTTTTCTCAATTTTTAATTGAGTCAGTTTTCCCTTTGATTTTGTTTATTTGGATTTTTCAGATTTTCCTGCCTCAAGAGATGCATCCATATTCCCTCATATCATTGGTCAATCAGTTTGAAAATTCAGCTTCATATCCAAATTTCATCCCCTTTCTTTAAATAAATGCAAGAGTTGTAAAAGACCTTGCTTTATCATTCTTTACTCTGATAAAGTTCAAAATTTGTTAGTCTAATCTGGCCATTTGGTTTTTTCTGTTGCTTTTGGTGTTCAGTTGATTTCTCCCCTCTTTGGCCTCTCAGTAATTGTTGGCAACAACCAAAAGGTTGTTGCTGAAACTGCAATTTTTATTGTGGTTGAGAGCTTGGTTTTATTTCCTGCTAACCTGCTCTCCAATTCTCACAAAATTAACAAGGCAGGTCAATTAATTGACAGAAGGTTGATTCAGAACCAAGTTTCCTGAATTTAGAATCACTTGGACATTCTGTATCACAACCACTGGATAAGTAGACGCGCTACAGCCCAAATTGTATTCAAGTTCTTTCAATAAAATAATCAAATGTCATCTAAGAGGCTTCAGCCAATCAATATGATTAACCAAGAAATTAGACAGAAGCCTGCCTAATACATCTGAGTCCTGCAGCCCTATGAAAAGTTTAGCCAATAAAAAACACAGACACACAGGCAAACACAGAATTTTGTCTAGCAGATAAAAATGCAAGCAGCATGAAAATTCTGTCATTTCAAACTCCTGACAAGGTTTAGAATCTTAACTCTGGGGGCTGACACTAGTAGTTTGGGGATAATAAGCTAACTAGCAAGAGTTAACAGCAATCAGACAGCAGTCTGGTCATAAGGGTAACATCCTATAAAAAGATCTTCTAAATTTATTTGGTGAGAAATCAATTTACAATCACTTACATTACTGTAATCAATTTATAATAGTGTCACATATTATCAAGAGTGTATTGATAAGTTTACCAGGATTCTCTGCCACCTTGCCAAAGCTGGTGTCCCATTTAAAAAGAGCTCTTATGCTCAATTGCCTTCAGGCAAAACCCCATATGTACCATTCACACCAATAAAAAGTACATCTGCTGTCACACATATTTGCATATTAACCAAACTCAGTGTCTATACATCCCACAAATAAAAATAATAAAACTCAAGACTCAAAAATCTTGACAATGAGAATTCAGACACAGCCAAATCCACTTTGTGGAGCACAACAATGTTGGTTGTACCACAATAATTGATTCACAAGTATTTGTTGACAGTTTGAAAAAAATCAAGGAATGTCCCGCTATAGTGAAAACTCTTAATCATTTGATCCTGATCTAAACTTCAGGAAACAAAGAGACACCACTGTTGAATATGCTTGGTACTGTATAGTTGCACAACGTGCTACACTATCCTTAGACCCCTTTTTAACTTACCCATGCCTAGCTCTGAGTGAAGAGGAAAACAAAAATTCATCTATATAAAAAATAGACACTCCCTGTCTGCTTTAGGGCCAGATAAGTTTCAGTGTAAATGTGCCAACCCTCAACTTTTTTCTCACTGTTTTGGTTATACAGAAAAATATTTAATCCTTTTCATGAGAAGCTCAAATCAACCATGGTTTTTCAAACAAGTGTTTTGGAAATAGAAAGACCAAAATCTATGGCCAGCATTGATCAGATCATAAGTGAATCCAGGTAGCAATCCTTTGATACCCATTATTTTATTGTATCAATGTGCACAGGCTGTGGTGGCTTAGACTTTCATTTAGCCTTTGGGAATTTTGCAAATTTCCAGTGTCATTGTATTTGGTGTTGAGTCTGTTAAAATATCTGGTTAGGACACTAAATTAGATACAATATCCCAAACAAAAATTCCTCTGTTTAAGAAATTGAGCACAGTTTCACACACACTATCTGACAACTAATGCCTGTCCTTGGTAGATACTACAACATTCAAGCTATTGGTCTTAACACACAAAATATGGATCTTTGTGTAAAAGGTGAGATCATTATTGCTTGTTGTGATGCTGTTGATGTTGAATATATCACAGGTACAAATGGCTTTTTTGTTGCAGCCAATGACTCATAGGGAGTATCAAATACTATGTGACATAAACTGGCAACTCTGAGATCCAGAGTGTGAGACCATTTTACAACTGAATAAACAGTAAAGATGTATGTAACCTCATTGTTCCTAATGACCCTGGTATATGAGACTTTAGTACCAAAATGTGAGAGTAACTTCTGTCTGGAATTCAAACTGCTATTTTTGGCTTGTGATATGAGAGGTAGTTGGCTGTCACTGATGCCTTGAAAGACCTATGTATTGGCCTTAACATGCCCATTATGTGTTTTAGGTCTATTCTTGGACTCTCTGGAGTGTTCTCTTGGGTGGGCTTTCCCGCAGCCTGTTGCAGAAGCTGATTGAAAATAGGATAGTCTGTACATAAAATTAAAAAATATTTATTAGATTAAATATGTGTTTTATCTAGGTTTTTATTTTAGCTTTGAGTTGCAATTTTCTCTTGGTTTAGCCTTGAATAGTATCATGGTTTTTATATCTGTCAAGATTTCTGGATCTTGAAGAATAAGAAAAATTACTTTTATTGTGCATATTAGGTATGTTGGAATATGTGAATCTGTATGAAGACAGATGTGCTTCTATTGGTGTGAATAGGTGTGACAACAGGCTGTGTTCTGTTGTTGGTTGGTTCAATTTAGGTGAAAGTCCTGTGGTCCTTTGGAGACGCAACACCGTCTGTGGTGGTTTGGCAGAAATTCGCAAGTATCAATAAGTTGCTCTTATTGTACTTTGACACCACTACTATTTGGACTAGTAGTGATGTTGAAGAGTATTAAATTGTCTGTCTTCCAAGTGGTCTTGGAAAAACTCTTTATAGTTGACAGCTAGCAGCCAAACTGGCGTCTAGCTGCGGACAACTCTTACTAGCTAGCCTATCATCCCCAAGCTACTAGCTTTATCCCCTAAAGTTGGATCTCAAAACCCAAATAAGGTTTGAGATGAGGTAATATTTTAGGCTGCTGATTTCTTCTCTTCAGCCTAGATATACCTTGACTTAGTTACGGCAAACTAAGTTGATACCCAATTTGGCCAACCTGCCCTTGTACTCAGTATAATGTGCAGAATTCACACAGGCGGTCTTCTGTCTCACTTCTTGGTAAAACAGGATGTTGTAATTCCCCGATCAATCTCTGGGTCAGGTCTGCACCCTTATTTGAAATGCAGAATTCTTAGCATCTAATTATAGAAGCTTCTGAATTGGCCCGTGACCTGAGACCCGGAATGTCTCAGATGTCTTCTGACTTGGAAACTATATCAATCTTATTATAGTTTCTCTGTATTCCAGAATAACTGTGTCACTTTGGCTGTGTCCCATCTAAAGTCAACCCACAGACTCAGTAATAAGGATATGGATCAGTCAATCATAATGGGTCAGGGTTTCCTGACAATATCCATGATTTGAAGTACATAATATTTTACTAGAGCTTGTTTTAGATATTTTTACTTTTTAATTGATTTTCATGTTTAAACATGGTTATCAAAATTGAATTTTCCATTTGATTTTAGTCTTAGTGAAGCTTCTCAATTTGGGTTAATGTTTCCTAGTTTACTTAACATGTATTCAAAGTAATTTCAGACCCTGCAATTATTATTTGAGCTTACTAGTGGCATTTATTTGTTATTTGAAATTTGGTTAATGGATTTGAAAAATCCCGCAATCTCAAAAAAAGCAAACTTAATGAAAATGATTTGTAGATTTGAACAGTTGAAATCTGATTCCAGTTGATTCATTTTGTCCACTTGAAATATGCAGATCGACTTGAATTCTGCCAAGTGTTTATGAGATCCCGCAATTTGAAATATTTGAATAAAAATACAAAGAATTTAATTTAATTAAAAAAAGCCAGCCCACAAATGTGATTCAAATTTTAGACCAAGGATATGAAATCCCACATTTCTACCATTAGGTTCTGAATTACAATACTGTATCATATGATAGATTGTAGCATATTTATTTATGCATAGTAGATAAGTGTTTGAGTTTATAAAATTGAAATATACTGCTGGCTTGATAACAAAAACTGTCTACTTAATTTTATCATCAAAAGCTTAACTAGTACCTTAGACTACCTGGTCTTATTTTTTTAACCCTGAGCTCTACTTTTATTTTCAAACTGTTTATCGGACTGCTATATTGACCTTGGCATTTGTCACGACTTAAGAGGTAGATTCCAAGGTGTAATAAAATGATTGGCAGATCGAGCCAAAAAAGGATCGACCTCATCAAATTTCGATCGGAATCTGAATAGCTGTGAAATCAAAATTGTAATCAAACTTTTGCAAGTTGAATTGGAATTGCAGGTAGTGGGAGAGCAATGATTCGCTGATTGGGCGGAACTAAAATCAGAATTCGGCAGACTGGACAATGATGAATTCGAATCAAAGGATTTGAAATTGAGCCCAAAATTTAATCACAATCCAGCGACCTGGATCTAAAGTGGATATGTGAGATGCAAGTATAAATACCCAGGTGTAGCTTTTATCCAAGATATCGTCAAACGTAACCAATTAAACATATTAAAATGTCTGGAAAAGGAAAAGCTTCAGTTAAGACCTCCGAGAATGCTCGCACTCGTTCAGCAAAGGCTGGACTTCAGTTCCCTGTTGGCCGTCTTCACCGCCATCTTAAGCGCGGAAACTACGCTCAGCGCATTGCTGCTGGCGCACCCGTCTACCTTGCCTCTGTTCTCGAATATCTGACTGCTGAAATTCTTGAACTCGCTGGTAACGCTTGCCGCGATAACAAGAAGACCCGTATTACTCCCCGTCATCTCCAGCTCGCCATCCGCAACGATGAGGAGCTAAACAAACTTCTTGGACATGTCACCATCGCCCAAGGTGGTGTTCTCCCCAACATCCATGGTGTTCTTCTGCCCAAGAAGACCAAAAAGGATGAGTCCTCCCAGGATGTTTAATTTTATTGGTCCGGGTTATTTACCATTGTATCCATTCTATCCTCCCCCAATCCTTTTAAACTTGAGGTTTCTTATCTGCTTTTCTACTAAAAATGCTTCATTTGACGAATCAGTAAAATAAAAATAATTCGTTATAGAGCAATTTTTAATATTTGTCATTTGTCTTCCATTACAGACAATTTTCTTGCAAACAATAAAATTTAAAGTTATTAATATTGCATATAGTTTTTATACCAATAATGCAAAAATATGATTAAGTTAAAATATACACCTTAATACTAATACAACCTAGATAAAAAACTACAATCTTTGCGCAAAATATTTGTGATGAAAAACAGGCGGTGGATGGCTAACTTTACAATCGGTCTTTAAATAGCAATCCCCCAGTTGTGGTTAAATATAATAGGACTTTTTCAACAAAACATCTATTGCAGATCTTTGCAAGAATCATTTTCAATTTAGAAATGTAGCTATCTAAAACAGCTGTTTAAGAGTTACTACTAGGTTTCTAACAGATTGAGATAAATAATTGCAGTAAAGTTATTAAAACAAGGTGATTTCAGTTTAAAATGTTGATATACAGAGCTTGTATTTAACTGCTTGTGATGAATCAATTTAATATATTCTTATATCGAGTCCAAATAGCTATTGGCGCTGGTCTGTTTTGGTGCATTAAAAATCAATTCATAACAAATTGAATAACCAAGCCAGCCAATCAGATAGCATCCGGTCACCTCCCCATTTTTGGGTGGGTGACAGGGCCCCTATTAGGGCTGCGTCGGCTTCGAAAAGGGACGATTAAGGCATTTGCCTTAATCATCCCTTCCCCGGACCCGTCTTTCGGATTCCCCTACGTTGGGGGAATCCGAAATTTTAAAAAAAAGGTCTCGGAAGGCTTTCTGCATTCCGGATTTTCAAGCTATACACTAAATATACTTATAATTATTTTTTTTGACCAAAATTTTTAATTTTTAAAAAATAGAGAGAAAAAAATAAAAAAAAATTTTAAAAAAAATCCAAATCAACCACACCCTTCTGTGGGTGTGGAAGAAAACAATTCTAGGAATCTTCTCAAAGAAGATTCCCTTGAAATTGTTTCCGGATTTCAGACAGGTGCTTCTTTTAAGAAAAGGAGCCACCCGTCTGAAATCCAACACAGCCCTAGGCCCCTATAATTTGATTTTAAATGCAAAAGTGCGTTTTTAAAAGGCTTGGGTTTATACCTGACCCAATTTTTAAATTTAAAAATAAAAAACCTTTAAAGAGTTTAGATTAAATATATACTTTCAGATTCTGAATCCAATGAAGGTGATTTCAGATAACAATTTACTAATGAATTTTTAAAATATTAAAGGATAACTAACTCTAGAAAACATAATAAAAATTGCTTGTTAAACTTTTTCAAATAAACTTGAGTTTTATTTATACATTTAAAAAGGTGATTTAATATTTATTAAATATGTCAAGAATATACTTCTGACAAGTATATAATGTAAATAAAGAAACTTAAAGAAGATAACAATACTTTATTTGATAAAAAAGAGAAGAGATATATAGTACAGTAGTTTTCAAACCTGTTGAAATAAACAAAATTGCTCAGTTCAGAACAAGCTGGTTCAGTCACATAACAAATTTTCATTTTTTTGTTAGAAATAGAAGCTAATTTCACAGAAAATGTGTACTAATCAACAAAAATGTCCTGTCACACAATGATCTATGTAAACTGGAAACAAATATATGATGACTCAACAACAAATATACCAAACAGTAGAACACATGAGTTTTAGTCCCAGAACACATCTACTATGTTTACTATGGCTTTTAAGAATGAATTAAACTCAGCCATTAAAGTGAAAAACTTGATTCAACAATGAACCCCAATAGCAACTGAAACAGACAACAAAATACCAAATGTCAAAACAAATCAGTGAAACTATAATACTGTTACAGTAGTTTTAAAAGCTATGACTGTAAAGTTCTGTGGCCCACCTTTGGCCCTGAATCGGGATGTATTTCCCAGACCATCAAAAAAAGTGGCCCGCGTGCAGGCAAAACCCCTCCAAAACCTGAAGAACTTGGCTCACACAGTGAATGAATGCTTTGTGTTGGCCTTCCCGGCCAAAGTTCTCATTTCTCCTTTGGAGTCCCCTCCAACTGTGAAAGAGACATTAATTCAGCTAGATTACTTGTTGTCCTGATGTTGTCCGGTCCTGAAACAACTAGCAGACCAATGGAAAAATGCAGGTTGCATGAAGCCTGAAAGGCCTAACCTGCGGCTCAGGGAAATTGGGTATCAAATCCCGCAATCAGTGGTGTCCCAGGTAGCCAATTCCTCCAGCCCGGAAGTCCCTCAGCCCAAAATAATTGGGTTCCAGAGCTCTTCAGTGGAGACGCCAGAGAAAGGCATTAGGAAAAATGCACACCCTGAGTCCTTGAAAGGCTCTTAGCTAATTGAGGGGCTGGGTCTTACATCCGGGCCCGCAGCCCCTATTTTTCTTGGTCTTAAACCAGAAGAAGATTGGCCAGTAGTCTTTAATAGGCTACCCTTTAGATTACACTCCAATAGTCTCTCTCATAACCCTCAGTCCTATCACCCCCCTCTGAATAAAATGAAAGCATGGGCCATCAGGTCCCTTGCTTATCAGTTCCAATTGTTGAATAAACCCCTGACTTTGAAATCCTTTTGTAGTTTTGAAGTTTGTTAAATAATAAAGATAGTTGTCTCAACTCCCGCTGTTGTCCCCGCCTTCCGCTTTTCCTGGCCTGACTGCCCACCTGCCCGTCATTTTTTGTTGAGAGTTGTTTCAAGAATGTTTTGGATCATTTTCTGATATTTACCTGTGCACTTGGTCCGTCCGCCTGGAAGTTTTAGCAAAAAAGGGCACCCCACTAAAATCATGTTGTCTCCTTGGTACAAAATGGCTATGTGGATACTGGTTCCTATTTCTCTATTGTTCTGGTCCTCCAACCCTGTCTTTTGGAGCAAACTTTTCTTGATTTCTCAATTTTCTGAGTTTATTTCTGGTCTGTTTGTAAATGTAATTAGACATCTCACCCAGGTTTCCATCAACTCAGTATCCTATGGTTTTTTCCCTTGGTTGTCTTTTTATCCTGAAGAACTGTTTCCCCTTTTAGAATCCAGTACTACTGAAACTCCTTCTTCTGACTTGGACAATACTTCTCCCTCAACAGTTTCAGCTTCCTTCCTACCCTCCTTGCATCAAATCCCTGAGTCAGATCAAGAGGTCCCTCTCACTCAGGATTGCTCTTTGTGGTTATTTACTGGAGCCTTGGTCATGGCTTTGAATGCATACTTCCCTCCTCTTTCACATCCAGTCTCCTTTGGGAGGTCCCTTTGAGCGGCTATCCCAGTCTTGCACTGAATGGCATCCTGGTGATTGGTCTCACCAGGATGAGAGCCAGACTTTTTAGTCTAGCCCCCCTCTCTTACAATGGCAACAACCAAAAAAACCTCAGATTTTAAAAAAATAATTTCAGATTTAAGCAAATTTCAACTATCAGGTTAAAATATACACTTTGTTAACAGAAATTGTTGGCGTTAATGGGCAAAATGAGTCAACACAGCAACAAAGGGTTCACACGCAAAGCAAAATCGTTCAAAATACAATCTGAAATACATTGATTCACAAACAAAATGATGTGAGTTGACTTTTGGTGTACATATGTTTACTATGTGAATTGGTGATGAAATACACTCAAGCAAGGTGAGTCAAAACTCAATCCAAAAACAAAACACAATAGCAACTCACTATGTAAACAAAATCACTCACTCAGTGTGTGCAATGAATTGTAATCATGAATGATACCGAGGTATCTAAAATAAGACACAAGATCTGAAAAATAAATTTTAAAAATATTGTGTTGAGTGTTTGAATTTGACAGTAAAATCTAGGAAAATGGGTGAATTTTTTTTGAGTATTCTAAAATGGGCGTTGTAAACCCAAAAACAACTAATTAAGAAAAAAATCTATGATTGGGATATTGGGTGGGAAAAACTCTAATTAAATATTCATATTCAGATAAAAGAAAAAAATAAAATTAGGAAGTAATTTAATTGAAATTTATTTAATATTTTAGTAAATTTTAAAATGAAGAAAACACAATAACAAAGTACCATTGCACCCAATGTGCGCTGTGGTTGTGGTCATCCCGCGGGTCAAAGAATAGAGTTAGTGCAACCCAAGTGCCCACTCAAGGAGGAGACAGGAGAGGAGAGTTCCATAGTGACGCTGCACTGACACAGCTGATTCAAGGAGCACAAGCTGCTAGGGTGCAGAGCATTAACCCTCAGGTCCCAAAGCTGATCCAGAAGCCCACCAAGGTCACCACTACAAAGAAAGTTAGAAACAAGGAGGTAGAACTTACTTTGTATGTGTTTGACGTTGTGTACCGGCAAGAGTCGGTCCCGTCAGCCATGCTGGAGAAAGTAAAGCCTGTACTTGATACTAGCTACAAGTCTTACATCTGTGATGATGATCAGGAAGAGAACAAGGAGCCTGAGTTCTTCAGAACTGACAAGAGACAGTTGGTGCTCAAAAAGATTGCTGCATTTTACACCAAGGTGCCCATGCCCTATGTTGTGCCCAATGCCAATGAGTCAATTCCCACCTCTAAAAAGCCTGCTCAAAAGTGCATCCCTGACATTAAACACATCATTCTGCTTAAGCTAATGTGTGAATTAGGCAATTACAAGGCGGCTGCAGCCCTTGTTGGGGTGAATCCCAAGTACGCCAGCAAGACTTTTAACAAGCTCATTGATACTGGCCAAGTTTTTGCCACAGAAAAATCCTTGCATGTTTCCACTATGCTCACCAAGGAGCACAAATGGGCAATCTGCCAGTGGATCACCTGGGACTGCCATCTTGAACTGGCAAATATACAGGCAATAGTCAAGTCCACTTTTGGGATTGAGGCTTTCATTTTCTTTTACTATCATCTGCTGAAAAAGATACGCTTTTCCTGAAAAAAGCTTGGGGTATCTTCATACAATTAGAATAGCCCAACCAACATTGAGACCCAGAAAAACTACGCAAAAGTGTACACTGCTCTCAAAGCCAAGGAAACAATCAAATTTTACTATATTGACAAATCAGCATTTGCCTTGTCTATGCGCAATACATATGACTATGTCCCCAAAGGCTCTAATGATGATGTCAGGGATCCAACCAGTGAGAGGTTCCTGAGAACTTGCAGGCAGACAGCCCACGGGCCCAGCAGGAAGAGCCCACCACAAGATTGAGACTAACTTTACAATATAAGATAACAATTTTCCAAGGACTGCCCAAGGTCCGCTTACAGGCACCATAAAATTAATCAGTCCAGTGAGGGTGATATACATCACCCCAAATATCTGGGTGAAAGTAGATTCATTAGTGGCAACAGATTCTTGTGGGTAGTTGGGCCGCGGGGTGAGGGGCAGTGTCATTGGAACCAAATATGTGGGCAGGAAATTATACTTGTTACGGAATAACAGAGGGGGCCGGATAATTTTAGTGCCTTCTCTGTAAAGAACTTCTGTATCTCTAGTTCTAGCTTCAGGGTCATGGATTAGGATTTTCTCTAGAGTAAACTCCAAATACACCGGGTTAGGTGGGTACTCAGTGAAATGTACTGGGTCAAAGAAAGCTCCTGGTGGACGGTAAAGGTCAGGCGGCTGGTCCGCGGTTTCTTGGGATAGGTGAGCGTGGGGTGCAAAACCGCAAGACATAGGCTGTAAATGAAGTAGAACTAATAAAAAATAAGGTATGATCTGGTTGAACCAAAGGTTCATGTCACTTTATTGCAAGAATGGCAATGAGCATCTTCCTGGCGGTCCAGGGTATAAGTATGCCCATCTGTCATGGTGAAACTTTCACAAATTTCCTTGGCCCGGATTTTCCTGTTTACTAGGTCTTCCCAGTCCTTGATGGCATTTATTGCAGGGGTTATTTCATTGGCTGGCTCAAACTGTGAATGTTCAAATTTCTTAGTTGGGTTGTGAGGTTGGTTGTCTCTGAGTGGCTTGCATTTTATGAGAAGTTTCTCTGTCTCCCCTTCCGTGTGGGCCCAAGTTATTTCAGAATCTATGGCTGAAACTGCCCGCTGATTGGTTGAGTTAACAGGAACCTTTAGCGTGGGAGGTGTCAATGTAGGTGAATTAGATTTATCGAGCTTCAAAGGATTTTCTGAAGTTAAATCCTGCTCTGGTTTGAGCCCAAAAAACTGCAGGCAGCCGGGCAGCCGGCCCTGCAGGCTGGCGGCCCGCGGGGGATCAGGGTTTAAATCCCGTAGTTGAGGCTTTTCTATAATCATAGTTAATAGAAGTTTGTCACTTGTGACAGACAGGATGGCTTGGCATGCTGCAATCTGCGCCACAGCCTACTCAATGGTGGCTCTCCTTGGTCCAAAGAGGGTCAAGCTATACCAAATAATACTGGGCTCTCACAACAGCTGTACCTTTCTATCATTTCTCTAATTGGTCCAGGAGCACCTGAGGCACATGAGCCTGGGCTTCACCAACGTAATTGTGCTGGACAATGTTGGTCTCCATAAGGTGGCTGATACTTTTGAGGAACTTTCAATGATTGACATCAACAGCCAGTGGGCCTCCAGCAATTGGCCACAGCAAATTTGCGCCTTCTCTTCCTCTTTGCTTATTTGTTATTTCTAAATCCCATTGAGGAGTCTTTGGTTGGCTCAAGCAAGTTGTCAAATGAGGAACCCCAACTGAGACCAAGGACCTCTTTAATTTGCTGCAGGCCAGGATTCACACCCTTTCAGCTGAGACTGTGGCCAAATTTTATAGCCATACTGATTTTTTTATTCTCGCGTGCCTAGCCAAACAGCCAATCAATTAAAGGCTTAGTGTGTTCAATTTTTTTATATTCTATAATTTACTATTCAAGATTTATTAATTATCATTTTATATTTAGATGCTTTTAAGCCTGCAATCACATTCAGCAGGACAATCAATGAAAGTTAGTAATTTATTTATTTATAATCATTTTTTATTGTGTCATCTAAGGGTATCCCAAACGCTTAATACTGGATTACACAAACACATTAATATCACTTTTGGCAAATAAATATAATAATCAAAAAAAGTTAAATGTAATGTGTATAAATCAGAAGTAGATTTTATTGAAATATATCATTATGCTTTTATTAAGACCTTTTCTGGGATATATTCTGCAAATCTCATTTGCTAAAATAAGAACTAGAAAATTTTATTATAATAAAAATAATATAAATTGCAATGAAATTATTTAGAAGAGAGAATTTATTAAGCGCGCCTGTAGTGAGTTCTTCTGTATGTACCCATCCTGCAATAGAGATGTCACACAACCTCTACTGCCACACTGTGGACAGTGGATACACCCTTATTAAAAAAACTCCCGCCTGCTGATGAAGAGAAGTAGGATTAGGTGCAAAAAAAGAGCAGCTTCTTTGGCGGGGCTGCAAACCCGTAGATACCAGTCAAGACCAGGGAGTCCTGGATGATGTGATCCACCGAGTCATACCCGGGGAGACTTTCTTCCCGTCCAGGGAGAGCCTGGCCTTGTTGATTCCTAGAAGGGCCCTGTCAAGATCCTCCACACTGGCACTCATTCTAAAGTAGAAGAGATATCCAAGGTAAACCACCAGATAAAGCCTTTGCCTAGCAAAGGCTTTTGTAAACTTGCATAATTTATTGAAAACTGCACTGATCTTCTTATCATGCTTGGTCTTTGCAAAGGTCAGCTCTATGGCTGCAGGGACCTCTGTCTTGTTAGCACTTCAGGCCAACCCAAAGTCGGCAAGTAGGATTTTTGTCTTCTTGACAGCTATTGTGTCTGCAACAGCCAATTTCCCCACTGCGCGCCTAAAGTTGTCCAGCAGATAAGAAATTGTGTGCTCTAAGGGGTAGCAGAAGCAAGCAGCTGCATGGGCCTGGTCCATCTCTGGTACATTTTTGAATGAGAGTGTCACCAGGACATCCCAAACAAGCTCAATGGAGTTTTCACAGTAAACTCCACTGAGGTTAACCGGGTCCAGGCGGACCAGTTGGGCATCTTTGTAGGCAGTAACTGCCCACTTGGATGCCCTCTCACTATGTGTCAGCCCAGCCAATGCCTCCCACGACATTGGAAAAGACCTGTGGATGTGGTCTTCCAGCTCTCGCAAGACAGGGGGGACAGATACAGCTGCTTGACCACGTGAGTGGCATAGTTGACATAGAATGTGGCAGGGAAAAAGGCAACCAGGACTTGGCAGAGTTCACTGTCTATGTTCTCTAAAAAACAGGTAAGTATTTACAAATTTTTATTAATTTTATTTTTTTATGCTACCTTCACATGTTTTTTTCTTGCCTTCTGCTTCAGCAGGCTTGGCCATTCTTGGTGCAAGCAGTTGTGCGGGCAATTTTTTATCCTCTGCTCTGGCACGCTTGGCAGGTTTGAGATGTTCATACATCTCTGGGTTATCAACCCAGACAGACGGCGCAGAAAGATTGTATGGCTTAAATTGCAGGCCCTTGACCACTGTCTTCTAGATGTTGAGAAGACACTCAATGGTCTTCTCAGGGGTGTCTGGCATTTTTGTCATTAGGGCTTTTGTGGACACCTTGTCTATTTTGTCTCTGTCAAGGACAGCAGACTTAACTTTGGCTTTGACCTTAAAGTCAATGTCTTTGATTTTGGCAATTACCAAGTCAAGATCCTTCAAAAGCTTCTCCGAATCTCTCATATGATTTTTTACTAACCTTTCCAAATGTTTTTATAGATTTCACCCCAATAAAATCTGCATCTTTCTTATACTATTGCCTCTTTGTTTATTTCTGTTTGTTTTTTCATTTGCTACACTATCCCATCTTTTTATCTATTGTGTATATGTTTTGCGCCCATCTCAATATGTGTTGTTTGCTTTGTGTTTTGCATTGCTTCCATAAATTCATATTATTTTTGGTGCTTTGCACTGCCCCTTGTGAAAATATTAACAACAATTTGGTGATCAGCTAAATTTGAATTATAAAATTATGTGTTGACTGTTTTTAGATAAAGTTGTTACTGATCCAAATTCAAAACCTTAATGATAAACTTTAAGCCAATCAGGAGCCAAGTGATAAAGTGATTGTTGTGACATAAAGGGTCATTCAATAATTCTTTGATGCATGTGCACTAATTAATATGATTGGCTGGATGTTTTGCTATTGTACACCATTGCCGCTATGGCAAGTTGTTGATGGACTAGTGCTAACCCAGCAGCTGATTAGGCACTAGTCCATCAACAACTTGCCACAGCAGCAATGGTGTACAATAGCAAAACATCCAGCCAATCATATTAATTAGTGCACATGCATCAAAGAATTATTGAATGACCCTTTATGTCACAACAATCACTTTATCACTCAGCTCCTGATTGGCTTAAAGTTTATCATTAAGGTTTTGAATTTGGATCAGTAACAACTTTATCTAAACACAATTAACCTATAATTTTCTAATTCAAATTTTGACAACCATCAAATTGTTGTTAATATTTTCACAAGGGGCTGTGTCTGGGTACAAAAAATAACTGTGTTTTGGATCTAGATACATGACATAGTAAATATATGATTTTATAGAAATAAGCTGAACATAAAGAATAAAACCAACTATAAACAAAGAGAACATAAACAATTGAAATTCAAAATAAAGATAATATAAATATAAAATGTTTGGCAACAGGGGGTTTATTGGGGCAGAAAAGAGTGATGCCTAGGAGGCAGAATAGCGCAGGAAGAAAGACATAGAGGCAGTGCTGGCCTGGGGGGCTGGGATTGGGTGGGTTGGGCTTGCAGGTGAGGGGTGTTGGTGGTGGGGGTGGAGACAGGAGAATTTTGTGTGATGGCCGTCATATACAACTTTTTGTATTTCTTGTCTGTCATTAGCTGAATGGGCTAATAGGTGGCAGTGGCACGTGGTGGGAGGCGCTTATCCTTAAGTGATTAGTTGCCCATGTTCACGTGAAAGACAATTTGGGAAAACAAGTCAGCCATCATTTGGCAACCAAAGAGAGAATTGTGGTCAAGGACCCCAAGATAGAGGTTGTTGAAAGCCTGAGGGCGGCGCTTCTGTAGTGTATCTCCAGTATTAAAGAACACAACATCAGCCAGATGGATGTCTGTGTGGCCAGCTGGGTACACAGAGGCCTGGTGCCCATGTTGCTGGATGGCCTCAAGGGCGGTGGAGCTACCCTCTATCTGGTGGCTCAAGAAACCCCAGTACTTGGAATTTGAGCCATCCCAGAAGTCAAGTAATCCACTGAGGATGTGGCTGTACAAGTAGCCATTGATGAAATCTGGGTTTTTCTGATAGTAGACAAAACCCTTGGCTGAAACAGCCAGAAACACATCAATGAAAGTCTCATTATTAACCTTCTCCCTTCTGTGAGAGAGGGGGGCTAAACTAACTGAGTTTGGCTCCCATCCTGGCAAAACAAACCACCAGGATGCCAATCAGTAGAGAACTGGGATGGCCACTCTAAGGGGGGACCAGGTCACTCTCTTTTATGCTGGGGAGGGGAGGCATTGGCATTCTCTCTCTCTCAGAGAAGGGCAATGCATACCCCACTGCATTCAGATCCAAGTTGTTGCACGTCAAACTCTTCACCACAGCCTCTTTAGAGAGAAGGAGGCCACTTGGAAAATTCAGGAAGCTAGATGGGTTGTCCCCACAAGCTGAATAGAAGAAGTGATTTTTGACCACAAGTCTGGCAAGGTGGACCAAAGGAGCAATAAAAATGGGGCTAAAGAAAAAGCAACAAATTTGAGAACAGGAAGTATCATAATTGTGATCTTGAAATTTGAAAAAGATTGGTGTAATTTTTGATTGACAAGCAATAAGAAACCATACCACAAGGGCAGCCACAAGAAGGAGGCAAAAAGGGAACAGCAAGACAGGTGTGAGGAGCTTGAACATTGTTGTGGGGACCTTGAATCTCATGGTTAAATAAAAGCGGGTTCAAAAACTGAAAAATAAGTAAAAAACAAGATAACAATAGAAATTATAATGAATTTTAAATAATAATTTGAGTTTGAAAACAGGTTTCAAAGGCAAAAGTGAGAGGAGGCAACAGCTATACACTAGAGCCTGCTTAGAAGAGCACAGGGAAGTTTCTGGGTTTGAAACTAGGACGCACAAGGTAAGTGTAAAGGAAAATACTAACACTTTAATTCTTAGATAATATGAACTGAAAACGGAGCTTCTAGAAAACAAAGATATAAGAAAATTACGATGTGCAACAAATTCCAAAAATGTTTTTAATAGATTTGAGAATAGAAAAGCAGGAGACTGAAAATTCCCTTGCTGTATAAAAGAAAGTGAGTTGCAAGGGATGAAATCACATGATAACAGGGATTGGATTTGATTGGGTGGAAGATAAAAATTTTAGGTCAGGACCAGGAGAACTGGAGAGTTTCAAGTTAATTTTTGCGGCTTTACCTGATTGGTTAGAGGGCATCTCAACCATTTCAGACTCAATTAATTTTGTGGTTATTGGTGTGGCGTCTTTTGATTGGGTGTTTCTAATTGTTTTTAAGAGGGGTCAACACCAGGCCAGTAAATAGTCCAAATCAATTAGCGTTTCTTCCCAGGAGGGAACTACCAAAGCCGGGGGTCTGCAGGGTAGGCCAGGACAAACCTCTTGTCAACAGTATGAGCTAAATTGTCTAGAGAGTTGAGTGGCTGGGCTGAAATTTTTGGCCCTTTTTTGGTGCGGCGGTGAAAAACGGTTCAATCCAAAGACAAAGATGGCAGTGAATTTACACCTCTCTTTTTGGGTGGCGGCTCTTCCTTGCACGCCAAAATCATCAAAAGCTATTAATAGCTTGTAATAAGAGATAAACATGACATTATCAGTGAGACTAGTTAGGCATTGAACCAGGGTTGATTTGATGACAGTGTCATACGGGGAATCCTCAGTGCCATCTCATTGGTCACTGGCAAAATTGGTAAGAATCCATATTGAAGCCACATTCTCATACATCCAGAGCTGAACCATGCACTCAGACACCCAAATGCCATGGTGCGCAAGTTGCTTCTGGAGCTGGGTCAATGAAAGCTTGGGATCCTGCTAGAGGAGGTCAAGCATAATTGAGTATGCTCCAGATATTTGTGACTCAGGGGCCTTCTTGGGCCTCTTGGCTATCCCAATCAGATTCTCCCTATTCATCAGGTTGTTGAATTCCCGCATGACAGTAGCTTGGGTAAACTGCAACTGAGTGGCAATCTGTTCTCAGGACAGACCCTGTAGATTCAGTGCCACAATTTCCTGAAAATTTGGACAGTGATGATTTGTTGCTTGAGGTGCTGGGCTGGGGGAGCTGAAGCCTGATTGGCTGTAGGAGGGCAGGTTGGCTGATGGCAGGAAGTTGTTCCAAATTAAGGTTGCCACCCTGATTGATTGATTGGTTGGTGAGCAGCTTGTGCAAGGGTGGGTATGAGAGCAGGGGCAGAGCTAGACACTATGTAACTACTGAACAAGTCAAAGCCATAGAGGTCGGTGGTCAGGTACAGGTCAGCTTCCTTGTTACCTGTCTCAAAGGCTTGGGTGTAAACAGGTGCCTCTACATTCTGAGCCTTGCCTTCATTAAAGCTGGCTTGGCTGCTTGTGCCGTTGAAGATGTTGCTAGTAAAAATCATTGTAAAAACCTAGGATAAAATCACTAAATGTAGAAATTTTAAAATTTAATGATTTATTTTTATTGTAATCTTGAGCCCATATTTGGAAGGTTCTCAAAAACATTTTACACAAATTAGGATCCATGAAAATGAATAAAATTTCTCTGTTCCTAAATTGAAAAGCTGTTGATTAGCTGTTAAAATGTTATTTTTCTATTTTAGGCTGCTCATACTACACATCTTGTGTGAGTTCATTTTGTTTTATGCTTGTGAAATCTTGATTCTAGATTGCTCAATTTTTTTTCATTTTAGTCCTTCTGTTGGTGCCTCATATGAATTCTGATCAGATTATAATATACTCTGGAACAGCATTTATTCATTTCACTTATTGTGTCAGTTTATTTTGTTTGTGGTTTGAACTACACCGCTTGATTTTTGATATAACTTTGTATGATGGCCTAGTGAAATTTTGTTTTTTGTTTGACAGTTCATTTATTAACTGAAATTTTATAAATTAATTGAATCCTGAATCTTGCGCAACTTGGATTTTGTTCAAATCTGAAATCATATTGTTTAAATCTGAAGTATTTTTGGTTGTTGCCATAGCTTTTAAAGCTACTGTATTAGACAATTACAAAGAACATGTGACTTTGGCGTAATTTTTGGCCCGGAATATTGTGTTGTCATCAGAAGTAGCAAGTCTGACAGGGCCCAAGGCCCAAAGGATTTGGGACAGGTTTTTCTATTTTTGAATATAAGTTTATTGTTGTTGTCTCTATATTTTACTATAATAATTAATACTGTATGATAGCAGTATGATCTTTTGTTCTTCACTTAATTAGAATCAAACTAGGAAAATGATTTATAATATCAACTTTTTATTAGACAACTTATATTAAGGATGACCCAGATGCCTGTGTTTATCAGAGTTAGTTCACAACACTATAAGAGACTGAAGTAGCTTTAGGATGTCACAGCAGGGGGCCCAACCTTGGGTATGTGTGGTTTGTGAAGGAAGCTCACTTGACAACTTTTGCAGCTCAGTATCTTTTTCTGACACTGTACAACTATCCCTTGGTCCAAGCGGAGTAGTTGTCTATTCAGGCCATGTTCTAGGAATAGCTAGTCTGACTGGCTACTAGTTGGTGGAGATGATTGTTTCTCAATCAGAGCTACTCTAATATAATAGGCTCAGAGCCTTTTATTTTAGAGTGTTTGGCCTGACGGCCCAGTTCATGATGAACTCTTCTAAAAGTGTTTCAGATGATGGCTTATATGACAGCCCTTGTTTTAGGATACAATTAAAGTTTAGAATAGTAACTATTATGAAAAGCATGTTTGATGTGGTTGTTGAAGTAGACTAATTAATTGCACAATATCTGCATGTTTTGCTCATTAATTAAGAATATGGATTTTGTTAATACCAGGATATGATTTGATTGTTGATTTTACAAACCTGTGTCCCCTGCATTCTTTTGATGAAACCATTCCTAAGTGTTAGAGTTGTGTAAATAAGGTCTGAGCTCAGATAAAAGTTGTGGGGGTAAATTTTCCAGACTAAAATTAGAACTGAGAACAAAGATGTGCACTGAAGCTTTAAACCTACAAATTTACAGAAAAAGGGGATGAAGCACAAAATAAAGACAATTGACGGCACAGAAAACAGGAGATGTAAATAGACCACTGAGAAAAAGTGATTTTGTGATAAGGGGTACAAAACCTGCTGATCCTGAGTAGAGACTTTTCTCAACCATGCCAAGACGGCGACAGCCATGGCCTGAGAAGGGGGTATCTTTGACCCCAGGGTAGCTTTCATATATTGGGAAATGACTTTATTAAGAGTAAGTAAAACTATCTGAAAACAAGTTTTCAGAGGGGAGATGGGAGGGACTATAACCTAACTGGGAGGGACAAACTTGAATCTGATTGGCTGGCTGGAAATATTTTCACCTCTTGGTTGGACACCTCTGCCAAAACATCAATGATGTCATAATTTGATAATTTTGGGCAACCGGCCGGTTGACCACCAAACACCACTGGGTAGTGATATCCCATAATCTTCAAAGCGTAATTGTTCGGGCAAAATTTGGGGAGATGTAAATTAATTTCTTCAGCATCAACAGGTGCGGCTTTAACCCATTTTTTTGTCAATGACCAGATTTAAGTCATCCAATACTTTCAAGGGTTTTGCTGCTTTCCTGTTCCCATTCTTCTTCTTTGGGCAATTTATTCCAGGCAAAAATGACACTACTGTGACACTAAGAGTAATTAACTGCTGGCCCATGTTAATTGGTTGAATACATTAATTAGTCAATATCCAGAAATCCTGACATTAAGCATTATTAAAACAAAACTAATCAAAAGAAAAATAAACCAAAAAATTATTTTAAAATGAGTTCTGTCAACCAATTTTTTGTCAAAATGACAGAAAATTGGTCAACAGAACAAAATTGACTGAACATCCACCTGTCCCATCATTTCACTTATTAGCACCCCCAAACCCCTGTTAACCATATACATTACACTAATGCTTTATTTTTTTTATGCTGAGTTAATTTTATTCACCCTCACAACTGTGAAAACTACTGTATCATATGATAGATTATAACATATTTATTTATGCATGGTAGATAAGTGCTTGAGTTTATAAAACTGAAATATACTGCTGGCTTGATAACAAAAAACTGTTTATTTGATTTTGTCACCAAATGCTTACTTAGTACCTTAGACTACCTAGCCTTGATTTTTTAACCTTGAGCTCTGCTTTTATTTTCAAACTGTTTATTGGACTGCTATATTGACCTTGGCATTTGTCACGACTTAAGAGGTAGATTCCAAGGTGTAATAAAATGATTGGCAGATCGAGCCAAAAAAGGATCGACCTCATCAAATTTCGATCGGAATCTGAATAGCTGTGAAATCAAAATTGTAATCAAACTTTCGCAAGTTGGATTGGAATTGCAGATAGTGGGAAAGTAATGATTTGCTGATTGGGCGAAACTAAAATCAGAATTCGGCAGACTGGACAATGATGAATTCGAATCAAAGGATTTGAAATTGCGCCCAAAATTTAATCACAATCCAGCGACCTGGATCTAAAGTAGATATGTGAGATGCAAGTATAAATACCCAGGTGTAGCCTTTATCCAAGATATCGTCAAACGTAACCAATTAAACATATTAAAATGTCTGGAAAAGGAAAAGCTTCAGTTAAGACCTCCGAGAATGCTCGCACTCGTTCAGCAAAGGCTGGACTTCAGTTCCCTGTTGGCCGTCTTCACCGCCATCTTAAGCGCGGAAACTACGCTCAGCGCATTGCTGCTGGCGCACCCGTCTACCTTGCCTCTGTTCTCGAATATCTGACTGCTGAAATTCTTGAACTCGCTGGTAACGCTTGCCGCGATAACAAGAAGACCCGTATTACTCCCCGTCATCTCCAGCTCGCCATCCGCAACGATGAGGAGCTAAACAAACTTCTTGGACATGTCACCATCGCCCAAGGTGGTGTTCTCCCCAACATCCACGGTGTTCTTCTGCCCAAGAAGACCAAGAAGGATGAGTCCTCCCAGGATGTTTAATTTTATTGGTCCGGGTTATTTACCATTGTATCCATTCTATCCTCCCCAATCCTTTTAAACTTGAGGTTTTTATATATGTTTCACTAAATAAAACAAGGACCTTATTTAACAGCTAAACATATGATCTATGATTACATTACAGCTCAAATCGTTAGACATAACTTGCAAGATTTAGGCTCTGATGTTATGGATTTTCCAAATTACATTAATATAATACGGCTATACCCGTTGATGCATTAAAGACTGTTTGCCACATGTGAAGTTTAAGCATAATGGAGCAGTGTACAATATTAGGTTGCACCCACTGTCTTCCTTTTTAGGTTTTGGGTCCAAGGCACTAAGATATCTTAGGAAAACGCGTTTTTCTAAATCAAAGATCAAAAACATATTTGATATTAAACTAAATAAGATTAATTTTCAAATTATTTTAAAATTAAGCTCGATATAAAAATAAATCGTGCGTCAAAGCCCATATATCATTTTACACTTATTATTTATTACTAATTTAAATGATATCATTACCTTTTTAAAAATTTGAAAAATCCTCCGATGACTTTTCTCATCAGGTGACTTGATTAGAAAAAAAACCTTTTTCTTTGAAATTCAAAATATTGCTTTAATGGGTGATCCTTAATACATTTATGAAGAATTTGAAATTCTGCTAAAGACAGAATTTCTGTCAGTATAGGCCATTGTTTAAATCATCAAACCTGAAACCAAATAAACTGTTATTTTCTTCCAAAACAACTAATATTTGTCACTTTAAATAATAAACTGTGGAGTTCATGCCTACCTGAACTCTGCCTGATATTGTTATGTGTTATATATATGGTTGTCAAGATTTCTGGATCTTGAAGAAGAAGAGAAATTATTTTTATTAGGTGAGTTAATCATGTTGGGATGGGATATCTGTATGAAGACAGATGTACTTCTATTGGTGTGGATGGTGTGCGCAACAGGCTGTGTCCCAATGTTGGTTGATCCAAGTGATGTGGAAGTCCTGTGATCCTTTGGAGACGCAACACCATCTGTGGTGGTTTGGCAGGAATTTGCAAGTATCAATAAGTTGCTCTTATTGTACTTTGACACTGCTACTATTTGAACTAGTAGTGATGTTGAAGGGTATTAAATTGTCTGCCTTCCAAGTGATCTTGGAAGGCCCCTTTATAGTTGACAGCTAGCAGCCAAACTGACGTCTAGCTGTGAACAACTCTTACTAGCTAGCCTATCATCCCCAAGCTACTAGTTTCACCCCCTAGAGTTGGATCCCAAAACCTGAATAAGGTTTGAGATGAGGTAATATTCTAGGCTGCTGATTTCTCCTCTTCAGCCTAGATATACCTTGACTTAGTTACAGCAAACTAAGTTGACACCCAATTTGGCCAGCCTGCCCTTGCTCTTGGTATAATGTGCAATATTTGCACGGGCGGTCTTCTGTCTCACTTCTCGGTGAAACAGGATGTTGTAATTCTCCAATCAATCTCTGGGTCAGGTCTGCGCCCCTATTTGGAATCCAGAATCCTTAGCACCTAATTATAGAAGCTTCTGGATTGGCCTGTGACCTGAGACCAAGAATGTCTCAGGTGTCTTCTGACTTGGAAATTAATCTATCTTATTATAGTTTCTCCGTATTCTGGAATAGCTGTGTCACTTTGGCTGTGTCCCATCCAATGTCAACCCACAGCTTCAGTGATAGGGATATGGATCAGTCAATCCTAATAGATCAGGATTTCCTGACAATGGTTATGAAAATAATCCTATCACTAATATCAAAACACTGGGGTTAACCTCTGGCAAGTTATCAGTGTCATGGTGGAGTCACTTTGAAATTCTGAAGTGCTGAGGAAATAGGTAATACAAAACCAAATGATTAGAACACTGATAATTAACAAAAATCTCAACATCAATATTATAAGGTGATAAACTCCAAGAAAATGCAGTGGAAGAATACAGTCAAGAAAAAATAGACTAAAAAAAAGCCATATATTGAGAAATGTAAATAGGATTTTGTAACCAAAATATTTGGCAAACAGGGTTCATGATTTTCTCAAACCTGACAATAGAGACTTTGGCAAGCAGCACAGAAACTGTGGACATTGAAAAATCAACACCATGTGTTGCAAAAAAGAAAACAAGAGCATATACTAACAGAAGCTTTATTTTCATGGAGGTGACTTGCCAAAACTTCAAAATCAACTAAAAAATAAGACTAATATAGTTTATTGAACCACTGGGGTAGTTCTAGAAAGCTAATCCAGCACATGCTGCAACTGAACTAGCTATATTTCAGTATTTAGATTGGGTAAGACAACAGTCTAAATAAAAATAACAGAGAATAATGTTATAACTGTGCTGTTTTAGCAGAGCTACATGGGGAAAAATATTTAGAAACTAGATAATATCTGTTATTGAGATATATATTATAGAGTCATTGTGAATCTTGGATAAAAGAAATATGATAGTGTTGATCATACAGTGAGATGATGAAGGGAGTGGCCTGATCCTGGTAATGAATCAAGCACCAAAACAAGGTATCTATCATAAGAGATCATCATTTGTTTATGTTGTTGGATTTGGGAATTTGAGTCAACTTCCTAGTTTGGCTTTAAGCAACTGGATAATCAGATTATGAGTCGCAAAACTGTTTACTTGAAACCTTGCTGGCAGGTTGAGCCTGCTGTTTTGAACCCCCTGGCTGAAGGCCGGCCTTCTCTGGTGGCAGGTCATCAGGAAGATTGTTGGGAGCCTGGGCGCCATATTGTACCAGCTGTTGTTTGGTGGTGGGTAGCACAGTCTCATGTTGTTTTTGTCTTGCTTTGCAGAGTCTCAGGCAATCATGGCGCAAGACCTTGTCCTGTTTACGTTTACCAAGTCCTTGCAGAAGGTAAGTGTTGTTTTTGTTTACCTTTAGGATGATTTCTGGGCCTATTTTCTCAGGTTGAAGTTTACTTTTGTCAATGTTCATTACCCAGACTTTGTCACCAACCTCATGTCTTTTTTAGATGAGGACAAAGGTATCCTGTAGACGTTTTTCTTCTTTTTCTAGTTGGTTGCTGCTAGCCTGTATAATTTGAGGGTCCAAGTGTGGTGGAACTTTGCTAGGCATTTCTAGCTTGGGTCCTGATAGCGCTTAGATGATATTGGGTTGTGTGCCATAAACTAGTTCAAAGGGGCTTTTTCCGGTGGATCTTTTCATGCAGATCCAGCATACAAGCAATGCAGTTGGTAGCTTCTTATACCAGTCCTCAGGTCTACCAGAAGTGAGTTTGGCCAGGGCCTGCACTAGGCTGCCATTTAGCCGCTTCACACATTCATTGGCCTGAGGGTGATAAGGTGTTGTCACTGTGTGCTGGACCCCATTTTTGGTGAGATAAACGTTGGTATCTTCAGAGGTCAATTCTTTGCCCCTGTCAGTTATCAGAAGTTCTGGCTTTTTGAACTTGCTGACAATCTTCTTTCCTATGAGCCGCCATATGTCATTGCCTATGTGGGATCTTAATGCTTGTGCCACTGGTCAGTGATTAGCAAAGTCAATGGCAGTGATGATGTATTTCTTTTTGTTGTGATTTTCTGGCATGTGTCTTATAATGTCTAGGGCCCACACTTCAAAGGGCAGTTGTGAACAAATAGGCAGTACAGATTTAGGAGAAGTGTTGCTTTTTGCAAAATTTTCTCATACTTTGCCTTGCTCTAAAACTTTATGGACATCCTGGTATAGGGTTGGCCACTATGCTTTGTGCTTAAGGAACTTGTAGAGGCTGCGGCTTTTGGTATATCCTAGGTCTCTGTAGTAATGTAGGATGATGTCTACACATTGATGTGTAAGCATGTAAGGTATGGTAGTTTCATCAGTCATTTTACTGTGTAAGGTCCCATACACATTGAAAAATAGATGTTTATTATTGATGAATTTTTACTTTGTAATGTCAGTGGTGCCAAGAGGAAAACCCTCATCCTTTGTTTGGAGTACCAGGAGAGGCCAGTCTGGATTGAGCCCACTCTTGCCTCTTGTAGCTCTAACACACAGGCAAAAGAGTGCATCTGCCATGGCAAGTTCTGTGCCAGGTTTGTACTGTATGTTCATGTTGAACCTTTCTAGGAGTTCTATCCATTGTGCTTGTTGGCAGGAAAAGTTGGCCTGGGTTTTAAAATATATTAGCAATTTGTGGCAGGTCAGGGCTGTGAATTCCTCTTGTTGTTTCAAGTAACAACACCATTTGACCAAACAATGTACAATGGTCAGCAATTCTTTGTTGTGTATCAGGTATTGGCACTCACTGCCTGTGAGTTTGCGTGATTTGTAAGCTACAGGCAGGAAGTTGTCATTGCTTTCATTGATGCTTAGAACCCCTCTAATGGATGCGTCAGCGGCGTCTGTTTCCATTTGATACTCCCCATTGCGTTTGGGGTATTGTAAGATAGGCACAGTGGTGAGTTTTTTCTTAAGGCGTCTGAAGCAAAGGTCACATTGTGAGGTCCATAAGAATTTGGATTTGGCGCCAGTTATGGCAGACAGAGGTACAGTCAGAACACCATAATTGGGGATAAATCACCATATGTAGGCCACTATTCTCAGGAATCTGCGGAGCTCTGACTTGTCTTTGGGAGGTGGCATCTTACAGATAGCTTGAAATTTCTGGTTATTGGGTTTAATGTCATCTTTTGAGACCAATGTCTCAGGAAGGGTAGTTTTTTGGGGGAAAATTGGCATTTGAAGGGTTTGGCTAGCAGTTTGTGTTGTGCCAGGGTGGCAAAAACTGCTTTCAGGTCCTTGTGATGTTGTTTCACTAAGAGGCTGTAGACAATGATGTTGTCCAGGTACACTAGAGTGTGCTTGCCTATGTGAGGGGCAAGCACCTTGTTCATGAAAGTCATAAAAGTTGAGGGCGTGTTTGTCATTCCAAAATTGAGTACCACACATTTGTATGAGCCATATTTAGTACAGAAGGCTGTTCTGGGGATGTCTTTCTCCTTAATGCAGATCTGATTGTAGCCTGTGGTTAGGTCAATCTTGGAGAAGACTGTGGCTCTGCCCAGGGCATTGAAGAGGTTGTCAATGAGTGAAAGCGGGTAGCAATTCTTGATAGTGACTTTTTTGAGGGCTTGGTAATCTGTGACCAATTGAAGGGTACCGTCTTTCTTTGCCACAAAGAATACAGCGGCGCCAAAAGGCAACTGTGAAGGGCAGATAAGTCCTTTCTCAAGTGCCTCCTTGAGGTAAGCATATAGGGTATCATCTTTTTTGGGGGTGAGTTGGTAGATGGGTTTTGCCTTAGGTACTGCTCCCTTGAGCTAGATGGAGTGTTGTATGTGCTTCTCAGGTGGTAGTCCTGGTAGCGCTTCTTTGAAGATTTCAGGATGGCAAGCCACAATGTCACAATCCTGAGGAGTAGTGGTATCTTGGTGATGCTTAAAATGTATGATCTTGTACTTGAAGAAGTCCCAATTGATTGCCTTGAGGTTATCCTTTTTGTCCAGGGTTTCAGTAATACATACAAAAACATGATCACACAAGAGTTGATCCACTGAGTCAGGGTAGATCTGGTGATTGACACCTTCACGCTTGATGGCTAATACAGAGGTTGCCCAGTCTATGTGAGGATTATTTCTTTATATCCAGTCCAGCCCCAGTACAATACAAACTTGGGGAAGTCAATGACAGGTCCCTGAATGGTGGAGTACAGGTTCTCTAGCATGATGGAGAAAGGGGCCGTTTCCTTTGTCATGGAGATGTGATGTTCATTGGATAGAACCACATTTTTAATCCACGAAGGATTAGTGGTCAGCTTGAACTTGTATGCAAAGCTGCTGTTGACTAGGATTCAGCTGGCCCCTGAGTCCAGGAGTGCTGAGCCTGTGTAACTGCAAAAGCAGAAAGAATAGGACATTAGTTTATTGGGATGTCTGACAATGGTGTAGAGTACTGGGTCTTCCAAGGGTACTTGGATCATTGGGCATTGGTCCACGTCCTTGGGGCAGTAATCATTGTTGGGTGAGTCAGGAATTGTGCAGGGAGAGCTTGGCTTGCTTAATACTCTCCCTGGGCTTTTTCCTTGTTGTGATTATCTTGAGTGGCAATGATACAGAAATGGGTACAATTTGCCTGCCAATTGTTCCTGTTTCTGTGCCCATTTGGCAATGAAGTCTTATGGTTTGTGTTGTTGTTTCCAGGAGACAGGCAATTGGCACACCCAGTTGAGTGAGAATCTTTGGGTCTCTCTCTCTTCCCAGTCTGCACCTTGTGGAGGGCGTTGGATGTCTGCTCTGCCTTCTCTTCTTTGCAATATAGGCTTTTCAGATTGATTACTTGGTCCAGGTTGACATGTCTCATCACATGTGACTTAAGGGCGTCATAGTACATGAGATGTGTGGCTGGAGTTTTAAATGCCATATCTGCAGGGGCACATAGGCAGAGTTCCTCATAAGTGCATGCCAGTTCCTTTACGGTGCCTTTCTAGGTCAGGTTCTTCACTTGGCAGATAATCATGAGGGCAAGTGTCCTTTAGTACAAACCGTGCCAAGAAGTCTTGTTTGAATGTGTCCCAGTCTTTCACAGTATGGTCTTTGTGCCACTTATTGCACCAAGCGCCTACATTTTGTGTGAGTCATATGGATATCTCTGCAATCTAGAAACATTGTGAGAATTCCATCTGTGCCAGTTTTCTTTGGGCAGATTGAATCCAGGCTGCAGCATTGTTGTCATTGGCCCCAGCAAATGTTCCAAGGCGGCACTTCAAAGTTGTTGGGCCACGTAGGCAGGTATGGTTCCTTCCTCAGTTAGGGTTCAGGGCAGAATGATAGGTGCCTGAAAGAACCCTTGTGCTGACAGAGAATTGAAGGCAGGCACTAGTACAAGAATGTTCTGGTATAGTACAAATCCTTCTGGTATCTTGGTACCTGGCAGGTATGATGTCCAGTCTAGCAGGAGGCAAACATAATTTTATTGTAGATTTGTTGACCACAGCAAGTACAGGCAACAGGCGGAATTTTGGGGAATAAAGTAGGATGGAGAACCTACTTCTGCTACCAATGTTGTAGCTATGCTGTTTTAGCAGAGTTAAAAGGGGAAAAATATTGAGAAACTAGATAATATTCTTTATTGAGAGATATCTATTATATAGTCATTGTGAATCTTGGATAACAGGAACTTGATAGTGTTGATCACATGGTGAGATGGTGAAGGGGGTGACCTGATCCTGGTATTGAGTCAAGCGCCAAAACAAGGTATCCACCATAAGGGATCATCATTTGTTCATGTTGTTGGATTTGGAAATTTGAGTCAACTTCCTAGTTTGGCTTCAAGTGACTGGATAATTGGATCACAGGTTGCAAACCTGTTTACTCAGAACCTTGCTGGCAGGTCAAGCCATCTGTTTTTGACAATAATAATAACATGATAGCTTTTTTAAAAGCTTGATGTTATTATACTGTTAAAGAGAGCCTATAATTCACAAAGAGATTATCAGGGCCCAGAATGCCCTGGACAACCAGCTGGCCTTCTTAGAGGCCAAACAACCCACAGCCTGGAAACCTTTACCAATTGTCTCCCAGAGCAAGAAAACCCCCTTTTCAATTAACAAATGGCCCAGGATTTGAGAGGCACAAAAGCCTCAAATCCCTGGCTTCAATTCCATTAAAAAATTTGGCCCTCTTAATTATTGGGAAATGATACATTGGGAGCACAATTTTTTGATTGCACAATCAGGCGCTTGATTGCTCGCAAGTTCTATAAATAGAAGTGGCACCTTGACTTGCTGCAGTCCAAGCAACGTTTTTTATACCAACCAATGACCATTTATTTCCAGGCCCAAGTATGCAAATTTCAGTCAAAATTGTAAGTTTAACTGAAATTGATGCCATCAGATCTTGGGTGGCACAAAAGGCCACAAAATTATCAGTAAGTATAAGTAGTGAGGAGGAAAAGCCCTTATCACTGTTGACATATTTAAATAAACAACTTATATTCCCAGGAACCATTATTTTCTTGCAGGAATTATCTATTTTTGCTCTGATATAATTATTCTGTTTGCATCTATTTGTGAATCTACTACACACTATAAACACGCCTATCCATTTCTACCTAGTTCAGCTCCCATCACTTTGGTCAAACTGTCTAGAGCTCTTGACTTGGAGTTCTACCACCCCCATCACCTGGATATCCCTTCTGGCCACCCAAGAGTGATTATACTTCCCAGCATGAAGGAGATTTGTACTACTCCCCCTCCACCCAAGAGTGACCATACTGCCCGGCATGAAGAAGATTCCTACTACTCCCCCTCCACCCAACACGCCTCCTGCTCAGTATTTCAGTAAATTGGGGTTTGTCTATATCACAGTATTAGGGCTGGGTAACCAGGTTGTGCCCCATACTGGGAGTTGGTGCCCCCATCTACTGCAGTCAACTACCTGGTCAGAATCACGCCTATTGTATACATGGTCTTCCAGGCCCGGCCTACCTCCCCTGTGGGAACTCAGTCAGACTATGGTATGGGCTGTGACAGAGACAACATTGTGATATGATTCAAGTATGATTTGAACTACAAATAACTTTTTTAAAGAATTGTTTTTTTTGAAATCAGCTTTATTCCTAATTTGATAATATTGCCTGTATTTTGAAATTGGAGGAAGAAAGAGTCATGTTGTTAGATATGTTATACAACAGCTTTATGAGCACATCTGCATGTTGTGAGATACATTGACAGGCAAGGTGTCAATCTCAGTTACAACACTCTCCTTATCTCATGTTTAATGTCCTTTATCAGAATCAGAATTTGAAATAAATCCAGAAATTGTTTAAAAAACATTTCTGAGAAGATACAGTGTGACATGAACACAATTGGTTGTGATAGAGTTTCTTAGTGTTACTTTGGGTGTCTTCAAGTTAGTGATTGTAAACATATATGATATTGAAGAGCCCAAGGTAGTTGGGCTCAAGCTTTGCAGTGCAAGAGTTCAGACATAGACCAAGTTTCTCAAAACATAGTGGACTTTTAAGTGCTTGGTTATCTCTTAGATTTTCTCTTGCTCAATGTTTTGGCTTTGGGATGACATTATGCTGGTAAAGGGGTGACAATAAATGAGGTTTAGCCAGTACTATGAATTTTAACTTATCCTGATTTACCCCTGTTACACTATTGTGGGTACTAAAGGCCAATGTACTATGACTAAACCCTGTATCATAGTTAATTCTGGCTTGCAAAATTAGTAGGACCATGGATAGATATTCTGTTCAAGTAGCATTGAGATGTTTTTGAGACAGCTTGGTGATTATTTAAACTAGAAACCTACTCAAATGATTCACTTTTAATTAGCTTGTGAATAATATGAAGTGATAAATAAACACTCTAGGGCATTTTTTACATAATTTTTTTTCATGTCATTGCCTACAAGTTCTGAATTATCATTTGTGACAAGTCTTTTGGGGCAACCAAACCACACCACAATATTTTTTTCAATAAAGTGTGTATGATGGTGGCAGTATAGTTAGTGGTTGCCCAAGCCACAAGACAACAGGTAAAGTAGTTGGTATCAGTGATAATGAATTTTTCCCTAGATTTTCTTTGGGTAGGGGCCCTACAATATGAGCTTATTGTTCAAAGAGTTTCACAGCTTTGATGAGCAACACTGATTTTGATGGAGAAGGTTTGGATGTTTTTTTGCAAAGAATACATATTTTTAGGAGGACTCAGATGTCTTGGCACATGCAAAGCTACCAGAACTTATATTTTATGATCTTAAACAGGTTACACTCACAAATATATCCCAGCGTACATTTGTTGTGTTGAAACTGGACCAATTGTAGTTCAGTACAGTAGTTTTAAAAGCTATGGCAACAAGAAAAAAACTTGGGATTTAAACAAAAATAACTCAGATGCAAAAAAAGTTACAAATAAAAAAATCTATTATAAATTAATATAAATTTATTACTTTTAATTTTGTTTACATCTGAGCTATGTTTTTTTAAATCCAAAGTATTTTTTATTGTTGCCATAGCTTTTAAAACTACTGTATTAGGATTAAAAAAGACAAAAGTTCAAGTAAAAAAGACAAATAACATGATATAGCTAAATTTGGGAAACAGCAGTTAATATACTATACTGAGAAGCCACTAATCTACCAGGGGGTGGCATTATAGTAGGATCCAAGTATGATGTGAGCGGCAAACATCTAATCAAGAGATCAGCACTTGAGAATTGGTTACACACCTAATTAAGAGTTATTGCCTGTATTTTTGTATTGATGGGTAGGTGGGAAGTTAACCTCAGTTGCAACACCCTCTTTTACCCTCTATTTGTTTTCTAGTTGTAGTATTGTGGTCTTCAAAAGATCCAGGAAGTTGTGTAAAAAATCTTTCTGAGCAGGTACAGTGCAGCAGCGGCAAAATCAGCTGTGATGGAGTTTTTAGTGTTACTGTAGATTCAGAACCTGAACGTAAGAATGCAGGATTGTCAAATCCTTGGTCCAAATTTCAAATCACTTTTGTGGGATGGCCCTTTTTAATTAAATTGAATTAATTGTGTATTTATTTGAATTTTTAAAAATGTGGGAACTTGTAGATACTTTGAAAATTTCAAGTTGAACTGCACATTTCCAATGGACAAAATGAATTAACTGGAATCAGATTTGAAGCATTCAAATCCATCAACCATTTTCATTAAGTTTACTATGTTTTTTAAAATTGCGGGATTGTCAAATCCAAGAACCAAATTTCAAATCACTTTTGAATGCCACTAGTAAACTCAGATATTAATTGCGGTAACTGGAATCCAAATTAAATGTACAGTAAGAAACTAGGACAAATCAACCCAAATCAAGAAGCTCCACTCTGGATAAAATCAAATGAAAAATTCAATTTCAACAACCATGTTTAGACATGAAATTAAGTGAAATGTAAAATTATCTAAACTGGAAATGATGTAATATTCTGCACTCTAAATCACTATTATAGCAACCACAAAACCATATAATGATATATGAGCTACCCTCCTGATGACGCAGAAACTTTTAAAAAATTTCAAGGAAGGAAGGAAGGAGGGGGAAAGATAAACTATCAGTTTACTACAAAAGTGTTATGTATTGCTATTAAGGATACTTGATTACAGTAGATTTTAAAAACACTAATAATAAAATGGAATTATATATTACAATCTATTTTTATCACGTTGCCTTTTCCTTGGTGTGTTGATAGTTCATTTGCTATTGATAATGTGCTTTCATTTAATTGGATAGTTTCACCTCCAGTTGCTTTGGCAATAGGAAATCAAATTGCCTCCCCAAGACCAACTGTGGTTGCGGAGGCAACTTGATTTTGTATTGCCTTGGCAACTGGAGGTGAAACTATCCAATTAAATGCAAGCACATTATCAACAGAAAATGAACTATCAACACACCAAGGAAAAGGTAATGTGATAAAAATAGATTGTAATATATACTTCCATTTTATTATTAGCGTTTTTAAAAAATCTACTGTAATCAAGCATATAAATTTTAGCCATCCTAAAATGGAATAGGATGATTTTTGAGAATGCCTATGATTCCTAAAAGAATTTGTACAAATCCACTCTAGATCCTTTAGCATCCTTTTTGAGACACCCATAAATTATATTTACTTCAAATTCACCTCATTTTGATTTGAAATTTGGTTCTTGGATTTGACAATCCCAAAATTTCAGATTCATTAATTCTTACATGATGTCTATGATTTGTTTGACATACAGGAAATCTCAAATTGTACATTTAAATCCCGCATTTCTGATTCATGTATCCTGCATTTGTTTGCTGGGTTTTGTCTTTTGTTGGTTGAGTTATCTGCTCAAGAGATTCAAAATTTGCCAATTTAAATAAACCAAAAAATGTCTAATTAAATGTTTGATTTTATTAAATATTTTATTTTTCACTCAGCTGAGTTGCCCGCAAAAGTGATTTGAAATTTGGACCAAGGATTTGACAATCCCGCGTTTTTACATTCAGGTTCTGAATTTACAGTATCTTGGGCATCTTTAAGCTGATAAGTATGATTTTTGTAGACAACAGACACTCTGAAGGTCTCAAATGGTTGGGTTTGAGCTTTGTAGAGTTAGAGTTGAGGGTGTAGACAGGGCTGCTTATATCATAGCAAGCTTAAATATGTCTTGTTGACCTCTTAATATGCTCCTGCTCAATGTTACAGGCCTTGGAACACCACTGTGCTAGCAAGGGGGTGAATAAAAGAAGTGACTTGGCTGTGACTGTTAATTTTAACCTGCAATGATCCACTCATGTCACACTATTGAGGGTGCTAAAGACTAGTACACTAAGCTGACTCCTGTGCTCCAGTTGATTCTAGCCTGTAGAACAAGTAATGTGGTTAGAAGATGTTATGTCCAAGCAGTGTTAGAGTGTTTCTGGGACATCTTGGCAATAAACTAATGTTGTGAATTCAAATTCACTAGGAGTTACAATTGGCCTAGTGAATGGTGGTTTGCAGGATGACTCATGAAAAGGCCTTAGCTTTTACTTTTGACTTGCTATTTTTCTCTTTATCCAAATATGGGTTGACATCAATAACTGAGCCTTTCAGATCCCTAACTGCCTCTCACTACTTGGGGTACCTCCACTTAGGCTATTAGGATAAAGTCTTTGTGTATAAATTTGAATGTGCTTTCCTCTAATAAAATAAGTTCAATTTTGCTCATTAATTTTGACACTGAATCTTTGGTACTCATCTTCCATTTTCTAGGAAGATATATATTAATCATACCAAAGTCAAACAGGGCTTAAAGCCAGAACCACAAGTCTTCTGTATTTAAGAATTTTTCCCAAGCTCTTTATTATGTCAAATGATAAAGCGCAACTTGACAAAATGGTGCTCACTAGAGGGGCCACAAGCCCTGCCTTCACACCTTTTGACACTGCCTTCATTGGTCCTGCCTGCCCTCCTTCCTCTGGCAGTACCTCACCTACTATCTATAGTCCTCTGCTGGAGGAAGACATCTCAGATTCTCCTACCATCCCGCCTGCTGTGGTTATCTTGCCCCATCCACACATCTCGCCTATCTCTGCAGACACACCAACCTTGGATCAAGGGAAAAAATGCACTTGCTCTGATGTAAGGTTTTGTGCTACTGACATCATAAGCTCAAAGCTCAAACCCGCATTTGGAAGCCCTGACTACTTATTTGTGATGGTAGAACAAGAACTAGCCAATTTTAATACTTCTTCCTTGGCAACTACAGGGTACTTCCTTCAGCACCTTGTTCACCCTGCACTTTTCCAATACCATTCACTCCTGGTTTTGCACTCCTTTCAACTGAACGCCATGCTGACTGCCTCCTGCAACAATTACAAGCAGTTTGTGGCCTTTTAACATTGAGCCCATGATCTCCTCTTGTTGTTATTGGCCAATCAGTGTGACTCCCTCTTGGCCCAACAGTATCTACAATAAACTGTGGATGTTATCTGTAACTCTCTCCCTACCTAAGTACAAGATCAACTCCAATCTTACAAAGTTGGCTAAGCTACTTGAAAAGAATTCATTGAGACCAGTCTTATTTCACAGGAAACTGGCTTAGATAATCTCATCCAACAGCTCAATCAATTATTTGATCATTTGAACAACCAAATGGGATTATTGGAAACCTATGTCACTACCACCTCTTCTTTGGCAAAAGAGGCTGCCCAGGCTATGTACACTGAATTGATGTCCAAACTCTATAATCTATGAGGCTACATTGAAGAACACTTCAATTCTGAGAACTGTAAGTCACCCACTCCTCCTGATAGCAATCCTAACTATGAACTGCAGGAAATCTGGGAAGCTATTTGTGAACTCAAAGCCATAACTTGGCAACAGACTGCTCCTCCTCCTCCAGCTCCTGACCTGTAAGTAACAGTGTTGATTGAAAAGATGATTGGCCTTTGAGCTGAAGTTGAGGTCTTGTAAGTGGCTGCAGATAATTCTGTTGCCCCTATTCCTCATACTGAAGAGGAAGATTGTTGCCCTGGGAAAGAAGGAGAACTTCAGATTAAGTATGCTTCTCTCCTTGATCAGTTAAAACAGAACATCAATGTGGCCTCTCATAATTACAAGGCCCTTGACTCTGACCTACAAGAGATGAGCAAACTTATCAAGACTATGGATGAACAGTTCTCCCCTCTCATTGCGCAGGTAAAAGAATTGTCTACACAAATTGCTGATGTCTGTGCTACTAAAGCAGTAAAACAGATTCAGATAAACAATGCCCTCCAAGTATCTATTGCCTCTAGAGACTACAGGGTTCAGCAAGCAATCACTCTCAATACCTTGGAAGAGGGTTTACAACAACTGTGGACAATGCAACTACCCACTGAGAGTAAGGCTGAGTTCATTTCCAAAGTTCATGTTCTCAATCACAACTTGCAAGATAGTTCCAATGGGTCTGCCAACACTGGTGTTGATCCTAAATATAAGCTGTCCTTTAAGCAGGTGTTTGATCCCAAAACCTCAACAATTGCTGCCTTTTTCACTATATACAAGACAGATATGCACCAAGCACCTGTCAAGCTAAAGAAGAAACATATCTTGACATGCCTCCATCCTACGTGCCAAGAAATGGTGGTCTCCAAGCTAGGAAAAATCATTACTTGGGCCCAGATGAAGGAGATGTTGATTGAAGAGTTTGGAGGGGATTTGAGCTTAGAGGTCAAAAGTGATTCCTTTATGCACACTTCCTTCAAGCCCAATGAAACTCTTGCTGAATTTGCCAATTACTTTTACTTGGAGGGTCAACAACTCATCACTAGTTGTCTGTCAGGGACCCACTTTGAGGGAAACAAGCCCCCAAGTTGGTGAGCCAAGGCCCCTAAATTAAGCCCTGCAATGGCTGAACCAATGGGCACAGTAACCATGGCAAGATGGCCCAAGTGACCTAAGTATGCAAACCTTCCCATCAGGGAGCTGAAACAACCCAGAGGATAATATCCTATCATGTACAACAACAGATATAATGAAGCGTGAGGACGTACCAACAATGGTTTGGCCAGTGGAGGAGTAGAATGGCAGCCATAGTGGAGCTTTCTTCACCAATGACCAGAGGGATACTTGAACCATCTGTTGGCCAAGGACTCCTTCTGATGGACATCATTGAGTGAGGAGTTTTGCCAGTCAATAGTGGGAGTGGGATTCTCAAGACCTTTTACCGTTGTAAATAGGGAGACTAGAAACCACCACAGGAAATAAATTCCCTTCAAGGTTTCAAAATAATTTACTAAGAAATAGATGTGACAAGGTGGGATAAGAAATATTCTTTATTGTTGAAACAATTGAAGTGAATAAGAAAAGGTCACTTATGTAGCCTTATAATAAGGCTGAAATATTTGGGTGGATATTTGGGAAAATAAGAGGGGATTTTCATGAGTATATCATGTAAGACTTACCAATTTCAAGTATTGGATACAATGTTTCTTAATAATGAACATACCAAGTTGATTGCATAGCTGGATCCACAAGGATATTGCAAGGTAAAGGCTAATTAAGCGGAATGAAGCCCGTTGATTGCATATCTTACTATACGGAGCCTGGTCCATATATTTAGAGAGCGGGTCATTAATCCAAAAATTGGCATAAAGCAGCCAATCAGAACCAGAGAGGTAAGTGACGTTATCACTCCTATTATTAACCTTTTTGCTTTTGAAATGGTTTTTGAATTTAAAATTTAATTTAATTGGTGGTAATAAATAGGTAATTTAAATGAATTGGCTGGTTTTGTACTAACATTATCTTCCTGATTAGAGTCCTGGGTTTGATTCTTGGTCTGGAAAGGACTGGAAGGCTCAAAAGTGTTAAAAATGTTGTTGTTTTGTGCCTTTGGGTTGATAACTAATAACCCTTCAGTCAAATTTAACATGGAGTCAGGAAAAGGATTCCTGACATTGTCAGCTCACTGTGAAAGAAGTGTACACTGCCTGCGCCAATGCCCTTAAAGTCAATCAGCTCCTATGTTTGCACTTTAAGGCGCATAAGCCAATGTTGTCTTTGATAAAGGGAATCTGGACCCTCCTGCAAGATATGCATTTGACACATACCAGAACTGTAGTTAGAGAATTTTGTTCTAACTTATCTGGTTGAGATAATTGCCCTCCCCGCATTATGACCCTTGACAACCATGGTCAACCCAAACACCAAGGCTGCAATAACTGCAAGATTGTGGGTCATCACTCTCAAGTCTGCACCAACCCAAAGGTAGAGGGCTCAGACCCTAGAAGTCAGTTAGGAAAATCCCAGTTGACTTAGAGGCATAGACGCTCTATGTTGACAACCCTTACCAGTCTTCTTCTATTGCTACCCTCTCCTCACTTCCTACTACATCTGGCGCTGCATCCTTCCCCGCTGCGCCCTCCATCTTGCATCTTTTCCACAACCTGCCTAGTGACTCTGACTCTGACAATTCTGGAGATAATGAACTTGGGGGTATTAGTATACAGTTTAGCTGTTCCTGAGACTATTTCTGTAACCTACAAGCTACACTCTGGGAAGACTACTACAACCCAGGTTGTACCTGGATCTTTTACTGCTCAAGAGATGGTTGCTTATCCTTCCCTTGCTCACAACAGCCAAGCTTCTGTGTGGGTCAAATCCTCTACTGAAGCTGATGAACCAGCCAAAGCAATATTCCAAAATGTACAGGTATTATTGCCTCTAAAAGTTTGCTTATAAGAAGATTCCAGCCCTCTGTTGTACTTTGGAGAAATGGGAAGAGCTTGCTGCTTCCAAAAAAGTTCTGGCCATTCTTTCTCCCTCTGAAAGGAATACCACACAAGTATAAATAGAGTCCAGAAAGTGAAGATTAAGGCCATACTAGACACAGAATCTCCTTTTAATGTTGTCTCCTCTAAACTAACAAAAAGGCTCAAGCTTGCTACAGAACTCACTTACAACCAGCTCTATGATATGTCTGGCTTGTCAACTACTCATGCTATTAGAGCTTACTCTGCTCTTCCCCTACGTTTTGAAAAGCTGTTTTTATCCTCTCCAGCAGTGGTTTTAGAAAATGAGAGCTAAAATCTCCTGATTGGTACTCAGCTCCTCTGAGAATATGATGGTATTATCAATCTCAAAGAGGGGTTCCTATCCCACTTGAATTATAACATGCCCCTTATATTTGAAGAGCCTGTTTGCCTTCCTAAGAAGCAGTTAAAGACTTTTATGCTAGAATATCCTACAAGTATTTTCTCCCTGAAGTTCAGAATGAACTCTTCTAATCTTAAGTCCCTGCTGTTGTCCTTCCCTGCTGAAGAAGGAGTCACCCTATTAGCTCCTCATGCCTTCTTCATCCCTCCTGGGTTGCAAGCAATAGTAGACTTGCAGGTCTCTTATGAGTTGCCTGTCAAGATGTTTATGAAACTATACACTCCCAAGGCACTGGGGTAAAACAAACCCTGTCTATGCCCTGGGATCCTAGAAGTCACTCACAAAGAACCTGTACAACTGTTGTTAGCTAACCTGGCTGCAACTCCAATGCAAGTTATTAAGGGACATATAATTGGACATGGACAACCCTTGAGTGTGCCAGCTTTTCATTCCCTTCACTCTTTTAGAACATTCAGTGACCTTGCGCTTCCAGAAGCTGAACCTCAGGTTCTGTCTCTCTTCTCAGCCCAGGATTTCCCACAATTGACCCTGTTCCAGAAATCTGAGGTGATAAAGCTGCTAGATTACTTTTCAGACAACTTTTCTCAAGGCCCTAATGATTATGGATTGGCTAAAGGGGTCATACATCTGATTGATACAAGAGATGCTCCACCTTTCAGAGCAAAGCCCTATTGTTGCAGCAGGGTGAAGACACCCAGGTCTCTAAAGAGTTGAAGCAACTTTTAGACGCTGGGTTGCTGGCTCCCTCTCAGAGTCCCTGGGCTTTTTCACTACTGATCATGAAGAAAAATAATGAAGGACATTGTATTGTGATGGATTATTGACGTCTTAATTCCCTGACCAAGAAGGGGTCTTACCCTTTGCCTTGTATTGATGACGCCCTTTGATGACTAGGAGGCTCTAAGTTTTTTTCTCAGCTATGGATCTTGCTTCAGGATATTGGTAAGTGAATCTATCTCCTGCATATAGAGAGAAGGCTGCTCTCATCACCTCTGAAGGGCTTTTTTTAAGCACACCCACATGCCTCAGGGATTATGCAATGCCCCTGGTACTTTCCAGCAAGCCATGGACTCAATCCTTTCTGACTCAAAGCTGTCATGTGTGTTGGTGTATTTAGACAATATCATGGTCTTTAGTACCACCTTCACTGAGAATCTGGATCTCATAAAGCCAAATTCCTCAAGATCCAAGAAGCTGGTCTCAAATTTAAGCCATCCAAATGCTCCTTTTTCAAGGATCACTTAGAGTTTCTGGGTCACAAAGTTATGCAGACAGGGATCCACCTAATAAGAAATAAGGTAGATTACATCAATAACATTCTTCCCCCCACAATTTTCAAGAAGTCTAAGTCTTCTTGGGGATGATGGGGTACCATAGACAGTTTATCCACAACTTTGCTGGACTCAGTGAACCTTTAGTCCAGTTACTGAGAGGTGTGCCATTCAAATGAACAGATAGTCAACAGCAATCCTTCAATGTCCTAAAGCAGAAGTTAAAGAAAGCTCTCATACAGGTATACCCTGACTATGAAAAGGAGTTCATTCTGTATACCAACACTAGTGGTGTTGCAGTGGGAGCCATCCTGGCACAACTGGATGACAAAGGATTGTAGATCATCCTATTGCCTATTCTTCTTGTATCCTCAACAAACATAAGAAGAGCTATAGTGTGACAGAAAAGGAGTGCTTAACTGTGTTGCATGCAGTCAAGAAGTTCTGCCATTAAATATATGGCACACACTTCACCATAGTCACAGACCACTCCTCCCTTTGCTGGCTGTAACAACTGAAAGAGCCAGAAGGGCAACTTGCGCTCTGGGCCCTGTGACTGCAAGGATATGAATTCACCATGATCCACTGCCATGGAGTTCAACACCAGAACGCAGATGGCTTATAGCAAATGCACATCCTAGCTTTATAACCTGCTGAGGTAGATCAATTGTATGAACTCATAAATTACCTCACAGCCTGGGAGTTAGAGCCTGAAGAAACATGACTAGATTTAAAGAAGCTATCAACAGACACAGTGATCAGAGATAACCAGCTATTCAAAAAGGTTGGGTCCCTATATCTGCTGTATGTTTGCCCTAGATTGCAAGTGTCAGTGGTACTTCAAGCTCATCTGGATACTGGACATGAAGGGATATCCAAGACCCATGGCTGGTTGAAAAAGCATTAATATTGGGAAAACATGATGATATTGATCCTGAATGTATTGGCCTCCTGTCACAACTGTCATTTGCAACATCCTTATCTCTCTCAACATGAGTTCAAGTTGGTACTACCTAAACACTCCTTTCACTCTTTCAGTGTGGACGTGGTAGGTCCCCTTTCTTGCTCATTCTCTGGATGCCAATTTATCCTTATTGCAGTAGATCATTTCAGTAAATGGGTGAAAGCCAGAGCAACCAAAGATATCACAGCCAAGAAAACTGTTACTTTCCTCCTCCAGGATGTGTTTTATTGCCATGTCTGTCCTCAAGTTTTCCTTTTGGATAATGTCACTAATTTCAATGCTCACCTGATTACTTTTCTGGTGAATGCCATGGGTACCCATCAGTCTTTTGACGCTCCTTATGATCCCTCTAAAAATGGTACTGTAAAGCACACCAATTATACTTTGGTCTCTATCATGCACAAGTTAACTCATTAAGAGGCTTCCAACTGGGACTTATACCTGCCTTTTTCCCTCTTTGCCTACCAATTGAGCAAGCAACACACAACTGGGTTCTCCCCCTTTGCAATGCTATATGGGCAAGAGGCCACCACCCCCTCAACCTTGGGACACACATTGGTTGAGATAGACAATGCACTTGATCCTGAAAAGCAAGTCAAAGAGTTGGTCAATAAGGTCATAGACATCCAGGAAGCTGCCTACACCTTTGCTTATAATACTAAGACCTTGGAGTTATCACCTTCCAACACATCTTGCTACCCCTTCCCTGAGTTCAACTTTAGAGATCAGGTCCTATACTATCATCATAGGACAGGTGGTCAAGCCCACAAACTTGACTCCCTTTGGGTTGGCCCTCTGACTGTGATCTTTAAGAGGGGTCCTGAGTATACTATAAAGATGAATTCTTCTGGGCGTCCTTTTTCCCGGGTCAACACCAAGTTCCTCCGCACCTATCATCTCCCTGAGTCCAATCATGAGGCAGGATCTGTTGTGAATTTGAATTCACTAGAGGTTACAATTGGCCTAGTGAATGATGGTTTGAAGGATGACTCATGAAAAGGCCTTAGCTTTTGCTTTTGACTTGCTGAGTTCTCTTTACCCAAACATGGGTTGACCTCAATAATTGAGCCTTTGGGATCCCTATTTGCCTCTTGCCACTTGGGGTACCTTTACCTAGGCTATTAGGATCAAGCCTTTGGGTATAAATTCAAATGCACTTTCTTCCAATAAAATAAGTTTCTTTTTGCTCATTAATTTTGAATTAAACCTTTGGCGCTCATCTTACATTTTCTAGGAAGATATCTATATATCATACTCAGATTAAACAAGGCTTAAAGCAAGAGCCACAATTCTTCTGTATTTAAGAATTTTGCCCAAGTTCTTTATTATGTCAAATAATAAAGCGCAACTTGAAAACCAAACTAGTAAACTATTTAGTCATTCTACTTGCCTGTTAACTCATGGGTGATATGGTGTGGTAACTATCTGTTACAGGGCATTCTTCACACAATATTCTTTCATGAAATTACTCACAAGCTCAGAACCACCATATTTGATGAGTTGCTTAGGGCTCCCAAAACTTTCCATAATCTCTTTGCCAATAAACCAGGTGATGATGACCGCAGTGTGATTAGTAGTTGCCCAAGCTACCAGTCAGCTTGTGAAGTAGTCAATAACAGTAATGATGTACTTTCCACCTAACTTATTCTCAGGAAGAGACCCTCAATTTCAAGGGCCTATTGTTCAAAGGGTTCTATGACCTTGATAAAAAGATCTGGCTTTGGCAGAACAGGGTTGGACGTGTTCTTCTCACAGAACACACAAGTCTTAAAGAAATCCAGAATATCCTTGCACATACATGGCCACCAGAATTTACATCTCCTAATTTCAAGAAGGTTGTGTCCTTGAATGTGACATAAAGTTCAGTGATAGTGCAGGATGGTATCTACTTGTTAAGTGATGGGAGTGTACATCATCTTTTCTCCCATCTTCACTTGGCAGCAAACATTCTCAGAATTGGCTGTAAACGGCTATCATTGTCTTTTAACTTTGAGATGGTTACTGAGTTAAGGCCCTTGCAGCAAGCAGTTTCAGGACAAAGGTACAGCATGATCTAGTCAGGGTCTAGGCCATTATTACCCATGATTGATGATACATAGAACCTGGAGAGAAAATAATCTGTAACCATCTCCTTTCCAGGCTTATAATCTATTCAGAGTTGATACAGGAACAGGCGTTTAATCCATCCTGCCTGATGTTGGATCAAATGTGACTGGGTGTTGAAGTATTGAATGGACTTATGGTCTGTTAGGACCCAAGGTGGGAAGTTAGCACCGTTCAGGTAGCAACACCACTTCTCAAAACAATGGACAATTGTGTCTAACTCCTTATTATATATGAGGTAGTGTTGTTCAGCATTAGTGAGTTTTATGAAATTTTAGACTACTGGAAAAAAGATAACTTCATTGTTTTTTACCTTCAGTAAAGCTTTTATGGCCCAGTCTGAGGCGTCACTTTCAAGTTAATACTGACAGTTTCTAGTGTGAGCCTCTGTTAGTTTTTTTGAAGGTTTGATCCCACACTGGGGTTCATAGGAATTGATTTTTGATGTTGAGTAGTGTAGTAAGAGGAGAAATTAATTATCTACAGTCAGGGATAAACTTGCGTACATACACAACCATTTCCAGAAAAGTGCACACCTGGCCAACATCAGTGAGAGACAGCATGCTATTGATTGTTTTGATCTTAGCTGGGGTGGGTTTAATCTTACTAACAGAAATGATATATCCCAAGAACAATAGCTCTGGCTGTAGGAGCTTACATTTGGAGGATTCGGCCTTCAAACAATGTTTTCAAAAGGTGTTGAGAACAGCATAGAGGTGGTGGAGATGTGTTTTTTGGTCCTGTCTAAATAAAATGATTTTATCTAGGTATAAACCAATGTTGCAACTGAATCAATGAGAGTTCAGTATTTGATTGGGGAAGACAACAGTCCAATAGAAAGGACAATAATGAATATAATAAGATGTATTTTATTGTAGAATATTGTGACTAATATACCATATGGGAAAGCCACTAGGCCATAGAGGTGGCACAGTGGCAGGTTTCATGTAAGGTTTGAAGCCGAGGAATAACTTGCACAGGGATCAGCAAGGTTGAATTGAAAACACTCCTAATTAGGGGAAGTGTCTGCATTTTGACATTACCATAAGATTGATCCATGTTGTTAGATATGTCCTGGGGCAACTCGTCAAGGGCCCCCTGTGTATTGTAAGATACATTGGCAGGCAAAGAGGAAAACTTGGTTGCAACACTAACAAACTTCCCAACCAGATCCTTGAAAGTCTTTTTAATGAGCATTGAAAGGGTGGATAGTGCATTGATCATCACAAAGTTCATGAAGCAGCACTCAAACAATCCATAGCATATTTGGAAGACAGTTTGCCTTGTTTCCAGGGGCAATTCTGACTTGGTTGTACTCCACAGCAAGGTCAAAATTACTAAAGACTTTGGCACCTGTGAGTGTATCAAACAAGTTGTAAATCACCAGTAAGGGGTATTTATTTTTTACTGTAACTTTTTTTAGGGTGAAATAATATGTGACCAGGCAGAGTGGTCTGTCTTTTTTGGCCACAAAGAAGACTGTAGCTCTATACAGAGATAGTGAGAGACTGATAAAACCCTTGTATAAGGCATCCACAAGGTGCTATCAGAGAAGGTTGTCCTCCTTGGGCGTCAGACAGTAGAGTGGGTAAGCCTTTGGAAGCAACCTTTGTAATTGTACAGTGTGCTGAAATTTTTGGGGTGAAGACAACTGGTCCAGAATTTTTCTGAATACATTCTTAAAATCATCAAGCAATTTCTACAAGGATAATGATAGGTTGCTATGATGGAGATTTGAGAGAGATTAGCTTTGATAACTCATAATGAACACTGATTAAAGTACAAATTACCTTCTTTAAACTTGTAGAGACCCTCTTTTGTGATACATACAAAGACAGTGTCATATAACAGCTTGTTTATATCAAGGTGATAGACTTGAAAGCCAACATCATTTCTCTTGAGAGTGATGACAGAGTTGTCCTAGTTAATTTAAAGGCAGTTGTGGCGTAGCCAGTCCAGACCTGCAATCACATTGTGGCAGAGGCCACTCATAATGGGCCCAGAGTGTAAAATCACTTCCCCCTTTGGTCTTTGATCAAACCATCTTTCCTAGATGCACAAAGAAAACCAACCAAATTGCAGCTAAGCCTCTAAATTCCATGGCAGACTTGGTGCACACTGTTGATAAGCGTTTTGTGTTGGCATACCATTCTTAAGTTTCATTATCTATGCCTAGTTCCCCCTTCCCTATGGTGGAAGAATCATCAATTAATTTAGATTTTTATTTGGCCTGGTGTTGTCCCCTTCTTAAGATAATTAGATCCAACCAATAAAATAAGGACACATTGGTCACTACCAATTCAAATGCTTCAGCCCCTGATCCTCTGCAGAAATATTATATAGGCACCAAACAATCAGATTGTCAAGGGTCTGGATGTAAAAGCATTCTGGCTACCGCCAACCTACTTAACATCCAGCCATTGCCAGATTTGATCCCCTTCCAATATACTGTTTGACATACCAAGAATGATAACCAAGCAATATTACCTGACTGTCCAAGTATCCAATGGCTTGAACCCATTTTGCACATGACCAACCCCTAGGTTTGATCCAACTAAACCCCCGCCACAGCCAAGTCTATATAAGTATAAAGTATTATCCAATAAAAGATACTTCTCTTCTTAAATTCCATATTTGAAGCTTCCCCAAAAAGTGCTCCTTATCACTGGTAGCAGCTACAGTTTTTACCACACCCATGAAAGAGAAAATGACTGACCAAAACCTGCCCACCTTTGCTCATGTACTCAACCAGGCCACATCCCAGGAGACCTGGAAAGCATACTTCCACGCCCACAACATTGACAAAGATATACCTAGTGGATGCCTGTATTTGAAGGTCTGGTCATGCCCAAAGCATGCTCCAAGATTATTCAATACAGTTGCTCTCTTCAATCACAAGAAAACACACAACCACTTATCACAGGTGAAGTGACCAACACCAAATACATTGGTATTGACAAGTTTTTTTTGGTAAAAACAAAGAAAACATCATCAACTGGCTAGACCACACAGCTGCCAAACTCTGCGCCAGCCGCATTCCCCACAAGAAATGGGTCCAGGAAGCCAGCAAGCGCCTGTAAGAGGCCCCAGCTAACTGGTTTGCCACCTGAGTTGGCTCACAAACTGACAACCAGCTTGACAACTGGGAAGAGTTCAAAGCGGACATCACCCACAATTTCTGCATCACCAAATCCCTCCAAGATATTGCAATACATCTCAGTGATCTTCCTCAGAAGACCACTATTGCAGCTTACACCAATGAACTTGAGGAAATACATCGCAAGATCCAAAACCCAGCACAAGCTGATAACGTACATACCAGAGCCTCATTGTTGTAAAATATGCAGCCTGGGTGCTGATTTCTACAAATAGTTAGTCTACTACTTCTTTATCTTAATACTATACCTGTTGTGGTATAGTGACAGCCTGGGTAAGGACAGAAGAATATAAGAAGATAATAAGACAAAACTGGTGTTTATTTAGATAGTATTGCACTTATATAGTGTGAGGCAGGGAAATTGTCACTAGGGGCAGGGAGGCACAGACAGAAGGACTTCCCTAATGGAGGAGAGTGGATTGGCACAGCTAAAAGTCCTGCGCAAGAGAACAACCGCTTCCACGCGGCTTTCCTTAAGGAAATATATAAATAAATTTGCTGTTCTATTGTTAATCTTGGAAGTGAAGCCTGTGCCTTGTGTGCATTCAAAAGGCAAATTGAACACCTGTTTTAGAGGCGTTTTAAAAGTCTTTATCCCTAGTAAAATCAGGATGCAATAGTGCAATTGTGCAATTTTTCTGTTGCTTAATTCCTAGATGGACAACTTAATGTCTAATCCGTTTAATCTGCAACATTTCCCTCCATTAGATTAGACAACAGGGTCAAGAATGGCTTGGTGTCTCTAGGTAGTGGCTATGGTGTTGGGTTCAATCACATATCTCATTAGATGGGGGTTTGTTGCCCAATCCTTGGTCATCAGCTTTGTGGATCTGTAGGCAACCAGTTGTGTTTCTTGGCTGTCATTCAGGTGGTAGAACAGTTGGTGCGGTACTGGAAGAGTCTTGTCAGTCTCTAATATACACCTTGTTCTTTTATTCTTATTCCTCATACTTTGGTGCAACACTATCACAAACAGGACAACAACTCATGGAATTTTTTAATTAGGCTTTTGTTTTTTTGGGTTATTGTCCTCATTGGGGCTTACTCTTGGTCACTAGGAGCAGCACACATATAATGAGCGTGTACTCTAGTGATAAATTGCCCAGAATGGGGCTCCTTAAGGGTGTAGGAGTTGGGGCCAGTCTTCTGGATAACTTGGCTGGGCCTTTCCAAAGGGAGGCAAGTTTGGATTTGCAGCTGTACCCTCTATTGCTGAAGAAGTAGACTGAGTCTCCTATCAGGTAAGTGGGTAAGGCAAGGCGTTTGGATGCAGATTGTTCTAGGTCCTGCAACTTATGGTTTAAGTTTACAGTGTGGGCCTCTGATTGCAAGTAAATAAGAGTTTGAACCAGCTTGTTGAGGTACGCCTCTGGGGACACAGCCATGCTGGGCTTTACCAAGGAATATAGTAAAGGGGGAAGTCCTGGTTGCTGGCCGTAGAGCAGTTAGAAGGGCGGCTTGCCAGTGGCCCAATGGTACCCAATGTTATATGCAAAGGTGGCCGCAGGCAGGAAGGTATCCCATTAAGTCTCATGTTGGTGACTGAGCTTCCAGAGTATCTGGACCAGGCTCCCATTAGTGCGCTCTACCATGCCATTTGTCTGTGGGTGATAAGGAGTGGATAGTGTCCCACAGATTTCCATCAGTTGATTGAGGTGGGGGATGATATAACTGGTGAAGTTGGTACCATTGTCTGTCAGCAGAATCTGGGGGCAACCATGTTTGTATATGATATTCTCCAGGATGAACATGGCTGTCACCAGTGCAGATTGGTTGGGAATTGCCTTGGCCTCTACCCATTTAGTCAGATGGTCAACCACCACAATGATGAACTTGTTGCAACTGTTGGTAGCTAGCAGGGAGCCCACTACGTCAATGGCTACAGTGTGGAAGGCAAACCCAGGGCGTACAAGTCTGTGTTGGAACTTGGCAACCTTAGGCCTCTTAATGTGGCAGTCATGACAGTTGGCTAGCATATCTACTACGTTAGTGTGCATTCATTCCCAGATACAGTTCTGCTGTAGCAGAGCTAACGTCTTCTGTATGCCACCATGACCAGTAGTCTTGTGAGCAGCCACCACTGAGTCCATGCGTAGGGATGGGCGTATGTAGGGTAGCCAAGAGTCTCTACAAAGCTTCAGGAGTTGTCCCTTAGAGACCTTGGTATCAACAGTTAGCTTCTTGAGAGCTCTCTGTATCTCTACTGGCTCCTCCCCCCCACAAAGAAGGATCCTTCATAAGCTTATCATAGAGGATGTCAGCCATGGGGGATACTAAGGCAACAGTGGGAAGGCAGGAGAGACAGTCAGCATTCTGGTGGGCTGCCCCAGCTTGATGAATGATTTTGTAGTCATAAACCTGAAGTTTAATGGCCCAACGCGCCAAACGTCCTTTGGGGTCCTTGAGGGTCTTCAGCCATTGCAAGGAGGCATGGTCTGTTACAACCGTGAAATGTACCCCATGGAGATAGACTCTGAATTGTTGGTAGGAGTATATCACATCCAGACACTCTTGTTTGGTGACAGTGTAGTTCATCTTGTGAACATTAAGCGTACATGAGTAGTATTCAACAGGGTGTTTAGGTCCGTCAGAGTCCAGTTGGGAGAGAACACCCCCAATTGCTGTCAGACTAGCATCTGTATGAACCATAAACGGCTTGGAAAAGTCAGGGTAGGCCAGTACAGGGGCTGCAGTCAGTGTTCCCTTGAGAGCACTGAAGGCAGATTGGCACGCTGGGCTCCAGAAGAATTTCTTATCAGCTCAGAGAAGCTGAAAAAGGGGATTGCCCAGGGATGCAAAGTTGGTGATGAAGCAACAAAAGTACCCAATCATCCCCAGGAAGACCTGCACGTTCCGCTTATTGGCCAGGATCTGCATTCTCTCAATGGCTTCCACCTTCAAAGGTACAGGGCAGAGTCCATCTTGGCTAATGATGAACCCCAAGAACTCAAGGTGCTCCTTGAAGAAGTTGCACTTGCGTGGCTTGAGCTTGAGATTAGCTGCAAGTAACCTCTGGAAGACTTCTTCCAAGTTCTGCAGATGATCATTAAAAGTTTGAGAGAACACATTAATGTCATCCAGATAGACCAGGACACTGGTGAGTTTGAGGTCGCCTATCACTGCATCCATGGCCCGCTGGAAGGTAGCCAGGGCATAGGACAGACCTTGAGGCATCCTTTTGGGTTAGAATAGCCCTTGGTCAGTGATGATTGCACATTTTTCTTGATCAGCAGGGGCTAGATCAATCTTCCAGTACCCACTGATAAGGTCCATGGCGCTGAAGAACTTGGCACCACCCAGTTGGTCCAAGGTATTGTCAATACAAGGGAAGGGATATGAATCCTTCTTGGTAACAGCATTTAGTTGATAGTAGTCAATCACCACACAGTTGCTGCCATCCTTCTTTTTGACAATCAGGAGAGGGGAAGCTCAAGGGCTTTTACTGGGGACCAGTAAGCCAGATCCCAATAGCTTCTGAAGCTCCTCATTAGCCACAACATGATTGGCTTGACTGCGCCGTACAGGTCTGGAACATATAGGTGGATTGCCTTGGGTGTCAATATGATGAGCAAAATCTGCAGCCTTGCCCAGGTCATAATCATCCTTGGCAAAAACATCCTTATACTGGACAAAGAGATCCATAGCTTGATCCTTCTGCTCTTTAGAGAGGCCAGATAGGGAGTTCACCTTATGACCAATAGCATCAGTAATTTCTCACAGGGTAGACCCAACTCAGAGAAGTCCGCAAAGGGAGCAGTCTCCTGCAGGTTTTCATGCTCTTCCAGCTGTAAATAAGCAATAAGTTGGTGTTTGGAGACAACCATAGCTTCACAACTCATGTTGGCCAAGAGTATGAGTACCTCCTTCTCACTTGGCATGAGGATGCCTGGTGCAACCCATGATTCTAGTCTGGAGGCATTAGGGATGCCAAAGATTTCTCCATGAGTGCCATCTGGTAGAGCCAGCAAGAGGCCTGTATTGTGGATCACCTGAGAGCCAGGTGGGGAAGTCACATTACAGGAGGCGTAGACTGGGATACCCTTGGCTTTCTCATTTGAGAGAGGTAGCACCTTGACCTTCTTACTATACAGCGTATAGGCAACTGGAAGCTCTCCATTGTTGTACTCCAGATTGATGTAGTGCAGAAGTTTGAACACTTCTTCCAGGGGTTCCAGGTGTTTGTTATAGATGCAAGAGAAGACTTTAATGTCATCCAGATAGACCAGTGCACATGAGGACTTGAGGTCCCCCATCACAGCGTCCATAGCTTGTTGGAAGGTGGATGGGGCATTAGAGAGACCCTGAAGCATCCTGGTAGGTTGGAACAGACTTTGGTTGGCAAGGATGGAACAATTCTATGGGTCATCTGGATGGAGATCAATCTGCTAGTAGCTAGGTATCAGGTCCATGGCCAAGAAGAACTTGGATGTGGGGACCCAGTAGGCAAGATATTCTTGCATTCTCACAGTGCAAGAATCCAACATTTCTGATTGAGAGGCAAAGTCAACCAGTGGAGGGGCATCAGAAGGCTCTGTTGTAAAGGAACAACAAGTGCCAGGGTCAGGCACAGGCTTGTCAGGGGGGAGAGAAATGGGGGAAGAGGAGGGAGGTAAAGCCACAAATGCAGCCAAAGATTTCTCCTTGTCTTGGCTGCTTAGTAGTTTTTTTTGAGTGATCCTCATTGTACTCCTCAATGTCAGAATCATCAGTGAATTCTTCCTTGATCTGACTAGCCTGAGGTTTAGTTGCTTCAGAACCATCAGGAGTGATGGAGGGATTGGTATCAGGTTCCCAGGGAGACTCCAGGGTGCCTGCTGAAGGTGCAATGAAGGAGACATCCTCTTCAATGCTTCTGTGACAGTGGTGGTAGTCAGGAAGGGGCAATGCAGTATGGATCTTCATTAGAGTATCAGGGGTACTAATTGCTGAGGCATCTTCAAGGTTCTTGCTTAGTTTGTCCTGAAGGAAGTCAAGGAGAGCACATTGAGCATCCAACTCATCTAGCCACTCTTTCTTTTCCTGAAAGGCCAGAACTAATTCCTCTTCCAGAAACACCATCTGTCTCTCTTGAGCCTTTATAGTATCCTGAAGAGCAGAAAATCCCAAGGTGCAGCTGTTATGGATGTCTTCTGGCTTAGGAGTTTTCTGTTGATGATCATAGAGCTCCAAGGCAACATGTTGATTCATCTGGCTGAGTACCAAGGAAGAAATTACATGCTCTTTCTTTCTCATCCATAGAGCCATTCCAGAGTGTTAGTGAACAGCTTCTGATATATTTTGAGCAAGGGTTGGGGGGCAAGAGCAGGGGCCAGAGCGGCTAACAGTTTGGAGGGTTCCAGAATTAAAGGAGATTCCATCAGGAGAACAACCAGGAGAAGAAGGAGGAGAATATTGACAGCATACTTCCTTCACCAAGGCAGGCTCCAAGGAGCAGGAGACGCGGTTCATGCCAGTTGCTTCAGCCATGAGGTCAGACTGGGTTGGTATCAAGGAGGTAAGGGCTTTTTCAATGGAGTTCATCCAGGAGATCATACTTGACTGGGAGCTGGCAATTTCCAAAAGTTGTTGGCAGTTAGGCAACCACTGGTTTAGTCCTGGTTGACCATAGGAAGAGCCATGGAGTCTACCAGATAGAGAGCCAGAAGCATTGAAGGTTGATCCTGGAGTGGGTTGGGCAGAAGGAGCCACAGGTATAGGCAAGGACATCTCTCCCTCCACAAAAACAGGGCCGCGGGGGGTAGGAAGAGAGGAAGCTGTGGTTTGAAGAAGCCATGAGCGCCAATGTTGTAAAATATGCAGCCTGGGTGCTGATTTCTACAAATAGTTAGTTTACTACTTCTTTATCTTAATACTATACCTGTTGTGGTATAGTGACAGCCTGGGTAAGGACAGAAGAATATAAGAAGATAATAAGACAAAACTGGTGTTTCTTTAGATATTATTGCACTTATATAGTGTGAGGCAGGAGAATTGACACCAGGGGCAGGGAGGCACAGACAGAAGGACTTCCCTAATGGAGGAGAGTGGATTGGCACAGCTTAAAGTCCTGCGCAAGAGAACAACCGCTTCCACGCGGCTTTCCTTAAGGAGATATATAAATAACTTTGTTATTCTATTATTAATCTTGTAAGCAAAGCCCGTGCCTTGTGCGCATTTGAAAGGCAAATTGAACACCTGTTTTTGAGGCGTTTTAAATGTTTTTATCCCTAGTAAAATCAGGATGCAATAGCGCAATTGTTCTGTTGCTCAATTCCTAGATGGACAACTTAATGTATAATCCATTTAATCTGCAACACTCATTCATCAACAGAATGAAACCCTCTGTTGCTGCCCTCATCTTCCCAGAGGCTAATACCTCCATGCCTGCGCTCATTGCAGAAGCCAAGCGCGCAGAAAAACACACAAACATGGAATATGCTGCATACAATGGCAATTACTCCTCAAACAGCAATGGCAGAGAAAACTCCAATGGCAATAAACGCCAAAAATACCAACCATAACAACAGCAACTCCAAATGCAACAATGGCAATTGCAGCCAAAGCACAAACTGTTCCTGTCCCATGAAAGAGGACACCGCCAAAGTTAACAATGCTGAAGTTGCAACCCACTATGAATATGACCCCACATTCTCTGATCTCAAAGGTCTCAAAACAATGGAACAGGGAAAAGAGGAGGGGAACAGGCTTAAGTGACCCTGTCTCCCCCAACTTGGCAAGAAACTGTACCAAGGCATAAGCTTTAATGCTCGCATCCCACGTATCCTGCAATCCTCTATTTTTATGAACATAAAAATTAAAGATTGCTCACAACTTCTTGTCTATCCATGCACTTAAAAATCACATACACATAAAATTTTATTTGACTCTAGTGCACAACACACTATGGTTAGAAAACCATTTGTAACCAAGTACAAAATACCAGTTGTCAAATCCAACTTCAAATACAACAGAATGGCAGATAAATCAAAGGTTCTACTCAAAGGCAAAAATACTCCCTTCAGAATTGACCTCCAATGCATACAAACGTCCATCAAAGGACTTGTCATGAAAAACATAAACTATGAAATTGTAGCAGACATGGACTGGTTCACCCAAGTAAACCCCAGTGTATGTTGGAAAAAAAAACCCATGAACATCAAACACAACAGAGTCAACTTCAACATCCTCAAAGAACCAAATGACCTCATTCTAAGAGACATAGTATTTGTCCAGGTCATAAACAAAGACAACTCTGAACGTCTAACTAAAGATAGTACCCTCCACATAATGAGATACACTGAATTTAATAACATACAAACAACCAAAATCCAATGCCCAGAACTTGTGGCACTCCTAAATGAATACATCCATGTATTTAAGGAAGAACTCACCAAGCTACCCCCCAAATGGGAGGTCAAACATGGCATTGACCTATTCAAAGCCATGCCCAAACCTGCAACCCTCTACAGGCTCTCCCCCATGGAGACCCAAACCCTCAAAACCCATATTGAGGACAATCTAGCAAAAGAATTCATTCACCTGTCTGAATCCCCATGGGGGCAGCAGTATTCTTTGTAAAGAAAAAGGAAGGCATTCTACGTCTAGTAACTAAGTACAGAGCACTAAATGCAAGCACAGTAAAGAATAAATACCCTCTTCCACTTATAGAGGATCTGTTTGCAAGACTCTCACAAGCCAAATTTTTCTCCAAAATTGACCTCACCTCAGGTTACAACCAAGTTGAAGTAAAGGAAAAGGACATACCAAAAACTGCGTTCCGTACACAATTTGGATCCTTTGAATATAGAGTAATGAACTTTGGGATGACCAATGCTCCTGCTACGTTTGTCACCATGATAAACCAAGCACTAAGCGGTCTATCAAATACATTATGCTACCTTGAAAATATTATCATATTCTCAAAAATAAAAGAGGAACACCTCACACATGTCTGTAAGACACTCAATTGACTTGCAAAGCACAAACTTTATGCAAAACCAAGTAAGTGCCAATTTATGGAAAAGGAACTCCTTTTCTTAAGCCACATTGTCTCTGACGGTGGCATCAAAGCAGATCCAGACAAAATAAAAGCCATAAATAACATACAACTCCCCACTTCCATTAAACAAGTTAAATGCTTTCTTGGTATGATAGCTTACCTAAGGAAATACATCAAAGACTGCAGAAAACTAACTGCACCAATTAATGACTTAACCAAGGGTAATGCCAAAAAGAAATTCATCTGGACTCCAGAATGTGACAAGAATTTCCAATTATTAAAACAAGATTTGAGCAAAGCATCAATCTTGTAATACCCTAATAATAACGGGTGCTAAGAGCTTGAGTCAGATGCCAGTGACACCACCATTGGTGCAGTCCTGCGCATCCGCCATCCAGGGCAGCAAGACTTCCTGCCAGTATGTTACAAAAGCAGAAAACTAACTAATGCTGAGCAGAGATACCCAATACACGATAAGGAATTGCTAGCAATATACCACACATGCAAGAAATGGAGATTTTATCTAGAAGAACATTTAAACATCTGAGTACTAACTGATCATAAATCCTTAATCTATTTTAAAACTCAGAATGCACTCACACAGCAACAAGCCAAATGGATGTCCCTTCTGGAGCAGCTTAATTTGGACATCCAATAAAAAGGGGGCAGCACTGGTCACAGCTGATGCTCTCTCTAGACTATGCCAGCCTAGAGAGGATCACCCTGACCACCTGGACCCTGACTGGTCAAACCTGTACAACACTGAGTATAAACCCAAAGGGAAAGATCCCTCAACACATCAACTGACCCACAATAGATTAGTAAGGAACAAAAAGAACTTCCATGTATCAAATGGCACTGTATGCCAAATCATTAACAAAAAACATGTTCTGTACATCCCACTGCACAAAGATTTGACACCATATTAAGATATCACCACCTACTAGGACATACAAAGGCTAACAACCTATACCTCAAATTAAAAGAGATAGTATGGTGTCCCAACCTCAAACAGGATATAGTTGATGTTCTGAAAAAGTGCACAGTGTGTAAGAAATACACCAGCACAAAGGCTCCCCAGCCAACGGTCAACCCAGTACCGGACCCTGAACCATTCAAGGTTTGGGGGCTAGACGTAGTGGGCCCCTTCCCAGAAACAAAGACAAACCAATGTTTCTTAATTGTAGCTATCAACTTTGCCAAACACTGGCCCATCTGATGGGCAACAAAGGACCATAAAGCAGAAACCATCAACTAATTCATTAACAAAGCAATCATATCTGACTACAGCACTCCAGACTACATCATAACTGATGGAGCAACCAAGTTATCAGGTCACGTAGTAAACAACAACTTAAGATCCAAAAACATTAAACACTCCACAACCTCTCCATACAGGCCACAGGCCAACAGCAGAGTGGAACACCTCAATGGCAGCCTTATCAAGATCCTAGAGAAAATAATGGATGGCAAAGCCAAAGACACATGACCACTATACGTGAAACATGCATTACTAGTATCCCAAGTCTGCATCAACCAAGGGACAGGCTATTCACTATTTGAGCTAACCTACGGGTACAAACCAGAAATAATCACCCGCAACAAACAGCCATACATAAAGATCCCCCCGGGGAAACCCTCCACAGTAGAACAAGCACTAAATCTACAACACATCCGCCTCAAAGCTAAAATAGCAGAAATAAAAAGGCTCAAAACATAAAAGATAACCTCCACAGAGAAATCACTTCCCATCAACTCCCCTGTCTGGGTTCTAGAGGGCAACAGAAAGGAACTAGACTTGGTACACCAGGGAACAGGAAGAATTGTCAAGTACAGACAAGATCACAACACCTAACTAGTAAAATTCTAAGGTGCCAAAACCCCAATTATCAAGAAATACCACAGAGCCCGTCTCTGCTTCAGTAAAGGAGAACACTCAACCAGACTGGTTCCAACTAGTAAAAAGCTCCAGGAGCATCAGGCAGCAGCCGTGAAAACAAAGCCCCCTCCTGATGCACCAGAGTAACCCCTTAGGGGTGGGTGTTGAGGGTCCGGATGTACAAGCATTCTGGCTACCGCCAACCTACTTAACATCCAGCCATTGCCCAATTTGGTCCCCTTCTAATATACTGTTTGACATACCAAGAATGGTAACCAATCAATATCACCTGACTGTCCAAGTATCCAGTGGCTTGAACTCATCTCACACATGACCAAACCCTAGGTTTGATCCAACTAAATTCCCGCCACAGCCAAGTCTATATAAGTCTAAAGTATTATCCAATAAAATATATTTCTCTTCTTTCTTAATTCCATATTTGAAGCTTCTCACAAAAGGCGCTCCTTATCAAGATCATCCTTTGGAAATCAATTCACAACTTTCTGACCCCCTGGCAATGGGTTGCAAAAATTATTCCCCAGCCAACCAGGGGGTTCCACAACTCCTGGTGGCCCTACCATTCCAAATTGTACCCCTTAAAATGACAAGCAGGTCCATTTGAGGGAAACAGTTGGCATTCAAACTGTCTGCATGTCAACTGTCAAAATTAATTTTATACCCAGGTTGACACATTAGAAAAGTCTAGATAAAGTTTTCTATCATGTGGCCTACTGGAAGTTGACACTTTTTTAACAAGCAAAAACCTGTTTCCTGAACATTTTACTTAATAAAAATTAAGCTTCAAAATACTCTTTAGGGTAATATGATCATGTAGAATCCAAAAATAAAACAGAAAATTAATACAAAGCTATCTAAAAATATAAGAAAAACCCACTTCAAAAATAATTTCTTTATGAAATTAACTGTTTTCACTATACTATTTTTTATTTACCATATAAAAAGTTTATAAATTATATTTCAAAAAAAGCTTGATAAAAATAAAATGTATTAAATAAAGAAAATAAAGGTGAACACTTATTTTAAGAATAGTTGATATAATAGCAACCCAAAATTACATATATTTTAGTACTAAAACACCTATTTAAGCTAGATAACCCAGGCTCTAGCATAAAATCTTTTATAAAAAATATGAATTATTTCTACCATTTTAATTTAAATTACCTTGTTAAATAATTCTATTGGTTTTTTTAGATTAAATTTATATAATAAAATATCATAAAGAGCCAAACATGTTTATTATAAACTAACTTGGAGGTTTGTTGCAAGAGAGTACAGTGGAAATATTGCTTATCTGCTCTCCAAGCTCAGATAGCTTGTACTTATTCTTGACAGCTGCCTTGTTATGCTCTTTATAAATGCTAGCTTTGCAATGTCTTCTCCTATTTAGAGCACATACTTCCATATCACAAAGGGAGGAGAAAGTCTTCCCCTGTTCAGCCTTAAGGTGCTCAAAAAAGTTGCTGTATCTGGGATTCACCCCAAAGGAGGACTTTAGATGTTTATGCCAGTTTTCAAGGCCCAATGCTGTCTTTATTTCATCATTGAGAACAGCCTGATAGAAATTCCAGCTTGCTTTTGCTGTTGGCTTGCCTCTACAGATGAATAACTTGTGTCCCATTCATTGTGGCTCATAGTAGTCAAAGAAGGGTTGGAACTCAGCTTCATGGCTCAAGGCATAAAGGTCATTACATAGAAGTTTGAATCCTTGGCCAACATGCTCAGGATTAATAAATGCAAGAGCAACAAACTTCTGGATCAGAAACTTGCATTTATTAGCTGTATTTTATCATGTGAGAGAGCTGAAGAGGGTCTTTCCCTTAAGGTGTCTATTAATAGCTCTTCAGTAATGAAAGAAACACCCTTGTACCTTGCCATTGAAGGTTTTTACAAAGGCATTGTATTGGGCTGTCTCATAATCCATGATAATTATTTTTGGGCCAAGGGCTCTATTGTGTTCCTTTTCTTCAGCAGCTAGGGTGACTTCATCTTTATCAGCATCATCAGGATTGGCCCTTGTTGACAGATCAGGGTTCTTTCTGGTCTCAGTGGGAATAGCTTTAAGGCCCTCCTGTAGAATCTTGAATGCTCTTAGGTATATCTCCTCTAAGGCTCCAGGAAGAAGAAAATGGGCAAAGGGGAGAAATTTATAATCAATCTGAGCATGCAATACCCACAGCTGATAGAATAACTTAGGATATGTTACAAATGTTCCATCACAGAGACAAGTCTCAGTGGCACACAGTTGCTCTAGATTCTTATAGGTGGCATAAAATATGATCCTTTCTTTTGCACCAGGTCCATTATTGTGAAGAAGGAACTGTTCATTGTCTTGAGTCATCTGCAAATCAGGAGTAAGGACCAGGTCTTTTATTTGGGTTGCACTTTTTCCAATTGGGTTTAGCTCTTGGCGTCTATCACAGATATACTTAACAAGTTGTTCACAGTCAACGACAAATTTAAGATTATCTTTGCCCAAGTTAATGGTGGCTTTTACTACCAGGTGAGTTGCTTTAATGTATTTTGATACTGGGACCATTTGGAATAGATACCATTTAAGCAGCTTCTCAATCAAAGTGGTGGGAGGCATACATGTATGTTCCTCCCTTTTCCAAAGTAACTTTGTCCCAACCTTGGGTGTTTAGGCGTGCTGGGAAGCTTCTTTCTTCACATGTGTAATGTTTGCTCTTGCTTCTTTGCTTCTGATTATTACAGCTAAACACATAGTCATCACTGACCATGCTTGGGCCACTTTGACTGATATTAATGGAAAGAATTTTGGGAATCTCTTTGAGATCCTGAAGGAGCCCTTAACATTGCAAATATTGTGGGCTTTTAGTGCATCCCATGGCCCAGGAGGGGTGTGTTGAAAACCAGGAAAGTACTCATGTTGCTCATAATCTTCATGTTCACCAGGGGAGGGTTCAGGAGAGGACTTGAAGCTTGCCTTTCTTTTATTATTTTTGATGGGATCTTTATCTTCCTCAGACTCATAACAGCTATGAGAGGTGAAACCATCATCAGAGTTCTTCTCAGAAGCTGAAGGTGTGGGGTTTTTATTTTTTCATCTTTTTAAGCTGTTTCTTAAACACTTTTTTGTAGAAGAAGAGGCCTTAGTATTAACAGTGTCCTTGGCAGGTTTTTTGTTGGGCTTTTTTATTAGGCTGAATTTTCTTTGATTTATCCTATAAAGAAAAAGGGGTTAGAGAAATAACTGTGAGTAAAGTATATAAAAATGAAAGTTAAAGCTGAAAATATATCAAGTTATGGAGGCTATTATATAGAATATGGAAAAAAACCTTCAATATTATTAATATATGCAGTATTGAGGCTTTTTATTAAGAAAAAATTGGACAAAACTACATTTAAATGTTTAATGTCAATATTTTAAGTGTTGATATGTATTAAAATTTTGGTTCTAGACAGTTGGCCAAAAATATTTTCTTAATTCTGATAGTTGACTTGTAGACAGTCAGATTCATTGAGGTAATACACTATTTAAAAAACATATAAATCTTAATTAAATTAAGATTGGGTTCAAAATCTAGACTGAAATTATGCTATCTGATGTTTGGGCTATAGTAAAGTTATATTCATATAACTTTTAAAAAGTAAGTAATGTATATTACAATTAGTATTTTTATTATTATATGAAGTTTTGGTGTTCTAAACTTGACATTATGTAAGTTGAAACTGTTAAGCCGCATCTTTTGCTTATTAGATTAGTGAAGGTGAAAACTTTTCTAGAGTTGACCTTTTTTTATAGTGGAGCTGCTATTAAATCTTGCTTAAATTATGTCATTGTGTTTGCTTAACTTATCCCCCTTGAACCACTTTTGCTTTAGTGTTGGGTTTCCTTGTGTTGACTTAAAATGACACCATATAAATCCTTATTTTTAACCTATACAATCTAGCTTAATCCAATGTTTAAGGGTTAACCAGAACACATCCAGTGGTTTCAAAGCTATAGTAAACCACTAATATAATATACAACAAAGCTTGAAATTTTTACCCACTATATTTAAAAGGAATATGAAACAAAGGGCCAAACATAAATATAAATAATTTATTATAAGTGAAGATATTCTGGATTACGTGGATTTTTATTAAGAAATTTTATAAACTGTTATTTTATGTCAACATTATGGAGATGCATTGTTGAAGTTGGGCTTAAATTTAAAGTATAATAATTTGGTATTTTTAATAGTGATTTCCTTTTTATTTTGTAATAATAAATAAGCCTATTATTAGTTGGTGTCAATGTTGGCTTTTTTTATCATTGATTATCAATTCCAACTATGGAATGTAATATAAAAATTAGTTTATTTAGAACACAGCTAGTAGGATTTGGCTAAGTGCCAAATAGAAGTTGACTATCTGCATGTCAACACTTTGTCAACATGCAGACAGTTTGAATGCTGACTACTCCCCATTTGAGTCCCTGCTTGTCTATTTTTACAAATAAAGGGTTACTTTTATAAATGAAAACTTTGAATAAATGTCGTAACTGTGCTGTTTTAGAAGAGTTGCAAGGGGGAAAATATAAAGACTAGATAATATTCTTTATTGAGAGATAATGATTATATGGTTAGTGTGAATCATGGATAATAGGAACATGATAGCATTGATCACACAGTGGGATGGTGAAGGGGGTGGCTTGATACTGGTAATGAGTCAAGCCCTAAAACAAGGTATCCACCATAAAGGATCATCATCTGTTAATGTTGTTGGATTTGGCAATTTGAGTTGACTTCTTAGTCTGGCTTCAAGTGACCAGATAATTGGATTGCGGGTCACAAACCTGCTTGGTTGGAACCTTGCTGGCAGGTCAAGCCTGTGGTTTTGACACCCCCCAGATGAAGGTTGGTCTCCTCTGGGGGCAGGTCATCAGGGAGGTCATCAGGAGCCCAAGCGCTGTATTGAATTAGTTGTTGTTCTGTAGCTGGTAGGGCAGTCTCTCGTTGTTTCTGTCTTGCTTTGCAGGGTTGTAGGCAATCATGGTGTAGGGTCTTGTCTTGTTTGTGTTTGCCAAGCCCTTGCACAAGGTAAGTGTTATTGTTGTTTACCTTTAGAATGATTGCTGGTCCCAATTTTTCAGGTTGTAACTTACTCTTGTCAACATTAATGACCCATACTTTGCCCCCAACTTCATGTCTATTGCAGATGGGGACAAATGTCTTTTGCAGACGTTCATTCTCTTTGGCTGTTTGCTTGCTGTTAGCCTCTATTACTTGAGGGTCTGAGCGTGGGGGAACTTCACTTGGAATTTCCAGTTTAGGTCCTGTCAATGCTTGGATGATATTTGGCTGTGTGCTGTATACCAGTTCAAACAGGCTTTTTCTGGTGGATCTGTTCACTTGGGTTTGACACACGAGTAACACAGTCAGTAGCTGCTTATACCAGTCTCCAGGTCTCCTGGCGGTAAGTTTGGCCAAGGCTTGCACAAGGCTGCCATTTAGCCGCTCCACATGTCCATTGGCCTGAGGGTGGTATGGTGTTGTCACAGTGTGCTTGATCCCATTCTCAGTGAGGTATAAATTGGTATCTTCAGAGGTCAGTTCCTTACCTCTGTTGGTTATCAGGAAAACTGGATTTCTGAACTTGCTGATTATTTTTTTTTCCTATGAACTGCTGCAAATCATTGCCAGTATATGCCTATACTTCTTGGGCTACTGGCCATTGTGTAGCAAAGTCTATTGTGGTGATGATGTATTTCTTATCATTGTGTTTTCCTGGCATGGGGCCAACAATGTCTAGGGCCCACACCTTGAAGGATAGTTGTGTGTGGATGGGTAGTACTGATTTTGGTGGGGTTTTGCTTTTTGAAAATTTCTCACATACTTCACATTGGTTGAGGACTTCTTGAACGTCACAGTACAGGGTTGGCCACCATGCCTTGTGTTTAAGGAACTCATATAGGTTGCAACTTTTGGCGTGTCCTAGGTCTCTATGATAACGTAGGATGGTGTCAACTTGCTGATGTGTGAGGACATAAGGGATGGTGGTTCTGTTGGACATTTTATGATGTAAGGTTCCATACACGTCTATAAATAAGTGCTTGTTCTTAATGACTGTTTATTTTGTTATGTTGGTGGTGCCAGGGAGAAAGCCTTTGTCCTTTGTCCAAAGTACCAAGAGGGGCCAGTCTGTGTTGAGCCCATTTTCTCCTCTTGTGTCACAGACATACAGGCGCAAGAGTGTGTCTTCCATGGAGAGTTCTGGACCAGGTTTGTATTGTATGAGCATATTGAATCTCTCTAAGAGTTCCATCCAGCAGGCTTGACGGCAGGATAGGTTTGCTTGTGTTTTGAAATATATGAGCAACTTGTGGTTGGTTAATGCTGTGAATTCTTCCTGTTGTTCTAGATAACAACGCCATTTGACTAGGCAGTGTACAATGGCCAACAACTCTTTATTGTGGATAGGATATCAACACTTGCCATCTGTCAGTTTTTGTGATTTGTAGGCTATAGGCAGGAAGTCACCATAATTATTTTTGATTTGTAGTACTCCCCCAATGGATGTGTCTGAGGCATCAGTTTCCATTTGGTACTCCCTGTTGCATTTGGGGTATTGCAGGATAGGTGCTGTCTTGAGTTTCTCTTTGAGGCTTCTAAAGCAGAGGTCACATTGGGGGCGGTCCACATGAACTTGGACTTAGCTCCAGTTATGGCAGATAGGGGTGCTGTCAAGACGCCACAGTCAGGTATGTGGCAGTGTACATAGGCCACCATTCCCAGGAAGGTGCAGAGTTCCAACTTGTCCTTGGGGGGTGGAATCTTGAGGATGGCCTGTATCTTTTGACTGTTGGGTTTGATGCTGTCTTTTGAGACTATGTGTCCTAGGAAAGGCAGTTGCTTGCAAAAGAACTGGCATTTGGAGGGTTTGGCTAGCAGCTTGTGTTGTTGCAGGGTAGCAAAGACTGCCTCTAAGTCCTTGTGGTGAAATTTACCAAGGGGCTATAGACAATAATGTTTTCCAGGTAGACTAAGGCGTGCTTGCCTATGTGAGGGGCAAACACCTTGTTCATGAAGGTCACAAATGTTGAGGGGGCATTTGTCATACCAAAATTGAGTACCACACACTTGTATGAGCCATATTTAGTACAGAAGGCTGTTTTGGGGATGTCTATCTCCTTAAAAAAGATCTGATTATAGCCTGCAGTTAGGTTAATCTTGGAGAAGATTATGGCTCTGCCAAAAGCGTTGAAGAGGTTGTCCTTAAGTGGTAGTGGGTAACAATTCTTGATGGTAACTTTGTTTAGGGCTCAGTAGTCTGTGACAGGGCACAGGGTGTCATCTTTCTTGGCCACAAAAAATACGGCAGCCCCAAAGGGAGATTTTGAAGGGCAGATAAGTCCTTTTTCCAAGGCCTCTTTGAGGTAGGTACATAGGCAACAGCGCCCATGTCAACACTATAGTAAAGTGACAACCTGGGTTTACTTAATGTTGTTTCCTGGATGTTGACACTGTTTTAATTAATGAAACACTTTACCCTGAACATTTTTAGTATAAGAAATTATTTTAAAATAAATTATTATACTAGAATGACCCTAGAGAGTTCAAAACTGCAATAAAAAATTACTATAAGTAATAAGAATAAGGAGATATAAGCAACTATTTTTCAGTTTACTATGTAAATTACACTCTTTATTATAAAATTATTTTTTATTCTATAAAAATTAAAATTCCAATGAACCAAAAATAAAGATATTTAATATATCATAATAACTACAAAATATAGGAAAATTCTAATTTTAATTTGTTATACTTTATATAAGTATAACTGAAAATATCTCATAGCTTAAAGATAAATTAACAAAATATAAGATATTTCTTACTAAAACAAATTAAAACTGTATCTGAAACTTACCATTTATACCTAAAAAGATTAGTAAACTATAAACAAATTAAAAAATTAAAAGTAAAAAATATACAGGCAAATCAAGGTTTATTAAGCTAATTAAAGCTACCAGCAAGAGCAGTGGCAACGTCCTCAAGTTACTTCTTAATCTCTGCCACCTTGTACTTTTTCTTTACCACCTTCTGAACGTCCTCCTTGTAGTCCTGCTCCTTGAACTTTTACTTCTTGGGGGCCACCCAGTTGGCCAGGTAGCAAAACTTGGAGATAGTATGGGCCTGCTCCTCCTGTAGCTTAGAGAAGAACTTTTTGTATTTGGGATTGGCTCCAAACTTTACCTTCAGGTGCTTGTGCCACACTTCCAGACTGGAGGTGGTCTTCATCTCCCCCTTGAGGCAGGCGCCCTGGCAATTCCAAGGGGCAGTGGCCCCACTCTTACCTCTCTGGGTAGTCACTTTCTTACCCACCCATTGGCGCTCAAAGTAATCCAAGTAACCTTTGAAGATGGTGGAGTGCTTCTTGATGTAGCATCCTCCAGGAGGGCCTCAAAGTCAAGCCCAGTATTCTCCAGGCGCACAAAATCCAAGGCAGCAAACTGAGTCAGGGCAAAGTGGCACTTCCCCTTACCATTGTTAAGATACTTCTCAAAAAGGTCCTTCTCACTTGTGAGATTCTTGACAAGGGCATTCCTAAAATGGAAGAAGCAGTCCTGGAATTCTCCATTGAAGGTGGCCTTGAAGGCTCTGAACTGAGCTTGCTTGAAGTCTATTATGATAACCTTTGGCCCAAGTGAGCATGCATGAGCTAGCTGCTCAGCGGCTATGGTGGACTCATCCTTCTCAGCGGAGGAGGGATTTGCCCTTGTGGCATAAGTGGGAGGGGGAGCTGGTTGGTGAGAAGGGAGCTCAAAGCATCCTGGACAATCTTGAAGGCTCTGGTGTAGACTTCAGTCTTGGAACCAGGAAGGAGAAAGAAGACAAGGGGATAACCTGGCCATTGAACTGCCCATGCAGGACCTAAAGTTTCTTGAATAGGGAGGGGCAAGTAGCAAATGTGCCGTCACACAGCCAGGTGGTAGCAGTGTTCAGCTGTTCCAGGTTTTGGGTTGTGGCGTAGGCTACAATTCTATCCTCCACTTCCTGCCCATTATCATGGAGCAGGAACATCTCACCATTGTTGTGTTCTGAGGTACGGCGCAGACACACAACAGGAAATCTTAACCTTAGGATTGGATTTGTACTAAGTCTCAGTTAGATGACAGGGAAGGCTATGCGTTTACCTTGCGGCCCTGGAAGAATAATCCCTACTAGTTGTGGCTAGAGAGAGGCGCAGAAGTACTGAAGACACAACAACAAAAATGTGAATAGAACTTAATTTTTATTGGTGAATGTAAAATGGAATATATAGTGGTTAGGAATACCACAAAATACTATCAGGACGGTAGGATCACTTGCCACCAGCATGAGTGGGGCAAGTGAGTTGCGCAGGATCAAGAAACTAAACAATTGTATTTCCTGATTCAGTCATCAACTCATTTTTAGAGGCAAAAGCAAAAGCAAGAGATTTGTCTTTGAAATGGACCACTGAAGGAAAAATCAATACATGGTGAATAGCAGTATTCACAACATTGCCCTCCCCTAGATTGGCCTTGGGGGGGTGGTATTTGCGGAGGAACTTGGCATGCACTTGAGCAAAAGGACGACCACTGGAGAGGAGCTTCACAGTGTACTCGGATCCTTGTTTGAAGGGCACTTCCAGAGGGCAAATCCACAGCGTGTCCAGCTTATGCGGCGCCCATTTACTCTATGTTAGTAGTAAAGAACATGGTTGTCAACATCAAATTCAGGCAAGGGGGAGCTTCCAGCATTATTGGGAGAAAGTTCAAGCATCTTAATATTGTATGCAGAAGTGTAGGCGGTGGCCTGTATATCAATTATGCGGTTGACTAGAACATTGATGTGGTTGTCAGGATTCATGGCCTTATCAAAGGAAAGCAGGGGCCCCCCCAAGAGCAATGGGGTAGTAGCCTCTTTCCCATACAGCATAGCAAAGGGGGAGTACCCAGTGACATGATGCTTGCTAAGGCAATACAAAAAGAGAGCAGCAGGCAAGTATAGGTCCCAATTAGCAGTGTCATAGTAGGTGAGCTTTCTCATGATGGATACCAGAGTTGAATTTACACGCTCAACTGCCCCATTGGTAAAAGGGTTGTAGGGGGAAGAGAAAGACTGGTGGGACCCCAAAGCTTTAACAACAGAGGTTACCAGTTTGGCATTGAAGTTGGTCCCATTATCTGAGAGCAGCACTTGAGGACAGCCATGGCAGTAGAAAACATCTTGTAACAGGAAGGCAGCAGTTGTATTAGCTGTGATGTCCTTTGTAAGGCAAGCCTCTGCCCACTTGCTAAAGTGATCAACAGCAATCAGGATAAAGCAACACCCAGAACGTGAACAGGGGAGAGGACCTACTGCGTCAATGCTGAAAGTATGAAAAGCATGTTGAGGGGGGAGCTAATTTGAATTTGTGGGCAGCAGCTTGAGGTCTTTGCAGCTGGCAGTTGTGGCAACTAGCTATGACGTCTAGGATTAGCAGGCAAAGGTTTTCCCAGAAGTAATTCTTTTGAAGCCAGTCAAAATTCTTAGCAATGCCTTCATGCCCAGTCTTTTTATGAGCTTGCGACACCAACAAGAGGCAAAGACTGGGTTGTACATAAGGCAGATACTGATCTTATACCTTTTTGAAGAGTTGATTGTTGCATATGAGGGTATCTTTAGATAGCTTGGAAAAAGCCAGTCAGACCTCTTATGTTTCACTTTCCCAAGAAGAAGGGTATCCAATTAATTCATACAACCGGTCAGGCTCTGCAGGATATAAAGCAAGAATGGGCATTCTGGATAGCCCATCAGCGTTTTGATGTTGAATCCAGGGCAGTGGATTACAGTGAAGTTGTAACCTTGAAGACGTAGGGCCCATCTAGCTAAGCGCCCTTCTGGCTCCTTAAGTTGTTGTAACCATTTAAGCAAAGCGTGGTCAGTGACAAATGTGAAATGGGTACCATACACATAGTGGCAGAACTGTTTGACTGCATGCAACACGGCAAGACATTCCTTCTCTGTGACACTAAAATTCTTCTCATGCTTGTTTAGCATGCAGGAAGTGTAAGCTACAGAATGGTCTACACTCTTGTTGTCTAGTTGGGCCAGAATAGCTCCAATTGCAAGATCACTAGCGTCAGTGTATAGAATGAACTCCTTATCATAGTCGGGATACACAAGGATTGTGTCTCTTTGATTTTTTCTTAAGGGTCTAAAAGGCTTGTTGTTGACTGGCAGTTCATTCAAAAGGAACATTACATAACAGTTGGACTAAAAGTTCACTGGTATTGGCAAATTCAGGGATAAACTGTCTGTAGTAGCCCATCATCCCTAGAAAAGACTTGTACCTCTTGCAGGTTGGTGGGAAGAAGCAATTTGTCAATGGCCTCAACCTTCTTAGTCATTAGGCAAATCCACGTCTGGGTTACTTCATGGCCCAAGAATTCAAGACACTCTTTGAAGAAGGCGCACTTGGAAGGTTTTAGTTTGAGGCCAACTTCATGAATCTTTAGGAACACCTCTTTGAGATGAGCCAGGTGGTTGATGAAGGTAGCGCTGAAAACTGTTATATCATCCAAGTATACTAGGACACACGACAACTTCAAGTCGTAGAGAATGGAGTACATGGCCCTTTGGAAGGTGACTGGGGCATTGCAGAGTTCCTTCAGCATGTGAGTAGGCTCAAAAGTCCTTCATATGTAATGAGCGCGGCTTTTTGGCAATCCTTGGGTGGCAGATCAACTTGCCAGTATCCAGATTCCAGATCCATTGCGGAGAAAAACTTAGAACCTCCAAGACGTCAGAGAGCATCATCAATACACGGCAAGAGGTATGAGTCCTTCTTAGTCAGAGAGTTCAATTGGCGGTAGTCCATCACAATGTGATGACCTCCACCTTTCTTCTTTAAGATGAGTAGCAGGGATGCCCAAGGACTTTGGGAAGGTGCCAGCAGCCCTGTGTCCAACAGTTGTTTGAGCTCTTTAGACACCTGGGCGTCCTCTACACGGCTGCAGCAATATGGTTTAGCACGGAAGAGAGGAGCATTGTCAGTGTCAATCTGATGGATAACACCTTTGGCTAACCCATAGTTGATAATGTCCTTAGCAAAGATGTCAGAAAATTAGTCTAGCAAGTCTAGCACCTCTTTCTGTTGAACCAGGGACAGTTGTGGAAAGTCTTGTGCAGTGAACAAGGATAGGACTTAGGGTTCATCCTCAGGTAGGTTAAAATCTTGGAATGTGCAAAAAAAATGAAGAGACAGGATATCAAGAGCGCTCAACAACTTGCCATATCCAACAACCTACCCTGGACACAGTCATGGGGAGTGCAATCAGGTTGGCTACCAACAATTGAACAGGGTCCTTGTGGGAGACATCTAGGATTCCAGAACAGAGATAAGGTTTGTTGCGCCCTAATGAGGGGGAAAGTACAACTCCAAGAAGGTTTGTTCAGGTAGTTCATATGATATCTGGGTGTCTAGGATGGTCTGGGAGCCAGGGGGGATGGTGACAGCGGACGTGGCTAGGAGAGGGATCCCTTCAAACACAGGACAAGCTATGGGTGGACATTTCATGTTTGAAGAGTGGGTGCAATATTTGAGGTTGAAAACCCCAGTAGGATATTCCAAGGCACATGTCTTGAGAGGTTTTCCGGGAACTTTAACCTGCTTTATAAAGATCAGAGGGACTTCATATCCCAGAATAGAGAGGTAATAATCTTTCAAGTTGATTATCTCATTATATTCCCTAAGGAACTAGATGCCAACTAAGAGATTGTAACTCTTGTTTTCCAAGACAACTGCTGGTGAAGCTAGGAGAAGCTTGTCAAACCACATGGGTAGAGCGGAGTATGTCCCTATGGCGCAGGTCATAGACAGTCCAGCCGTGCCATACAACTGGTGATCATTAAGGTCAGGGGCAAGTTTGAGTTTCTTCACAAGCTCGGAGGAGACAACATTGACTGGCAAGCCAGTGTCTAAAACGGCCTTGATCTTCACTTTTTGAATGGATATCTCTACTCGAGTGGTAGTGCAACCAAAGGGTGGAAGGACAGCCAAGATATCTTGAGCCTCCTCTAGTTCCTTATCCCACTTCTCAATCATGCATCTTAATCCTGGGAACTCCTTATAAACAGTTTAGAGAGGGAGAAAAACAGATACATTCTTGAAGACAGCGTCAGCAACCTTGGCAGCTTCTTCTGACAACTCCACTAGCATGGGGGACCTCTTAGCCTGAGTGAGGTAAGGGCAAGATGCAACTTCTTTGGCTTGAGGCAAAGGATTAGCAGTAGTTGTAGTCTTTCCTAATTACAACTTATAGGGGACTGTAATGGTTTAAGGAACAGCCAGGACAGAGTACCCATATGCGTTGGCGTTGTCAATATCAGAGTCATCTAGGTCAGAGTCATCAGAGATATTGTGGAACAAGAAGAGGATAGGAGGAGCCTCATTATCAGCAGGCTCAGAGTCAGATATAGAGGGAGGGATTGAAAGAGACTGTGAAGAATTGTCAACCAAGAGCGTCTCTGCCTCTAGGTTGACTGCTCTTTTCCCGCCTGCTCTTTTGGATCAGCTCCTTCAACCCGTGGGTTGGTGCAGACTTGAGAATGGTGACCTATATGACCACAGTTGTGGCAACCCTGGAACCAAGGAGGATTTTGAAAGTTCATGGTAAGAATGCAAGGACCACAGGAAGACAAACCAGAGTTAGAAGTAGCTCAATCTTCCCTAACAACTGCTCCAGAATGGGTAAGGTGCATGTCCTGCAACAGCGTGTTTATGCTCTTCATGGAGGAAAGCATAGCCTTATGGGCTTTGAAGTGAAGGCACAGAAGCTGGTTAACCTTGAGCGCAAGCCATGTAAGCTTCATGGGCTGTCAATTGTCTGCTTGTTATCAGTTGCTGTCCCTCCATGTAGAATCTGTCTGCAAACTCAGCTGGCGTCTCTTTAGGCTTGGAAGCAATATGCATAAAAGCTTTTTTTTTACTTCCAGGCTAAGGTCACCACCAAACTTGTCAATCAGAAGCTGCTTCATATCTTCCCATGTCTCAATGGTGGGTAGTTCTGGCACCACCACCTCTTGGAAAGTTGGATGTAAACAGGTCAGAATATGTTCTTTCTTAACTTTTCTGATGCTTGTCTCATGGAAGTTTTGTAGATAGTTAGGAAAGCTGCAATAGTCAAGGTTCTGGGGTCAAAGACTTGCTTAAAGATAGGCTTGAAGTGTGCTTTGGGAGTTGGACCACCATTGTTGCTATTGAGTATGTTTATACACAGGAAAAATTCTGCTTCAGATTCAGAGGGGGGCTGTCTAGCCCATAGCTGATGAACACTCTTTTCAAGGGTAGTCAGGGTCTCAACAGTGCGGGCACCGTATTGACAGCTTGAGTGGGCTGTTGTGCAGTAGCATCTAAGCATTGACTGTGGGTGGTCACTATTTTGGAGAGCTCAGCCAGTCAAGAAGTAAGGGATGGCCCCACTGAGAGGCAGGGGGCAAACCTATCATTCACAGAGTTGATCAAGTCATTCATCTCTTGTATGCCTCTATCCAGTTCAGTATGGTCCTGTTTCAATTGATCCACCTTGTTAGCTAGGGCAATTAGTTCCCTAGCACATTGAATTTGAGGGGCTCCTGATAAGCCAGGGCAGCAATCATCTTTGTCAACAACCCCAACTGGACTAGCAGCTTATGCCATCATCTCACATAGGGCGGCAAGTTCTTGCTGTAGCTCTTCAACTTGAGCAGTCAACTCGAGCACCTGGGGATCAGGTTGCAGAGCCTCAGCAGGACGTCTTTGACTACAAGTAGTTGTACGTAGCTCTCAAATAGTGTCCCATATTTTCTGCTCATAATCTGCCAAGTCATCAGAAGGGTAGAGGGCGGAACATCTGGCTTAGGCGTAGCTAATTCATTCACTTGAATCTGGAGTTTGGCTATAGCAGCAGCAGCAGTGGAAGATCTCTCTTGATCAAATGTTGCACTGATTTTATTAAGGCCATTAGCAGCAAAGTCTGCTACCTGCTGTAGTTGCTCAAATGAATACATGCTAAATGCATTGAGCTGTTGCACAAGTTGTTTGAAGTTGGTGAGATAAGCATTTAAAGTGGAATCTACTTGAGTTTGACAGGGTTGTTCTAGCTGGTGAAACTTGTGTAGACGCTCTCTCACATATTTGGGGATGGACTGGCACATTTGTTTGATAGAGTTAATCAAACGGGTCTGGGAGGTAACAGAGTTGCGCTGATTGTCAGATACCAAGAAAAACAGGGAATGAATCCACTTTTGGTAGGCAGCAAACTGGTCCCAGTGATGAGTAACCTCAGCTTGTAGAGACAAGATTGCTTGGACGTGGAGCCCCAACACCATTTGATGATGGGCCAGGGCAGGCTGCACAAATGACAATAGTAAGTGTTCAGCGGAGCCAGCTGCTGAGAGGAGGTGCTATGGAAATTGAGGAGCCACAATCAATTTGTAGTATTCAGCCCAACTGAACTGCAGCTGAAGGCAAGGGATGGCTCCTTCACAGGCTATCCCAAGGACTACTTCCATGACTTGTTCTAAGTCAGGGGTACTCATGGGGTAAGCAAATAGGCAGGGACCATTCCCAAGGTTCAGTACAGTAGGGGTAATAGGCTGGTAAGCAATATCTTCCTCAATAGGAGGGCTAGTAATCTCAGGTGAAGTCAACTCTTGTATAGGCAGAGGCAAAGGACCTGAAAATGTGGATGCAAAAGGGATAACTGAGGGGCTTACAGCCCCTGTAGTGAGCACCATTTTTGTTGTGTTCTGAGGCGCGGCATATACACACAACAGGGAATCCTAACCTTAGAATTGGATTTGTACTAAGTCTCTTTAGATGACAGGGAAGGCTATGCGTTTACCTTGCGGCCCTGGAAGAATAATCTCTACTAGTTGTGGCTAGGGAGAGGCACAGAAGTACTGAAGACACAACAACAAAAATGTGAATATAACTTAATTTTTATTAGTGAATGTGAAATGGAATATATAGTGGTTAGGAATACCACAAAATACTATCAGGACGGTAGGATCACTTGCCACCAGCATGAGTGGGGCAAGTGAGTTGCGCAGGATCAAGAAACCAAACAATTGTATTTCATGATTCAGTCATCAACTCATTTTGAGAGGCAAAAGCAAAAGCAAGAGATTTGTCTTTGAAATGGCCCACCAAAGGCAAAATCAATACATGATGAATAGCGGTATTCACGATAACCATCCTCTGTCTTCTTGAGGGCATCTCTGAGGATAAGGTCCTTGATGTTGGTGGCATTCTTAGCCATGAGGTTTGAGGCTTGACACCTATCACTTACAAACTTGATCAACTGGTTGTGAGTTGGAACCCTCTTCATGTTGGTTGGGGAGAGGTACTTGCAAGCAAGCACGGACAGCTGGGTGGCAGAAAGATCTTTGAAGGTGGGCATCACCTGCACAAGATACCACTTGAGGAGGCGGGCATGATGGTGTTGGGCATGATGAAGGTATGCTTTCCCTTGATGGTTTGGACCAAGTCCCAGCGCTTAGTGTTGAGCCACACTGGGCAGGAGCAGTCCTCACAGGTGTAATGGCGGCTCTTGAAGCCCCGGTTGGCATTGTTGCAAGAGAAAATATACCCATTAGCCACCATAACTGGTCCACCCTTTACACTCATGATTGGGAAGTATTTGGGCAAGGAAGAGGGAACCTTGAATTTGCTGTCAACGTTGAAGATGTTGTGGGCCAACAGAGGGTCCCAGGGGCCAGTAGGAGCATGTCAGAAGCAAGGGAAGTAATCAGGGCAGGGCTTTGAATCATCCCCAGATGAGCTTGAAGGGGGGAGTTTGGTAGTGGGGGAAGCAGAAGGGGGCTTATTGTGGCGCTCCTCATGTGCATGAGACTTATCTTTGGGTGGGACTTTTGGGCTGAGCGCTTCTTCTTGGTTGGCTCCTTGTCAGAATATGAGTTGTAAAACTGTGCTCTGTAAGAGAGACATCAGATTCCTCTCCCCCAGTGGAGTGAGCAGGGCTCTTCTCAGGAGAGGGCTCAGGGGAGGGCTTTGGTGAGGGCTTTGGGAATGGTTTTGATGTGGTCTTCTTTGATGAGTCAGGCTTCTTTTTGATGGGTTTGGTTGGCTTTGATGAACGCTTGGTTCCTCTGGGCTGTTTGGAAGTGTTTTTGTCCTAAAATAACAAGTGAAATGGTTTAAAATAAAGCAATGTATATAAAAAACAAACAAAACAACTTAAAAAGCATAATATATAAAAATTAAATCTTAGATGGTTTTTATTGGCATTTAAAAGTTAAAAAAGACTTGTATAGTTTTTATTTTATTATAGTTTTAACTAACAAGTTAAAAGTTAAGAGAAATATGTAAAAGTACTATGTTTATATATAGCTTTTATTTTAAAAATTAGAAAATATGGTAGAGAAAAGTCAATAATACAACATATCAAAAAACAAGAAGTTTTTATTATGTAAAACATAAAGTTTTATATGTGAGAACTGAAAAACGTCAACATTTTGAGTGACAATTAGTAAAAAAAAGATGAATTCTCACTATCAATTACAAAAATTGTAGATATTATTTTTGACGACATTATCACTATTGACATTTTTTTAAAAATGTACTATGTTTTTTCATAGTATGCTTAATTAAATTTACGCAGGCTAGCAAAAATTAACCATTTTCTGTGTGTTTTTGTTCACATAAAAATTAAAAAAAACATATGGAAATAAGTTAAAAAAGTATCAAGGTTCTTTATTATTTTATTAAAAATAATATTTGGGTAGTGGTAATATGATATTTTATCATTGTGTATATATGAAGTTAAGAAGTTGTATTCAAGTATTGAAAAGGGTAAAGTGTCAACAACGTCACTTACGACATTCTTTATATGAGGTGACATATTAATCTAGGCTTAATTGCGCCACTCTAATTTGCTTAACTCCACCCCGGGGGATGATCACAGGTAAGACACGCCATTTTGAAGACGGCATCTCAAAATACAGCATCTTGAAATACACCATCTCAAATTTCTGCTATCTCAATTTACTAGTAAAAACACCATTTTGATTTACGGCATTTTGACTAAGAAAAAACGGTTTTAAAGTTTTAGATTTTTTGAACTCCAAAAATTACCCAAAAATTCCCAAAAATAAAAATTCAAAAAAAAATTCTAGGCTTAAAAAGCCTCAGAATTCCAAATCTGCAATAAAAAATGGGGTCAATTAGTAGCAACATAGTTACATAAAGCCCAAAAGTTAAAATATACCCAAAAACAACTATTTTCATCTATTTTAACTATAAACTATACTTTAAAATAAGCATATAATTGTACCAAATACTAAAAAAGTCAAAAATAATGATAAAATTAAAGGAATAAGAGAGAAGATAAAGAAGACTTTATTAGGAAAGGGCTCAAATATTAGTAGAAAGAGCAACTGAGATAGCTTGGAGATGCTCAAGCTTGCTATTCTTGGGATAGTAGGAAAGGACCACCTTGCTAATCTCTGTATACTTTTTCACTGCTTTGGTCTGCTTGGGGGATCACCCTTGGTCTTCATGCCTGTTTTAAAGAGGCAGGCAGAGATGGCCTGCTGGGTTTTGAGATGCATCATGATTTTGTTGAACTTGGGCTTCTGAACCCGGACCCTTGTGGCAAATTGACTATGCCACCCTTCAAGAGAAGAGGTGGTCTTGATTAGGCCATCTTTTACCTTCTTAAAGCAGTTCCATGTGATTGAGTCACTGCCTTTTCTAATGTGGCGTGCTCCCTGAAAAATACCAACCCATTGAGTTTCAAAATACTCAATAAAGGGCGCAAAGGCTGCCTGGTTGGCAATAATGTAAGGATGGCGGAAGAGGGTGTTGTAAAAGGCATTAGTCTCCTCCTTTTGCACAAGGGTAAGGGCAGCAAAGCAATTGAACACGTCCTTTGTGCCTTCAGTGTAGACTAGCTCATGAAGTGCAGAGCACTTTTGGAGGTGGCGGCAGATTGCCTGCCAGAAGTGGAAGTAGCATCCCTGAGGGGAGCTCTTGAAGACTCTAATAAAAGCATTGACCTGAGCCTGCTCAAAATCTACTACCAGATATTCATGGTAGGGAAGGCTTTTGGGCTTTTTCTTGATTGGGGTGGCTTCCTCTGATTGGGCCTTTTTCTTGCGCCCTCTAGTCTCCTTTAGCTCCTCTTCAATGGTTGGGAGGATCTCTTCCAACTTGGTCTTTAATATTGTTAGAGCCCAGACATAAGTTTATTGCTCCTTATTTGGGAGGAAAAAGAAGACCAGGGGAAGAACTAGATTGCCAACTTGCCCATGGATATTCCAAAGCTGGCTGAAGAGCTTTGGAAAGGTGGAGAAAGTGCCATCTGCAAGCCAGGTCTTGATTTTAACAGTTTGTGAAGATCCTGGCTTGTTGCAAAGCAGATGATCCGCTCTGGGGTATGTTGCCCATCATTGTGAAGGAGGAATCTCTCTTCATGCTGTGAAAGCTTTTACTCCTCAGTTAGAATCAACTGGTTGATTGATGTAGCACTGACACCTTCAGTGCTCAGAGCATATCTCTGGTCAGTGAGATATCTCTGTAGTTTTGAGGCGCCACCAACAGTTACCAGTTGGGTATCATTTAGATTAATGATCACATTGTTTACGACCTCAGTTGCAGTTTGATCCTTTGTGGTTGGAATCACCTGGCAAAAAAACCAGTGGATCAGTTGATATAGAGGATCAAAAGGCTCAGCACAGTCATGGCCAATAGTCAGGGCTTTAAACAGAGTGAACCCATGGGTGGTAAGTCTAGCTGGACAGCCAATGTTATCACATTTAAAGTGATGTTGACGGATGGGCTTCTTCTCGTCATTGCAGCTGAAGCTGTAGTCCTTGTGGACAAAGCCAGCACCCCCTTTATTTGTCATAATTGGATAGCTGACAGGGTATGTTGTTGGCACAGCAAAGGTGCCGTTTTGGTTGCATACATTGTGGATTGAGTTAAGATCCCAGAGCTCAATTGGCTCATCTGCAGGAGCACCAGGCTCAGGCTCCTGCTCCTCTCCATCCTCAGGCTCTGAAGTGGGGTCAGAATAGCAATTGAAGTTGAACAACTTCTCTTTAGGGTCTTAAGGGGAGTAAACAAAAAGAGAATGGGGAGGGGTTGGGCTTGTTTCCTCAGGCTCTGGTGAGGGCGTAGGTGTCTTAGGAGGAGCTTTACCCTTAGCAGGCTGCTTTTTAGGGGTAGTTTTGGCCTTCTTGGCCTTGGGAGGAGTGGTCTTGCCTTTGGAGGCCTTGGAAGCAGCTTTGTTGATGGACTATGGAGGCATCTAAAAGTGAATTAGTATCAAATATGAGCAATTTGGGGGTTGTTTTTAAAGATAAAAATGAGAATGCTTTTACTATTAAAGTAGTAATTATTTTTACATAAAATTGTAGAGGAAATTTAAAAATATATACTATCAAAATTTCAATGTTTTTTATTTTGTAAAAATATTTTTTTATTAGTAACGCAAGTATGCAAAACTTTGAGTTTTGACTGAAAACTTGCAGTCAAAATGGCATTTTTGAAGTGACGTAATTGAGGTGCCGTAGCTCAAAAACATAGTGTTTTTGACAATTTTTTATATTAAATTAACAAATTTATGGTGAAGCTACCTCAACCAGGCCAAAAAGTAAAACTTGAATTTCTCAAAAACTAGCTTATATAACTGGGGTTAAAAAGTACCCAGTTGTTTAGAGGAGATCAAAAATATATATTTGCAAAGTTTCATATGTTTTCTTACATTTTTTATTAATATGGTTTTTGACGCGAAACTATACTTTTGAAAAGTGGAAAGCAAGAATTGCGGTGGGGAATCAATATAGCGTAGCCTGGCGTCATAGGTAATTTCCCCTTATTTTCCCCTATCTGTTGTGCGCCTTGAATCAATTGGGTGATATGAAACTTGGTAGAATTCAAAGTGACGTAAATCAAAATGGCGTAATCACCCCCTTCCATATTAAAATCACTATTAAAATATTTTATTGAGGAAGCCCTTATCAATATATCTATGTATAATTAAGTTATAAATTACATATAACAAAACTGGTTTTTTTACCCAGCAATGACAATCATTAGAAGGACTATCATAGTGGCATCTATTTAGGTTGTTCTTATTATAAGTGTCTTAGATTAATACTATAGGAACATCTTCTGGTACTATATCACAGGCTTTATTTTAGTTTGGGTATAAGCTTATTTTAGTTTAAGATAAATGGCATAATTCAAAATGACGTAAAGTCAAGATGGCGTAAACACGCCCCACACTAAGTGATTTCATATGTAAATAAAGTTAGTGAAATAAGATTTAATTAATCTGACTTGAAGTGACAGAATTGAGATGGTGTAGATTTGAGATGCCGCATTATGAAGGTATATGTAAATTTTAACTATTTTATTGTTTATTTTATTTTTTTGTGATTCAAAATCACTAACGCAAAAAATGACATCTCAAATTAAATTTGAGATGCTGTTTTTTGAGATGCTGTTTTCAAAATGGCACGTCCTACCAATCACGAGCAAATAAACAACATTTACAAGTGTTGATATTATTTTTAATAATAAATTCTAGTGACTTACATAGTAACTCACGCTTAAATTATTGGATTGCTGTTAGCTACCAATCCACTTAATATATTAAAGCCATAATAAGTGCCACATAAATATTTATAACATGAACTTTTCAACAATCAAATGTATGCACACTGTCTTTTTCAATATAACAATTCAATAAAAAAATATTTTTAAGCACACACTTAATTTCTTTGTTGTAGATGTTTCAGTTTTGTTATTAAAAATAAGTTATGCTTAAAAAGTGTTGACATTGACACTTTTACGTCGTGAAAACAAATAAAAAATAAACTAATTTTTATTAGTAAATGTAAAGGAAAAATCTGGTTAAATTAAGTTTTTTATTAAGCTTAATATTAAATTGTGTTGAGATGGCCACAATTTTGTTGTGTTTTCTGGGTTTGCATCCCTGAATGCTTTAAAAAAGAATTAAGCTAGAGAAACTAGCAAAAAACCTAGGAGATTTAGAGTTTTGAGTCAACAGTGGCCATATCAACAAAGTGTTGACATGGCCACTGTTGACATTATTATTGTCAACATGGGCACTGTTGCCAGCACATAGGGTATTGTCTTCATTTGGGGTCAGGCAGTAGATGGGTTGCATCTTGGGTACAGCTCCTTTGAGTTGAATGGATTGTTGGATATGTTTTTACGGAGATAACCCAGGTAAAGCCTCCTTGAAGATTTCTGGATGGTGGGCTACAATTTTGCAATACTGAGGCGTGGAGGTATCCTGGTGTTCTTTGAAGTTTATGATATTGTACTGGCAGGAGTCCCAGTCAATTGTCTTCAGGTTTTCCATTTTGTCCAGGGTCTCTGTAATACACACAAAGACATGGTTGCTTAGGAGTTGGTCCACTGAGTCAGGGTAGATCTGGTGATTGACATCTTCACGCTTAATGGTCAACACTGAGGTTGCCCAGTTTATGTGAGAATTGTTCTTTTGTAACCAATCCAACCCAGTACAATGTCAAACTTTGGGAAGTCAATGACAGGGCCTTGGATGGTGGATTGGAGGTTCTTAAGCATGATAGAGAAGGGGGTGGCTTCCCTTGTCACGGCAATGTGATGCTCATCAGCCAGGACCATATTTTTAATCCGCAAAGTAAGGGGCTAACTTGAACTTATCTACAAAGCTGCTGTTGACTAGACTTTAATCCACGTCTGAGTCCAGGAGTGCTGAGCCTGGGTAACTGCAAAAATGGAAAGAATAAGACATCAGTTTATTGGGATGTTTGGCAAATGTGTACAGTACTGGGTCCTCTGAGGGTACTTGGATCATTGGACATTGATCCATGTCCTTGGGTTGGTATTCATCATTGGGCAAGTCAGGAGTTGTGCAGGGAGAGCTTGGCTTGCTTAAGGATCTCCCTGGGCTTTTCCCTTGTCTTGGTTGCTCTGTGTGGCAGTGATATGGAAATGGGTACAATTTGACTGGCCATTGTTCCCACTTCCATCTCCATTTGAACCTGTGGGTTTATGGTTTGTGTTGTTTCTGTTGTTTTCAGGGGGTGGTCAATTGGAGTGCCTGCCTGTGTGAGAGTCTTTGGGTCTCTCTTGTTTTCCAGTTTACGCTTTGTGAAGTGTGTTGGAGGTTTTCTCCACTTTCTCCACTTCACAGTACAGGCTTTGCAGGTTGGTCACCTGGTCCAGGTTTACATGCCTTATCACATGAAACTTGAGGGCGTCATAATACATGAGGTGTGTGGCTGGGGTGTCAAAGGCCATGTCAGATGGTGCGCAAAGTCGGAGTTCCTTATAGGCGTGGGTGAGTTCCTTCACAGTGCCCGTCTGGGTTAAATTCTTTACTTGACGTATGATCATGAGTGTGGTGTGCTTAAGCACAAATCTTGCCAAGAAGTCTTGTTTAAAGATATCCCAGTCCTCTTTGGTATATTTTTGCGCCACTTGTTGCACCAAGTGCCAGCGTCATGAGTCAGTCAGATGGAGACATCTGCAATCCAAAATTGCTGCAGGCATTTCATTTAGGCCAGCTTGCTCTGGGCAGACTGGATCCATGGGGCAGCGTTGATGTTGTTGGCCTCAGCAAAAGGTTCCAAGGCAGCGCTACAGAGTCTTTGGGCTAAGTAGTCGGACATGGTGCTTTTATCAGTTGGTTGTGGAATGGTGGCGGCTGTTTGGAAGAACCCTTGTACAGACATGGCATTGAAGGCGGCAGTGGGATCACCGTGTTCTGGTACAGGACAAAACCATCAGGTATCTCAGCACCAGGGGTGTACAGGGTCCAGTCTAGCAGGAGGCCAGACATGATTCTATCAAGGATTTGTTGGCTGTGGCAAGTACAGGCAACAGGCAGAATTTTGGGGAATAAAGTAGGATGTGGAACCTACTTCTGCTACCAATGTTGTAACTGTGCTGTTTTAGCAGAGTTACAAGGGGGAAAATATTTAGAAACTAGAAAATATTCTTTATTGAGATATAATGATTATATATGTTGAAACCACAGGCTCAACCTTCCAGTAAGGTTCCAACCAAGCGGGTTTGTGACCCGCAATCTGATTACCCAGTCACTCAAAGCCAGACTAGGAAATCAACTTGAATTACCAAATCCAACAACATGAACAGATGATGATCCTTTATGGTGAATACATTGTTTTGGCACTTGAATCATTATCAGGATCAAGCCACCCCCTTCTTCCATCCAACTGTGTGATCAACAATCATGTTTCTGTTATCCTTGATTCACATTGACTACATAATTACTATCTCACAATAAAGATTATTATCTAGCTTCTAAACATTTTCCCCCTTGTAACTCTTCTAAAACAGCACAGTTACAACATTGGTAGCAGAAGTAGGTTCTTCATCCTACCTTATCTTGAAAAATTCTGCCTGTTTCCCACACACCTTGCAGCTAACAAATCCTTGACAGAATTATGTCTGGCCTCCCGCCTGACTGGACTGCGTACACTCCTGGTGCTGAGATACCCAATGGCTTTGTCCTGTACCAGAACACGGTGATCCCACTACCCGGCTTCAACACCATGTCTGCACAGGGTTTCTTTCAGGCTCCCTCCTCAATTCTGCAACCAGCCAATGAAAACACCATGCCCACCTATGAGCTCAAAGACTACAGAGCGCTGCCTTGGAACCTTTTGCCGGGGCCAACAACAACAACACCACTGCATGGATCCAGTCCGCCCAGAGCAAGCTGGCCCAGATGGAATGCCCACAGCAATTTTGGATTTCAGAAATCTCCATTTGCCTGACCCATGATGCTGGCACCTGGTGCAACAAGTGGCACAAGAAGCACACCAACAAGAACTAGGATACCTTTAAGCAAGACTTCCTGGCAAGATTTGTGTTTAAAGACACATCACTCATGATAATGCCAAGTAAAGAACCTAACCCAGACAGGCACCATGAAGGAAATCACCCGCACCTATGAGGAACTTCAACTTTGCGCACCATCTAACATGGCCTTTGACACCCCAGCCACACACCTAATGTATTATGACGCCCTCAAGTTGCATGTGATGAGGCATGTAAACCTGGACCAGGTGACCAACCTGCAAAGCCTGTACCAAGAAGCAGAGAAAGTGAAGCAAACCTCCAACGCACTTCATAAGGCACAAACTGGGAAACAAGAAAGACCCAAGGACTCCCATCCAGGTGGGCGCTCCACTCAACCACCCCCTGGAGGCAACAGAAATAACGCCAACCACAAACCCATGGGTTTGAATGGACATGGAAATGGAAACAATGTCCAGTCAAATTGTACCCATTTACGTGTCACCGCCACACAAGGCAATCAAGACAAGGGAAAAGCCCAGGGAGAGCACAAAGCAAGCCAAGCTCTCCCCACGCAACTTCTGACTTGCCCAATGATGAGTACCAACCCAAGGGAATGGACCAATGCCCAATGATCCAAGTGCCCTTGGAGGACCTGGTACTGTACACCATCGCCAGACATCCCAATAAACTGATGTCCTATCCTTTCCGCTTTTGCAGCTACACAGGCTCAGCACTCCTGGATTCAGGTTCAGACCAAGTCCTGGTCAACAGTAGCTTTGTGGATAAGTTCAAGCTGGCCACTAATCCTTTGCGGATTAAAAATGTGGTCCTGGCTGACAAACACCTAATTGCTGTGACAAAGGAAACTACCCCTTCTCTGTCATGCTTGAGAACCTCCACTTCACCATCCAAGGTCTCGTCATTGACTTCCCAAAGTTTGACATTGTGCTGGGACTAGACTGGTTGCAAAAGAACAATCCTCACATAGACTGGGCAACCTTAGTGTTGACCATCAAGCGTGAAGGCGTCAACCACCAGATCTACCCTGACTCTGTGGACCAACTCCTACGTGACCATGTCTTTGTACGCATCACAGAGACCCTGGACAAGAAGGAAAACTTGAAGGCAATTGACTGGGACTCCTGACAGTACAAGATCATACATTTCAAATATCACCAGTATACCTCCACACCTCAGGACTGCAAAACTGTGGCCTGCTATCCAGAAATCTTCAAGGAAGCGCTGCCCAGGCTGCCCCCTGAGAAGCACATTCAGCACTCCATCCAACTCAAGGGGGCTGTACCCAAGGCGCACCCTATCTACAGGCTGATCCTAAATGAAGACAACACCTTACGCGCCTACCTCAAGGAGGCATTGGAAAAAGGACTTATCTGCCCCTCACAGTCTCCCTTTGGGGCTGCCGTATTCTTTGTGGCTAAGAAGGATGGTACCTTACGTCTGGTCACAGACTACCAAGCCCTAAACAAAGTTACCATTAAGAATTGTTACCCACTACCACTGATTGACGACCTCTTTGATGCCTTAGGAGGAGCCACAGTCTTCTCTAAGATCAATCTGATGGCAGGCTACAACCAGATTTGCATCAAGGAGGAAGACATCCCCAAAACAGCCTTCCACACTAAATACAGCTCCTAAAAATGTGTGGTGCTTAACTTTGGCATGACAAATGCCCCGTCCACCTTTGTGACCTTCATGAACAAGGTGTTTGCGCCCCACATAGGCAAGCACGCCCTAGTGTACCTGGACAACATTATTGTCTACAGCCCCTTAGTGGAACAACACCACAAAGACCTCAAGGCAGTCTTTGCTACCTTGGCACAGCACAAACTGTTAGCCAAGCCCTCCAAGTGCCAGTTCTTCTGCAAGCAACTATGTCATGCCCTGACCCAAAGGGCAGGCTCTTTGAACTTTTATATTTAATATTTTTTCTCAGTTTGATTTCCAGTATTTTGAATACTTAGAATTTTAAATCAAAAGTTAATATTTAAGTGTTTTAAGTCTATTACCTTTGATTTTGGTGCTATTTGTGTTTGAATCATTGTTGTCGTTGTTTGCTCTGTCCGCTTTTATCACTTTCATATATATATTTCTACTTTAAAGTCAGAATATTTTCACTATTATTTACCTTTTGAAACTCCTGATTATGCTGTTGCCGCGCTCCCCAGCTTCAACTTGCTGATTGGCATATAGTACTGGCTTCTGTTTCCCCTGTTCTGGTTCTGGGTTCACTAACTTCTCCAGTTGCTCCTCTTCTTGGCTGCTTTCTCCTGGCTATCAGTTCCAACCAAAAAGGCTTTTCTCTCTATAAATAAAGAGCTTTTGAAGAGTAGGCTTTAAGCCAAAATTCTAAGTGATTTCTTACCTTCAAACTTTTACAATTTTTAACTTCAGATTTGTAATTTTAAGAATTTTGCTTTTTAATTCATTTTTTTAGTTTAGTTTTTCCTTAAATCCAATGGAAATTATAATACAACAAGCCTTAGGCTTGTTGTATTCATTTTTTCCCTTAAGAAATCTTTCAATAGTTATATGTATCAATTTGCTGATGGAGAATATCCTAATATTGATATTCCCTTAGTTACAAATTGTTCACTATTGAACACTTTATTTTATCTTCTTTGCTTAGGGTTTTTACACTCTATTACTCCATTTGTGACACAATCTAGGTTTTTAGCAGGTTTCTGTAAGATCATCTTACAGACAGTTCCTACATACTTATATCTTTTAAATTTGAATCCCAATGCTTTGCACGCTCTAGTCTATAACCTTGCACCATTATGGGCAAGACCTTATAAACTACCCTTCCTGGGACACATAGTCTCAAAGGATGGTATCAAACCCAAAAGTCAAAAGAAACAGATCATCTTCAAGATGCACCACCCAAGGATAAATCAGAACTCCACACCTTCTTGGAACTGTGGCCTATATACGCTGCTTCATACCTGACTGTGGCTTTTTGACTGCCCCCTTATCTGCCATAACAGGCGCCAAATCCAAGTTTGTGTGGACTCCCCAACATGATCTCTGTTTTAAGCCCCAAGGAGAAACTCACAACAGCTCCTATACTACAATACCCCAACTGTGACAGGGAATACCAAATGGAAACCAACGCCTCAGATGCATCCATTGGGGGAGTACTATGAATCAAAAATAAAGATGTTGACTTCCTGCCTGTAGATTATTAAATGCAAAAATTGACAGATGGCAAGTGTCAATACCCTATCCTCGACAAAGAACTGTTGGCTTTTGTGCACTGTCTAGTCAAATGGTGCTGTTACCTAGAACGGCAGGAAGAATTCACAGCATTAACCGACCACAAGTTGCTCATCTATTTCAAAACTCAATCAAATATGTTGCGCCGCCAAGCCTGCTGGATGGAGCTATTGGAGAGGTTTAACACGCTCATCCAGTAAAAACCTGGGGCCAAACTTGCCATGGTAGACGTCCTGTCCTGCCTGTATGTCTGTGCTTCAAGAGGGGAAAATGGGCTTGACCCAGACTGGCCTCTCTTAGTACTATAAAAAAAGGACAAAGGTTCCCCCCCGGCACAACTGACATAACAAAGGAAACAGTCATCAAAAATGAACACCTATTTGCTGACGTATATGGGACCCTACACAAAAAATTTCTGACAGAACCACCATCCCTTATGTCCTCACACATCAGCAAGTTGGCACCATCCTACGTTACCATAGAGACCTAGGACACACCAAAAGTTGCAACCTATATGAGTTCCTTAAACACAAGGCCTGGTGGCCAACCTTATATTGTGATGTTCAAGAAGTTCTAGACCAATGTGAGGTATGCAAAAAATTTGCCAAAAGAAAAACCCTGCCAAAGTCAGTACCCCATATCTGCACACAACTACCTTTCAAAGTATGGGCTCTTGAAATTGTTGGCCCCATGCCAGGAAAACACAATGACAAGAAATACATTATCACTGCCATTGACTTTACTACAAGATGGCCAGTAGCCCAAGCAGTAAAGGCACACACTGGCAACAAGGTACAACAATTTATTGGCAAAAAGATAATCAGAAAGTTCAGAAAGCCAGAACTCCTGATAACCAATGGAGGGAAAGAATTAACCTCCAAAACCACCAATGTATACCTCGCAAAAAAGGGTTCAAACACACCGTAACAACGCCATACCACCCACAGGCCAATGGACGTGTAGAGCAGCTTAATGGTAGCCTTGTGCAAGCCTTAGCCAAACTTACCGCCAGGAGACCTGGAGACTGGTATAAGCAGCTACTGACTGTGTTACTCGTGTGTCAAACCCAAGTGAACATATCCACCAGAAAAAGTCCGTTTGAGCTGGTATACGGCATACAGCCAAATATCATTCAAGCATTGACAGGACCTAAACAGGAAATTCCAAGTGAAGTCCCCCCAGGCTTCGGGCCCTCACGTTGTAAAGGCTAACAGCAAACAAATAGTGAAGGAGAATGAACGTCTACAAAAAACCTTTATCCCCATCTGCAATAGACATGAAGTTGGGGACAAAGTTTGGGTCATGAATGTTGACAAGAGCAAACTACAACCCAAGAAAGTGGGGCCAGCAATCATTCTAAAGGTAAATGACAAAAACACTTACCTTGTGCAAGGACTTGGAAAACGTAAGCAAGACAAGACCCTATACCATGATTGCCTACAACCCTTCAAAGCAAGATAAAAACAACGAGAAACCGCCCTGCCCACCACAGAACAACAATTAGTCCAATACAGCACCCGGGCTCCTGACAACCTCCCTGACAACCTGCCCCCAGAGGGGGCCGACCTTCAGTTGGGGGGGTGTCAAAACCGCAGGCTCAACCTGCCAACAAGGTTCCAACCAAGCGGGTTTGTGACCTGCAATCTGATTACTCGGTCACTCAAAGCCAGACTAGGAAGTCAACTCAAATTACCAAATCCAACAACATGAACAGATGATGATCCTTTATTGTGGATACCTTGTTTTGGGGCTTGACTCATTATCAGGATCAAGCCACCCCCTTCTTTCATCCAACTGTGTGATCAACAATCATGTTCCTGTTATCCTTGATTCACATTGACTATATACTCACTATCTCACAATAAATATTATTATCTAGCTTCTGAATATTTTTCCCCTTGTAACTCTGCTAAAACAGCACAGTTATAACATATAGTTAGTGTGAATCATGGATAACAGGAACATGATAGCATTGATCACACGGTGGGATGGTGAAGGGGGTGGCTTGATACTGGTAATGAGTCAAGCGCCAAAACAAGGTATACACTGTAAGGGATCATCATTTGTTCATGCTGTTGGATTTTGAAATTTGAGTTGACTTCCTAGTATGGCTTTGAGTGACTGGATAATTGGGTTGCAGGTCATAAACCCGCTTACTCAAAACCTTGTTGGAAGGTCAAGCCTACTGTTTCAACATAAACAACTCAACCCTTGAGGTCCTTCTGTTGAAATTTATTAGTAAAAGTTATTGGGTTCATTACCTTTTTTCACTTCTTTTGGTTTCTGCTGAATCTCCTGGTGTTCCTAGACTTAACAGTAATGTCCAGGCATATACACTTACCTATTTTGCTTTGTAATTTGGCCTCAAATTTGATTTTAAGTTGTTTTAATCATAAATAATTACTTTAAACTCAAGTTTAAAGTGCTTTTGCTTCATATCTTATTAAAAAGTGTATATATCACTCTGGAAGACTTCCTGGGCTCAATTAAAGGCCTCTAATCCTACTCCAGGAATCTTAAGCTGTCAAATTTCCTTGTGGTGCCCCCAGTCATCCTATTTTTACTAGTTTGATCTATTCTAACCACATCACAAATATCAGAATTTCCTTAGAATTTCAGCTATGCTGATCCCAGTCTTTAAATTTATGATTTTTACCATGGCCCCTACTCTGCTCCTAATTTGGTCCACTTCTCCTGAACTCTGGGACCAAATTTCTTTTTCAGCCTACCTGGCAGGAGAGAACCCTTCCCAAAAGATGTATCTTCTAGATGACCTCCCTGGCAAAGCAAATGTCTTGCTGTTTACAGGAGAAAATCTGGTCCACACCCTGACCTGCAACAATGTGAAGTATGTTATGCCCACTGATCTTTCAGCCAGCCAGCAGGTTGAGATGGTTTCACTACCCCGCTTTGTGGAAGTAGAAGATCTTCCCCCCATCTTGACATGCCTGTGATCCCAGAGGCTGGCCCCAAGTGCACCCAATGACTATTCACAGGCATTCTCCTTATGGGACTGAACACCTATCTCCCTCAACTTTCCCCTGTTGCATCCTTGTGAATGCCTGTTTGAGCGGCCCTTCCAGTTTTGCACTATATGGCATCCTGATGGATATCTCCCCTGGGATAGGAGCCAATCTTAATAAGTTTAGCTTCTCTCTCACGCAGAGAGCCTAACCTGAACATTACCTATTATTACTGGTAAGTGTACTATTTTATGGGTGATAGCTACTTGGCAGGAGTCTGCTATGAGCACTGCTTTAAATCAACTGGGCACCTGGTATAATTATTGAGAATCAGCATATTCTTGTATGGCTATGGTGTGATTGGCCCCAGTGTCTACCAGGAGCTTATGGGTATTTCCACAGAAGAAAAAGGGGCAACCCAAGCAAATAATTTTATTTTGTGCATGAATAGCTTTGAGAACAGGGCCATCATTGTGTACCTGTAAAACATCTAGAGTTTCTACCTCAGACACACTGTTTTGCAGGGTTTTTTTTGGCAAGAAAAGATTGAGTTTACAAATCAAGTGGGTTTTTAGAGTCTCTCATGTCTAAAACCCCAGGCTTTTCTCAAACCCTCAATCTGTGCTAACTACAACTCCCCTTCCCAAAGACACTTGTTGCTGTTATCTTGTTGGCAGGGACGACAGTGTCATCCTTGACTGGGGGTGCTATCAGGCTTGGGAAGAGGTTGTATGGGCACATTATTGGATCTTTGGAGCCTCATTGTAGCTTCACTGTTTGCCTTCACAATGGCTTTATAACAATCATTGATGGAAGTGCAGTGCCCCACAGGCACCCACTTACAAAAATGAGGCTTTAACCCATTAATGATGAGTGTAAGGAGCATTGTGTTCTCATTAGTAATGGCTTTTGGGGGTGGCAGCAAGTGCCTGCTGCCAGGCAGCAAGATACTCAGTGACACTTCATGTTTGTTTAATTGCAAGAAGAGGTGTTCTCATTACAATAAGTGAGACAGCCTTGCTGTAGCAGGACTTGGCAAGCTTTCTGAATGCTGCCCATGTAACTTCAATTTTTTGGCTGACCCAAGTGGTGAACCATGCTGCATAAGGCCTAGTAAGGTGTTCTGATGCTGTGGCAACTCACATGGGTTCAGGTATTTGGCAAATACAGAGGGAGGCTTCTGTGAAGTGTAACCAACTTACAATGTCAGCACAATTCACACCACCTGTGAAGGGTTTCAACTGCAGATTTAGCATGTGTTGTGAAAGATCAGACTGGAGCCAGATGATAATGATGTTACACTATCACAGACGGAGTCAATTGTAAACCCTGGTGAGCACTAGTTGGTCTTGGTAAACAACATAACTTTATGTGATCTTCCCATCAGGTATGAATGTGAAGGTCTCTTGGTAAGATGTAGCCATACAGCCAGCACTCTGTCCTTTCATGGAGAAATTTTTCTTAAAGATATAAAATCAATCAAACCTACTGCTGCTATCACTATTGCAACTAAACTAACTATAGTCCAATATTTGAATTGAGAAAAACAAGTCCAAGAGAAAAGAACAGAGAGTAATAATAATATAATGGCTTTATTGGGAAGGCAATAGTTAATATACCAAAAGAGGGAGCCACTAACTCATCAGGGGGTGAGATTGCGGTGGGATCCAAGTATGATGTGAATAGTAAATAACTTATTAAGTGATCATTGTCTGGAATTGACTTTACTCCTAATTTGGAGATGCTGCACATATCTCGATGATGGAAATAGAATGACCTCATACCATTAGATATGTCATGGAGTGGTTCTGTAAGCGCCCCTTACATATTATGAGATATGTTGTCAGGCAAGGTATCAATCTTGGTTGCAACACATATCAATATTAGGATCTATTTTTGGATTTCTGGCCTGAGTCATCACTTCTGAAACTGAAGCCTTAACCTTAGGTGAATTGAACCTTCTCAGCCCTTCCTTGATGATATTAGATATTTTACCCCAAAACCAAGTCCCAGCCTGAATCCCAGGAAGTTACACAGGCTGTTTGGGGTATTTTTCAGCTTTCCAGAATAGTTTTCAAGCCCGAGTAGCCCACTGGTTCTTGGATCAAACCTGGGATTCTATAAATGGTTTATCCAAGATCCAATCTGTTATTTCCTACTGGCAGAGAGGTTTTGGGGCTGACTCCTTTGTTTTTTTTTGCGGTCACCTGCACTGGTTCTTGGTCCCCACTACAAAAGGTACAGGTTTATACCAGGGCTGGTCCTGATAGAAATGGAACGTTTAATAAATCCATTCATAAAATTAGTAAGCTGATATTTAATTTAGTTTTTAAACAAAGTATGTATCTTCAAACTTATTAAGCAGTTTAAGCTTTAATGATATAATTAGTTATAGGATACTTAATATTTCCTTTTAAAATCCATTTTTTGAAACCAATTTAAATAAATACTTTAAAACCTGATTGAATATCTTTGTAGTGGATTTGAAGCTGAACTTAAATTCAACCAGATTTAAGTTCTTTGTTGGCTGATTGGAGAAGAGAATAGGGCGTTCTATTTTCCACAACATGAAATATAAATACTGAGTTGGATTCCAGCTTTTTGAATCGATCTAATTGAAATAAGGGAGTCCTTGTAGGACAGTATGGGTTTTTATATTAATTTAGTCACTATTTTTAAAGGATCTTAGACTTTCCCAATTAGGATGCCACACAGTAAGAACAAAATGGATCCACAAGCATGGCAGGCTTGGCCTGTAAGTTGGTTATTGGAAAGAGCTTCTTAGATACTGGGACCTTCACAAGCGGCTTTTAAAATATAGCTTGTGCCACAACAAGAAGCAGCTTTTATTAAGGCTTTGAAACTAAATAATTGTATCTCGCAGAACGTTTCATTAAGTCTATAAAAAATGATGCGCAGTCAGCCTGGTGGTTCAGATCTTTTCGATAGTTATGAACAGGAATTCAAGACTCTTGCTGTTGGTCTGGAAAAGAGAATACATCAAAACATTTCTCGTGCTGAAGGAGGTATTCACTTGTTCCTTTACTTTCAGTTTAACTTCAAAACTGAAATCTAACTATTAAGTTACTATGTCTAATCTTTTCCTATTGAATAATATTGATCAGCTATTTAAACGTCCCTCAAGTGTAAATGAATCCGATACTAGATTAAGTCTTCGGCAAAAATGCTTTTGCTCAACCGTTGCAAATTGATATTCTTGAATAATTTTCATAGTGATAGTGTTTTTCTTTTTTTTGAAAGATTCAAATATCAGGATTAAACTTTCTTTTTAAAAGAGGAAAGGAAAGCTTTGGTGAGATCTGCCGAACGTGAATGTGACGAAGGAGATGAAATAGTAGGCTATCATTAAATCTCGGCTTGTTGACATTTTTTAGCTTGCTCAAATGGAAGCTGAGCTTGGAAATCTTCCTCGCACCTCGCGTTCACCGTTGCAAACAAAATTAAAGGCTCATCAAACCACGTTGGCTGGGCTGAAAAGAGATCTGGTATGTTTCAATTTTATTTATGGTTTATAAGTGACATGTTATTCAATTTGTATTGCTCACTTTAAGCTTTTTACTATTCTCTGTATCAGCTCAAACGCATTTATATTTTAGCTTTTTATTGTCACATTATCAGAAACATAATTTGATATATCATTTCTCTAAAAAAAGTTACAAATTTAGTCTTGCCTTTTTTATGGAGTTTTAATGTAAAATTTTGCTAGAAAAAAAGCTTGGTCCAATTAAGCAACGCCAGTAGAGAGGAGCTCTTTGGGGCGCGCCTAGGCGTTGGAGCCGATGCAACTCAGATGGATCAGCGCGCTTCATTACTCTCAGGAACGGAAAGGCTAAATGAATCTTCTTCCCGATTAGAAAGCTCCCACCGTCTGGCATTAGAAACAGGTTGACCTCTAGTTGTATCTTTCTAACGTTTGTAGAGCAACTAGGAGCAGGGATTCTAACTGACTTACGGGCCCAGCGGGATCAAATCGTCAACACGCGCAATACGGTATTCTTACACTATAAATTATAATCTTACATTTCAAAGTTGCGCGAAGCCGATGCACATGTCGATACCGCACAGCGAACACTTAAAGAGATGGCTTACAGGTACTTTTTACTAAACATATTGATAGCTAAATATCAGATTCTTCAAATAAGCAATGTTCTCACATTTGTCAATTTATTTAGAATGCTACAAAACCGACTCATAATGACTGCAGCTGTAATTCTCCTGATTGCCTTGATCCTTCTCATCTTATATTTCAAACTCTCTTAGCTTCACCTTTCAACTTTATAATACTATCCTTCAGAGCAAGTTGGCTATTTTGTATTTATTACTAAATCCAGCTAAACTTTCCAGCAAGCTTTTACACTAAATGTTTCCCAAAAACACTAAATGCTATCTCCAAGGCCATCAGGACCCAGAATGATATGGATTTGGTTTTGGAAGTACAAAAAAGTAGCAGGATTTACAAGTAATAGTCGCTCAGATTTTTGCATTTTTTAAAGCCTCTGTAATTGTCTATCGCAGTATATATTTTAGACAGTATAATAAATATTGGGTATTGATGCAATAGAACTGAATGAATTCATTATAACGATACTGGCATCCCAGTATTAACAGTAAAATACATTTAGCTTCTTTTTTGAATTAAAAAGCAAAGTCTCGTTGGCATCGACAAATTCTTTGGTAAGAACAAAAAATATCCTTAACTGGCTCAACAGTATGTCTGCTAAGCTCTGTGCTAGCCATATCTCATCCAAACAATAGGCCCAGAAAGCTGGTAAACACCTCTTTGAGGCTGCTGGTAACTAGTTTATCACCTGAGTGATCTCTAAATTGGAAAACTAAAACGATAGCTGGATCAATTTGAAAGTGCAAATCACCCACAATTTTCTCATCACCACTTCCTTACACGACATCATCTAATTCAGTGACCACCTTAAAAATCTTTTACAGCTTACATCAATAAGTTTAAGGAGATCGGACACAAAATTCTAAACCCTGTACAAGCTTTAAAATATGTCTATTGTGCCTCCTGGCAAGATTTTACATATTGTGAGATATTTCTTTATTAGTTAGCTAATTATTTGTCATTTTGTTGATAAGGATGGATCTGTATGGCAGTAGATCTTGCTACCAATCAGGGGTGCAATACAGCGAGTGGCAGCAAGGCAAGAGGCTTAGGAGGAGATTCAACAGAAAATGATATTCAATCCAGATGGTCACAGTATCAGCAGTTGGCAGTCACCAATAAGTTCCTACAAGTACTACCAGAAGAAGTCTAGTACTTGGAAAGAGTAACTGCATGAGAAAGGCTCTGCACAGTTGAAAGATAGAAATAGAAGAAATATAATTTTTATCACAAAGGTGTATGGTAATCTGCCTTCCCTTCAACACAGGAAGTGTAAATTCACTGCCCCCTTTGGCTTTGGATCACACCGTTTTCCCTTGTCGCACTAAGAAAAACTCCTAAACGCCAGCCAAACCGCTCAATTCTTTAGAGGATTTAGCTCACACTGTGGATGAAAGATTTGTACTAGCTTACCCTGCAGACCCTCTGGCTCTTGTTGCTCCCCCCTGGGAAGAAACACTAATTGATTTGGACTATCTATTGGCATGGTGTCGTCCACTTTAGAAAACAATTAGGGATAACCAGTCAAACAATGCCACATCAACGCTCACAAAGTCAAATGAATCACAAAAGTCTAAAACCAACACCAGCTAATCAGATGGAGGTTTGGAAATTGGTATGAAACCCTTCAGTCCCCCTGGCTCTACCCAGAAAAATTTCTCCCCTAACCAATCAGATCAAATCAAGTGATCAGGTGATCACCCAAACTGCAACCCATTCAGTTAAATCAAGCAAGGGGTCTTTTAGTCCCTGCTTGTTCATTCTCTTATCGCAATAAACCTTGGGTTTGTTACTACACAACTTTGTAAATTGTATTAGCTTTGGAACTCTTATTTGAGTTCTTCTAAATCTCCAAAAGTGTTAGTAGAAATTCTAGTATCCTTTTCCTTTTCCTTGGTCCTTTCAAACCCGGTAGCTTCTCCAAAACCCCTAGGAGAAGTTTTAGTGTATAGTAGTTACCTTAAACACTTACACTTTCAAAAATACAGTTTGAACTTGAAATCTGAGTCAATAGTTAGTATAAAAACTTACTTTTACATTGAATTTCTCTTAATTCAGTTTACTTTTGAATCCACTTTAAATACACTTGCAGCTAAAGTCATCTGAGACCATCCACAAGCCCACCCAAGCTTCCTAGTCCACTCCTGCTTGTGTTTTACTTATGACTACTCCCTTTTAATAAGTTCTTATAAATCTAGCCTTGGAAAACCCACCTTTGGACTCTAAATTTCCTGGAGTTTTCAGAAATGATGCTTCCTGTCCTCAAGTTTGTTGTGTTTTCCTTGGCCCTGTTTCTGCTGGTCCCTTGGTCCACTTCCCCAGACCTTTGGGTCCAGATCTCCTCTTCTGCACGCCTTATGGGCAAAAACCCCTCTAGCCTCTTTTATCTCCCAAGTAGTCTCCTCTCTTCAGGAGAAATGCTGTTCAAGGGCCTGACTTTTGATGATCTGGACTTGTACTTCCCTGACCACAACTCACACACTCCTTTTGCTGAGGAAGCACTTGCGTCTTCCCTCTCACCTGGAGAAGGAGGACTCTGTTCCCCAGCAGGCACCTGTGGTTCTGGCACACGTCCCCTCATGTACGCCTTGGTTGCTCACCAGCCTGATGTTGATGGGACTGAATGCCTACTTCCCTCAGTTATCCCCTGTGTCCTCTCTCTGGTCCCCTTTTAGAGCGGCTGTCCCAGTGATTCACTGGAAAGCATCCTGGTGGTTTGACTCACCAGGATGGGAGCCAAGCTTAGTTAGTTTAGCCCCCCTCTCTCACAGGAAGGCCTTTATATAGGGCATTTGAGGCCCTCTTGCCAGTATAATGTCTGGCGCTTCTACATCTTACTTGGTCTTCTATCTGTTCACCAGACTGCCAGTTTCAGCTTCCAGAGCTAGGCATCCATACTTTTGATAGCATGGCACAATGATTTATTGTAATTCTCATCTTCATTTTTCAATCTCTATTATCCTGAATAATAGAGTGCTGGTGGAACTCTGTTCATCACTTGGTGAACTCAATAGGAATAGGCAGGTTAGCAAGTTGAGTTTATGAGAAGAAATGATATTCTGGTGAGTCTTCATCCTTTCATATTAGGATGATGCTCTGAGCTATTGCCTTGAATCAGCAACCTGGCAGTGGCTTGTTCTACTAGCAATTTCAGAAATTGAGTTGGCTGGGTCATTGTCCCATTTTAGTTGTAGTTAACCAATCAGAGCTATACTGATTGATTCAGATCATATTCAGAATAAAGAAGCTATTATTGGAGCCTTCTAGCTTGTCTAAATCTATCAATATAAATAGTCCTTGACTATATTATTTCAACCAAGATTGACTTGCCACCTGCCAATGTATCTTATGATACACAGGGGGCGCTCATAGATGTGCTCCATGACATATCTAACAAAATTGGTCATTCTGCTGCCAATGTTAAAATACAGACAATAACTCCTAATTAGGAGTGTAGTCAATTCCAAGCGCTGGTTACTCAATTAGATATTTACCTCTCACATCATACTTGAATCCTTCCACAATGCCACCCCTGGTGGATTAGTGGCTTCTCATTCCAGTATATCAATCACAACATCCCAAATAAACAACTTCTTATTACAATTCTTCTCCTTTCTATAAGACTGTTATCTTTCCCAATCTCAATATTGAACTATAATTGGTTCAGTTGCAACAGTGGTAGCAGCAGTAGGTTTAATTACAGCCTATCTTTAAGAAAATCCCCCCCAAAAGGGAAAAGGGCTGGCTGTATGGATACAACTCACCAGGAGACCTTCCTGCCCATCCCTGATGGGGGTATCCCAGAAGGTTACATAGTTTATCAAGACCAATCAGTGCTCACCAGTGTCTACAATAAACTCTTCCTGGGGCAACACAAAATCAGTACCACTCCACCCCAGTCTGATATGTCATAACACATGCTGAAATTATAGTTGGAATATTAACAGATGATGAGGAAGGCACTGACATCAAAAGTTGGCTACATTCACAGAAAACCACCTCCAAATTCTCCAAGTACCTGAAACTATGTGGGTTGCCACAGCATGATGACACCTTACTGGGCCTGCTTCTGTATGGTTCACCACCTGGGCCATCCAAGAACTTGAAGCCACCTGGGCAGCATTCATAGACACTTCCAAGTCTTGCTACAGTGAAACATTTTCACCCATTATGATGAAAGCACCCCTGCTTGCATTTAAACAAACAAGAATCATCCATGAATATCTTGCTGCCGCCCCAGAAGCCATTACCAACAGAAATACAATGCTCTTCACACTCATTATCAATGAGTTAAAGCACCATATCTGCAAATGGGTGCCCATGGGGTGCTGTACCTCCATTGAGGCCTGCTATACGGCCATTGTAGAGGAAAACAATCAAGCTACAATGGATTCCCAAAGATCCAACAATGTGCCCACACAACCTTGCCCCACATCTGGCAGCGCCCATAGACAAGTAGGATACCACCAGCCCTGCCAGCAGGATAATGGCAACAAGAGCCCTCATGAGGGAGAGCTTCAGTTGGCACAGATCAAGGGCTTGGAAAAAGCCTGTTTTTAGAAATGAGAGGCTCTACAACCCTGCTTGATTTGCATCCACAAGATCTCCTTGCCAAAAAACCTGCAGCTACAACAGGCATGCGGTCAAAACTCTAGACTTATTCCAAGTGCACAGTGACAACCCCATCTTCCAGGCTAGTCATTCACCAAATAAAATTTCTCTCTTGGTTTACCACTTTTTCTTCTGTGGAAATACTCATAATCTCCTGATAGACACCAGGGATAATCACATCATGATTAACCAGGAATTTGACAATTCCCAACACTTAGACCAAGTACTCAGCCGCTTCAAGGCAGTACATGTAGCAGATTACTGCAGCATAACCATCACCCATGAGACATTCCTCTTCTCATTAATAATGTGTAACATCCAGGTCAGGCTCTCTGGACCCATCACAAGCGGCCTCAGCCACAATGTGATTGCAGGTTTGGACTGGCTACAGCACAACTGTCCTTACATCAACTGAGACAACTCTGTCATCACTCCCAGGAGGAATGGTGATGGTTTTCAAATATATCCCATTAAGATAAACAAGCTATTTAATGACACCATCTTTTTACACATCACAGAGGAAGATTACTATGAATTTAAGGGGGCAAGATGGGCTTTAACCAGTGCTCAGTTGAGGTTATCAGATCTGAACCTCTCTCAACTTCCCCTCTTAAGGATCCACCACTGCCAGTGTTGCAGGAACTTCTCAACAAGTTTAAGGATGTATTTAGAAAAATACTAGACCAATTGCCTCCTCCTTGAGAGATACAACACACTTTACAACTACAAGGGCTGCTTCCAAAGGCTTTCCCACTCTACTATCTGACGCCTAAGGAGGACAACCTGCTCTGACAGCATTTTGTGAATGCCTTGGACAAGGGCTTTATCTGTCCCTCTCTTTCCCCATAAAGAGTCACAGTATTCTTTGTGGACAAAAAGGACAGTTTACTCCACCTAGTCACAGATTATCACACCCTAAACAAAGTCACTGTAAAGAATAAGTACCCCTACTGTTAATTGGTGTCCTGTTTGATACACTTTCAGGTGTAAAAGTCTTTAGAAGGATTGACCTCACTGGGGGTAAAACCAAGCCAGAGATGCCCCAGGGACAAGACAAAATCTTCCTTCCAAAAACTCTATGGGTTGTTTGAGTGCTGTGTCATGAATTTTGGCATGACTAACTCACCATCTAACTTTGCAATTCTTATTAACAAGACCTTTGAGGAACTGGAGGGGAAGTGTATTGTGATGAATTAAACAGCATTGTTGTATACAACCAGGACCAAAACAAACACCTCAACCACCTCTGTGCTATTCTCAATACCATTAAAAAACATCAGCAGAAGATTAAGTCCTCCAAATTCAAGTTCCTACGTTCAGAGTTATTATTCCTGGGGCACATCATCTCTGCCCAAGGGATAAAACCCAACCCTGCTAAAATTAAAGAGGTAATCAATATGCTGCCTCCCAACAATGTGGGCCAGGTGTGACAGAAATTGTGGGATAGTAAGAAGCTGTCTCCATGTGGTGGGGAATCACTCACCAAATCCACATGGAGTTAATGATTAACCACCAACACAGCCTCAGATACCGTTTTATGAAATTTTCAAATGAGATACTAGGGTTAAGCAAAATGATTAACCCTAACCAAAAGAGCCTGGTATAAATAGCCCAAGAGAGAATCAGAGTATCTTTAGAATAAAAGTCAGGATATTGAGATAAAACCAAGTTTTCAGCTTCATACATAGTCAAAACAGCTCCAAGATTGACAGGCATTGGATTAACATTTGGCGTAAGCAATGGCAAAGTATCAACAGCAGGGTCCCATCTTCCCATAATAATCTGGCTAAGAATTAAATTATAGGGAATGTAGCACAAAAGGCCAACTACAGGATGCATTTGAAATTAAAGTTAGACCAAGGGATATTTGATTTTATTGAGTAAAATTTTTGGGAGGACTCAACTCTTAAGAGTCAAAAAAGTGAAAATTATTCAATATATATCAAAATTTGACTAAGCAATACCACCTGAATCCTGAGATCCTATTCCTTCCACATTGTCAAGTGAGTATCTAGTCCATTTTTCAAAGAAACCTTGAGTGGCCAACTTCTGACAACCATGCTGATAAATAAGCTCATATTGGGTGACCCTCAAATTATGTCAATTTATCAACATCAGTTTTCAAGGGGGAATCAGATTCAGCTGGTGGACTGGAGCAGCTGTAACCCATTTTTGATCAGCTGTTTGGTTCAAGTTTGTTAAATTGGTCAATTTTGTTAAAGGGTTTCTGGCTTTTCAAGACTTCCTATTTGGCCAAATAATTCCCAGCATTATGGAATTTACCGTGACATTACCCTCTGCTTTAGCCTGGGGCACACTACCATCATCTGGGAGATGGGATAAGGAGAAGTTCTTATGGGCAGGTGTAAGTTTCATTGCTGCTAATGTAAGCTCAGGGTGACCAATGGCAGTGGGATTGCGCTCAAGGATTCTTGAATAAGATCTGGGGAATTGGAACTATCATAATGAGGAACCCATGAATTTTTGGAATCAGGATAGCCTTTCCAAGACACCAAATATTCCAAACAGCGCCGGTTCTTACAGGAAGCCAAAATACAAAACAATCTAACTCATACTCAAGTTCTCTTTCCACAAGAATAGGTTGGGAAGAAGAATTCTCAGTAACCTTAAAGGGAGTGAGTAAACATTCATGGAAATTATGGAAAATTTTAAAGGATGGGGGTAAATCTAACCGATATGCAGAGGGACCAATTTGACATTCAACTTTGAAGGGACCCACTTGTTTAGGACTTAACTTGCAACACAGGACCTTCAATTTCATATTACAAGCATCCATCATGACTAGATCACCTGGCCTGTAGGTAGGAACTTCTTGGCGCTTGCAATCTTCATATTCCTTGTAAGTTGTCACGGCAGCAGCAAGAGTATCCTGAAGCTCCTGATGAACCTGCTTCAATGCAGCGGCCTGATCAGTTGCAGCTTCCACATTACTAACCAATCAAGGGCCCATGTTAGACAAGGGATTGTACCTCACATTGGCATAGAATGGCAAAACCTGATTTGACGTGTGCAGGGCGTTATTATATGTAAACTCTGCTATGGGTAAGTTAGCACCCCAGTCATCTTGTTGCATATTAGTGTAGCAACGTAGGTAGACCTCCAAACTTTGGTTTGCCCTCTCCGTTTTTCCATCAGATTGGGGGTAAAAATCTGTAAAATGGCACAATTTGATACCAAGAATTCTAGTAAAAGCTTCCCAGAACTTAGCAATAAATTGGGGCCTGAGGTCACTCACAATTCCCATTGGGATGCCATGTAAGGAGAAGATTCTATTCACAAACAACCTAGCCGTTTCCACCAAAGTAATTGTGGTTGAGCAAGGTACAAAGTGTGCCATTTTTGTTAAACAATCTACCACCACCATGATTGCATTAAACCCATTGGAATTGGGAAGTTCACCAATGAAATCCACCAACACAGACGTCCAGGGTCCTGCATTGGGCTGCAGTGGAACCAGTAAACTAGTGGTCTTGTTCTGGCTTGCCTTAGATCAAACACATACCAGACAATCACAAACAAAAGAGGCTACCTGAACTGTCAAAACTTTCCAGGAAAACTGGTGGCAGATTAGTTCCACTGTTTTGTTTTTCCCTGGGTGGCCTGCCGTCAGAAAGGTGTGATGAGCCTCCATGATCTCATCCCAAATGGTTCCCTCTGGAACCCACAAGCAACCTTGATAATAAAGAATTGGTCCTATCTTGTGGTATTCCTGTGGCTGGCCTACCAGATGTGCACATGCTAGTTCCAGAAAACCTATCATATCCCTTGGACAGGGGCTGCAAAAACTCAACTTTGGAATATAGGTCTAAGTCTGCGCCTTTGGTCAAGGACATGGTAGCAAGCGTTGCGGGCAGATTTAATGCAAAGGGGAACATAGCCTCATCCAGAATCAAAGTATGTGCGTTAAAATCAACATCCCTGCTAGCATCTGGGAGATGGGAAGGGTTTCTGCTTAACACACCCACCAAGTGATTATCAATTCCATTAATAAACTTGTAGCAGAACTTATATCTTGTCAGATCATCATGCCATCTAGATTGACAACCCAACAAACCCTGGGGTGACAATAGTACAGGAGGTCTTTATGGTCAGTTCTCACCACAAAAAAATGACACACTGACATGAGGTGGTAATGTCAATGCTTCAAAGATTCCACAACTGCCAACAATTCCTTGTTGTAAATCATGTAATTGTGTTCTCAAGCCTCCATTTTCCAGGAGAAGTACCCCACTGGTCTTTCAACACCATTGTCGCAGTTTTTAGCAACACACTGGTTACAGCATATTTGGATGCATCCGTGGAGACCACAAAAGGAAGCTCTGGGTCTACATGTTATAGAACTGGAGAAGACAACAAAAGAGTCTTGGCTTCTGCAAACACTTCTGCACATTCAGGTGTCCAGACTAAAGTTGTTTTCCTGCTAGCCAAATACAAGGGGACCACCACTTCAGACAGATGAGGAGTAAACTTTTTCAAGAAAGTAAAAGTACCCAGAAAGCTTTGAAGTTGGGATACCATTATAGGAGTTGCATACTTACAAACCACTGATTCCTTGTCAGGAGCAATAGTGTGACTGTCCTCAAAGATAATATTGCCCAAAAAGGTAACCTTACATTTAAATAATTAACACTTAATCCTTTTGATGATCAAAGTAGCCTGGAGGATATGCTCTACAGCTGCTGACAGATGGGCATTATGAGTCTCCTCATTCAGAGAATACATCAAGATGTTGTCCATGTACGCTATGGCACATACACCCAGGAGATCTCCTAAGACTGAATCAATCAACTGCTGAAAGCAAGCTGGAGCATTCTTTAATCCAAAAGGCATAACACAGAACTGAAAGATACCTTTCTTAGTCCTGAATGCTGTCAACCATTCCATTCCTTCTGCAATCCTAATATGGTTGAATGCATTCAAGAGATTAAGTTTTGAGAATACCTTTGCCTTCTCTACACACCAAGAAATTCGTGCTTCAAGTGGCAAAGGGTAGGGATCAGGAATTGTGATGTTGTTCAAATTTTTATAGTTGACACAAGGTCTAAGAGACCCATCAGACTTTTGGACAAACAAAAAAGGAGAGAAAATTGACAAGGCCTTCTTGAAAATGTACCCTTTTGCAAACATGTCTCAAGTCCACTCATCCAAACATGCATCTTCCTTCAAGGTCAAAGGGTAAATAGGAGACATAATACAAATCAAATCAACAGTAACTTTAAAGTTAAAGTCAAACTGAGTGTTGTTAGGAAAAACCTCATCCCTAGTAGCGTCAAATGCCACAGACCAGGGTTGAAGGCATGTTGGTAAGTCTGAGCTCACAGGTGTAGGAACAGAAACTAACTGGATTGTCAGCAAAGACTGCTCTAATTCCAAAATATCTAACAACAGTATGTAAATGGTGATGCCCAAAGAGTGGTCTACTTGTAATGCATTTTCTTTTAGCAGAGTTGATACATTCTGATCCCACCATCAGCCCACTTCTAAGATAATAGGGTACATAATAGTAGAGCATATGGAAAACCTTACAGTAAAGGATTGACCTGCAACTAAAAACGTCACTGGTTTCTTCAGTTGGAACAAGGGAAACATTTGGCAGTTTCCACCCCTAACCAGGATTCCAGGATGATACTTGAGTTGTAGCAAATCAGCAGTCTTGACACTCATGAAATTCTCAGAAGCACCAGTATCCAACAGAATAGCGGGCCAGAAGATAGTTTGACCGTTATTGATGCTAAATAAAACAAGAAGTAACCAGAAGTTGATTTATTTGCTGCAAATAATGTAACTTCAGCAGGATCTTGCTTCTCTTTGGTGGTACAGACGGCGGCTAAGGAGGCAGTGTGATCCTGAAAATAACGCTTGATTATTTCTTGGACAGCATCAGGAAGGACAGGATAATCACAATCAATGGAGACAAGAGGAAACTCCTCATACTCAACTACTGGGGACTTTGCGGGCACAACATGCTGGAGCATAGCCAACAAACTCTTGATGGTTGTCCCCACTGGCGCTTTGCTCACCCCAGCAGGTCTGTTCAAAATTGCCAATTGCAACTGAGAAGAAACAAGAGGGGAGCAATCCCAACTCTGACTAGTCAAGGCCACTGCAGGGCAAGTACCAGAAAACCAGGAGTGTACAGCAGATTTGGCTTCAATTCCTATAGTACCTTGTGTAAAAGTTGACAGATTTGAGACCAGAGAAAGAATTTGGCTTACCAGGGCCTCAGTTGCAGTTAGCAGGGAATCCCAAACTGCCAAATCCTGGGCATTCTGGCCAACTGCTAACCACAATACTGAAAGCTTATTGACTTTGGGAGCATCAATTGTTTGGCAGTAGGCAAGAAACTGAGGAAGGAATACCGAGAGCGGAGTAGTAACCTGTTAGAAGGCATACAACTTAAAATAAACTTTGAGCTCCTCAATAGATACACACACATTATTTAACAAAGGGTATAAAGATGAACTTTCAGTTAAAACATGTGGATTGCACTCCACCGCAGATAACAACTATTTATAAGCATCCTCTGAAACCTTAGTCATTACATGATAAACTTGAGATTTGTGACTAAGGCTAGAACCAGAATAGAATGATAGAGCTGATAAAACTTCACGCAAAATTTCATCAGTGGATGGAGCAGAAAACAACCCAGGTGACAAAATAACATGACATAACAGAAATAGGAAACAGAAGATCCAGTCTCAACAACTGTTAACAGAGATGGAAACCAAAAATTAAAGAAAAGACCAAACTGAAAACTCAGAAAGGAGCTGATGAAAATAAACATGGTAAATGCAGATATCTCAACAGAAAAGGAGAAAAGAAACACAAATTCATGACAAACTGCTTCCAAAAACTCAGACGTAGAAGAGTTGAGTCATGTGACGGAAATTACAGGATAATATGAAGCCGTTTCTAAGTGATGGAGAATTACCCACCAAATCCACACGGAGTTAATAATTAAACACCAACACAGCTTCAGATACTGTTTTGTGAAATTTCAAAATGAGATACTAGGTTTAAGAAAAATGATTAACCCTAACCAAAAGAGCCCAGTATAAATAGCCTGAGAGAGAATCAGAGTATCTTCAGAATAAAAGTCAGGATATTGAGATAAAACCAAGTTTTCAGCTTCATACATAGGAAAAAAAGCTTCAAGATTGACAGGCATTGGATTAACATTGGGCATAGGCAACAACAAAGTACCAACAGCAGGGCCCCATCTTCCTGTAATAATCCAGCTAAGAATTAAATTGTAGGGATTGTAGCACAAAAGGCCAACTACAGGATGCATTTGAAATTAAAGTTAAACCAAGGGATATTTGATTTTATTGAGTAAATTTTTTGGGAGGACTCAACTCTTAAGAGTTGAAACAGTAAAAATTATTCAATATATATCAAAATTTGACTAAGAAATACCACCTGAATCCTGAGCTCCTATTCCTTCCACATTGTCAAGTGAGTATCTAGTCCAGTTTGCAAAGAAATCTTGAGTGACCAACTTCTGACAACCATGCTGATAAATAAGCTCATATTGGGTGACCCTCAAATTACGTCAATTTATCAACATCAGTTTTCAAGGGCAAGTGTCTAAGGTCAAATTTCCTAAGGTCAAAAGTGCAGAAATTGAAAACAGGACCCCCAAAAAGTGCAGAAATCGAAACACTATGTAGGGTGCAAAAATCAAAAATATCAAAGATTGAAGTGCAAAAATAGATTTTCCAGAGGTTAACTTCAAAGCCAAATAAAATACAGTTTTTAATATAAAACTATATATTTTAAAAACTTTTATAGACTAAAAAGACCCCAAGAAATTCATTTCTGCAATAAAAAGTATATGCTAGATAATAAAAATATGCTTAAATTTGCAGTTTTCAAAAGAAAGTTTATTTTAGTTTCAAAAAAAAAATTAGACTAGAATTTATATGCAACTGTATTCAATTGAATGTAAAATAAAAAACTAAACAAAAAACTGCTTTAAAATGTATTTGCATGGTAAGATCTTTATTGTCACAACATGAAATTAAAAGAAAGTAAAAGCATGCAAGATTTTATTTGAATTATTAAAGAACTTTTGCAATGTTCTCAAGATGAGTGAGCCAGTTGGAGGAGTTGTAGGAAAGGAGGGAGTTTTTTGTGACTATCTCAAAGCTGTTGAGATCCTTGCTGCTCTGGGAAACACTTTGGCGTCCATCTAAAAACTCCTGGTAAAGAGTTTCATTGGTTGCTTGTTCAACTTTGAGCTTATTGATCAGTACATTAAACTTGGGTTTCTTCACCCCAACACAGTTGGCAAACTTGTTGTGCCAGCTTTCCAGGGAGAAAGTAGTCTTCATGGTCTTATTCTTAAAAAACTTGAACTGTTTCCATTCAATCTTGTTTTCCTTTCTTCCATTGTGTCTGGTTTCAAGTTTTTCAATCCATTGGCGTTCAAAGTAATCAATAAATGGAGCAAAGACAGCTGCATTGTCCTCCATATACTTGGTATTCTTGAATGCCTCATAGATCTTGATAGAGTCCTTCTTTCTCACCAAGGCAATGGCAGAAAAGGAGTTGAAGGCCACCTTGGGCTCCTGGGAAGTAGATCTAGTAACCAGTTTGTCAAGCTCAGTAAAGCTCTGCAGCTTTCTTCTGAGGCATTGTCTGAAGTGAAAGAAGCAACCATGAGGCTTGCTCTTAAATACCTTTTTAAAGGCGTTGGCTTGAGCAGGCTCAAAGTCAACAAGAAGGTGGGTATGGTAAGGCTCTGATGTTTTCTCATCATCAGGTTGGCTTGGGGTTTTAGACTTCTTCCTCTTGGGGGTAGAAGTAGGGGCATCAGTAGGGGGAAGGAGATCCAGCTTCTTCTTTAGAATCTCCAAGGCATGAGTATAGTCATCCTCATTTTGTCCTGACATTAGAAAGTAAACCAAAGATAAAACCTTATCACCATACTTTCCATGGATGCACCAAAGCTAGGAAAAGATCTTAGGGCATGATGAGAAGGTCCCATCAGCCAACCAGATATTGGCTGTCATCAATCTCTTAAGGTTCTCCTGGGTGGCATAGCAGATGGTTCTTTTATGCTCATCTGGCCATTGTCATGAAGGAGAAACTGCTAATCCTTGGAGGTAACACTGAGCTCATTGGGTATATCCAGCTCCAGGAGGGAGGTGGCAGATCTGCCCACATTGTCAGACTTCTGGCAATTATCACTGACATACTTCTGAAGGGATCCAAAAGTACCAACTGCTATCTTTTGAAAGCTGGTCAAGTTGTGAATAGCCATAGTGACTATCTCCTGGGAGGTAAGGCCCCTGTTGAAAGGCTGCCTCTGGCGCAGATACCACTTTATTAGGCGCTGATATACCCCAGTTGGTTCCAGGCAAGTGTGCTGATTGTTCAGCTTCTTAAACTGGGTAAAACCATTTGTAGTCAGGCAGGCGGGGCAGGTAGGCCCCTCACACTTGTAATGATGAAGCACCAAGTTCTTCTGCTCATCATTACACTTAAACATAAAACCATCATGGTAGAACCCAGCATTGCCCTTGGAGGATATTATTGGGAAGGAGACAGGCAGGATATCTGGCAGTTGGAACTCCTCTTCATAGTTGCATATATTATGAACTTTAAGGATATCCCAGGTCTCAAGGCCATCCTCAGTTGGTGTAGCATCTCCAGAGTTGTACAGGTCTTCATGTTCTTCTTCTGAGATGTGGGGAGGCGTCTCCTCTTCATCTGCCTGGCTGTAGACAAACTTGTGCCCAGTTGGGCTCTTGGAGGGGCTGGGGGTAGGTTCCTCTTCAGAAGGCTCCTCTTCTGGAGAGGGGGAGGGCTCAGGGGTCTTCTTGGTGGCCTTGGCGGCCTTCTTGGTGATCTTTTTGGTGGTCTTGGGGCCAAGATTCTTGGATCTAGAAGGGGTGGCCTTCTTTGGGTTGATGGGAGTTGACTTAGGGGGCATCTGGATGGCTCAAAGTTAGTATTTTTTGGTTAGTAAAAAAGAATATAAATTATTAATAAAGCTATCATTTTTTTAGCAGAATCCAAAAGCCATAGTGCTTTTTACTATATTTTGTTAGTTTTAATAAATATTTTAATTGAGGTAGTCAACTCTATAATGCTTTTGAAAGGAGTAAAAAGGGGCTTTTGATCAGACAATTAGGGAGTTTTGATTTCAGCACTTCAATCTCAACACTCCCTAAAAACATAAGGAAACACAGTAACATATTAAATTAATTTTATATTTTTTTCAAAACTGCCAAAATCTGCAGTTTTTACTAAACCCTTTAAAAAGTTACACTAAACTAACCCAAAAGGCCTGAAACTCTACTATGTTTTAAAGTAAGTCTTTAACCTTTAAAACGCCAATTTTAAGCTTTAAACTTACACTGGTTAAATTATTATGGTTTTGTAAATTAGAGTGTTTGTTTGGTTTAAATGTACTTTCAATTTCTGCACTTTTGATTATAAACACCTATTGGAGCTTAGTTAATAAAATATTAAATTCCAATCATAATTTAAAATATATTGGTGAGCACTAAATCAGTGTGTTTTGAATTTTGATTTGAAGCTTTTTCAATTTGCACACTCTATTACTACACCCAGTAAATTACTAAGTGATCATATAATATTTGTTTCATTCAGCACTATCTTTTACATAATAAAAATAACTGAAACTATAATCAAATGTTATACAGGTGATTGTGAACCTGTATGATAGGTTTAGTTTATTTGGTTGAGTATGATATGATTTTGAAGCTTTTCTGATCATTTACATAGTGATAGAATCAATATTAAGTGATATTTTAATTTTTTTTAATTTTGGGCCCCAAATATTAAATTAAAGAGACTTCTGGACTTCAATTTCTGCACTTTCAATTTTGTCCCCTATATTCAAAAGGATGAATAATATCTATTTTAAAAGCCAAATTAATTTAAGGTGTGTTTTAAATTGCATCAATTTGGGCACTTCAAGCTTGGTTTTTCAATTTTAGCTACTAGTAAAAACATTTTTTAAAAAGTCAAATTTAAGAAAAAAATTAAATTTTTTGGAAATTTTTTTATTGAAAAAAGTGCAGAGATCAAAAAATCCATCAATTTGGAGATTTTGATCTCCGCACTTCAACTTTAGGCACTTGCCTGTTTTCAAGGGGGAATCAGATTCAGCTGGTGGACTGGAGCAGCTGTAACCCATTTTTGATCAACTGTTTGGTTCAAGTCTATTAAATTGGTCAATTTTGGTAAAAGGTTTCTGAATTTTTGAGCCTTCTTACTTGGACAAATAATTCCCAGCATTATGAAATTTACTGTGAAACCAGGTACACACATTACTAGGAATGATTGCATATGCACACAAATTCATTACCAACTGTGAGAGCTAAATGATCCCCACACTGAGTTGTTAAACACTAAATAGCACTTTAAATGTACTAACATACAAGATTAAGGCTTCAAAAAACTCAAACAGAAACTCACCACAGCACTGATCCTTCAGTTCCTCAACAGGAACTACCACTATGAGCTTGAAACTGACACATCAGATCAGTTTATAGGGAGTGCACTTCAGGTGAAAGCCAATGAAGGTGTCTTCCTCACAGTAGCCTACAAGTCCAGAAATCTCACTGAAACCAAGCAACACTATCACATCTTTGATAATGAGTTAGCAGCAATTGTTCATTGTATCAAAAAGTTGTATGGCTACTTGAAAGGCAAAACCTTTCTACCTCAGGTCCTCACAGAGCATAAATACTTCCAATACTTTAAGATGCAGTTGTATTTGACCCAACATCAAGAAGGATGAGTCAAAAACCTGTCCCTTTACCAACTCTGCATTAAATAAAATCCTAAAAATGAGTTAGTCACAGCTGAAGCGCTCTCCAGACTATATGTAGCGTCTATCACAGGAAAAAATGGCATAGAGCTGAACTAGCTCATGCTGTACCTTTGCTCTGAGGCCACCCAGTATGAAGGCCTTAATTCAGCAATCATATTGAATCTGAAGGACAACAAAAGTAAGTTCACAACAGACACTGATAAAGGGTGCTATCAAGCAGAGAAAGTTGAAAAGATGCCCTACATCTTCACAACATAACAAGAAGACAAAAAACTACATTAACACTGCACCTTAGGTCATATCAGAGGACATAACCTATTTGAGATTATGAAACATAAGGTTTGGTGGCCCCACATGCTCCAAGACATTATGGATCACCTTGAGACTTGTGTGCTGTGCAAGAAGAACATGTCCAAGTCTGCCCCACCCAAATCAGTGTTACCTATCAAGGTCATGAAACTCTTTGAACCGTGGCTTCTGACATTTAGGGCCCCTACCCAAAGGTAAGCTGGGAAAGAAATACATCATCACAGCCATCAACTACTTTGCGCGCTGGCCTGTGGCATGATCAACCACCAAAAACACTACACTACAACCACTATCACTTTATTCATTGGTAAGGAAATTTTGGAACACTTTGGTTGCCTCCAAACAGCTCATCACTGATGGTGGGTCTGAACTTATGGGTAATGTCATGAAAGCGTAGTGGGTTGTGAACACAAACAAAAAAATAGTCACCACTCCATATCACTCACAAGCCAATGGGCGTTTAGAGCGCCTAGATGGTTCCCTGGTCCAACTAATTGCCAAAATATCCCAGGAGCACCCAAACACTTCTTGGAAAGAACAATTTCTAACCACATTGCTCATTCTATGGTCCAGAATCAAATGTGACATGGGCTTCAGCCCTAGTGCACTGGCCTTTGGCACTCCTGATGGCATGACAGGAATAGATGAGGGCAAGTTGAAAGCAACTTTACCAAGTAAAACGCCTCTTTCAGTCACTTCCTTGCTATCCCAGTGGTAGGCCAAAGTCCACAATTTGGAGAAAAAACAAGTTAAGAGGGCAGAAAGACACTTCAAAGTAGGATATGTCATAGATGATTCTGCTTATGCCCTCAACCCTAACTCAGCAAAACTTGAACCATATCACCTTGGGCCCTTCTGAGTGGCTGCCATCTACAGAAACCATACCTATTAGCTCAATTATACTCAAAGAAACATTAAAAGACTCCACCATGACTGATTGCGCCCCTGCCACACAATACCTGTTCAGATGGGCTTCACACACAACTTCTAAGATCTTCTGCAAGTTTTGATCATGGTATCCTACAACAAGCAGGGGGAAAGGGGGTGTTGCAGCCAAGATTACTTCCCTGCCCACTAAAATATCTCACAATACACATGGGGTTTGAAGAGACTCCCCATAACATAACTAGCAGTACAGAGGATTCTGTGCCCAATGTCAAATTACAGGCATTATCTCCTGAATAGGAGAAATGCCAATTTAATGCTCTGATACCTTGCTCAAGATATTTCCAGCCCAAAAACTTATACCAAACCTACCAAAGTGTCATCCCCTAGTGGCATTGTGTCCCCCCAATGTAGTATATCAATTATGTTATTCTCCAATAAACATTATCTTACTAGGTGATTGGCCCGTTCAAGGACATATATAAAGTTGAATTTAATAAATTAATTTAATAGATTTTATTCAAATTTTATTTTGGATTTATTAACATCAATTTAATCTAAAAATCTTGCTTAAAATTTTTCTTGAAATTTAATTTATTTAAAAAGAAAATTGCAGATTCAAAGTATAAATAAAGAATAAAAATAAATCTAAATAAGTAGAGAATTACAATTAATTTTAAAACCTTATACTTGGATTTTATTAATTTATTCAAAATTTAGAGCTGATATGTAGTGTCAGAGCTTTTGGTTCTGCTATTGGACCTGGTGGTCTAGTTATTATTTGCTTTATTGAGTAATTATGAGATCTTTGTCATTATCTGTGTAGGATTCTTGTATGGCAACATGCGTTAACTATGGCGTCTGGGTTTCCTTGGTAAGGTGACAACAGGCAATATCCAAGGGAGGTAATGTCCAAGTGGCTCTCTATTCTGGAGGCTTGCTAAGGTCTTTGGGTACTGACTGAGGTCTTCAAACTTGGATTTCTTCTTCTACTGCAAAAATGTTCTGCAGTAGGATAATATTAAATTGGTGTGCCTTCCATTAGTCCAATGGAAGGGCTTTTATAGAGCTTTTGCCCTCTTGCCAGAATAATTTCATCTGGCGCTTTCAACTCTTGCTTGGCCAGTCTTTCCATCCTCAGACTGCCAGCCTCAACCCCCAGAGTCAGGCATCCATGCAATGGCATGGGATTTGATATCAAGTGCCCTGCGCTGGGTACTATTTACTTCATAGCCATGCATGATCCATTGGCGTGCTGGCAGTGGCAGGGCCAATTAATGGCTCTATTTTTAGCCCATTATTAATCAGGTCACCAAGTGACCTTTCTTAACAGGAATTTGCAGTGGTGCTGGCAGGCTGCCAGTGCAAATGGATCACCATCCTTTCTCATGCTTGGAGAAACCCATTATCTTCTTAGTACCTTGTTATTGGGCCTATTCTGCTGCTAACCTGGCGGTTTACTAGAGTATTCCGGAATAGATATAGCCAATTGGGAATCAATCATAATTGAAGGCCTAGGATATTTCTGGTTGGACTTACAATAATTGGTCCAAACATATTTTGTGAAGGCTTCTTAGATTAATTAGGCTTGCCAGTAATATATTGTAAGCTTCTATAATTAATGACTTGGCAGGTTGCCAACATTAACCAAGTTAAAGTGAATTCAATATAAATTCCTGACATGTAACTTTAAAATAAGCTATTAACCATTCAGATTGGCTTATTACTTACAGAGATATATTGTTTTTAGCTTTTAGTGTGTATTAAAGATAATTCATATGCATCTAATTGAGTCTGGGCCTTTGATTATGACATGAGACCAATTCCAGCCTTTCACCATGTATCTCAGCATCTATAGAAGCTAGAGTTAACATATTTGGTACCATTTTGAGATAGATCACATCATCTCAAAAGCACCACTTTGATTTACGCTATCTCAAATTTAATTTAAGATGGTGTTTTTTGTGTTAGTGATTTTGAATCACAAAAAAATAAAATAGTTAAAATTTACATATACTTTTATAATACAATATCTCAAATTTGCAACATCTCAATTTTTTCATTTTGAGTCAGATTAATTAAGTCTTATTTTGCCAACTTTATTTACATATTAAATCACTTAGTGTGGGGCGTGTTTACGTCATCTCAATTTACGCTATTTATCTTTAACTAAAATAAGCCTATTCCTGCACTAAATCAAACTCTATTGTATACAATCAGAAAATGTTCCTATAGTATTAATCCAAGGCACTTATACTAAGAACAAACTAAAATAACACTACTATGGTAGTCCTACTAGTGATTAT